>OY293415.1:32781159-33981159 GCA_958502065.1 Chrysolina americana | reverse complement strand
CTCAACCAGCAAGCAGAAACGTAAGTTATAATCACACAACTAGCAAGCAGACTCAGTCTACGAGGAACTTTTGGAAACTTACTGTGAGTCATCCATCCTTCATAATTTTTCTTATGGACAACGTTGAAATACTGGGAGAACAAAAGACTATTATTTATACACACTTGAGCGTAATTTTTGATTTATACTGTTACGTTTTTATTGCTAAATAATAATGCCGAGCACACTAATAAACTGTTTATTTTCTAACTTCACTAAAAACATACAACTGCTCCACTGACTAATAAAACACTTAGATCTATACAATACAACTAACTAAATATTCCAAACACTTCAAAAACTGCTTATCACTTCTTCATAATCTTCTTAATCATAACTTCTCTTCATAAAACTTCCCTCAAACTTCGCTTTATATAGGTCCAGCCGTGCTTCCAGATGCTTCGCGATCCGGTCTAGATTACTCACGACAGATTTCCACCCAAATAATAATCTCTTCTTGGAAATAATTATAGACGATACGCTTGCGAGTCGACCCAGCGGCGTAGCTAGGGGATTTTTATCAATCTCGTAACATTATCCCCCTCTCAATTTTGATCGTCCCGATCAAACAATGTGTCGTTGTCTCCATTATAACGTTTGAGTCTTTCTAGGTGAACGACCTTCATTTTCGCTCTCGGGCTGCGTTGAATCCTATGGACCACGTCGTTTATTCTCTTTACTATCGTATAGGGTCCTTCCCAAGATGGTGTTAATTTGGGAGACACTCCTTTCGCGACGAAGGTTGTACGGCCATACTCTATCTCCTTCTTTAAATCCACCAGTATTGGCCTTAAGATCGTATCGAGCCTTCATTCTGTCACTGGTTATCTTCAATCTTTTTCTTGCAACATCGTGGATCCCATTCAAATTATCTCGCAGTTCGTCTGCATAATCCTGTATTTCTTTTTTCTTCAGCACTTGGTGATCCGAACACCAAAAGTCAAAGGGCAAACGAAGTTGCAGGGCAAAAGATGTTGATCCCAGTTCTTTTGGTGCTCCTCTACTACTTTGGAAAGATGTTCTTCCATAGTCCTATAGAACCTTACAACCATGCCATCAGACTGTGGGTGGAGGGCCGTTGTTCTGGTCTTGCTAATTCCCATCAATTCACAAACTTCCTTGAATAAATTTGATTCAAAATTTCTTCCTTGATCGGAATGTAGCTCCATTGGGACTCCAAACCTTGAAAACATGTTATCTACCAGAGCTCTTGCAACTGTGGATGCTTCTTAATCAGGCAAGGCATAAGCTTCAACCCATTTGCTAAAGTAATCCATGGCAACAAGGATGTATTTTTTGCCATCATTCGTCATCGGAAACGGTCCTGCTACATCGATGGCGATTCGTTCAAAGGGAACACCTACATTGTATTGTTTCATCTCTCCTCTCGATCTTGTCTTGGGACCTTTGCTTGCTTCACATTTCGGACATCTTCGGCACCATATCTCTACATCTGCACGACATTGGACCCAGTAAAAAATCTGCCGTATTTTATCCAAGGTCTTATTCGCTTCAAAATGTACACCTGATTTGCTGCAATGAATTTCCTCCAAGACATCACTTATTCTCGACCTAGGCACAACCAGTTGAGAAATCACTTTTCTGCCGTCGGCCGATTCCCAAGCTCTCTTCAATAGACCATTCTCATCAATCAGGAAGTCCCATTGTGCGCTCCGCTTTCCTTCCATCGTAGAAAATCTGCAACGTTTGGATCACTTTCTTGGTCCTGCCTCATTTTCGCTGTGGTCCAATTGTCGTCGACCATTGTTCTCACTTGGTTGATTCCTTTGCAACGTACAATTCGCTCACAAGTATCCGAACCAGGTCTTCTGGACAAACTACCTATCTGCGTTGTTGGGCAATTCAGTTGTTCTTAGCCTCTTAACTGAGATGGACTCGGGGGCTTCATCATTGCTAGTCGGCATGCGCCCTGGTATCAATTCGGTTGTTCTTACCCTCTTCACAGGTATGGCCGTGGGAGTTAAATCTTCGCTAGCCGGCATGCGCCCCGATATCAATTCGATTGTACGTAGCCTCTTAACAGGGATGATCCTGGGGGCTCCATCATTGCTAACCGGCATGCGCCCCGATATGTTAGCTGATTCAAATTTTTCCTGCCGCCAATTTGAGGACTCGCTGAAAGACCTTGTCCTCATAGGTGATTGCGAACGTGGTGGCATTCTTTAGATGTCCTAATTTCCCACATCTATAGCACGCCCTGTTCTTCTGAGTGCTCATTCCGCTTATCAAAGATTTAATCTCTTCCAGAACCTTCTCGAATGAACTAGTAGCTGCGCTTGATCTTTGTTCAGGTTCTTCTATCGATACCGCTCGTACTTTCGGCCTCGAGGTGTTGAAAGCCGCCTCCACTTCTAGAGAACGTATCAAGGCATCGCTACTCTTGAAGTGTGTTAGTCGCAGAGTCCTCTGGATTTCGGTGTCTCTCAGTCCATCAATAAATATCTGTACCGCTAGCTGTTCCCTGAAATCTCCCGGTGCTTCTGGGTAAGCCAGCTGACTAAGGCGCCTCACATCCACTTCAAATTCTTGCAGACTCTCACCTGTTTTCTGAGTGCGCGTTTTCATTTAAGCCCGATACAGTTGTTCTCGATGTTGATCGCTATACCGCAACTCTAATGCAGTAATCAGGTCTATATATTTATTTTGCTGTTCGATGGGTATCGTCTGCAACATACCCAAAGCTGGCCCTATCAAAGCTACTATAAGTGCGTAGCTTTTTCTTCTTCGCCCCATCCATTAGCCACTGCTGCAGCTTCAAATTGTCGACGATACATTGACCAAGACGACTGACCATCAAATGTCGGTGGTTTTACGGAAATTCCTGATGTGGCAACCCTGTCTCGACGATCTTGGTTCTTGAGAAGAGCTATCTGGTTTTCGAGTCCTTTCACCTCCTCTCGCACTGTATCCACTTTCTTATTAAGCTCATCGCCGATTTTCTCGACGTCTTCCTCTTTTTTTCCTTTCAGTTCCTCCATTTGTACTTCGGTTTTCAGTAAAACATGTTGGAAGAACTTGTCTTGATGTTCTAGAACTCGTTCTTTCTTTCCATCCAACCGACGTGTTTCTTCTTTCTGTTTTTCATTTAACCGTCGCATTTCCTATTCTCGTTTATCTTTTTCTCGTTCTTTTTTTTTTCCTCCAACCGACGTGTTTCTTCTTTCTGTTTTTCATTTTCTTATTCTCGTTTTCCCTCCTGGCGCCGCTTTTCCTCTTCTTGCTTTTTCTCCTGGCGCTTTCTTTCCAAATCCGCAAATTGATTTTGAATAAATTTGACAATGTCCTCCATCGTATTGTACGACGTACTCCTCGTATTCACCATAAATAGTTTCTGTTTTTCACTAATATCCCGCTTCGGACACCACTGTTACGTTTTTTCTGCTAATTGATAATGCCGAGCACACTACTAAACTGTTTATTTTCTAACTCCACTAAAAACATACAACTACTCCACTGACCAATAAAACGCTTAGATCTATACAACAAAACAACTAACCAAATATTCCAAACACTTCAAAAACTGCTTATCACTTCTTCATAATCTTCTTAATCATAACTTCTCTTCATAAAACTTCCCTCAAACTTCGCTTTATATAGGTCCAGCCGTGCAACCAGATGCTTCGCGATCCGGTCTAGATTACTCACAACAGATTTCCACCCAAATAATAATCTCTTCTAGGAAATAATTATATTATTATAGACGATACGCTTGCGAGTCGACCCAGCGGCGTACCTAGGGAATTTTTATCAATCTCGTAACAATACCCAGTGAAAGTTGAATCTGATGTTCATTTGCGTAAACTTTTGGACAATTTCAATCAGAGTCTACGTTCCTTGAAGACAGCAATTCATTAATAGCTGGGACACACTTTTAAATAATATCATGTCCATAAAACTAGATCCCATCTCTATTGATAAAAGTGGAACCGAATCTCCTTCCATCTCAGAATTGACAGATTTTCTAACAAAAAGCTGTCAACTGTTAGAAACTATTGAAAATAAATTATTCATTCAAAAATCAAATTCTACTCGAGATGAAAAAGTTCACACCAATTTACCAACCCATAAGATATATATTTTTTTTTTTAATAATTTCTGTCATTACTGTGAAAATTTCTTTGAAATGTCTGTTTGTAACCGGATTTCCGAGGTCAAAAATATGGATTATGTACTAATTATTTAAAGCCGTTTCATTCTTAAGCAAATATTAGATCAGTGGAATATCGATTATTTAACAAGAAACATAACACTTTTTTGCAACGTGTCGGTTCGTCTAAAACGAATACACCATTATCACCATCAGAACTGCCAAAACGTACACATCTTTTTTGAATCAACCCCTTCAGTCAATGCACACGTTCCACCTTGACAAAGACATAACTGGCCCACTTCAAGTACTCACCAATACATCGCTGTCTTGCCGTTCACATAATTTATTAGCCACAGTTCAACTATTTTGGATTATGAAGGAAAGCCGACTTGCTTTCGTACCATGCTTGATAGTGGATTGCTTTCGAGTTTAATGACTACATCCATAGCGAAAAAACTCACCAATGGTGTTTACATCTCAACATCAGCAACATGAACAATCGCAAATATTTTGGAAGTAAAAACAAAAAACTTCGGAAAGAAGCAGAATTTGAAAATTTAAATCAAATTAAACAATATCATCGACTAAATCTGATAGACTTTAAAATAAAAATTAAAGACAGTTTGGTACACAATTTCTCAGAAGCTGTTGGCTCTAAAAGCCTCGCACCAGGAATATAATATATATGTTCAAAAGTCATTATTCCTGTAACACATATTATCCGCGAAACTTATTGTTTATTTGATGAAGCTGTTGAACATGAAATTCCATAATTGTCATTTAATGATATTTCCGTTATTTCTGAAATCACTCATTATTATTCTTGATTCGTTTAAAAAAGATCATTCCCTTGAGAAACACCCTGAATGTGTAGAAAAATATTTATTTCAGTCTTCAATTACACCTCCACCATTTTCGTTCTATAATGTTTGGGTGGATTGAGATCATTTTGGGTTTGAGATTAAATTATTCATGACCTAATCCAAGCACAATTCCATTTCTATTCGCGAATTTTTTAATGAATATCATTAACTCCCAACGAAACATTCAATTTCAATCAAAGTGCTCAATATGTCAATTAATCAATTATCTCTAGTATGGCGGCGCAATGGATAAATTCAATTTTCTGCTTGCCTAACTCCAATCAGAAATTTCAATTTATTTTGATGTTACATTGTAGGGGTATACTGAAAAGGGAAAAAGGAGTATCAGGACGACGGGTTCAATAAACTTCTAACAGAAATGTCTATTTTAATATGGTTGAAAAACATTTTGGCTTTCCATGGAACAAACACCATTTTGGCACCAATGGTATTCGAGTCGATTACAAATTATAAAATTCACTGTACACTAGCACGCAATCGATTCACAGAATTGAACTGATATAACGTAGAAAGCATTTTTTGGTCCATTCGTACGCATTTTCTATATTATAAATATCAAGCATTTAATGTTTTTTTTGGAGTAATCAGTCATTAATCAGTCATCTAACCCCATTCAAAGGTTATACTGTGAACCATATTTGAAAAAATGTCTCTTGCATCTCGAATTCTCTTTAGAAGAAAAGTGGGCGCAGATTAACCCCCAAGGAAGATAATGGGCAACTGTAGACAAGTGCTTCGGCATCCTCATCAGTACGATGTAGCTAAGTGAAAGGATGTGTAATGTCCCAAAAAACAAGAACACTACCAAGCGCTTCTCATGATCAAATAATAAGGTTTATATTTCATTTGGACTAGGCAGGCGACTACTTGAAAATTTTACACTCATCCAGTACTCTCAACATGTACACATTGACCTGTATCAGAGTTTTGATATGTCTGCGGGAGAAAAGAGGGAATTATTGCAAAAATTAAATTATCAACACAATTATTCAATACGGATTACCGAATAATATTCCAAAATATTAACAATAATGATACAGATTTAATTCAACGTCCGTCGTGGTATTAGCCAGGGAAGTAGTTGTTTTCTGTCAGATATCTGCCTAAATTGAGGAAAGCATAAGGGGTTTCTACTGAATATCTGTCTCTCTCCTGAAGCCATCAGACTTTGTCTGATATTTTCAAACAAACTCTACCCCGAGTTGCTTTGGAGTGCTTTCTGGCGTTTCCTAGAGATGGCGCTGCGACTGTCTTCTTACGAGACTCCGCATCAACTTCAGATAATTATTCCAAGTATCAGTGAATTGCATGGCATGACCAAGGACGTCGACGACTGTAAATCTTGTCGGACCTACCTTGCACTGAAGAGAGGCAATACACCTCGAAACCGGTATGTAAGTGGTCAAGTCCTTGATCATGTCGGGCAGGATTCTGCTAGTTGATACAGAAAGCATTTGTGGCTGTCTCCCAGATTCGAGAAAGAACGCTGCACAGATATCTGTCAGATTTAATTCAATGTCCGTCGTGGTATGAGCCATGGAAGTACTTGTTTTCTGTCAGATATCTGCCTAAATTGAGGAGAGCATAAGGGGTTTCTACTGAAGATCTGTCTCTCTTCTGAAGCCATCAGACTTTGTCTGATATTTTCAAACAAACTCTACCCCGAGTTACTTTGGAGTGCTTTCTGAGGTTTTCTAGAGGTGGCGCTGCAACTGTCTTCTTACGAGACTCCGCATCCACTTCAGAGAATTATTTCAAGTATCAGTGAATTGCATGGCATGACCAAGGACGTCGACGACTGTAAATGTTGTCGGACCTACCTTGCACTGAAGAGAGGCAATACACCTCGAAACCGGTATGTAAGTGGTCAAGTCCTTGATCATGTCGGGCAGCATTCTGCTAGTTGATACAGAAAGCATTTGTGGCTGTCTCCCAGATTCGAGAAAGAACGCTGCACAGATATCTGTCAGATTTAATTCAATGTCCGTCGTGGTATTAGCCAGGGAAGTAGTTGTTTTCTGTCCGATATCTGCCTTAATTGAGGAGAGCATAAGGGGTTTCTACTGAATTTCTGTCTCTCCTGAAGCCATCAGACTTTGTCTGATATTTTCAAACAAACTCTACCCCGAGTTACTTTGGAGTGCTTTCTGAGGATTTCTAGAGGTGGCGCTGCGACTGTCTTCTTACGAGACTCCGCATCCACTTCAGAGAATTATTTCAAGTATCAGTGAACTGCATGGCATGACCAAGGACGTCGACGACTGTAAATGTTGTCGGACCTACCTTGCACTGAAGAGAGGCAATACACCTCGAAACCGGTATGTAAGTGGTCAAGTCCTTGATCATGTCGGGCAGGATTCTGCTAGATGATACAGAAAGCATTTGTGGCTGTTTCCCAGATTCGAGAGGGAACGCTGCACAGATATCTGTCAGATTTAGTTCAATGTCCGTCGTGGTATTAGCCAGGGAAGTAGTTGTTTTCTGTCAGATATCTGCCTAAATTGAGGAGAGCATAAGGGGTTTCTAGTGAAGTTCTGTTTCTTTCCTGAAGCCATCACACTTTGTCTGATATTTTCAAACAGACTCTACCCCGAGTTACTTTGTAGTGCTTTCTGAGGTTTTCTAGAGGTGGCGCTGCGACTGTCTTCTTACGAGACTCCGCATCCACCTCAGAGAATTATTTCAAGTATCAGTGAATTGCATGGCATGACCAAGGACGTCGACGACTGCAAATGTTGTCGGACCTACCTTGCACTGAAGAGAGGCAATACACCTCGAAACCGGTATGTAAGTGGTCAAGTCCTTGATCATGTCGGGCAGGATTCTGCTAGTTGATACAGAAAGCATTTGTGGCTGCCTCCCAGATTCGAGAGAGAACGCTGCACAGATATCTGTCAGATATCTGCCTAAATTGAGGAGAGCATAAGGGGTTTCTAGTGAAGTTCTGTCTCTCTCCTGAAGCCATCAGACTTTGTCTGCTATTTTCAAACAGACTCTACCCCGAGTTACTTTGGAGTGCTTTCTGAGGTTTTCTAGAGGTGGCGCTGCGACTGTCTTCTTACGAGACTCCGCATCCACTTCAGAGAATTATTTCAAGTATAAGTGAATTGCATGGCATGACCAAGGACGTTGACGACTGTAAATCTTGTCGGACCTACCTTGCACTGAAGAGAGGCAATACACCTCGAAACCGGTATGTAAGTGGTCAAGTCCTTGATCATGTCGGGCAGGATTCTGCTAGTTGATACAGAAAGCATTTGTGGCTGTCTCCCAAATTCGAGAGGGAACGCTGCACAGATATTTGTCAGATTTAATTCAATATCCGTCGTGGTATTAGCCAGGGAAGTAGTTGTTTTCTGTCAGATATCTGCCTGAATTGAGGAGAGCATAATGGGTTACTTCTGAAGTTCTGTCTCTCTCCTGAAGCCATCAGACTTTGTTTGATATTTTCAAACAAACTCTACCCCGAGTTACTTTGGAGTGCTTTCTGAGGTTTTCTAGAGGTGGCACTGTGACTGTCTTCTTATGAGACTCCGCATCCACTTCAGAGAATTATTTCAAGTATCAGTGAATTGCATGGCATGACCAAGGACGTTGAGGACTGTAAATGTTGTCGGACCTACCTTGCACTGAAGAGAGGCAATACACCTCGAAACCGGTATGTAAGTGGTCAAGTCCTTGATCATGTCGGGCAGGATCCTGCTAGTTGATACAGAAAGCATTTGTGGCTGTCTCCCAGATTCGAGAGAGAACGCTGCACAGATATCTGTCAGATTTAATTCAATATCCGCCGTTGTATTAGCCAGGGAAGTAGTTGTTTTCTGTCAGATATCTGCCTAAATTGAGGAGAGCATAAGAGGTTTCTACTGAATTTCTGTCTCTCTCCTGAAGCCATCAGACTTTGTCTGATATTTTCAAACAAACTCTACCCCGAGTTACTTTGGAGTGCTTTCTGAGGTTTTCTAGAGGTGGCGCTGCGACTGTCTTCTTACGAGACTCTGCATCCACTTCAGAGAATTATTTCAAGTATCAGTGAATTGCATGGCATGACCAAGGACGTCGACGACTGTAAATGTTGTCGGACCTACCTTGCACTGAAGAGAGGCAATACACCTCGAAACCGGTATGTAAGTGGTCAAGTCCTTGATCATGTCGGGCAGGATTCTGATAGTTGATACAGAAAGCATTTGTGGCTGTCTCCCAGATTCGAGAGAGGACGCTGCACAGATATCTGTCAGATTTAATTCAAGGTCCGTCGTGGTATTAGCCAGGGAAGTAGTTGTTTTCTGTCAGATATCTGCCTAAATTGAGGAGAGCATAAGGGGTTTCTACTGAAGTTCTGTCTCTCTCCTGAAGCCATCAGACTTTGTCTGATATTTTCAAATAATACAGTTGGCTGGTATTGAAATTTCATTTTACATAAGATATTTCATTGTAGACGGACACATCAAGAATAGATCTGTCAAAGTCCTATTGGAAAAAACTGTTGAAGAAAATTTGTGATAAGAGTAAGTTTAAATTTAGGAGTAAGTCGTATATTTTTATGCGATAATTTTTCAAAGCTCAAATGTGAGATCCGGAAATTGAAGAGTACATTAGTTGCTTTGCCCTCAGTTTTCGAAAATCCCATTAACATACCCTCCCAAACCATAAATTATGCAGATTTTTGAAATATCTGAGTCTGAAAGACAAATTTTTAATATTTTCTCAATGTTTCTCTTTATTTTCTGAACATTTTTGAACAATACTGTAATCAGTTTTTTGGCTATTCACAATTGACAGCTGTTTGGCCGTAATTGTTGTTTGATAAATAAAGGACACCGCACTTTCCTTATGGAAAATGGCTTTCGGTTAAATTCCCTGAGTTTTTGGTATGATGTAGATTTTGACTCCCTAAGCAAAAGTGTCCATGGTCACAAAGAAATAGGCTGACTAGTTTTCGAGATGAATGATAAATGATGAAAAGTGAATTTTTAACAACTCCAAGAATTGACAAAATGCCCATTTATTCATGGAATAACATGCCTAAATGATGGTGCAACGTCACCTGGATCTCGTATCCATTATAATTTTACGTTTTGTGCTCTACAACAGGGTGAACGAAGAAAATTCCAATTCGATTAATTTTAAACCAACCAGGGTAAGTTCTTTCATGAGAATTAAAGATCCAATTGAGCCTGGATGAACTTCATCAATCTGGGTCGAAGTTTACTGACAATTTTTTTTATTTACAGGGTGGTTCGAAAATAGGGGTACGTCAATCCCTAGTTTTTTTAATCGGAAAGGGGAGAGCATGTTATATATATATATATATATATATATATATATATATATATATATATATATATATATATATATATATATTTCAAACATTCTTTAATGTTTTATTTTTATTTTTCAATGAATACCCTGTATTTCGAAAAAGAATCGGTTAATTTTCTTGAGTTTTTGATATAATGTACGATTTGAGGAGTCCGAGATATTGTCATCAATATTAGCATAGGTCTAGGGACTCGTTTGTCGGCTATAGGTATACTTTTGAATGTACGGATTTAATTGATATCCGATATACTCCATTGGAGACCGAAGGGGCTATTTTCCAACAATTCAGTTTAAAAAATATTCGGGCTAGATTAGTGCGGTACCTATTCCAAAAATGCAATACCTTATATACATGGTGAATGAAATGTTTTTCATTTGAAAGCCCTGATTCCGAAGAAACTAGAGAACATTGAAATATATCAGAAGCAATAACCCTCTCAAGGTTGGAACCAATTCTACAGTATTTGAAAGCTATTTCAATTCAGATGGAGAAATATTTTATATGATATTTTATATGATTTGAAATTAATGGTGAAGGTATTATACTTCCCAAAATTCTACAAGAAAATCCGCGAAAGTAGATATTTCCTTTTTATTCAATGAACTAATTTTGAAATGTATTTGAATATATTTCACACAAAAAATATGAATAAATGTAGCTAATTAAAGAAACTTTCTGAAGACGAGCTTTTATTGAATTGTACTGAAAAGGAAAAAATAATATTTCTTTAGGGGTGCACGTTATTCTGTGACTGGCAGATTTAAAAACTCATATTTGTAGTCAAACTGAAAACATTGCAGAGCAAGCTTTGGAATCTGTTACTTTCAGAATAGTGTGACACCACTAAAGAATTTTGTTTTCCATTTCAGTGCAACTCAATAAAATCTTATATTAATAGAGTTTCTTCATTTATATTTATTCATATTTTTTGTGTGAAAAATTATTCAAATACATTTCAAACTTGGTTCAAAGAAAAGATGACCACAAAACGTACATATCTCTTTTCGCGGACTTGTAGAATTTTGGGAGGTATAATACCTTTAGCATTCATTTGTTCATAGAGTACCAAATATCCCAATTTTGTAGAAACCGCACATTTCACAGAAATTATATAAAATATTTCTCCATCTGAATTGAAATAGCTTTCAAATACTGTAGAATTAGTTCCAACCTTGAGAGGTTTATTGCTTCTGATATATTTAAATTTTATCTAGTTTCTTCGGAAACACATTTCATTCACCATGTATATATGGTATTGCATTTTTGGAATAGGTACCGCACTAATCTAGCCCGAATATTTTTCAACTTGAATTGTTGGAAAATAGCCCACTTTGGTCTCCAATGTTGTATATCGGGTATCAATGAAATCCGTACATTCAAAAGTATATAGCCGACAAACGAGTCCGGAGACCTATGCTAATATTGATGACAATCTCTCAGACTCCTCAAATCGTACATTATATCAAAAATTCAAGAAAATTAACCCATTCTTTTTCTAAATACAGGGTATTCATTCAAAAACCCCGCATTTTTTCAAGAAACTTGGACTGTATCATTTTACTCACCATATATATATATATATATATATATATATATATATATATATATATATATATATATATATATATATATATATATATATATATATATATATATATATGAAGTCAGTATGCGACGTTCTCAACATTAAATAATGTTTGATATATATCCGATTAAAAAAACTAGGGATTTACGTACCCCTATTTTCGAACCACCCTGTATATAAAAAAAATTTTCAGTTAACTTCGATCCAGAATGATGAAAGAACTTACCCTGGTTGATTTAAAATTGATAGAATTGGATTTTTCTTTGTTCACCCTGTTGTAGAACACAAAACGTAAAATTATAATGGATACGAGATCCATATGACATTGTACCATCATTCAGGCATGTTATTCCATGAATGAATTGGTGTTTTGTCAATTTTCGGTGTTGTTAAAAATTCGGAGCAGAAAGCTTCACTTTTCATCATTCAAAACTAGTTTGCCGATTTCTTTGTGCCCATGGACACTTTTGCTTATGGAGTCGAAATCTACATCATACCAAAAATTCAGGGAATTTAACCGAAAGCCATTTTCCATGTGGAAAGTGCGGGATTATTTGTTAATATGAAATTGAATTTCTTAATTTTTCATTATATATTATGTTTTGGGTTTTATGTTTAGGTACCTTCTTGTATCTTTTATACTTTCTTTTAGATACGCGTCAGTACTATGGGCTCTCCATGGATATTTAGTGCCTTCGACAAAGTTTTGCTCAAAAAGTAATACTGGCCAAACAACCCCCACAGATTTTAGGTTGTAGAAGGGTCATGCAGGCTCTGCAGCCTCACAAGCACCTCGACCTATAAGGTCTTTTGTGCGTGACCCTTTGTCTATTCGAGGCCTGGGATTCTGAGACTTCGTGCGGAGTTTATCAGTTTTCTGGGAGCCAAGATCCTTAATATCGGAGGGCGTTA
This sequence comes from Chrysolina americana, assembly GCA_958502065.1. Lineage (NCBI taxonomy): Eukaryota > Metazoa > Arthropoda > Insecta > Coleoptera > Chrysomelidae > Chrysolina > Chrysolina americana. Next base: position 33,968,305 of record OY293415.1, on the reverse strand, counting down.
AGAATGCCCCTTCTAGGAATTTAAGCCTCTTGCAGAAGCTAGCTGGGCATTCGCAAAGCAGTTTCCGCGAAGTTCTCGCAGTAGCCGCAACTATCACTCTCTGATTTACCCATCTTTTTAAGGTGGTACCTCAACGGGCAATGCCTAGGAGTAGTCCCGTTACCAATTTCAAATATTTTTTTCCAACTCGAGAAGCTATTTAGCTTTCCTTGGCGATAGGCTCACTAGCCTTTTCGCTTGTCTTTCATTTCACTGGGTTCCCAGCGTCGGAACTCTTCCTTTAGGTGTGGGCTTTGGAGAGTCCACAGAAGGGTTCTGGGCCGGGAAATGGTGTATTTGCGCCTTCTTTGGCAGGGAAGCCTGCTTCCTCATTGCCTTTAATGCCCATGTGACCTGGCACCCACATCAGGGTTACCTGATTTTTTGCTGCCAGTAGAAACTTTAATAAATGTAGAAATAGAACATAATATAAAATATGAATAAAATATGAAATAAAACTGAGTATAATCTAAAAGGTCTTCCTGCTCATAAAAGAGAACAGGCATTTCCGCTCTTGAGGGATTTAGATGAAATTGGGGTTGTCTCAGGGTCAGACAACCCCCACAAAGTATACAACAAAAAAATCTCAGGAATGTTTATATTGTACTGAAACCCAGAAATTGGGGAGCACATATTAAACTCAAAAGCGAAAGAAAACGGCAATTATAAATCGAAACGAACAAAGTTCGCCAGGTGTGTATTTTGGTGAGTTCAATTTAATGAAAACAAATATTTCGTAAACCGAAGAATACCTGTCTCTCTACACAATTCCACAAAGTGGAAATTTAGGCAACTATCTGACAGAAAACAGCTACTTTCCCCTACGGATATTGAATTATATCTGTCGTCCATTTGTGCAACGTTCCTTACGGACACATATTTGCAAGTGCTACTTGTTACAAATCCATTGAAATATCATCTTTCATTTTGTTGGAAATGTGACCACCTGCATACATGCATCTTTCGAGGTTATTTCCTCTCATCACTGCAAGGATAGGTCAGACGTCAGACCTTACTCAATCATTTTCACTTTTCCCAGATAGTTTGTTTTTTATTCCGACAAAGCTTAAACCAACGAAATTCACTTGTTATCTCTAATCTTCACCCTCTTTTACATTTATTCTGATCTCCACATTCTCAAGTTTCACTATTTGTGAAAAATCTCAGCCACTAGTAAATTGTACGCGTAAACAAGTTCCTTCAACTCGTAATGCAAATGGTAATAAATTTCTCAATTACTTAATAACTGAAACTAGTCATGGTAGGAAACCGAATTTTTGGGACAGTGCTGAGGAGAAAATTATGAATAAATTAAATAATAATAAAGGAATTTCACCAAGTTAATCGTGAGTTACAAGGTGATTTCTGGAACGTTGATATCTTGTCATTTTTTTCATCGAAAATTTTCATGATCACCCTCTATATCCCAACGAAATCATGTTTATACGGTATCTGCTATCTTGAATATACAGGATGTGTACGAAAGAACCGACTATTTATTTCACCAATTTTCTTAATCACACTACAAAATGTATGAATTGTGATAAATGATGGAATAAGAATAGTATGCCAAAATAACTTTATCAATATTTCATTATTAGATTGAATTTTCAGATATTACTAAAATGTTTTTATTTTTCACTCTGTACATAATGATATAATCTGCACCATCTGAATGATATTTAGTAATATGAAGAAACGTTGATGATGAAAGCGATAAAAAATGCAGCTGTCACTTTCAAATCCCAAGAAAAAAATTAAATTAAAATTACCGATTTTTAATCTATCCATCAACGAACTTTGCGATTCTGCACGTTCAATCAGTACATGGAATACTACAATATACTAAAAATTCAGACAATTTCACCGAGAACCATTTTACCTATGAAAAGTGCGGGGAATTTCATTATTCCGACTTAGTATCTCGAAATTCCGAATTGGCAACTCGGAATTCTATAATTCCGACTTAGTATCTCGGAATTCCGAATTGGTAACTCGGAATTCTATAATTCCGACTTCGTATCTCGGAATTCCGAATGGGTAACTCGGAATTCCATTAAACTCAATACCGTCGAATCAGCCATAGCTTCAAAATAGTTATGTGTAAGAAATAAATTAGTAACCGAATGTTTACCCCACATTTATGAACGAAAATAACAATAAACTAAATATCTCATACACCACACGACGTCCAACGGATGTCCATTTCAGGTCCAAATGAAGTCCAAACGTCCAAGGACCTAATATGGACGTCCAATGGATAAGCAATTCTGGATATGTCCTGTACGTTCCGTAATTGAACGTCTTTATCCATTGGACAGAACTGGATATTATTTGTGCTTTCAGATTGTTCGTTTATGTATGTCCACTGGATGTACAATACTGGACAACATGAAATATCTATAATTGTACATTTCTGAAAATCCATGTGGTGTACAGGTGTACAGAAAGTGTACGTTTGCATATCTCAACTGGATGAAAAAATGTTGGATTAATCTGAATTATTTATTCCTAATTATACATTTTCCTGTACGTTCATAGGATTAAGACCTGGTACATCATCCAATGGATGAACTATATTGAATAAAATTTGTACATGCCGGAAGAACGTCCATAGGATGTACAGAACTATACATAAACAAATTATACAATTATGAGCTTCCACTAGATGAATAATTTTGGATTAAATTGAAAATCTTAAAATGTACATGACAGCTGTACTTCCATATATTCAAATCAAATTGTACGGATTATGTACTTTATCTGAATGTCAGTTTTTAGTAACAGTACTTCAATTCAATTATTTTATTAGATATCTGCACATGATATATGGCTGTAAATTTCAGTATGGTAATTATGTTGCACAATTTTACTGAACTGAAGTTTCAGAAACTGTTCTACATTCCAAAAAATAAATCGAAAGGAGGTTGAAGAAGTAATTTCGAAATGGCTTCAAGGAGCCAATGAAAGAAAACTAGTGTATTTTTTCAAGATTTTGATTTTTTTTATGCCTACTTAGTGGTATTAGTGTTATTTGTGATTGTTTAATGTTTTATGTGAGATTTTAGTTTTCTCAGAATGTTCATTATACAGTGTCTTTCAAAAGTATGCAACTAAAGATAAACACTTATCCTTATTTGCTTGTTCTTTTTTTACAGCAATGCCTATGAGCTGCTCAGATTGTTACTGGAGGTCGTGGGTATTGTTATCTGCTAGTACGACAGATATATCCTTTGACAAATGTAAGGTATAAAGATAAAAGATATTAGGTATGCATGGGCACCAGGTTCTTTTTTTATTAAATGAAAATACCAAAAACACTGATTTGTCAAAGGATGATCTTTGTGCTTCTCAACAATAAAAAAAACAAAGTTCAGAAAACACTATATTCACAAAAGTCCCATGTGACAAAACATGTGTGACAAGATTCTAATGAAGTGACAAAGTTACAATAAAATTTGTTATTTTAAAGTTACAAAGGATTCTGGTCTCTCAATATTTGCCTTAAAATGACTGGTTGGTTTATTCACACCTTATGATCAGTTCTTGCGATGAGAAAGACTTAGTCCAGAGCTCTACTTCATCGAAGAATGTAGGAGCCTTGTATGGTCTCTCGAGACAATGGCTGCTCTACTAGCAGGACACAATCTGTAGTCGCTCTGGGGTCTTTCCTGGATCTCATAAGATGTTCGAACGATGAGGTAACGTTGTGAAAAATAAACACAAACCAGTATCTTGTGGCAGGTTGAGTCACACGACTCGAGATATGACCATGATTGTACAAATCTAATCTAGATTTACTTATAGATTACCAAATGAATGATGATGAAATTTACAATAAATAGATTATTCAGGGAATATATAAATGAGATAAAGAATTTAAATTTACAATAAATGTAAGATTTGCTGAGTTAAACAATGATTGAAATATTCAATAGGTATGGAAAGAATTCAATGTTCCAGTAAAACTCAAATTTAGTAATTTCTCAAGCAATGTTAGAGAAGAGTTCAATCTCAAGCGAGCATAAGAAAAATATTTTCATGAAGATATTGTTTTCTATTATGTTTCAATTTAATAGTCAATTTCCAACGTTCAGTGGAACTGACATGCAAAATAATGATAAGAAACTTGATCTATCTCATCAAGGATGAAAAGGAAATATGTATCTCCTGACTGAGGAGAAACAGAGAGAGAGAAAGCAAGAGAGTTGAGATAATGCTTTCTTATAATGTCACAAAGAAAGCAGATGGCTTTATTTGTGTCCAGAACTACTGAAAATGAAAGGTTATCAAAAAATATCAAACTTCTTTTGGCTAGGCATCTAAACATGGGTAGTGATGTAGAAGAGAGCGAAAGATCTTACCAAGAGCTCAAAGCTTCATGAGTGAGTGTAGCTTCTTCTCATTAAGATAAAGAAATGAGGAATTCAAAGCATTTACTCACCCATGAATCCTGTTCTCCAAGCTGTCAGATCAGACTTTCTCACCGATCACCATCCAGGTTCAGGAATGTAGATCCTAGTTCACTGTTCTTGCCTTTTAAGCAGATTGATAACTTCTGAACATTTAGGAAAAACTTGTGGAAACACTTGTATCACTGAAAACCATAAAGCACGAACAGAAACAGATCTAATTCATAATCTTTTAACTTCAAGATTGATAGAATTAATGAAAATTATCTCCACACTTTGTCTCGAATTTCACAGGTTAGAATTTATTTCAGCTGTCAGGATTGAGGACCGACTCGTCAAAAGAGGGTACGAGTACAAAATGACATTCGATTATGATCACGCATAATACTCAAACTTTGAAGATTTTCTAATTAATCATGAAATTCATGAGTGACAGATTGACGCACATACAGCCATTTTACAATGTATCAAAATTGAATTTTCAAAGTTCAAATTAAACGTACCAAAAGAATATAGATTCGATCAGTGAAATAGATAAAAGTTAATTGTGTTACAATATGACGAATTGTGTTTAAGTTAATTATTCAAAGATTTCGAGATTTCAAAGATAATCAAAAATGACGCACTTACGCCCATTTTGCATTCATGTTAGAAAGTAGCAAAAATGAATTTTAAATTTCAAATAAAACGTGCCAAAAGAACATCGATTCGATTAACGAATCAGATAGAAGTTAATCAGTTTAAAGATAATAATATATACGACCTTTCATTTCCTCGCTCTAGAAAAATTTTAAATTTCCCGATGGGAAAACTGAGAAAACAAACCACCGCTTCGAATGCTCACTTCAGAAAGGGGCGATAGAAGATAGAAGTTCTCCACTCCAAGGGAGGAAGTCAATCTCTCTCACTCTGTCTATCGTCAGTGTTACCAATCGCATAGCACAATTGAATAAATTGGAACAGCTCAATGACATGGTGTTACCAACATAAAATTCAACAAACCGAAAAAATGGTAACGCAATGTTTTACATTTCGTTACAAGTATAGAAACGGTCTTATATTTCAGAAACGGCCCTGAGAAAATTTACGAAAATTTCGACAGGGTGGTTTTTGATGATGCCCTATTCAACGTTAATATCGGTAATCGAAAAAATCGAGTTACCCTCAGTATCTGAAAAACTATTGATTCGGCAACATTGTTGATATCACCATTGAATCGGGCATCATCGAAAACCACCCTGTCAAAATTTTCACATATTTTCGCTGGGCCGTTTCTGAAATATGAGACCATTCCGATACTTTTGAAAGACACTATATATTTTGTTTATACTTGCAAGTTGTGCTATTTTTGTTTATTATCACTATTATTATAAATTTTTTATCCATTAGGAATTACTCAGTCAGGCCCTGTCTCCGGAGCCCCGACACTTCCGGAGGGCGCGCTGGTATGTCATTAACCCCAGTAAACACTCCCCACGTCCATGGGGTAAGTGATTACTGGGTCCGAGAATCATGTGCCCTGAGTAGGCGGAGTGAACCAAGAATTACGGCCTTCTGTATTCGCCCGGCTAGGATTTCTGCCATGTCACGGCAAGCCGATATGATTTTTAAGTTTGAGAGCAGTGTGTCCATCATTCCACCAAGGACCCCTATTATTAGAACCACCATCTTGACAGAATGGTTAGGTAAAGCCTGCGGAGTTCAAAGGGAAGATCTCGATATTTAGTCCGTTTTTCCTCCTGTTTTCGGACGATGTTCGTTTCGCCAGGAGCTGAAATCTCAATGACGAAAATTGTCCTACTTTGATGGTCGAGGAGTACTACATCATGCTTATTGGCTTGTATTTGCCTGAGGGTAGGGAATGAATAGTTCCATAGATTCGGCACTTCTCATTCTCCACCACGGACTCAATATCCCCCGGAGCATAAGGCAACACCGGTGTCTCGTCTACACCGTACGAGTGTCGCAGATGGTAGTACAACACTCGTAGGGCCGCGTTATGACTGTGGATATAGGCTGAGACCGCATAAGCTGGACAAGCCGACAGCAAATGCATTATGGTCTCAGCTGACCCACGACACGCTCTGCATCTATTGTCAGGGACCTCCATACCCATCACGCGACTGCGGTAGACGAAAGTGTTAAAGGCACCATCCTGGCAGGCCATTATGAATCCCTCGGTCTCCCACTTCAGCCCACATGACCTGAGAAACGAGAAGGTCAGGTATCTGGATAAGCCTAGGTCTTCAATGTTCTTGAAGAAGACCCCATGCATCGGCTTATCCTTATGTAGCTGCAGGAGTCTCTCACACTCCGCAGCTTTTACGTGGGCTTTTTGCTGAACGGGTTCCAACTCGGTGATAGAGTTTGGGTTTGTCCGTTCAGTGTCGAATACGAGACCGAGTTCATCGGCTGCACGGGTTGCTGCCTTGAAAAGAAATGCTCCAATCCCTGCTTTTTCATGATCACATACCAAGCAGAGAAGGGGATGACTTTACAGGCTCCATCCAGTACCATTCTGTTATGCAGAAACTCCAAACTCAAAAGTCCAAGGCCTCCCCGTTGTCTAGGGAAGTATAACCGTGGAACGGACGATTTAGGATGCAAGCTCCTATGCAGATGCATCATTTTGCGAGTTTCAACATCGAGTTATCGCAGTAGAATCGGAACGGCAAGCATATTAGTTGCAGCAACTTTGTTCTTCCCCGATAATTCTGATGACCAGATCTGTCGGAGTGTATGCTGATACTTACCGCGGAGAGAGTTTTTAACAGTGTTTACCTCTTGGGAGTGGCGTTATTCCACTCCTAGGTAAGTATACGTCTCTCCGGCATCCAGATGATGTAGGATGCTTCCGTCTACGAGCTGAACGTCCTCTCCGTATTCCTCGCATCGTCCTCTTCTGAGATGAACCGAGGCACATTTGTCGATCCCGAACTCCATTCCGATAGCATGCGTGTACTCTTGCACCACCCTTAAGGACTGATGTAGATCCTTTTCCCCAGAGGCATATTCATGTAAGGTCGTCCATGTAAAACAGATGGGTGACCTTATGCCTCCGGTTACTGGGGGTGCCGCAGTAGTATCCACGGGTTTTCCATAGTGCAACGGACAATGGCAGTAGTGAGATGCAGAAGAGAAGAGGGCTGAGAGAGTCACCCTGAAACACGCCCCTTCTAAAGATAACCTGCTCTGTTTGGACTCTGACTTGACCAGATGTTATGGTGAAGCGAGTCCTCCAGAGCGACATCAGCTGTTCAATGCATCTCACTATTTGATCTGGTACCGCAAGGCATCTGAGCAAATGCATGATGAGCTCATGCGATGTTGTATCAAATGCCTTGCGATAGTCGATCCAGGCCATTGAAAGGTTACGCTTATACTGCACGGAGTCCTGCGTGATCAATCAGCAGGTTCTCCTTGCAGCCAGCGACCCCCTTCGTTGACCCTCTTTGCTCATATATCCGTTCATACACCGGCTCAACTGCGGAGAGTATTCGCATGTATAAGATGCGTGTAAACATCTTATAACATGCGTTCAAGCATGTTATCGGTCTGTAGTTTTTCGGATCGGAAAAATCTCCGTTTTTGGGGATTAGCACGGTTCACCCCTCGACAAACCAATCCGGAATCTGCTGCTCCCCATTTAGCCATGAGTTGAAAACTCTTGCTAGATGGTGGTGGGTACTTGGAAATTTTTTCCACCAATAGTTATTCATGACATCAGGACCGGGAGCAGCAAAATTCTTCGAGCCTTTGAGGGCCCGTCGAACTTCTTCCGGGGTTATCGGATTGCGCAGTTCATTGAGCTCTGGCTGACGAAGCCTCCTGCAGAAAGCTTCGACTGCGCTAGGGCTGGAGTACCTACGTTGAGTGGTTGCGGAAATTCGTAAATGCCCTTCCAGAAGGTTTTTACCCGATCAGCTTACGGCGGGTTATCCACAACACGTGGAGGCTCTTGGAATAGGCGAGAAGGTTTATCGCGGAACTTCATGTTTTCCGCGATGCTTCTCGCCCGCCTCACTAGTGACTTTTTTGCAGCCACCAGCATTCGTATCCTATCAATACAGTGCTGTTTGATAGTTTACAGCACGCCCTGATTTAGTGTGTGGTGAGCTCGTCGTAGATTTGCAGCAATTCGCCGCACTGCGGGCGTGAAGGGCCTATTGGCCGCCGCGTAGTCCGTCACACACTGGATACGAGACGCGTGTTGTCTCGCCGACTTGATCTTAGCTTCCATCTTGTGAATGCGTCGCTCATGCCTCCCAATCAGAGGGGTGGTATCCCTCCTCTCCGCTTGGGACAGGGCCTGAGCGGCGTCATACACGGCAGAGTTGATCTGCGAGATGTCAGCCTCTTCTGAAAGGACATCGTGAATCTCCGCATCCACCTGTGCCAGTTGTTGTGGCTTCAGGGGCTTGATGTGATGAAGCGCCCTGCGGGTTCTGATGCCTTCTGTAGGTAGAATGTTGCGTACGCCCTCTACAGCCAGATCGACACGTGGCATATTTGCCACTTCGTCAACCGGCTGAGGAGGAGCTCTGATATAGCCTCGTGCCCGAAGATGCGATACATAATCCCTCAGGTTTTGGGCGGAAAAAGCGGCATGCTCAGGGTGTATCTCAAACCACAGTGCATGCATTCTTGCCATGTATCCTCTTCGGGCGGGCTCACTGCTCTCATAGCAATGCAGAAGACCGTCCCTTAATTCATCCGTCCACTCAAAGCGTCCGTTGTCGTTGCGGTCGTCTTCATGTGGCAATCCATCGTTTTGGGCCCCACCACCATGCCTATGACCCCTCATCCGAAGGGGTCGGTTGTGGGGGCCTCTTCCTCGTTCATTTGGAACCGAGTATTAGGGTATACCGGGGGGTTATCCTAGTATACCCACGGCCGACGAATGAGAATTCCCTCCAGGGTGCGCCTTGGCTGCCGGTCCGGTTTTGCACCGGTTGCTCAGGAAAGTGGTGTCGCAACTCACCAAGGCCTTGGATGGTGGTTGGCCCTCCCTGCCAACAATTATTATTATTATACATTGTATTGCTCTGAGTGTAAACCGTTAACATGTGCACTATATTACATGTTTGCTATGTTTTTGTAATGTACATATATTATGATATTTACTATACGATTTTGCATTCATGGAGTATGCATTAAAGCCATCATTATTTAAATTCAAATACAAATTTTTGGGTAGTAGTTAATATAATATCTATTTGGACCTTTAAAAATTAAATCAGGCGTTTTTGCAGAAAGTAGAAATCAATTAAAGAACTGCTAGCATAGGTTATCGCAATTTTATTACAAAAAATGTAATTCAAAAATTTAGAATGTTTTCTGAGAATGTACATCTAATACGTAAATCCAATATGAACATTCATTGAACATCCGAAATTTACATACATAGGATGTTGAATCCAGTGAGGTTCGGACATTATCTGGACAAATTATTGTATGTAATCGGACGTTCAATGGACGTCCATAATATCCATTCTTTACATCCAATGGACATGCAATGTGCGTACATGTGCTGCAGGGATGGAATGAAATAAGGTAGTAAGTCGAAATTCTGAGTTACCAAGTCAGAATTCCGAGATACTAAGTCGAAATTATAAAATTCCGAGTTACCAATTCGGAATTCCGAGATACTGAGTCGGAATTATGAAATTTCGAGTTACCAATTCGGAATTCCGAGATACGAAGTCAGAATTATAAAATTCCGAGTTACCAAGTCGGAATTTGAAAAATAAAATTGGTGTGGCCCTTCTACGCCTTCGTACGGAGTTCGAAACTCATACTACAACCAGCTATTATCTAGTTACAGTGAAACACTTTTAAAAAATTATTTATTCATGATAGATTGAACACCGAGATAAATCATTCCCCCTGATACCATCTGGCCCCGACAACCCTCTGGAATTGCTTACTGGCAGATTTTGTTAGTTATCGTTCACTCCTACTAGTAACCTCATTATAAAATGCACGACAGATTATTTATTGGATATTTTTCTAATTCAGTTTATGTTATAATCCGAAAATAGTCCAGAATTCGATGAGTTTTGATGGTAAATAAAATTTAACGTCAGATTAAAAATAGATATATTTAGCACTGGCGTATTGAAGTGTCAACTCTACTAATCTTATTTAATGTACGTTTTGATTTGTGTTATGAAGGAGGCAATTATGTGGTGTGCTCAGTTACTTACATAATAATTATGACAAGCGTATAATGGATGCATGCACAGCATAACAATAAAGGATTGTGTCATTTCTGATGAACCGATTGAATTATTTTAAATACCCCCCTCGAATATTTTCTATGTAAAATGTGTTTCGGCAAACTTTTTTTTTTGGAATTTTGATATGATGTAAATTCTGACATCCTTATTCTCAGATTCAATCAACCGATCAATTCTGCCAACAGTTTTCTAGCTACAAGGTATTCAAAATGCGATTTTTGTTGTTTAAGAATTATGTATTGATTTTTGTGTTCTAATTCGAGATTAATATTTCTGATGATGTTTTCTATTTGAACAAAAAGTAATGTCTTATGATGGCCTTATGAGATATCACAGTATGGCAAGACAATTTTCATGAAAATATATAAATATCCATAATAATATAGTCCCTCGAATTTTCATTCAAGTCTTTAAAACTGGAGTAAGAACTAGTAGAATTCTTCAATTTTTTCAAAAAGTATGAGACTTTATCAACTAAGTACATAGTTTCCCTACAGGGTGACATTTCAAATGCCTAAAACTGCTGTATATCTCAAGAACAAAGGGATATAAGTTTAACAAATTGTTTCTAACTCTTCTAGAATATATGAGAAAAAGACTTAAATTACTCATGAAATGATCCACCCCTATCAACTCCCCTGATTTTCTGCCAGCTTCACTCAAATAACTTCAATAGAAGCCCCTCCTCATAATTCCTGATCGAAATTGCTCGAAAAATTGGCATATATTATAATAATGATTATACCTACTTCGATCATGGACCAAGAAAATAGATTCATCATCAATATCATTCTTGGTGGGGAACTCTGCATAGAATATAGTCAATTGTAAGATTCTTAATTGTCCATCCCTCCTACTCCACCACATCAAACTTCCCCTCTTCTTCCTCCGCACCCTTCAAATAATTAAATATAATTTTGGCAATATACAGGGTGGGGCAATAGTGCGTCAGAGTCTGATAGCTCGAGTTCTATGGTAGCCAGGAAGATAATACAATAACAACTATACATCATTGTCTACATCCAGAATTAATTGTCTTATATACAGGGTGAAACAAGGAAAATATAAAGGGTCAAGTGCATTTTTTTTAATGGAATGTCACGTATTTCAATTAATTTTTTCAAGCATTTTAGTGATCTCCATACATCCCTCCAATATCATTTACTATCTCCCAACCACTTGAGAGTTATATTTTTTTTGTTAAAATAATGTATCTGCAGAAGCTTACCAAAAATATCACTGTTCGCAAGATAATGGGATGCAGGAGGATATAATTATAATGCTATTCGTCAGACAGATGAGTGATATTTTTGAATCATTATCATTTCCAAAAATCATACAGGGTGGCTGAAAATGATTTTTCAATTTGGAAGTTTTTATTTTAATTTTCTCGAGTTTTTCAAATGGAACACTCCGTATATTTTTCGACCATAAGATGTAGGATTGAGATGCGAGTGTTTTTTGTATGTACACCCCTGAGGCTATTCCTAGCCGTTTTCGAGTTATTCACTTGGACAATTTTCAGTATCTCATTTTTACTGACACCTCTTATAAAGGTTATGGAAACACATTAGTTCAATTATTTCAACGAATTCCACCTTCATTTATTTACACTTGATTGAAACATTGAAACAAAAACATGAAAGAACGAAATGAACAAATAATAAGTGAATGCAATGAAAGAGTTGTATTTCGTGTAAAATTTAATAAAATCGCAAAGCGCTTTCGGCTTTAAGGCCGAAAAGTGATATACGTTTGAGACCCAATGCTTGCGCTTTATCACAACATGTAAATGTTACAGGACATTCCATTGATTTCAAAAATAGTTCAATTCTAACTAAAGAAAATAATTTATTCAAAAGATGTTTTTTAGAAATGGTTTACATAAATAATGAAAAAGATTCAATGAATAAGAAGACCGATTTTCAAAATTTGAATATAATTTATTCTAATATTTTAGAAACTGAAATAAAATTGAACAACAATAAAAATCATAGAGTATCTATTTCATCAAAAACTTGAATCGACCTTTTACAATAAAATTTATACCAATTCTATACACCCTATATCCATCATTCCTAAACTTCAAATTGACTTTTCACGTTTCTGTCTTGAAACCATTTATTTTTCTGAATGTTATTTTATCTTATACTCATATACTGTAAGTACCTTTATTTGATATGTTCATTAGCAGTTATACCTATTCTTTTAGAGTGACTGAAGAAGAAATTGAATGATTTCGAAAGCTCTCACAATAAAGTAAAAAAGAGTTTGATTGAAAAGCAGCTGCAACTCCACAAAATAACTACATTGTATATATATATATATATATATATATATATATATCTATATATATATATATATATATATATATATATATATATATATATATATATATATATATATATATATATATATATATATATATATATATATATATATATATATATATATATATATATATATATATATATATATATATATATATATATATATATATATATATATATATATATATATATATATATATATATATATATATATATATATATATATATATATATATATATATATATATATATATATATATATATATATATATATATATATATATATATATATATATATATATATATATATATGATATGATATATATGAGGTTATATATATGAGGTTATATATAAAACCAATTTATCTAAGAATATTCTCAGTGAAAATATCCCTTGGGGTTGCAGTCAGAAAAAGTGGCCTGGTAAAGAACAACTCTTTGTTAAATTGTCGAGCTTTCGAAAATATTTATTTTCATTTTCAAGACATTAACGTGAGATTAATTTTGTGAAAACAGCAGAGAAACTTCTTGGTCATTCCTTATGTATGTGAGGTTATGTCACAACACAAAACGAGATGAAACAACAATAATAAATCTATGTCATGTACATGAACACGATTAAAAAACATTATGATTTTATGAGTTATGAAGGAAAACTTTTAATTAAAATTTGGAAAAATGTTAATCATTTTAAAACTCGCCTTTGAGACCGCACGTGGTTCACGGGACGCCTGTATATATATAAAATATATATATATATATATATATATATCGTCTAGAATTTGTTGAAATTCGACGTTTCGGCTCCGATTTTGGAGCCATTTTCAAGAACTGAAATAGAAAGAAAATTAATGAAAGGTTAAAACGTAATTCTACGCTGAGGTCTCAATCTGCCTACTCCTCAGGTATAATTACGTTAGGTTTTTGTGACTTGACGTCGGGGTCTCAATCTGCCTACTCCCCATGTCTCGTCACTGGTTCTCTCTAAGGTCTCAATCTGCCTACTCCTTCGAGAGAACTGAGGAATTGTGGGTTGAGGAACTGTATTTATAGTGGACGTGGCTGTAATGGCCGTGTGCAATGTATTGGGCGAGGTGAACTATGGGCGGGAACTGAATTGGCGCTAGATGAGCTGTGTGCGGGAACTTGGTTGGCGCTAAGTGAGCTGTGTGCGGGAACTGGTTTGGTGGGAAATGAGTTTATGCGTGCAATGAGAGGCTTCCAGGTATTGGGAAGTCTACGTCCGTCGTCGCGAGTGTTGAGGCAATTGGGGCGCTTCTTTATCTCAAGGGCTTCTCGGATGATCCTGGTTTGCAGAGTTTTCTCGGTGGAAATTGTTTTTGTGTTCTTGAAGTCTATTTTGTGACCTGTGTCTTCTCGATGTTTATAAAGTGCGGAAGTGGAAGATGCCTGACGCACAGCAAGTTCGTGTTCGTAGACTCTGGAAGTTACTCGTCTATTAGTCTGGCCAATATAAGTTCTCGGGCAGTCTGAACATGGTATTTCATATATACCTTGAGAATCGTTTGGTATTGTGTCCTTGGGAGATCTGAGGAATTTGGATATTTGGTTGTTGGCCGTGAATATTGTTTTTATCTCGTGTTTTCTCAAGATACTACTGATTTTGTCTGTCACACCTTTGATGTATGGTAGGAAAGCTTTGTGTGGCTGAATACTCTCTAGTGGATCGTTCGTTTTTGGAGGACGGGTCAGTTGATGGCGGATAGACTTGTCGATTAGCGAATTGTTGTAACCATTTTGGAGTAAGGCTGATTTCAGTTTGTCCAGCTCTTGTGGTCTATTCTGGTTGTCGGTAAGCTGAATTGATCTGTATATCAGGGAGTTCAATACGGAGTTGGTTTGTGCTGGATGGTGATGAGAGTTTGCGTGTAGGTATCGGTTGGTGTGGGTCTGTTTCCTGTGTACTGTGTGGGTGAAAGAGTTGTTGGATTTCGTGATGAGAACGTCCAGGAAAGCTAGGGAGTTGTTCATTTCGGTCTCCATTGTGAATTTCATTTTGGGATGGATATCGTTTAGGTGATCTTAGAACGTGTTTAAGATTTCGTAACCATGAGGCCATATGACGAAAATGTCGTCAACGTATCTGAACCAGCAAGTAGGCTTGTGGTCAAATTCTTCTACAGCCCTAGTTTCGAAGTCTTCCATGAAAAGGTTTGCAAGGACTGGAAAAAGGGGGGAACCTATGGGAGCACCTTTCACTTGTTTGTAGTAAGTTCCTTGGAAGAGGAAGTACGTGTTGTTCATACAGTGACTGATGAGGTCCAGGGTGTCTTTTGGAATTCTGTGTTTAGTTTCAAGGTTTTCTAGCGTGTCCGTTAGGGGAATGTTTGTGAAGAGGGAGACAACTAGGATATCGGTGTTCTGGATTCTATAGGATTTGAGAAGGTCTAAGAAGTGGAATGAATTTTTCACGTAGGATGAAGCTTCTTCTGCTCGTGGCTGAAGAGTACTCGCCAGATACTTGGCCAGGTTCTGGGTTGGTGATCCAAAGGCACTGATAATAGGTCGGAGTGGGATATCAGGCTTGTGTATTTTTGGAAGTCCGTAGATACGAGGGGTGCGTGATGACTTCTCTCTAGGGATAGTGGCTTTCTTGGTTTCGGCTGGTAGTTTAGAATTATTGATAAGATTTTTGGTCTTCTTTTCGAGGTAGGTTGTCGGGTCTCGTTGGGTGATCTGATACTCGGATGAGTTTAACAGTGTGCTCATTTTGTCTACATAATCTGAGGTATTCAGAACTACCGTGGCGTTGCCTTTGTCTGCTGGGAGAATGATTATGTCAGGGTTGTTGTGGAGGTTTCTGAGGCAATGTTTTTCGGCAGGTGTTATGTTGGATGGAGGGAGTTTTGCTCTCCTAAGTGTGGTGGCAATATCTTGTCTGGTTTCTTCAGCTGTGTTTTCTGGTAGATGGGTTATAGCGCATTCTATTTGTGTAATGATGGTTTCTGTTGGGATTCTGTTTGGTGTGATGGAATAATTGAATCCTCTTGATAGTAGTGCAAGGCTAGTTTGATCTAGAAAAACAGAAACACAGAAAAACAAACTTTGTGCATTGTTAACGAATACCATCACACCCTTGGTCCCAGCCGCATCACCTGTATTAGTACACAACTTCTCCGACACACCACTAGATCAAACTAGCCTTGCACTACTATCAAGAGGATTCAATTATTCCATCACACCAAACAGAATCCCAACAGAAACCATCATTACACAAATAGAATGCGCTATAACCCATCTACCAGAAAACACAGCTGAAGAAACCAGACAAGATATTGCCACCACACTTAGGAGAGCAAAACTCCCTCCATCCAACATAACACCTGCCGAAAAACATTGCCTCAGAAACCTCCACAACAACCCTGACATAATCATTCTCCCAGCAGACAAAGGCAACGCCACGGTAGTTCTGAATACCTCAGATTATGTAGACAAAATGAGCACACTGTTAAACTCATCCGAGTATCAGATCACCCAACGAGACCCGACAACCTACCTCGAAAAGAAGACCAAAAATCTGATCAATAATTCTAAACTACCAGCCGAAACCAAGAAAGCCACTATCCCTAGAGAGAACTCATCACGCACCCCTCGTATCTAAGGACTTCCAAAAATACACAAGCCTGATATCCCACTCCGACCTTTTGTCAGTGCCTTTGGATCACCAACCCAGAACCTGGCCAAGTATCTGGCGAGTACTCTTCAGCCACGAGCAGAAGAAGCTTCATCCTATGTGAAAAATTCATTCCACTTCTTAGACCTTCTCAAATCCTATAGAATCCAGAACACCGATATCCTAGTGAGCTTCGATGTTGTCTCCCTCTTCACAAACATTCCCCTAACGGACACGCTAGAAATCCTTAAATCGAAACACAGAATTCCAAAAGACACCCTGGACCTCATCAGTCACTGTATGAATAACACGTACTTCCTCTTCCAAGGAACTTACTACAAACAAGTGAAAGGTGCTCCCATGGGTTCCCCCCTTTCTCCAGTCCTTGCAAACCTTTTCATGGAAGACTTCGAAACTAGGGCTGTAGAAGAATTTGACCACAAGCCTACTTGCTGGTTCAGATACGTTGACGACATTTTCTTCATATGGCCTCATGGTTCCGAAATCTTAAACACGTTCTTAGATCACCTAAACGATATCCATCCCAACATGAAATTCACAATGGAGACCGAAATGAACAACTCCCTAGCTTTCCTGGACGTTCTCATCATGAAATCCAACAACTCTTTCACCCACACAGTACACAGGAAACAGACCAACCGATACCTACACGCAAACTCTCATCACCATCCAGCACAAACAAACTCCGTATTGAACTCCCTGATATACAGATCAATTCAGCTTACCGACAACCAGAATAGACCACAATAGCTGGACAAACTGAAATCAGCCTTACTTCAAAATGGTTACAACAATTCGCTAATCGACAATTCTATCCGCCATCAACTGACCCGTCCTCCAAAAACGAACGATCCACTAGAGAGTATTCAGCCACACAAAGCTTTCCTACCATACATCAAAGGTGTGACAGACAAAATCAGTGGTATCTTGAGAAAACACGAGATAAAAACAATATTCACGGCCAACATCCAAATATCCAAATTCCTCAGATCTCCCAATGACACAATACCAAACGATTCTCAAGGTATATATGAAATACCATGTTCAGACTGCCCGAGAACTTATATTGGGCAGACTAATAAGACGAGTAACTTCCAGAGTCTACGAACACGAACTTGCTGTGCGTCAGGCATCTTCCACTTCCGCACTTTATAAACATCGAGAAGACACAGGTCAAAAAATAGACTTCAAGAACACAAAAACAATTTCCACCGAGAAAACTCTGCAAACCAGGATCATCCGAGAAGCCCTTGAGATAGAGAAGCGCCCCAATTGCCTCAACACTCGCGACGACGGACGTAGACTTCCCAATACCTGGAAGCCTCTCATTGCACGCATAAACTCATTTCCCACCAACCCAGTTCCCGCACACAGCTCACTTAGCGCCAACCAAGTTCCCGCACACAGCTCATCTAGCGCCAATTCAGTTCCCGCCCATAGTTCACCTCGCGCCAATACATTGCACACGGCCATTACAGCCACGTCCACTATAAATACAGTTCCTCAACCCACAATTCCTCAGTTCTCTCGAAGGAGTAGGCAGATTGAGACCTTAGAGAGAACCAGTGACGAGACATGGGGAGTAGGCAGATTGAGACCCCGACGTCAAGTCACAAAAACCTAACGTAATTATACCTGAGGAGTAGGCAGATTGAGACCTCAGCGTAGAATTACGTTTTAACCTTTCATTAATTTTCTTTCTATTTCAGTTCTTGAAAATGGCTCCAAAATCGGAGCCGAAACGTCGAATTTCAACAAATTCTAGACGCGGTTCAACCCGAACTTTTAGTTTTCATATATATATATATAACAAATAACAAAGTATTCTCGACCGAACTCTATTAATTAATTAATAAATAATTATATATATATATATATATATATATATATATATATATATATATATATATATATATATATATATATATATATATCATAGAGTACTAGAGTTCTCGTCTACGAAGACATGTAAGATATAAGAAAATCAAAAATTTAATGCTCTCAATTTCACAAATCATACTCACCGTAAAACGTAAACAGTGGACAGCTGTTTAAAACTCCTTGGTTATCATCGGCACTGTGCATACAAATTAACAATGAATAAAAATTATAAAACTGAGAGCAATTATATCCGAAAATTATCGCTAACACCAATTATATATATATATATGTTCCAGTGACTGTAAAACAGTCGATAACAATCCTTTAAGAAGTGACTATAACTTTGTATAGTATGTGTGGCATATGTCCACCAGAAAACA
The DNA here is from genome assembly GCA_958502065.1 of Chrysolina americana. NCBI lineage: Eukaryota > Metazoa > Arthropoda > Insecta > Coleoptera > Chrysomelidae > Chrysolina > Chrysolina americana. Next base: position 33,949,370 of record OY293415.1, on the reverse strand, counting down.
ACTACTTCTCTGGCTGATACCTCGACAGATATTGAATTATATCTGTCAGAAATATGTGCAAAGATCCTTACTTTGAAGGAACAACTTTGCAAGAGTTCTCTAAAACAAACAGCAGGACTTTGCCTGATTCAAACGGAGAGCCAACTACAGACCGGTTTCGGAATATCGTACCTCATCAGTGCAGTCAACGTTATCACGGTTATATACACGCAAGGTCCCTATGTTCGTCATCGTCCTCCGAGAGGAATACTGCAATTGCTCACAGAATTTACCTCGGTGACAGATTAGAGAGCACCCCAGAAAGACATTTCGGATACGAAATGGTATATGTAATATACTTGTTTCAAGGAGCAAATAATGTTCCAGTGACTGTAAAACAGTCGATAACAATCCTTTAAGAAGTGACTATAACTTTGTATAGTATGTATGGCATATGTCCACCAGAAAACAACTACTTCTACGGCTGATACCTCGACAGATATTGAATTATATCTGTCAGACTTATATGCAAAGATCCTTACTTTGAAGGAACAACTTTGCAAGAGCTCTCTGAAACAAACAGCAGGACCTTTCCTGATTCAAATGGAGAGCCAACTACAGACCGGTTTCGGAATATCGTACCTCATCAGTGCAGTCAAGGTTATCACAGTTGTATACACGCAAGGTCCCTATGTTCGTCATCGTCCTCCGAGAGGAATACTGCAAGTGCTCACAGAATCCACCTCGGTGACAGATTAGAGAGCACCCCAGAAAGACATTTCGGATACGAAATGGTATAAGTAATATACTTGTTTCAAGGAGCAAATAATGTTCCAGTGACTGTAAAACAGTCGATAACAATCCTTTAAGAAGTGACTATAACTTTGTATAGTATGTATGGCATATGTCCACCAGAAAACAACTACTTCTCTGGCTGATACCTCGACAGATATTGAATTATATCTGTCAGACATATGTGCAAAGATCCTTACTTTGAAGGAACAACTTTGCAAGAGCTCTCTGAAACAAACAGCAGGACTTTGCCTGATTCAAACGGAGAGCCAACTACAGACCGGTTTCGGAATATCGTACCTCATCAGTGCAGTCAAGGTTATCACGGTTGTATACACGCAAGGTCCCTATGTTCGTCATCGTCCTCCGAGAGGAATACTGCAATTGCTCACAGAATCCACTTCGGTGACAGATTAGAGAGCACCCCAGAAAGACATTTCGGATACGAAATGGTATATGTAATATACTTGTTCCAAGGAGCAAATAGAATGGTGCTGGAGTGAGCCTGTAAAGTCATTAGGAGTTCGGATCCCATTCTCTGCTTGGTATAAGATCATGAAAAAGCATGGATTTGAGCTTTTTTTCAAGGCAGCAACCCGTGCAGCCGATGAACTCGGTCTCGTATTTGACGCTGAACATTCGAACCCAAACTCTGTCGCCGAGTTGGAAAAATCCCACGTCAAGCTGCGGAGAGTGAAAGGCTCCTACAGCTTCATAAAGATAAGCCAATGCATGTGGTCTTCTTCAAGAACTTTGGAGAGCTTGGCTACTACAGAAAACTGACATTTGCTTTTCTCAGGTCAAGTCAGAAACCGAGGGATTCATAATGGCCTGCCAGGATGGTGTCTTCAACACCCTCGTCTACCGCAGTCGCTTGATGGGTATAGAGGTCCCTGACACTAGATGCAGAGCCTGTCGTGGGGCAGCTGAGACTATAATGAATTTGCTGTCAGCTTGTCCAGCTTATACGGTCTCAGCCTATATCTACAGGCATAACGCGGCCCTACGAGTGTTGTACTTCCATCTACGACACTCGTACGGTGTAGACGAGACACCGATGTTGCCTTATGCTCCAGGGGATATTGAGTTCATTGTGGAGAATGAGAAGTACCAAATCTATTGGAACTACTCATTTTCCACCCTCAGGCAAATACAAGCCAATAAGCCTGATGTAGTCCTCTTCGACCATCAAAGTAGGACGGGTGTAGTCTGTTGGTACCAGCTCTTCATTACAAATTTTTATGCTCATTGAGTCACGGTGCTGATGTGGCAATTGAAACTGAATAAGGCAAGTTTTAGAAGCATTTGAAAACAAAGAGTTATTTGAGAACCAGTTTGTCAGGGAATCCAGAACACTTTTACATTCCTTATCTACATATTTGCTTGATTTATCAGAAACAATTATAGAGGTATCATCAGCATATAAAGTAAAGTGAGTTTTGCCATGTATCTGAGGAATTTCATTGACTCTGAAGTTACTCGTCTGTTAGTCTGGCCAATATAACTTCTCGGGCAGTCTGAACATGGTATTTCATATATACCTTGAGAATCGTTTGGTATTGTGTCCTTGGGAGATCTGAGGAATTTGGATATTTGGTTGTTGGCCGTAAATATTGTTTTTATCTCGTGTTTTCTCAAGATATTACTGATTTTGTCTGTCACACCTTTGATGTATGGTAGGAAAGCTTTGTGTGGCTGAATACTCTCTAGTGGATCATTTGTTTTTGGAGGACGGGTCAGTTGATGGCGGATAGACTTGTCGATTAGCGAATTGTTGTAACCATTTTGAAGTAAGGCTGATTTTAGTTTGTCCAGCTCTTGTGGTCTATTCTGGTTGTCGGTAAGCTGAATTGATCTGTATATCAGGGAGTTCAATACGGAGTTTGTTTGTGCTGGATGGTGATGAGAGTTTGCGTGTAGGTATCGGTTGGTGTGGGTCTGTTTGCTGTGTACTGTGTGGGTGAAAGAGTTATTGGATTTCGTGATGAGAACGTCCAGGAATGCTAGGGAGTTGTTCATTTCGGTCTCCATTGTAAATTTCATGTTGGGATGGACATCGTTTAGGTGATCTAAGAACGTGTTTAAGATTTTGTAACCATGAGGCCATATGACGAAAATGTCGTCAACGTATCTGAACCAGCAAGTAGGCTTGTGGTCAAATGCTTCTACAGCCCTGGTTTCGAAGTCTTCCATGAAAAGGTTTGCAAGGACTGGAGAAAGGGGGGAACCCATGGGAGCACCTTTCACTTGTTTGTAGTAAGTTCCTTGGAAGAGGAAGTACGTGTTGTTCATACAGTGACTGATGAGGTCCAGGATGTCTTTTGGAATTCTGTGTTTCGCTTTAAGGATTTCTAGCGTGTCCGTTAGGGGAATATTTGTGAAGAGGGAGACAATATCGAAGCTCACTAGGATATCTGTGTTCTGGATTCTATAGGATTTGAGAAGGTCTAAGAAGTGAAATGAATTTTTAACGTAGGATGAAGCTTCTTCTGCTCGTGGCTGAAGAGTACTCGCTAGATACTTGGCGAGGTTCTGGGTTGGTGATCCAAAGGCACTGACGATAGGTCGGAGTGGGATATCAGGCTTGTGTATTTTGAATCATTTGATTACTATTCATTATTATTATTCATTTGGCAGGGACAGGACAACTATAATGTTGTCCGACCTACCCTGTCACTGATGAGAGGCAATAAACTTCGAAACATGCATGTCTGCAGGTGGTCATTCCTAGCCAAATGAAGGATGATCTTCTGTTTAATTACAAGACAAGCACTTGCAATTGGGTCTTCTTGGAAGAATTGTGCACAAATATCTGTCAGATGTTGTTCAATGTCCGTCGTGGTATCAGCCAGGAAAGTAGTTGTTTTCTGACAGATGTTTGCCTTTTATTTTCCACTTGGTGGAAACGCTTAGAGAGAAGGGTACCCCGTATTCTTTCACTTCATTATCGTGCTCTAGAATGATTATATTGTTGTCGCCTAAGAAAAACTTATAGTTGTAGTCTGATGGGTTAAATCCACCAAAGAATTCATTGCTTATGAATTGAACTCATCAATGTTGGTGCGATAGGCTATATATAATAATGACACATATTTTTACATTATCGATTTATATTTTGACCATAACACAATTTACTTCTTCAATTTTTATAAATTCGTGGCAGTCATAGATGCCGTCCCGGACATATAACAGTACTCCATCATTCGTTCATTGTTGCAAATTATTTTGAAGCCGTTTAAATTTAGTGGTTTGAAATCATTCAATTTCCAAGTTTCTGTTAGAGCATTGAGTTTTAAAGTTTTAAACTTACGATAATTAAATCTGGAGTTCATCAAAGGAATCTATGCATTTACTGGAATAATTTTTCTGCAGCATTTATTATATTTTTGTAATGTGAGAATTGTATATATTTGGTTTGGAAAATCGTTCGATTTTATTTTTGTCCATTCCGTCCTGTACAACAGATCGTTTGCAAACCATCGCTTTTTTATACAATTTCGTGTGTGTGTGTGAGCTTCGGCCCTCCAGAGAGACAGAGTATTTCAGCGTGAGCTGTCTCCAACGTTCATGAAACCTTCTTACTTCCGCTTCATCCGTTTTTCAATCAGGACCCGGAATCAATAAAGTCAGGTCGGATGGTGAAGGTACACCTCTCGGATACGAATGCATACCCCTTGTGAATCTTTAGAAGCAGTACGTTTCTCGATTCGGAAAGTGATTACGATTTTCGCCGAGCATGGAGGATCTGCATTACTCGCGCCATTTTGGACCAGAAATTAAATTTCGGAAGTACAGGGGTGTGTAAGAGAAATTAACTGGGCACTGAATAAAAAAAGAACTTTTTTCTAAAAATCGTGTTGTTAACAGAATTTCATATATGATCGAAATAAGCCGAGTGATAGCCGATATTCTATATAGAGGAAGGTTTTTTGACTTTTTTTTTGAAAATATAAACAGGAAATTCATAAAATCAGACGTCTGAAAGGAGAAATATTGTCAATAAAAAATATGATTTGTTTCAAAAATTGAGAAGTCTGTTATTTCAATATCTAATACAGAACAACTAATTTCCCGTCAATGCCATACGCTATATGGATACATATTGTGACAAAGTGATTACTTAATTATCCAGTTTCCATTGGAAGTTCATTGACGCTGGAATTTCACATCATTAAAGTTTATTGGAGGCTTAGAAGAAGAGTAAGGACCCTGTGAAGCATGTGCTTAGAACCTACAAAGAAATGAAATATCGACTTCGTAAATTGCAAATAATCATTTCTCACCGTTAAGGTTGTTCACCTCGAGTATCGATACTAGAGGGAGATTCCTAGGTGGCAGTTTAAAAACTTTATAAATTATTTTCTTAAGCGTCAGCTTGTTCGTAGAGTGGATTTGAGTAGATGCAGTATAGTATCATTTTAGCGGCACCACGGCACCACCATATAGTATTCTAGACATCATCATGTAATACTTTCAATAGAGTATAAGGTATCCTTTCATAACTCTCATGAAAATTATACGACCCTAACAACGTAACAGTTGTGTTTACTTTACCACACCCTGATCAGTAGAAATCAACAAATTTCTCATCCAATTAAAAACCATAATATATTAGCTCTAAGTAGTTAATATATCAAGCACAGACGGTCTCAGCATAAGCAGTATGATTGTTAGAGACATGTGTCTACAAAAATATATACCGGGTGACCACGTGGTGAGGTACGCCCCCCTAGTTTTCTATAGTTTTAAATATACAGGTTTCAAATTTGGTACGTCGAGTAACTCGAATACGCTTATTTTGACTCCATTACCGAAAATTCATCACTTCCGGTTTAACCAGAAGAGACCAGACGAGACCCTGAACAATTTTTTTAATTTTCGGGAAGAACACGCAGTTTGTGATAACACTGTTCTTCGAAATTGAAAATCGGTTGAAAAATGGCGGAGATACAGTTGATTGTTCAGTCGAACTAAGTTGGCCATGAACATCAAACTCAAATCATCACAACTGACGAACGGCGTCAACATTTACGAGAGGAAGGTTCGAGGTAAGATACAGCTGAAAATTGGGCTTCTCATGTAATTGCAGCAACCATATTTCAACAAAATCAAAAATTTCCTCAAAACGTAGTAGTACCCATAAAGAATGCTCACAACATACTTTTTCATATTGTCGTATTGAAATGTTATGAATTATCCAAATAATCGTGTTAAAAGTTTCGGAGAATTCTGAAAGGAATCGAAGATACAGGATGTTTCATTATGAGTGTTCTCAAAATTGAATATTCTCAAACAGAGGTGGCTTGAACCTACGAAAGCTGAGCAAAAAATCAAATCTCTCAATACGACAATGTGAAAAGAGCATGTTGTCAATTGATAAATGGCAGTCGTGAGCATCGTTTGGAGGAAATTTCTGATAATTGTTGGAAAATATGGTTGCTTCAATTACTCGAGAAGCTCAATTTTCAGCTGTATCTTATCTCGAACCTTCCTCTCGTAAATGTTGACGCCGTTCGTCAGTTGTGATAATTTTAATTTGATGTTCATGGCCAAATTTGTTCGATTGAACAATCAACTGCTGTATCTCCGCCATTTTTCAACCGATTTTCAGTTATGAAGAACAGTGTTATCACAAATTGCGTGTTCTTCCAGATAATGAAAAAAATTGTTCTGGGTCATTTGAAAAAAAAAAGTTTGGGGTCACTTCCGGTTAAACCGGAAGTTGTGAGTCGGTAATGGAGTCAAAATATGCGTATGTGAGTAATATATCGACATACGAAATTTGAAACCTGTATCTTTAAAACTATAGAAAAATTGGGGGGCGTTATTATGTCGACCTTCTTTGTGTTGATATATTTCGAACAACCGGCAAAAGTGGTGGTGTTTCTTCTATTCATTCAATAAAAGTGATAATTACAGTTGTTTCTGCTTCTTTAGCGTGATTTGAAAATAATTTTAGTTATCTTGTATTAGAAATTGTGTTAATGCATTATAAAGGGCATATTTCATATTTTTGTTGGGATGACTTTTTGTTATATCGCACAACAAAGTTGTACGGTTTAGATAATTTTTAATTATTATATACGAGTTCAATTTGCTTATTGATTATAATAGATTGGACAACAAATTCAATAAACGCAGAAAGTATTTAATTTATCGATATGTGCACATTTTGAAGTAGCAGATTTGAAATATATTTGAATATGTCACTTGATTGGAGGAAAAATTATTTTCTTATTCAATGTGATGAAATGCAGTTGTCGTTCTCTGATTAATACAATCAGGACTTTTTGTTATATCGCACAACAGAGTTGTACGGTTTAGATAATTTTTAATTATTGTATACGAGTTCAATTTGCTTATTGATTATAATAGATTGGACAACAAATTCAATAAACGCAGAGAGTATTTAATTTATCGATATGTGCACATTTTGAAGTAGCAGATTTGAAATATATTTGAATGTGTCACTTGATTGGAGGAAAAATTATTTTCTTATTCAATGTGATGAAATGCAGTTGTCGTTCTCTGATTAATATCAGTACTCGATATGAATGAATTCAATTTAGTGTCCTACAAGCAATTAGGTTTGAGAGAAGAAAAACCTACTCATGAGTCCAAGGTTTCATCGAGACAATAAATCTCGTCTCGATGTTTTTCTCGAAGAAAATTTCTCGATCTCGATTCGAGACTATGTATAGGTTATAACGTATAACACAAGGCCAAGGCTGCACCAAAATATAGGGTATTACATTTTTTCTATACAAAAAATTACGTTAAAAAACAGAGGCTATATGCTATGAACTAAAAGATACGTATAACAAAAAAACCGCCGAGTATTAGCTCAAAAATAAACAATATTGTTCCAAAAAATTAAATTTAAACGAATCCTTGATGTATTAATTTAATCTTTTATCCATACATTTAAAATTTACCTAGGTACAAAATGTGAAAGTGTAAAATTGTTTCTTCGTTCGTGAAGAATAGAATTTACCAGCACCAGCAACAAACTCATTTTTTATTATCGAAACAGTCGTCTGTTGAAAAAAAAAATATCGATATGACTCAAATTATTCAATCTCAATTATTTCTTAGCAAAGTTTTTTATTTGCTCTTTTTTGACGTATTTAGAGCTGTGAATTATTGCAGCACATATATTTTTTGAGATCGAGAAACCTCGAAATAATTTCTCGATCTCGAAAAATCTCGAAGTGTTTTTCTCGATCTCGTTCTCGAAATACCCATTACTCTCGTCTCGATTTCGTTCTCGAAAATACCCATTACCCTCGTCTCGATCTTGTCTCGAAATCGAGACGAGACAAAACGAGAAATCTCGAATTTCTAGAGTTTCGTGAAAGACTGCTTATGACGCTAATAGCAATCTCTGTAAGAGTATTTACCAAGCAGTTGATGATGGAGACCCAAGCATAGCACTATGTACTATGTATCTTTTGTGATATATCCAAGACAATCGACAAAGTACATCATGTTCTCTTATAAGCGTTGGAAAGAGTAGGAAAGGACGACTTCTGACAGGTTCCTCACTAACGTTTCATGCAAGGAGGAACAAATTGTATAAATTCGCCTCACCTATAGAATCGATGAAGGAGTTATTTTGTGTTAAACTTCCTCAAAGTACCATGCTGAGACCAATTTTATTGATACTGTATGTTATCAATTCCTATTTCTCGGTACAACTGATGGAATAACAGTGATGTTTCGCAAATATGACAACTGGACTATTTTTAAATCGTGAAAACCTCAAATTTGTTCTAATCTCGTTGATATTAATTATAATGAATCAAAATGTATGCCCAACAATTGCTATATTAATTCCAGAATTCAAAATAATTACGATTTTTATGAAATACATTCAGCTTCTGCAATGAAATATTCAACATTTGATCAAGATCTCATGCAAATGGGATAAAAACATAACATATTCAACAGGAACATACTTTGCAATGTTATCAAGGAGGCCGTATACGGTATCATGTAAAATATTCATTATTTATTTATTTTATTTATCATTTATTTATTATTATTAATACAAGATCGAATATTGTTCGACTCGAAAATGTTAATTAAATGCCTATCTCTGTCCAACTTGGATGAATAATTGTTATGTAAAAATACTCTATCACCAGAATATTGACTTTTCGAAACTATACCTCTTTTAATTTGAACACTCATTTAATGTGTCGAATGCTTATCTTACCTTCGAATAAGAACTTTATATTTGCATTACTAGCGTGCAGCACAGTTTGAACTGACTAAACAATAACTTTCCCGCTACTGCTATGATTGTAGCTGCCAGATTTGTTATAAGACAACACGCGATGTTCGTGTTCCAGAACACTGCAATCAGTTGAAGGGCATGCAAAGTCACTTGTCACTCAGTTTTTTATCACGTTGACATTTCGATACCCCCATGTTGCGTAAAATCCGCTGAAAACTCCTATCGCGAATAATAACTAGGTACCACATATTTTCATTCTAGGAACTTTTAAATACAGTAGTGTCATCTTACAATAATTATCAATACGAAGTGTGTATAAAGAAATTTTCTCAGATCTATATCAGTAAGGACTACATCAGAGTTAATCTTGTTTAACAATTGAAATACAGTGGTTGGAATGAATGAACATTGAGCAGATGCTTTCACTTGGATTTATTGAAACTGACTCCTTAATTTTGTTCAGTTATAAGAGAGACAAACCTGTAGTATAAGCATTTGTTACTGTTTGTTCATACCACCCAATAATTCTTTTTTGTTATAATGAAAACTATCGTACACTTCAATCAGAACTGTATATTACTACTATTTATAAACTGTCAAATCTCAAGAAAGTGCATTAATGTAGAAAGATACAGACAATTGAATATTACATGTTTCCCATCTTAGACGCAATGTATGGTTTTTCTACGGCCGTGCGTTTTTACCCACTTTCCTGAACCCATTTCAGTTCTTTGAAAGTGTCACTTTCCCACACTAGTGCGGGGAAGTAAAATATGCCAATTTAACGTTATAATATGTACATTTTTAAAGATTTTACCCGTATGTATTTTAAATTATTTTTTGAAGTGGTCTCAAAAATGAGATATGAGTTGGCGCGATTGGTGGTGGGTCAGAAAACACTAATTTCAGTCCAATTTACAACTTTTCATGATTGAAAGTCATTGTCTGGTCGTCAGAGTGGTTCAGCCGATTTTTTGAATTTTTTTGAAGTGGTCTCAAAAATGAGATATGAGTTGGCGCGATTGGTGGTGGGTCAGAAAACACTAATTTCAGTCCAATTCACAACTTTTCATAATTGAAAGTCATTGTCTGGTCGTCAGAGGGGTTCAGCCGATTTTTTGAATTTTTTTGAAGTGGTCTAAAAAATGAGATATGAGTTGGCGCGATTGGTGGTGGGTAATTAAACACTAATTTCAGTCCAATTTACAACTTTTCATGATTGAAAGTCATTGTCGGGTCGTCAGAGGGGTTCAGCCGATTTTTTTTATTATTTGAAGTGGTCTTGAAAATAAGATATGAGCTGGCGCGATTGGTGGTGGGTCAGAAAACACGTAATTTAGTCCAATTTACAACTTTTCATTATTGAAAGTCATTTTCGGATGGTCAGAGGGGTTCGGCCGATTTTTGTATTTTTTGAAGTGGTCTCAAAAGTAGGATATGAGTTGGCGCGATTGTTGGTGGATCAGAAAATATTTATTTCTGTCCAATTTACAACTTTTCATTATTGAAAATCTTTGTCGGGTCGTCAGAGGGGTTCAGCCGATTTTTTAAAAATTTCTTGAAGTGGTCTCAAAAATAGGATTTGAGTTGGCGTGATTGGTGGTGGGTCAGAAAACACTTAATTCAGTCCAATTCACAACTTTTCATAATTGAAAGTCATTGTCGGATGGCAGAGGGGTTCGGCGGTTTTTTTATTTTTTGATGTGGTCTCAAAAATAGGATAAGAGTTGGCGCGATTGGTGGTGGTTCAGAAAACACTAATTTCAGTAAATTTACAACTTTTCATGATTGAAAGTCATTGTCGGGTCGTCAGAGGGGATCAGCCGATTTTTTTTATTTTTTGAAGTGGTCTTGAAAATAGGATATGAGCTGGCGCGATTGGTGGTGGGTCAGAAAACACGTAATTTGGTCCAATTTACAACTTTTCATTATTGAAAGTCATTTTCGAATGGTCAGAGGGGTTCGGCCAATTTTTTATTTTTTTGAAGTGTTCTCAAAAATAGGATATGAGTTGGCGCGATTGTTGGTGGATCTGAAAATATTTATTTCTGTCCAATTAACAACTTTTCATTATTGAAAATCTTTGTCGGGTCGTCAGAGGGGTTCAGCCGATTTTTTTTTAAATTTCTTGAAGTGGTCTCAAAAATAGGATTTGAGTTGGCGTGATTGGTGGTGGGTCAGAAAACACTTAATTCAGTCCAATTCACAACTTTTCATAATTGAAAGTCATTGTCGGATGGGCAGAGGGGTTCAGCAGTTTTTTTATATTTTGAAGTGGTCTCAAAAATAGGATATGACTTTGCACGATTGTTGGTGGGTCAGAAAACACTAATTTCAGTTCAATTTACAACTTTTCATTATTGAAAGTCTTTGTCGGGTCGTCAGAGGTGTTCAGCCGATTTTTTTATTTTTGAAGTGGTCTTAAAAATAGGATTTGAGTTGACGCGATTGGTGGTGGGTCAGAAAACACTCAATTCAGTCCAATTTACAACTTTTCATAATTGAAAGTCATTGTCGGATGGTCAGAGGAGTTCGGCCGATTTTTTTATTTTTTGAAGTGGTCTCAAAAATAGGATATGAGTTGGCGCGATTTTTGGTGGATCAGAAAATATTTATTTTAGTCCAATTTACAACTTTTCATCATTGAAAGTCTTTGTCGGGTCGTCGGATGGGTTCAGCCGATTTTTTTTTATTTTTTGAAGTGGCCTCAAAAATAGGATTTGAGTTGACGCGATTGGTGGTGGGTCAGAAAACACTTAATCCAGTCCAATTTACAACTTTTCATAATTGAAAGTCATTGTCGGATGGTCAGAGGGGTTCGGCCGATTTTTTTATTTTTTGAAGTGGTTTCAAAAATAGGATATGAGTTGGCACGATTGTTGGTGGGTCAGAAAACACTAATTTCAGTTCAATTTACAACTTTTCATGATTGAAAGTCATTGTCGGGTCGTCGGAAGGGTTCAGCCGATTTTTTTATATTTTGAAGTGGGCTCAAAAATAGGAAATGAGCTGGCGCGATTAATGGTGGGTTAGAAAACGCTGATTTCAGTCCAATAAACGAATTTTCATGATTGAAAATCATAGTCGGGTCCTTAGAGCGGTTCAGCCAATTATTTAATTTTTTTGAAGTGGTCTCAAAAATGATATATGAGTTGGCGCGATTAGTGGTGGTTCAGAAAACAATAACTTCAGTCTAATTCACAACTTTTTATGATTGAAAGTCATTGTCGGGTCGTCAGAGGGGATCAGCCGATTTTTTTTATTTTTTGAAGTGTTCTCAAAAATAGGATATGTATTGGCGCGATTGGTGGTGCGTCAGAAAACACTTAATTCAGTCCAATTTACAACTTTTCATAATTGAAAGTCATTTTCGGATGGTTCGAGGGGTTCGGCCGATTTTTTTATTTTTTGAAGTGGTCTCAAAAATATGATATGAGTTGGCTCGATTGTTGGTGGATTAGAAAATATTTATTTCAGTCCAATTTACAACTTTTCATTATTGAAAGTCTTTGTCGGGTTGTCAGAGGGGTTCAGCCGATTTTTTTTAATTTTTTGAAGTGATCTCAAAAATCGGATATGAGTTGGCGCGATTGGTGGTGGGTCAGAAAACACTAATTTCAGTTCAATTCACAACTTGTCATGATTGAAAGTCATTGTCGGGTCGTCAGAGGGGTTCAGGTGATTTTTTTTATTTTTTGAAGTGGTCTCAAAAATAGGATATGAGCTGGCGCGATTGATGGTGGGTCAGAAAACACTGATTTCAGTTCAATGAACGAATTTTTTTGATTGAAAATCATTGTCGAGTCGTCAGAGTGGTTCAGCCAATTTTCAAATTTTTTTGAAGTGGCCTCAAAAATAGGATATGAGTTGGCGCGATTGGTGGTAGGTCAGATACTACTAATTTCAGTTCAATTTGCAACTTTTCATGATTGAAAGTCATTGTCGGGTTGTCAGAAGGGTTCAGCCGTTTTTTTTTTTTGAAATGGTCTCAAAATTAGGATATGAGTTAGCGCGATTGTTGGTGGGACAGAAAACACTGATTTCAGTCCAATTCACAACTTCACATGATTGAAAGTCATTGTCGGGTAGTCAGAGGGGTTCAGCAGATTTTTTTATTTTGGAAGTTGTCTCAAAAATACGATATGAGGTGGCGCGATTGGTGGTGGGTCAGAAAACACTCATTTCAGTCCAATTTACAACTTTTTATGATTGAAAATCATTGTGGGGTCGTCAGAGTGGAGTATTATTTTCGAGCTGAGTGAGGTAATGAAATCCAATACCTTATGGTCGCGGTACTCGATAGTGAAATGTTTAGTTGAAATAAAACAAATCCCATCCTAAAATGATTTTTTATGTAACAAGTGAGTAAATTGGTACTTTTTTATTTTTAGGAAATATTGACACACGACGCCGTAGGCGGGGTTCTTTAACAGTCGTATAAAAAAGTTAAATGTTGGTTTCGACCATATAAAGCAAGATTTTTACCGAAAGAGACATATTTAAGTGTATGCTAGCCTCTGATAAGATATATCATATGAATAAAGAAGATATCATTTTTCTCTAGCTGTGCTCTTCGCAGAGCGGAGCTCAAAAAATCAAGCTAGACGATATTCAACTTAAAGAAAACCTATTCATTGTGAAAATGTCCGAATCGAAAAACCATACTTCAAGATCCTTTGATATATCTGAAGGTATAAATAATGGAACCTTTTTGGAGCTCTATAGAAAGTACGCAAATTCACGACCTCCTACCTCCATGCACCGTCGTTTTTTATCAATTGAAAAAAGGCAAATGCGTGAACACATTTTGTAAAATTCTAGCAGAGATCGCTATCTACTTAGGCCTACCTAACCCATAACGTTACACAGGTCATAGTTTTAGACGATCATTGGCAACGTTTATAGCAGATTTAGGCGAAGGGAAAACCAACATAAAACGTCTTGGAGGCTGGAAGTCAACTGATGTTTGCTGAAGGTTATTTGCAGAACTCCGTGGAACAATGGGAAACCATCTCGAATAAAATCCTTTCATGTACTGACAACTTGCAACAGATGCCGTCTCCGTTGTCTTTATGCACTTTGCAATCTACGAGTGATACTTGCAACAGCCGTTATACTACCAACTAACTACTCTAGACCAGTTATTCTGACTCATTCGCAGAATACGACAATTTGTGTTTGTAGCATTAATATTGATAATAATTAGTGGATTTTCATCGAAAGTTTTGTAAATTGAATATGCTTTTTAAATCTTTATGCAGTCGTAGAAAAAATAATGTTCCTAATCTGCTTCGCGTCGTTCCGGACAACGGCAGTCACGTACGGAAAAGTATCAATAGAATACGTTCCCAGAGGATTGACTTTGCCTGCCCATCTGAAAATACAACAATACAGCGAAATTCATCAGTTTTCAATATAACATTGTAACCACTATCAAGAAACTAACAAATCAGTTCAGAAGCACTTTAAGTATAACCACCAAATCTCATTCACAGTTCATCAACTTTGAAATGTATTATCCCAAATTCCTTTTGATCCTACTATGATATTACAAATAAATCTATACAGCTATGAACTGAAATGTCTGATGTGTTCAAATGCAATAAATATATAGCAAGTGTATAGCTTGCGAACAGCTTGCTACATATTGAATCCTATTCATATTGTTAACATACTATATGAAATTTAGCTATAGAATTATTGGAATATTCGTTTATTTAGAGTTTTACTATTCAATAGAGATTGACATTTCAATTACTCAGAAAGAGAATACGATACAGACGTTCCCTTCAATATGTACGGGGACTTTTTGCCACATCCAATCGAAATTTTCTTCTAAAGGAAATACATCAATGGAAATAGAGGGCGTAGAGCTTTTCAAAACCACTGTATACTCAATATAAAGAGTTAATCTTTACAGGGATATTTACAAAAAAGTACCGAGGAATCGGGGTCTTCCTATCAAATACTCATGAAAACAACAAACAATCAATTTCTTTGTTGATGCAATGTTGCTTATATTGTGATCTCAAAACCAAGTATGAACAAATAAAAAAACAAAGAAAACCGGATCGTTTGAGATTATTAGTAGCTATTAGTACTTCATACTATTACTTACTTTTTCATGTCTTCATCTCTCTTATTTCTGTTATTGTTTTGTTAGCAAATAACTATTTTTATTTTGTATTTCCCTGTACACTATAACTTATGAAAGGGGGTGGAAGAATGCCCTTTCCCTTTTGCGTATAAAATGTAAGTAGATTGATTGTATGCATTATCCGATTATAAGGCCGATGGTTTGTTTTGTTTTAGGTTTCAGATCATGCACACTTTTTATGAAGAATAACATTTTTTCGTAAAATTAATTAATTACTGTATATTTTTCCATATTTACGTGCATTACTGTCAACAATTCTATGAAAAAGTACTCGTTCAATAACGGAAAAACCAACCGTTTTCGAAAACATAATAATTATTGACCCATATGAATATCGGCTCCTTCACCAGATTTTGAGTACCTAATACCAGATGAGGAAAACAACATCTAGCATGCAGTGCTAGTCAAAAGTCCCCTCGTGTCTTTCAATCGGTTATACTTTTAATAATAAAATTTGGAGGGCGGAAAAAAGTGGACTTTTCAACTAATATGAGAACTGTTTCTCAAATCATCATTAATCAAATGTAAAATTATAATTAAAGTATTTATTCAATTCATCCGTAAAAATCTACCTGAATCCAAACAGAAAAAAGTACGACTGAACTGGTATTTTCAATACCTTCCAAACGAGATGTCACTTGCCATGAGGTCCAATTCAAAATGATTGGTTACAATGGCCCTGTAACGCAATCTATGAGTATTACCTCCAATCAAATATCACAACTTAGATGAGTAACTCGCCTTTAAATTTGTTTGTAAGGGATATCTTCCCTCACCGGCAGTGTCGTGCGTTCTTCATTGAAATATTGAGGTTCAATAAAATAGAGATAATGGAAACCCAATATGGAAAGAAAACCTGAAATTATGATGGAAGAATCCCCACATAATTTTGAGAACAGCCGATGCTATAATTGACATGTTTTTTCATAATTCATTAATATTACTCTTTTTCAATTCGGTTTCCCTTTCTCGATAGTTACGACACAAGTAGCTCACCTATGAAATGACATATTTTGATTTCCAGCTTCAAATGATCCTTTTCACATTTCACAATGCTTCACCATTGCTTAATAATATAAACTAACGATAGTTTTTCAAAAATCAACTCAGAGTTTGCCCTTCATTCACGAAAAAACACCACATTAAGCCAAATACGAAAAAAACAGAAATGTTGTCTTGTTGTTCTGTCAAATATCAAATGCAGCGTTGCCGTACTGACTAGACTTTATCGATAACGAAGAATCTCCTTTCGGTGATGGAAATACTATCGTTTTTACATGTTCCCAACAAGCTGCAATAAACGTTTCAATTGCCTTCTTATTGTTATATATTTCATCCAAGGCAGTATTTTTGGGTTTTCGTTGCCAAGAATATACCCGACAGAAATCAAAATCTAGCTGACATGTTTATTGTATCCTTAAAAAATTGCGACATGGCAACAATAATGATGATCATGATTTGAGGGATTACATTATGAAAAGATGTTACCTTTAGTACTATTCGAGTACCTATTACACATCTAGGTTGTGTTACTTGATCGGAGACTAATACCTACATCCGTTTATTTTCACTTCTAAAATTTCATTATTATCATATGAGAATTCAAACAAAGTAGTTAATGCAAACAATGAAATGTTCCATTAAAAATATATATATTAATTTTTGTACAGATATCTAACTACTCATTATCGTAAAGTTTTGATGATGCCGCAAGTTGTTACAGTTCAATATATGGAAGTTGATTTGAAAATGTTACTATAAAGGATGAAAGATTCTATCAACTATTTCAGGAACAATCATAAATATTTCAGAAACGGTAAAAGGTAAGGAATCGGTTGCATAGAAGCCAAGGATTTGTGAAATATAAGAAACTCTCATTAGGCGTTTACCTTATTTCGTTTTCGAGATATTTAAACAAATTAGACTTCTACGATATTTACTTTTGTTTATTTCTGACGTTATTCCGAAGATTATCAAAAAATTACGAATTCTTCATCATTCAACAATACACAAGCTGGTAAATCCTATTTTGGCCAAACTTCATCGAACCTCAAGTTAGGATTCTTGTAGTGTTTTTTATTAGTAGTTCTCGATTCTTCAAGAGTATATTTTTGCTTGATTTCAGGCAGAACTAACAATTCTCATATTAACCTACAAGAAATATATATATATATATATATATATATATATATATATATATATATATATATATATATATATATATATATATATATATATATATACTGCAAAAATCAATGAGACATCTTTAATCAATCCAAAAATACTTAACCTCCATTGTAAATAGTTTCTATCATTATGAATCACCCAGTATAAATTATGGTTATTTCAGATTTTTTTGATGTGACAATAACGTATGTAGTGAAAAAGTTCATTTTGCGAACGTTTCCGCTCATATTTTATATTTGCAAAATCAGGCATAAATTCAATTGAGGATAACCCTGTATTCCATAAGAGAAGTGCGGGGTCCTTTCCTAGAGAAAATTTTCTAGAGAAATTCACCTATAGCAGATTATTTCTCTTTGGTAATATCAAACAGTACGAGATACGACATTCAAGTTTCGCGTCCCTCTTCCAATTTGCACTATTGTCTCCTTCCTGTGAATTACTCATTACGCGAGAATGCATATTTCATAATTTTTCAAAACATGACAAATTACTCCCCAGAAAGAACGCCGTAGCTTTTCGTTCCGCATTTGCACCTACAAATTGCTTCGCGACATGTCCCAGAAAATTTTCAACAAAGCGCCATAACAGAAACTGCCGAGGAAAGCAGCGTGAAAATTAAAAGTATGGCGTTGAGAAACGATGTCACGAGACGATGTGTAAGTTTTACCATTCATAACCTATGATTAATGATAATTGCAACCAGTTACTATGAAGTTATGAATTGCCGAAGGGAGACTTAAATCTATAGATTTACAAGAGCCGTGTTTTTGTTTACATCGGGACGCGATTTCGGCAAGTCAGCGACAGCTATAAAACAAGAGAGGAAATTTACTGCAAATGACTCAGAAAATATTGATATAACAAACGCTAGTGCTCCGACAGTGGATTTACTGCGAGAGATTTCTACGATTTCAAATCCCAACTTTTTGTTTTTTTTCAAGTCACTCAACTTAACATACAGTGTCACACATAAAGTTCGCGACATATATAAGTTTTTTTTTTATTAATATCTAGATATACCGGATGTCCCAGATTTTATGTGACAGACAATATCTGATTTGTCGGAGGAGATATACAAAAATGTTTTATACAAAAGTTTTATGAGTTTATGAGAGCTATATTTTGATATAATTTTCAAATATACAGGGTGTTTGGTGTAGGTGCTACAGGCCAAAATGCCATTTTTCAAAATAGAACGCACTGTATATCATTACATATCAGATTCTACGCTTGATTCTGATATCATTTCATGTTTAGTTTTTGAAATTCGGTTACGGCGTTGTTGAGTTATTGCACTTAAAACAAGGTTTAATATAAGGTATCAAAAATTCTTCAACGCGTACACGAATCCTGTCTATATCTTTTATTAAATTGAACTAGAATCCTACTGAATAATAGCTATTAATGTAACGAGATTATTATGCGATTTATGATAATCGAGGACGTGCAACTTCCGAGATTTATTCAAATTGCATAATAATCAAGTTACATTCACAGCTTTATCATATCATTGACAACGATGATGTGAAAATAAAAACAACAACTATGTTATTGTCACATTGTCATTTTTGCGTGCCATTTGGTATGATTTGATCCAGTTGATGGAAGATATTCCCATAGCAGAACGACAAGGAATTTGGTGGCAACAAGATGGTGCTCCTCCTCACAATTCACAGGTTGTTACTGAATATCTGGATAGAACGCACCCAAATAGATGGATTGGTAATAAGGGTCCAATTCGGTGGCTGGCTCGTTCCCCAGATTTATCACCGCTTGAAATTTTCCTATGGGGTTATTTAAAAGATATTATTTTCACCACTCCCCCTTTGAATGTGGATGATCTGAAAATGAAAATTCGACTAGCGTGCAGTGATATTACGTCTGATATAAGAGCGACTTGTTCGAGAGAAGTGATTCGATGTTTCGAAGCCTGCATAATATCTAATGGGCGTCACTTTGAACAAACATTTTTTATTACATATCTAGGTACTATTCTTATGAAATTATTCATCAAGTTATATTACATTGTTATTGACGATTTGTTCCTGAATACACCTCTTTCAATTTCGCGAATGTTTCATATTCAAAATGATTCCTGACTGAATTCCACAACTCAAAATTGAAACCTTAACTACGAACACCCATAATTTTGACTAATTTTCATGTGATCTGATGCAGAGAGAATAGTTATTGTATGAGATATTTTTAAAAATAATAGGCGTTCTCAAGACTTTACATTTTAAGCAATAACTCAACAACGCCGTAACCGAATTTCAAAAACTAAACATGAAATGATATCAGAATTAAGCGTAGAATCTGAATATGTAATGAAATACAGTGCGTTCTATTTTAAAAAATGGCATTTTGGTCTGTAGCACCTACACCAAACACCCTGTATATTTTAAAATTATATCAAAATATAGCTCTCATGAACTCATGAAACTTTTGTATGAAATGTTTTTCTATATCTCCTCCGACAAACCAGATATTGCCTGTCACATAAAATGTGGGACACCCGGTATAGAAAATTTAACTTCGCAGTTAGTTTGTGTTTGGAAAATTAGTAAAATACAGCATCTTTCCTTTTTTCATATGCTACTCTGAACCTGTCAAATTTGACATTTTTTTCGAAAATCTTCAAAAAATAATTATTTTTTTTTGGAAATTTCGAAAAATACCAAAGAAAAAAGTTGCTCACTTTCCGATTTTATACATTTGCTCCAAATTAGGATTATCTACTGTCACTTCGACTTTTTTCCCTTTTTTTAATTTTTCGAATCTTTCGCTCTATCGATTCGAACGAAACATGATTCAAATTTCATAATTTTAATGAATATGAGACTTCAATGTCATATCTTGCCCAAATACCCACATTGGCCTGTTACCAGAAAAAAAATGCACCTCCAGAAATTCGTCTTTGTTGTTGCAAAGTTCATCTAGTTTTTTCTTTTCATTGTTAAACTGATGTGGATTTTCAATGTATGGACGTTAATATGTCAGTAATCGAATAAACGAATTTCTCTTCATTCTTATTACACTCGTATTTCTTTTTTTAATAGATTTTTTTCCAGTTAGATTATTCTTCTGACCAATAATTCAGTTACAAACAAACCCGAAATATCATACTTTTCTGTAAACTAAACAATGACCTACAGTTTCATTACTATTCAAAAGACTTTCGTTCTAGCGATTTGTTCTAAACATGAATAATTTTTCGTTTTTTTTAAATTAATTTCATAAATCTTATTCTTTATTTCCACCATTAGATGTGTAAAAAACATTAAACTAAAATAACTATAACCAAATTCACAACAAAACATCGTAACATTCATTGATTCATCTCAATAATCTTATTCTGTATGCCGCCCTTTCCGTTCTGTACAAATTATAATAATCCTTTCATTCACAGACTTTGTGGTATTTATAATAAATAGGGGATTTATGTTAGCACAACACTCCCGAATGGTATTCTCTAAATGTTCTTTGTTTGCAAATGGTCTGTATTCATACACTTTTTGTTTCAGATAACCCCAAAGAAAAAAGTCCATTGGAGATAAGTCCGGTGATCTTGGTGGCCAATAATCTTCCCAATCTCGTCCTATCACTTTGCCCCTAAACATCTGACCGAGACACTGTTTCACTGCTAACGTTTGGTGGATTGGTGCCCCGTCAAGCTGATACCACAAATTTCGTCTAACACTTAGAGGCAGATTATCCAAAACTTCAGAAAACTGATTCATAATGAAATTTTTGTTCATGTCTGCGTTCAAGTTTTCTCCAAAAAAATATGGTCCAATTATTTGGTTATGTTGGTTGTCTTTAATGAATATTGGTCACGGCATTCTATTACAAAATTTGGATTTTTGTTGGACCACCAGCGACAATTTTGGAAACTAACTGTTTCGTTCGACGTGAAAGTTGCCTCGTCAGTCCATAAAATCCTGTAGGGAAATGCGATATTATTTTCTTTCTCACCTTGGAACCAAAATGAAAATCCTACTCTAATATCGAAATATGTTTCTTTGAGAATGTGTATGAACTTTGGCTAATAAGGATGGAAAATATTTTTGTGAAAATTCTTCTCACAGTTACTCTGCCAACCCCTGTATTTTCACTAATACTGCTAATATTAGTTTTTCCGTTCTCAACAACGCTCAAACAAACATTGAGTTGTTCTTCTTCATTATACAAACCTTTTACAGACCCTCACCGCCCAACAACAAGAGGACTATGAACGCTAGTAGAACATCTGGAACTTCGCTATGGTCAAGCCCACCTTGAACACGTTTATCACTCGCAGCTGAAAAACCGATGCCAAAAGTCAAGCGAATCATTACAAGAAATCGAAGCAGACATTGCACGCTTGGTTCGCCTTGCATATCCAGCTACACCGGAAAATGTAACGGAACGACTAGCGGTTCAGGCATTTTTGGATGGGCTTCGCGACCAAGAAACCAGGCAAGCATTAACATTAGCTCGTCGTTTACATCTTGTAGACGCATTGGCGCGGGCTTTGGAATTTGAGGCTGCAAAACAATCCTGCAAAAGCCAGAGTAGAGTCAGGATGATCGAGGAAGATCCGCAGGAGCCTACTAACATGGAAGCTGTGATGCGAAAAGTGATGAAGGAAGTTGTGCCTGAGAGAAGACTGATACGATGCCGAAATTGTAGAGAACTTGGGCACATGCGTAGCTAATGTCCAACATTGAAAAAATCGACATCAACGATGAAGGTCAAGAAGGAGCAATCGTCAGCCCGTATCCAACAAGCCCCAGTTAACAATGCATATGTCGCTGTACTTCAAAGACAAGACAAAGGGGTCTTCGTAGACGGTCTCATTAACAACGAGCCTCGCACCATGCTGCTAGATACAGGTGCGACAAGAACAATTCTCGGACCTACTTTTGCCAAAACACCGTCAAGAATTGAACCGTCAAACTGGAAATTACGCACAGCAACAGGGGATCCAGCCACTGTATATGGCGAGTTAACGATCGACTTGGTTTTAGGCAGCACGAAACTAAGACACCGAGCACTGGTCGTGGACATCGAGGACGATGCAATCATTGGAATGGACATAATGAATTCCAGAGGGTTCGAGCTGAACTTCAAAGACGGCGTCCTAGGTGTCAACGGAGAAGAGCTGGTACTTCACGGGAGAAATGATCCGGGTTGTGTTGGCTGAAGACATGAGCATTCCCGAGAGAGCTGAAACCATTCTGGAGGCTCGTATGGTTGGCGGAGTGAGCAACGGGAGCGTGGTGATGTTCGATCGAGCCCGAGCTCCATGATGAAAAAATCGGACGAGGAATTGCCTTTGGGAAGACCTTAATGCGCGCCGATAAACTTATACCAAGGGTTATGAACGTCAATTACCATTCAGTGACGTTGAAGAAAGGAACAACTTTGGGCCACTGCTCGCCAATTTCATCTGTGGTCAGGAATGTACGCGATAACATTAACCAAGCCAACAATCTACCCGCAGAATTAGAAAAGCTAGTTGCCATATCATCGAGAGGCATAAAACCGGCACAGCAGCCCAGATTAAGAGATTTAGTAAGGAGATACCAAGACGTTTTTGACACCGGACAGGGAAAAGGGGGTAGAACGAAGGTAGTCCAGCACAGAATTGATACTGGAGATGCCCGACCAATCCGTCAATCAGCGAGGAGACTCCCTCTTGCCAAGAAGGAAGAGGCAGACAAAATAGTCAGCGATATGGGGAAAGAAGGAGTAATTGAACCATTTGACAGCCCCTGGTCATCTCCAGTTGTACTAGTAAAGAAGAAAGACGGATCGACAAGATTCTGCGTAGATTACCGACGACTGAATAACGTGACAAAGAAAGACAGCTACCCGCTACCTAGAATAGATGACACCTTGGACACGCTCGCTGGCTCTACAATCTTCTCCACCCTAGACCAGAAGAGCGGATATTGGCAGGTAGAACTGGCTCCAGAAGATCGAGAGAAGACAGCTTTCACCATCGGCTCAGGGCTGTGGCAATTTACCGTTATGCCATTCGGACTTTGTATCGCTCCAGCCACTTTTGAGAGATTAATGGAGACTGTGTTGAAGGGACTCTCCTGGAAGACTTGCTTGGTATACACTCTGCGTCTCTGGAACTCTGGATTGAAATTGAGCCCTAAAAAATGTCACCTATTTCAGAAAGAAGTCCACTATCTTGGCCATATTGTCTCTGGGGAAGGAGTAGCAGTAGATTGAAGCTGTTAGAGACTGGCCCATCCCCAAAGATATCCATCAGCTTCGGAGTTTTCTTGGCCTATGTACCTACTATCGTCGGTACGTGCTAGGGTTTGCTAACATCGCCAAACCATTGACCAGGCTCACGGAAGGACAGACAAAGTTCCATTGGTCCGAGGAATGCCAAAATTAATTCAGGAAGCTGAAGGGGGCATTAATCAACGCTCCAATTCCTCTTCCGAACGGAAAATTCATTCTGGACACGGACGCCAGCAACGTGGGACTTGGAGCTGTCCTGTCTCAGATCCAGGATGGACAGGAAAAAGTCATCGGGTACTTCAGCAAGACCCTCAGTGAACCGGAGCGAAATTACTGTGTCACCCGACGGGAGCTGCTAGCTGTCGTCAAAGGAGTAGAGCACTTTTACAAGTATGTGTATGGCAGGAGATTCCTGCTGAGAACTGACCACGCCGCCCTCAAATGGCTCCTACAGTTTAAGAATCCCGAGGGTCAAGTGGCACGCTGGATTGAGAGGCTCCAGGAGTTCGACTTTGAGATCGAACATCGGGCGGGGACCAGCCATAAGAATGCGGATGCCCTATCGCGAAGACCATGCCCAGACGACTGTTCGCACTGCCGACGAGCAGAGGAGAAATAGGCGACAGTTTGTAGAACAACGGCGGTAGATGATAACTGGAATGACAGCAAGCTCTAGAAAGACCCAGATCTTGGCTTAGTTATCGGCTGGAAGAGGAGTAACCGAAGACCGACATGGCAGGAAGTAGCAGGATATTCGCTAGCCATCAAGTCCTACTGGGCTCAATGGAACTCCCTTACTCTGGACAACGGAGTTCTGAAGCGTGTGTTGGAGTCCGAGGATGGTGGAGAAGAAAGACTTCAGACAGTTGTACCCAGAAGCAGAAGACCGGAAGTGCTTCGAGAAATTCATGATGGGGTCGCCGGAGGACATCTGGGAGTAACGAAGACTCTCCAGAAAGTGAGGCAACGGTTTTACTGGGCCAATTGTCAGGCAGACGTTCAAGACTGGTGCAGAAAGTGCGCTGTATACGCCGCAAGTAAAGGACCTCGAACGCGACATAACGCACCAATGCGTCAGTACAACGTTGGCAGCCCATTTGAAAGAATCGCCTTTGATATTGCTGGACCGTTTCCACAATCTGACCACGGGAACAAATACATCCTCATGGCAATGGACTACTTCAGCAAGTGGGCTGAAGCCTATGCCCTGCCCAACCAGGAAGCCATAACCGTCGCCGACGTCCTGCTAAAGGAGTGGATTTGTCGGTTTGGTATCCCACTTAAACTGCATTCAGACCAAGTCAGAAATTTCGAGTCCAACTTGTTACAGGAATTGTGTCGAATGCTGAACATCCGCAGTCTGATGGAATGGTGGAGCGGATGAACAGGACAATGAACCGCCACTTATCCAAGGTAGTCTCTGACCACCAAAGAGACTGGGACCAGTATCTTCATTTGTTCCTGATGACCTATCGTTCTGCAGTACACGAGTCGACCGGCCAAACCCCTGCTAGTATTATTATGGGCCGAGAGCTGCGACTACCATGTGACCTGAAGTTTGGGACGCCACCAGGACAAGACACTGCGGGAGAGGACTATGTCAGCAAACTTCGGCAGAGAATGGAAGACATCCACAAAAGAGTTCGTTTGAACATCCAGAGTGCCAGCGACCGAATGAAGGAGACCTATGACATCAAGGCCGATGCCGGAGGATTTAAGGTTGGTGACCTAGTTTGGCTGTACAACCCCAAACGTCGTCGAGGCCTATCACCAAAGTTGCGGAACTCATGGGAAGGCCCTTATGAGATCTTGAAGAGGATAAATGACGTGGTCTACCGAATTAAAAAACCACCTAGAGGAAAACCCAGAGTCGTCCATTTCAATTTCCCCTTACGCTGGAAACCACGACCAAGTCCGCACCCTCAGACCACCGGAGGATGCGATGACGTTCCAGAAATTCATGTCCTTGTACTCAAACGGACAGAAAGTTCGACATGGGGTCACTCGAGAAGAACCACGAGACCTTTTTAAGGTGCCTGCGGATTACGCGCTAGCCCACTGTGTAGCAGAAGATCTTCAAATGTTCAGAGGCATCGCTGTGGTGTTCTCCAAGAAGTACGGTCGTCTCCATGAACTACGGCAACAAAACCCGGAAGTTGGAGGGGTGCTACAGTTGCGGAAAGGCCAGAGAAGCATCTTCTATCTAGTCACCAAGAAGCATTCTCGAGACAAACCGTCCTATGAAAACGTATGGAACAGTCTTGAGAAATTAAGGGACATGATGGTGGAGCAGGATCTCGTGGACCTGGCAATCCCAAAATTGTCCTGCAGGCTCGACGGACTGGACTATAGAGTCATAAGGAGCATGTTGGAGACGATATTCCAATCCACCGGCGTCAAGATCCTGGTATGCTGTAATCATCGTCCACAACCAAACCTGAAGACCGTAGAGTGCTACTTCCATCAAACAGCAAGGTGCAGATATGGAGAATCATGCAAATATCTCCATACTCAAAAAATGACATTTCGGGACGAAAAGTCTTTAAGAAGGGGGCAATGTAACAATTTCGAGACCGGCCTCGAGACCGACCCTGATCATCCAATTACACTCCACACTCGAAATGTAAACAAGTTATCTTCTGACAAACACATAACTCATCCGTGGAAGAGACGCGAACGCCCTAACCGAACATTCTAGGAACCTCTAAGAAGTCGCCGAACAGACTGGAAAGATCGAAAACTGTAAATGCTACTATATATAGCCGCTGTATAGCAGATGGCGGGACAGTCAGAATTCAGAGTTAGTTACAATTCCAGAGTTCGCTGATAGATAGCCACAGTAGAAATAAATTGAAATAGTTAGTGAAGTAAATGTTTAGTGAATAATTGTTGTAGTGTTTTAAATAAATTAGAACAATTAGTTAGTGCAGTTTTACTACAATACTTTATTGGAGTATGTGGTTTCTGTGAAACGATTGTCCACAGAGCCAGTTTCATTGAATGTTTTCTTTCTGGATGCCGGTGATTGAAAATACAAGCATCATCTCGATAAGGCACGTTCTCACCACATAAAAGAACGATTTCCACGTTGTCTTGTATGGATAACATTGTACATAAAACTTTTTGTGAATTATAAATGTAAGAAAATCTGTACACAAAACAGCTCGATTTATTAAACGAAATAATTTGAAATTAACCAAAACTAAAAATTTGTTTCAAAAGCCTACTGAGTTTCTTCCCGACATGTTGCATTAGTCTTGTATTAATTAAAATCTCGAAATTTTATAGCATGTCTAGTACAAATCGCTAGAACGAAAGTCTTTTGAATAGTTATGAAACTGTAGGTCATTGTTTAGTTTACAAATAAGTATGATATTTCGGGTTTGTTTGTAACTGAATTATTGGTCAGAAAAATAATTAAACTGGATAAAAATCTATTGAAAAAAGAAATACGAGTGTAATGAAAATGAGGAGAAATTCGTTCATTCTATTGCTGACATATTAACGTCCATACATTGAAAATTCACATCAGTTTAACAGTAAAATGAAAAAACTAGATGAACTTTGCAACAACAAAGACGAATTTCTGGAGGTGCATTTTTTTTTCTGGTAACACGCCAATGTGGGTATTTTCTGGGCAAGATATGACATTGAAGTCTCATATTCATTAAAATTATGAAATTTGAATCATGTTTCGTTCGAATCGATAGAGCGAAAGATTCCAAAAATTATAAAAAAGGGAAAAAAGTCGAAGTGACAGTAGAGAGAGTCCAAATTTGGAGCAAATGTATAAAATTGGAATGTGAGCATTTTTCGAAATTTACAAAAAAAAAAAATTATTTTTTGAGGATTTTCGAAAAAAATGTCAAACTTGTCAGGTAAAGAGTAGCACATGAAAAAAGGAAAGATGTTGTATTTTACTAATTTTTCAAGCACAAACCAACTGCGAAGTATAATTTTCATTACATCTATCAATAAAAAAAACTTCCATATGTCGCGTACTTTATGTGTGATACTGTATATGAAGTTTTATGCGTTAATCCAATCCTTCAAATTTCGTTCGAAAACAAAAAGTTGTGATTTTAAAATAGTAGAAATCTCTCGCAGTAAATCCAGACACAACCCAGTGTCGGAGGCACTAGCGCTCGTTTTAAGGAATTTTGGTACAATTTTGCACCCTAACACAACTTTCCGGAAAAATGGGTGCCGTTAGTGTAGGGAGTTCATCTCTAGTGTATCTATCGATCCTGAAAATTTCATGATTTTTCGTAAAAAATTACAGAAGATACGAGGGTGTTTCCATGAGAAGGGAAACGCACTGTATGTGGTATAATGTTAGCAATAGTATTTTTATTTTTAACTGGTCAATTTATTTCATAAAAAATTTTAGGAATTCTCAGTATTGTCGTGACAATTTCCCTCATATTATAATAATTATAAACCAATCAAATGCCATAATTTTCTCATTTCGAACCAATGAGAACAGGACTTTTTGAAAACACTTCCTCCAGCCTGTGGTATTTTCAAAACGGTGTTTCGCGTCTAGCTTGTGTATACATTTCCATAGTTACGACAATCACGGTAAATATAGAAACGTCAGTTTGACGGTTCAACTCTTCAACTGACATTAATAACACATGATGAACCGTTCCTGCAATACGCATTTAGTCCATAATAATTTAATGTATTCGTGAAATTGTCTAATCGAATATCCCTTCAAAATGAAGAATTTTCAAAATACTTTCACCTTGCCAGTCGCTCAAACTGTGTTGCTTAGAAACATCACGAGAGCTTGGTCGAGTGGTGTTTTGTACAGCAAGGTTAAAGTATTTTTTGAAAATGTAGCATTTGGTCGGGATATTACTACTGAAAATGCAATACTAAACAACAATTTACTTATGTAAACAAAATTGTTCCTCAAAATACTCTGTTGAGAAATGCGAGCATAGCGTGATGACTTATATTTGACGTTTAACTGTCACATATACAAATCTGAAAACACCGACCTTGACAGCCAAATTAGAATGAAGAGTCAAGTTTGAATTTATCGAAAAACCGAACTAGCTTCTGATTGGTTCATTTGCCAAATGCGCAAAATAGTCGATGAAATGACTTGCCTTACTATAACTACGAAATATTTCTGTCTAAACTTGGCTCACTCTTACAATGAAAACTTAATCAAGAAGTCACCCTTTCTGGATAGTTTTGCAGCTGATATTAATTCCACAGGAGGGTAAAATGATTGCCCTTTATGTCTCTCGCATACCAAACACCTGTACGTCGTTATTTCTACCACCCATATGAATGTACTTTTAGCACATCATTATTTTCACGTTACATAAAAATGTATTCTATTGTTCCATTGTGGTCGTTTGTTGGACGATTTGTATAGAGGTTGCTTAAAAGTTAATGTTTTCGTGACTTATTGATTGAAGATAGTATGGAGAGATCACTAACCCATCCATTTACAATTTATCATTGAGAAATATAAACTTCATCGCTCAAGATTTTTCAATAAGGACTCACCACAATTCAAATAATTATTAGTAATGATGAAATTTGCTAACGTGGTTGGTTTACTAATTCAAAATTGAGAGAAAATATTATATCCCACAACAGTAGATAGGTACGCAAATCCCAAATGGTTTTATCATTATTTTTGTTATGACAGATAGTACTGAACAGAATTACCATTTCAGCCAACGCCCAATTGAAACATATGGAGTAATAGTGGAATACTGATAAGCCAGTATCTTTAGAGAGATTTTGTAATCAAGCCAGGCAGTATTTAAGGCAACTAGTCGTTGTCAGAAGCATTTGGGGAGTTATTCTCGTAAAAGTCTTGCACGTGGGTTCAAAATTATTTCAAGGGGTGGTAGTTGTTTTTATTAGGATAGGGCATCAAATTTTGACTGTATTTATTTTATATTCAATTATACACACACACTTGATAACATCTAGTCATTCGATTATAGATATGATTCATATCTGCAACGTTTCCATTATATACTTAATTAAATTAGAAGAAATGCTAATATACTATACTGGATCATTCCTATTGGATGTTTTGTTGACTAACACAATAGTTTTCTGTAGGATGCTCGATAATATTTTATTATATGACTTGGATTTAAAATTATTTCTCAATCATCAATTCAGTTAGTTAGTTAGTTGTCCAGCATTGACAAATAATCTTCCTTTTTATTTCAGATAATTTTTTTCTCTCGAAACTTCAAATAACGATATTGCTCAGGTGGGCAACATCATCACTGATACTATGTGGTCTAATCCTATCGCCTAACTACATCGATTTCTTTGATGTCAAACATCGGAAATTTCACATATTGTAAAAAGCTCGAAGTTTTGCAACGTTGCCCAGTTCCGACGTCTATTAATAAGAGGAAGTCAGAGGACATAAATAAGTGAAAGGCAGTAAAAACAAAAAACTTTCGTCATTAGTGAGTTCGTTCCAAATGAACTATTTTTCTCGCTACCGTAATAACTCATAAGATTCGTAGGGAACGCCGGCAATTAGTATGACATTCAGCTGTCAGAAATGTTCAGGAGCCACACACATTGCGCCACACGATATGTCGGCTTCCAGCACCGCTGCTCTGCCTAACAACGTTTTCTGGGCGAATTGCAGCAAATTTGCAAATATTTCATGAAGATGTAGGGAGAAGTCTCGACGGAGAATAGCGTAAATCGAGAGGAAACACGGTTTTCATGAAGCTTTTGTTGAGGTTACATAACCTGCAATGAATTCACGATTTTAGTGCATAGGGTACAATATGTGACAATTTGACTTCTCGGCATCGGAATAAACGATGTACTTACGATCGTTTCAATGAGGATACCTAATGATAATGAGATTGTCCGAATGGTTCAACCGCTAACCTAATAGATAAACTCAATTTGGTTTGATTTCCAATAGGTTTTACACCCAATGCATTTTGTGACTGAGGAACTTATCAATCATCGAATAATTGATTGATTGATGCGAAAGGAAATGCCATGTGACTCATTTATTGTTATATCCGTCAACCGGTTTCACCCCTACGTGCAACCCTCAAAAGTCAGAGACTTGTGCGAGGTAGGGGTAGACGTATTTTGACAAGTATGAAAATCAATTAGTCTGGCAGGTCAAAATATTTGCCAGCCAGTATGTTTAAGTATTCAAATTCCTAATGAATGCTGTTGAAGAATTTATCAGGTGAATCAGACAGGAATTGTTTATTGGCAGGTACAATTCATTCTCAACAGATGGAATGCATCCAGATGAAGGATCGCAGTGAAAAAAGTTGTTCATTGGGATTATGGCGACGAAATAGAAAGAATTGCCATTTAGAAAATAAAAGATTTTTCAAAAACAACTATTACTCAATTAATTCCAACCATAGGAAATATTCATTGCAATTTTTCTGAACCTTCGTTGTCTTATGGATCGATGATATACATGTTCCATTTGAATTAAGGAAGATTTTGCACATTTTTGTTTACATTGTGTGGCAAGCTATTTTTCGCACCCTTTATTATACCGTTTGAGAGAGTAGCAAACATACAATATTTGACCAAAAATAAATGTTAATGGGACTTGGCACAACTTTATAATTCCAAATATTATGAGTGACGAAAATTGAAAAACGTCATACTGAAAATCTCAAAAACTGTCAGTATTTTCGAAAAAACTGATAAAAAATACAGGTTGCCATTAAAAAAAAACAAATTTGCGACCCTATGTAATTATCATCATTTTCATTTTATAGAGCCCAGAAAAAAGTGATATACTGCTGATAAAATCATCTATCTATCTATCACCATAATGGAGTTATGGATGAACGCGATCTTGTTGCAGGTCCTGTATATACCTTTTTGATTTCAATAAACTATTGTTTTAATTATGATAAGTCGTTCCAATGATTTTCCGAATATACAGCGTGATTTACGTAGGCCGTGCATTAGAAGTTTTTTAACTTGCAGTTGGACTAGAAACTTGAAATTTGGTATGCTGTCTTAATTGATCATGTGCGTTCTACCTCAAATATTTTCAGTCCTACAACTATACAGGGTATGCCAAAAGTCGGTACCAACTTTCTTATTTTAAATGGAAACCTAATGTTTGTTTGTCATGGTTCGATTGGCCTTCTGATTATGACTTTAGACAACCTAAGTTATGTTTACTTATTTATCACAGTTTTTGAGATATGTCCATGTTTCTGAAATAAATTACTGCTTTAGTAGTTTACGAAAACACGTGTAGCCCGCAAACCGTTCAAAATTAGGAAACCAAATTCATGGAGCAGTTATCTGGTAGTCCAGGCTAACAGCTGATGTCCCATCGACGGTCCCATTTTGTACCATATGGGCGCAGCCGATTTTTGAATGTCGCAATATAAAAATGTCAAAAACTCAATTTTTTCAAATGGCACCTTCCATTTTTTTTAACCATTCGAAAGAAAATTTAATTTTAGGATGAGTTATTTCAGCATTCCCTGTACCCAAGTTCCACCTCTATCGAGCTAGTCCAACTGCAAGTTGAAAAACTTCTAATGCACGGCCTACGTAAATCACGCTGTATACATAATACAAGAACGTGTATAAAAGTTATTAGTTGTTAAAACCCTATTATTAACCAATATTAAGTATTCTTGCAGAACCTCAAACTTTACAAAAAATGTTACATTGTTGTATGTTCTGATGAACTTAAGATAAAATTTACTTAATTGATAAGAAAATTAATTTATTGCCCTGCAACTTCTTTCGCAATGAATATACTATTGAATTTAGGGATGAGGTGCTACAAAGTGAAATTCACAGGCTGTCATCTAGGAATGTGAATTATTGGTATGTTTATCCCGAAGTGAAATATTCTTTTCCTTTCAACTCACCCAACAAAACATTCACTTACTGTGCTATATGCCCCTATAGACGCGTAGGTTTCAACTAGACCTTTCTCAGTTAGTATATTACTATAGTATTGTAACGATTTCGAGACCGGCCCTCGTTCAACTACAACAGCATATCTGCTAGCCCATCGCCGAGAACAAGCTGGAATAAAAGCGATCAGTTCGATACTGTTCGAAGAGCCATCTAGATTAAATGTTCTATACTCCAGAATAATCGAGAGAGCCGTGGATGGAATCTGCTTGTGACTATATAACCGCTGGAGGACAGTCAGAATAGAGAGTTAGTTTCAGTTCTAGAGTTCGCTGATAGATAGCCACAGTACAAATAAATTGAAATAGTTATTGAAGTAAATGATTTAGTGAATAATTGTTGTAAATAGTGCTTTGAATAAATTAGGAAAATTAGTTAGTGCAGTTTTACTACATTTGTTGTCAGAAGTCGGATGTTTAAAATAAACAAGTGTTAAAGTGTTCGTCGCGTTGAAAAACTGATAGACATTTATCGCGCCTAATAGACAGTTAGTGAGTGACCCGTTGAACATTTGAGTGCAAAGTGGACAGTTTTGCGCGTCGCGGGACAATAAACTGAAAACTTTTTGTGTGAAATAAATAATAGACTGATATTTCGGCAAAGACAATAAGAGACAAAATGTTTCCGAGAAGAGTTCACCTAGTTGACCTTAAAGTTAGTGAATTAAAGCAAGAGTTAGAGGAGCGTGAGTTAGAAACAACTGGAAAGAAGGCCGTACTCCAAAAAAGACTTGCAGATGGACTGATTGAAGAAGGAGAAGACCCCGAAACGTTCTTATTCGAAGTTTCTGGAATCGATATGAGTGCTATAATGAACAAACTCGAGGAAACTACAAATAGTTTGAAGGAGGAACTTCAACAAAATTTGGTGAGTCTAGTAGAAAAGCTTGAAGAAAATTCTAAAAGTTTAGAAGTGAAACTTCAAGAAAAGCTTCAAGAGACTTCTCGAAAATTCTAATAGTCTAAAAGAGGAACCTCAAGAGAATGTGAAGAGTCTGGAAGAAAACCTTCACGAAAATTCGAGAAACCTAGAAGAGAAGCTTCTAGAAAACTCAGAAGGCTTGAGAAGAGAACTTTGTGGTGTAGCGAATCGAATGGGAACTTTTGAAGGAGAGATAGAGAAAATCAAAGATAACATGGAGGAAGAAATTAAAAAAATTAAGACTCCATGATGAAATAAAAGACGGAATCGAGACAGAAATCGGCAAACTAAAAGAAAAATTCAGTGAATTGAAAGGCGAATGGATTCTGCGCACACCCCAGAAACTTACAAAAAAACCCAATGCTGGACCTGAGTATGAACCTGGAAGAATTTCAAAAAGAGTTAAAGATTTTAATGTCAGTACGGAACCAGGAAATCTCTCATTGAAACCGCTTCAGTTCGACGGAAATACTCCATGGTCAAACTACCACCGAGAATTCGAAGCTGCTGCCAAAGCAAATGGATGTAATGCTGGGGAAAAAGCTTTAGCATTGACACTGGCATTGCGTGGCGAAGCATCAAATATTTTACAAACGCTCACCGCCCAACAACAGGAAGACTATGAACAGCTGGTAAAACACTTCGCTATGGCCAAGCCCACCTTGAACACTTATATCACTCACAGCTGAAGAACCGATGCCAGAAATCAAGCGAATCGTTGCAAGAATTTGAAGCAGATATTGCACGCTTGGTTCGTCTTGCGTACCCAGCTACACCGGAAAATGTAATGGAACGACTAGCGGTTCAGGCATTTTTGGATGGACTCCGTGACCAAGAAACCCGACAAGCCCTAACACTAGCTCGCCTTGCACATCTCGTAGATGCATTGGCACGCGCTCTGGAATTCGAAGCAGCAAAGCAATCCTGCAAAAGCCAGAATAGAGTCCGGATGATCGAGGAAGACCGACAGGAGCCTACTAATATGGAAGCTGTGATGCGAAAAGTGCTGAGGGAAGTTGTGCCTAATAGAAGACTGATAAGATGCCGAAATTGTAGAGAACTTGGGCACGTGCGTAGCAAATGTCCAACATTGAAAAAATCGACATCAACGATGAAGGTCAAGAAGGTGCAATTGTCAGCCCGTATCCAACAAGCCCCAGTTAACAATGCATATGTCGCTGTACTTCAAAGACAAGACAAAGGAATCTTCGTAGACGGTCTCATTGACAACGAGCCTCGCACCATGCTCCTTGATACGGGTGCGACTAGGACAATCCTTGGACCTACTTTTGCCAAAACACCGGCAAGAATCGAATCGTCGAATTGGAAGCTACGCACAGCAACAGCAGAGCCGGAAACTTCCAATTGAACTGACTTTGGGCAGCACTACAGTGAAACACCGGGCTCTAGTAGCGGATATCGAGGACGAGGTAATAATTGGAATGGACATCATGAATTCTAGAGGATTCGAGCTGAATTTTAAAGACGGCGTCCTTCGTGTGAACGGAGAAGAGCTGGTACTTCATGGGAGAAATGAAGAAATGGTTCGAGTTCTGCTGGCTGAAGACGTAAGCGTACCGGAGAGGGCTGAAACCATTTTGGAGGCTCGCCTGGATGGAGGTGCGAGCAGTGGAAACGTGGTGATGTTCGAGCCCAAGCTACATGATGAGAAAATTGGACGAGGAATTGCACTAGGAAAAACCTTGTTGCGTGCTGATAAATTTGTGCCAGTGAGGGTAATGAATGTCAATTATTACCCGGTGACCTTGAAGAAGGGAACAATTTTGGGGCACTGCTCGTCAATTTCCTCTGTGATTAGGAGTGTACGCGGCACTGTAACAGTAACATGCCAGCAGAATTGGAGAAGCTGGTTGCTATTTCGTCCAAGGACATGGGGCCAGCACAAAAGAACAAACTGAGGGAACTAGTCAGGAAGTATCAGGAAATCTTCGATATCGGAGTCGGCAAAGGCGGTAGAACAAAGGTGGTTCAACACAAGATAGATACTGGAAATGCCCGACTAATCAGGCAATCAGCCAGAAGACTTCCTCTCGCCAAAAAGGAGGAGGCTGACAAAATAGTCTGCGACATGGAGAAAGACGGAGTCATCGAGCCATCCGACAGTCCCTGGTCCTCTCCAGTCGTGTTGGTGAAGAAGAAAGATGTATCAACACGGTTTTGCGTAGACTACTGTCAACTAAACAACGTGACGAAAAAGGACAGCTACCCTCTCCCAAGGATAGACGACACGCTAGACACGCTGGCTGGATCTACGATTTTCTCGACCTTAGATTTGAAGAGCGGATACTGGCAGGTAGAACTGGCCCAGGAAGATCGAGAAAAGACAGCTTTTACCATCGGCTCCGGATTATGGCAGTTTACAGTTATGCCATTCGGCCTCTGCAATGCTCCAGCCACGTTCGAAAGATTGATGGAGACGGTTTTGAAAGGACTATCATGGAAGACGTGTCTGGTGTATCTCGACGACATTATTGTGGTTGGCAGATCGTTCGAGGACCATGTAAAAAACTTGGAAGAGGTATTTCAGCGACTGAGAAGCTCCGGACTGAAACTGAGCCCTAAGAAATGTCATCTGTTTCAAAAAGATGTACGTTATCTCGGCCACGTTGTCTCTGGAAAAGGAGTGGCAGTAGATGAGCAAAAGATCAAAGCTGTTAAGGAATGGCCCGTTCCGAAAGACATTCACCAGCTTCGAAGTTTTCTTGGCTTGTGCACTTACTATCGCCGATACGTGCTGGGATTTGCTAATATCGCAAAACCACTGACCAGGCTCACGGAAGGACAAACAAAGTTCCAGTGGTCAGATGAATGCCAAGATTCATTCAGGAAGATGAAAGGAGCTTTGATCAACGCACCAATCCTGAGCTACCCCCTTCCAGACGGGAAATTCATTTTGGACACAGACGCCAGTAACGTGGGACTTGGAGCTGTCCTGTCTCAGATCCAAGAAGGACAAGAGAAGGTCATCGGTTACTTCAGCAAGACCCTCGGTAAACCAGAGCGGAATTACTGTGTCACCAGGCGGGAACTGTTGGCTGTTGTCAAGGGAGTTGGGCACTTCTACAAGTACGTGTATGGACGAAGATTCCTACTGAGAACTGACCATGCAGCTCTTCAATGGCTCCTACAGTTCAAGAATCCCGAGGGTCAAGTGGCACGCTGGATTGAGAGGCTCCAGGAATTCGACTTTGAGATCGAACATCGGGCGGGGACCAGCCATAAGAATGCGGATGCCCTATCGCGAAGACCATGTCCAGACGACTGTTCGCACTGTCGACGAACGAGGAAAAGGAGTCGACACTCTGCAGAACCACGGCGGTCGATGATAACTGGAATGACCACAAGATCCAGAAAGACCAAGAGAAATATCCAGATCTTGGTTTAGTCATCGGCTGGAAGAAGAGTGAGCGAAGACCGTCGTGGCAGGAAATAGCCAGTTGTTCTCCAGTCGTTAAAACTTACTGGGCCCAATGGAACTCTTTCACCTTAGACAATGGAGTCTTGAAGCGTGTGTTGGAGTCGAAGGATGGCGGGGAAGAAAGACGTCAGGTAGTAGATCCTAGGAGCAGAAGACAGGAAGTGCTCCGAGAAATCCATGATGGGGTCACTGGAGGACATCTGGTAGTGACAAAGACCCTCCAGAAAGTTAGGCAACGGTTCTACTGGGCCAACTGTCAAGTCGACGTCAAGGACTGGTACAGAAAATGTGCTGTATGCGCTGCCAGTAATGGGCCTTGAACAAGACCTAAGGCCCCGATGCGCCAGTACAATGTGGGCAGCCCATTCGAAAGGATCTCCATTGACATCGCTGGCCCGTTCCCACAATCTGAACACGGGAACAAGTACATCCTTGTGGCGATCGATTACTTCAGCAAGTGGGCCGAAGCCTATGCCTTGCCCAACCAAGAAGCCATCACCGTTGCCGACGTCTTGGTGAAGGAGTGGGTTTGTCGATTCGGTGTCCCGTTAGAGCTGCATTCGGATCAAGGCAGGAATTTCGAGTCAAACCTGTTCCAGGGATGTGTCAGATGCTGAACATCTGGAAAACGAGGACCACAGCTCTACATCCACAGTCCGATGGAATGGTGGAGCTGATGAATAGGACGATAAACCGCCACCTGTTCAAGGTAGTCTCTGACCACCAGAAGGATTGGGACCAGTACCTTCATCTGTTCCTGATGGCGTATCGTTCCGCAGTTCATGAGTCAACCGGCCAATCCCCTGCTAGTGTTATTATGGGCCGAGAGCTGCGACTTCCATGTGATCTAAAGTTTGGGACGCCACCAGGACAAGACACTGCGGGACATGACTACGTCAGCAAACTACGACGGAAAATGGACGACACCCACGAACGGGTCCGTTTGAACATCCAGAGTTCCAGCGACAGAATGAATGATGCTGGTGGATATCAGACAGGTGACCTAGTCTGGCTGTACAACCCTAAACGTCGCCGTGGACTATCACCGAAACTTCGGAACTCATGGGAAGGCCCATATATGATCATGAAAAGAATAAACGACCTCGTCTACCGCATATATAAGCCACCACGAGGAAAACCTAGGGTAGTCCACTTCAATAGGTTGTCCTCTTACGCCGGAAACCACGATCAAGTCCGCACCGTCAGATCACCGGAGGACGAAATGACGTTTCAGAGGTTCATGTCCCTGTACTCGAACGGACAGAAAGTTCAATATGGGGTAACCCGAGAGGAGTCACGAGATCTTTTCAAGATGCTTGCTGATTACGCGTTATCTCACTGTGTGGCAGAATATCTCCAAATGTCCAGAGGCATTGCAGTAGTTTTCTACAAGAAAATCGGTCGAAACCAGGAACTGAAAGAACAGAACCCGGAAGTTGGAGGGGTGTTCCAGCTGAGGAAAGGCCAGAGAAACATCTACTATCTGGTTACCAAGAAGCGTTCTCGAGATAAGCCGTCTTATGAAGATGTTTGGAAGAGCCTTACGAGATTGAGAGACACGATGCTGGACCAGAATATTGTAGACCTGGCAATCCCAAAATTGGTCTGTGGGCTTGATGGGCTGGACTGGAGAGTTATAAGAAGCATGTTGGAGACAATATTCAGATCCAGCGGCATCAACATTCTGATGTGCTGCAACCATCTTCCTCGACCCAACTTGAAGACTGTGGAGTGCTACTTCCATCGTACGTCCAGGTGCAGATATGGAGAATCTTGCAGATATCTTCACACTCCAAGAATGATGTTTCGGGGCGAAACGTCTTTAAGAAGGGGGCAATGTAACGATTTCGAGACCGGCTCTCGTTCAACTACAACAGCATATCTGCTAGCCCATCGCCGAGAACAAGCTGGAATAAAAGCGATCAGTTCGATACTGTTGAAGAGCCATCTAGATGAAATGTTCTATACTCCGAAATAATCGAGAGAGCCGTGGATAGAATCTGCTTGCGACTATATAACCGCTGGAGGACAGTCAGAATAGAGAGTTAGTTACAGTTCCAGAGTTCGCTGATAGATAGCCACAGTACAAATAAATTGAAATAGTTATTTAGGTAAATGTTTTAGTGAATAATTGTTGTAAATAGTGTTTTAAATAAATTAGGAAAATTAGTTAGTGCAGTTTTACTACAGTATATACATATACCTAATAATGTTTCAGTTTGAGTTGAATTGTTTTGGACTTGCATTGTTCAATTAACATAATAATTAATATTGTACAGTTTGAGTCACGGTAATTTGATTGTTGATAAGAATATCTGAAACGTCGTGACTTGAAGATTGATTTTCTTTTATCAAGACAATAAAAATCCAAAACAATTCCACTGATACCTAATAATGTTGTATGATAGCTTTTCGGGAATCATAACATCACCTTCATTAATTATAAATTGATCAAAGACGTTGAAAGTTTCAACTAGATTCCACTCATAAATGCTAGTACAGAATGAATAACTTTTTTAATTATCGAGTATTTTGATATGTTGAATAAAAGCATGTAATAATAAAAGAAAATAATGGAAAAATATAAGTCTCTCGTGGCTATAGAGAAGACAGTTGTTGTTCTAAACGGATTTTTCTGGGTGCTCAAGCAACAGAGCCAATCGATCTGACTAAGAGATAAGAGTAAGTTTTTGCCATTCATTCACTATCTCTTATACTTTGAGGAGAAATTCCAATTAATTTAAATCCTGGAATCAATTTTACAAAGCAACTAGTTGAACATCATTGGAAATGTCTTCACCTTTGAGCTCTTGAAATATCTGAGTCTGTCAGGACTTGAGAGCTATAGAACATTTGGTTTTCATCACCATAGGTCAGTTGAATAGCTGCTTTCATTTTCAATCAATCAATTACCTACAGTATAAGTCTTGAAACCAGATAATTGAAATGTCCTAGAGGAATGCTTGGGATTTCATGGAAGATGAGAATCTTCTTCAGAAAATGAAATGGATAATTCAATGAAAGAGTGATATTCTCACTGTGAGAAGTCAAATCAATTGATATGGATAGCTGCTGGCTTCGTTTCTGACCTCCCTTTTCATAAGTACTTACTTTTACAAAGTTTTTGTCAGAAATAACGTAGTGTCAATTTTTATTTGTTATATTGGTGTTATGAAGAGAAAACTTGAATATAGAAAGTTTAAATGAAAATGAACAGTTCACTTAATCTGTATCTCAGATTGCGATAACCGACAGTTTCCTCTTGATGTTCCTCAACTAGCAAGTCAAGCAATAGGAATGAACCCAACTTATAGTCTAGTTTCTAAATTGTAGATAGTGACTTATCGTACAATTTCTGGTTTTTACGGGATTTGAAAGTGCGGAGGGGATGAACGAAAGTGGCAAATTAAAACTTGATTTGAAGCCAAAGTACCTAGCTTATTTCTGTTCCATTTTTTGACCTACTTCATTTGAAATATGAACCTTACAACCGATGAGTCACTTTCTACAATTTAGGAACTAGACTATAGATTCTACCAGGTAGAAACTGACATATTCGGTCGTAATAAAACATGCATAGAATTTGGAATTCTCATTATCAGTTTACGTATTATTACTTTGCTGACATCAATAATACTCCATGATCTGCTGGATCAAAAAGCATACTAATTAATACATTTCTATCCACTACACTGAATATGAAACAAATTAATTATAATTCCAACAAAAATTTCTCACGCTACAAAACACGTATACAAATGTATCAAATTTTTCACGGTGTTTCTCAGCGTTGATATTTTACTATAATTATACACATGATATTCAAATTATTTTGGTGTTAAACAATTTGAATTTCAATTTATAATAATTTTCTATATATAGGCTTTTGAAGCAGTAATAATTCATAGGTGACGTATTTATGATATTCACTGTACTTGATTGAATTTGTGTTTGTTGAAGAAGGTATTCGTGTTACGAAAGTTTCATGATTGATTACACCGTTAAAAGTATGTAGTTTCGACGCTGGTAAATGAAAATTCACTAATTTTCAAGATTTTTCAAATGAAATGTGAACATGCGAGTTGTATAGTTTAGGCAAACATTCTTTCTGAGTTTCTCATGTTGTTATTATAGAAGATACGAAATTGTATAGAAATATATTCTTAAAAATCTAGCAAATAATTTCAGTAATTCTTCAGACTTCAATATTGTACCAGATCGGGGCCTTCCTAACTTAGTAATTTCATTTTCGGAATAGTTATTATCCTAACAAGTACGGAAAGAGTACCTTTCCCGCATGCGACTGCCGTTACCCGAACGACACAAAACGGAGTTCGGCTAAGCAGTCGAGTGCGGGAGAGTACCTTTCCGTATTAGAACTATAGAAACATAACATTCAAAATATGGAATGTTTCCTTATTAAATATTATTTTTTCTAAAAACATACAATTGCATCTCCACCGGATGGAATATCTTCAACGGTAAGCCACTGGATATTTCAAGGTTTGAAAGTACCGAAGGCGTTATTCCACTGAAAGAAATAAAATCGGTATACTTATGAAAAATCAATAGCCAGCGCTATTCTTCTTACTTTCGTTATCACTTCAATCCACTTTTGTAATGTATGGTCTGCATACTCATAATAATTGCATGATATTTCAATTTCATGCCATGTAATTTTCTCCAGCCATATCCGGGAGTAAAATGCTACCTGGAAAGTTAGAAGTATTTTAAATATGCATTGTCTGTGGAGTTCCTGTCATCGCGCACACACAGTCTGGATTTCTTTCAGCGGAAATGTTTCCACGTGGATCCTCTGCTCTACAAAATTTAAACTTTTTGGTATGTAATGGACTGAAAGGGAATACACAAGGAATTATTTCCATCCAATAATTTATTCATTGTTCGTTTAACTGCTGGTTTATTTGGGTACGTCTTCGTTTGATCAATAATTCATCGAATAATTCATTGATCCAGAAATCTGTTACTTGGAATGGTCAAGTTCAACTAATGAAATCGAACCTGCTTGTATGAATGAAGTGTTGAATGGAGAAGTTACGAACCCTCAAGGTTCACGTCTAGGACCATATTTATTTTTCATTTTCCTTACTAAT
The DNA here is from genome assembly GCA_958502065.1 of Chrysolina americana. NCBI lineage: Eukaryota > Metazoa > Arthropoda > Insecta > Coleoptera > Chrysomelidae > Chrysolina > Chrysolina americana. Next base: position 33,907,362 of record OY293415.1, on the reverse strand, counting down.
TTATCGCTATAGCCTCGTTCCAAAAATCCCTCATTTGGTGATTATTCAAAGATAAATTTCGCTATCGAAAGTAGAGAAGTTTATTTGCTCCTCAGCGGCTCTTGATGAAATTTTAAAGGACCCCGCACATTTCTTATGGGAAATGGCTTTCTGTGAATATTGCTGAATTTTTGGTATGTTGCAGTTCGTTATTAGCTGATCAAAAGTGTCTATAGCCACAAAGCTCAAAAATGGACAGTTTTCGAGATATGAAGCTTTGAAAATGGATTTTTTCCATTTCTTGGGGTATTTGTTCATCCATCGGAGAGCTCTCATTTCTTCTTGGGATTGAATTTCAATATTCGATGCCTCGAACCCGACTGAGAAATGGTCTTCTTCAGACATATTAGGCATCGTTATTAAAAAAATTTCATACACTGCTCCAGAGTGCCTATGGAATATGTACAAATTCCAAGATCTTCCAAACAGCTTTCCATGCTCAGGATGACGCTTAAATAATTTATATTTTCGGAAAATTACATATTTCGGATATTTTTTGAAGAGAAATGATAATAACCGATTCCAAATATATCTGATGTCCAATAATATCTAATATGTTTTCCAAAATGTTCATAACGAGGCCCAGCGATCTGTAATGAGGGAAAATGAAAAAATCTCAAACATGTATCCTGAGAGATAACAATTGTTATCATTATTGATGTCATTTACATATTATATGAGATTTGTTTCTCACAAATCTCGATAATCTAACAATGGGGTGCCAAGACATTTTCCTCAGAATGGCTAGAAATGCATAATGGCTCCTCACAGCCAAATGAATCCGTGAAAATGGCTGCATCTTTGATACGTGATAGTACTTTCCAGGTGGAATGGGGTAGTTCAGATGTTGGAAGCAAACTATGAATGGAACTTTCGATATTTACACCAAAATTCTTGAAAACACTGTCTCTTTTATAAATGTTACATTAAAGTTTACAAAATGAATAAGTAGATGAATCGAAAACAATATATTCGTAAGAATAACATTCATAAACATTACAATAATAATAATAAAGAACATCGACGAAAAAAGAAGTAAAAGCAGCCATTGGAAATACAGTCAATTAGTAATCGCCAGGTTTTGACGACATAACCAATTTATGGCTGAAAAAGCTCCATGCAGCACATAAGAATTAGCAACAGAAGGATTAACAACAACCAAAGCATTCTGGATGGCTGACAAATGATAGAACATTCCTAATACCCAAAAATTAAAACACAGAACTAGCCAAGAACTACAGACCAATTACCGGCCTCAATAATATCTATAAAATTTTTACAAAAATAATATCCGAGAGATTGAACGACCAATTGTTTCCAGCTGAACAAAAAGTTTGTGTCAAAAACACGTACGGTTGTAATAATCTAACAAGCAAAATGCTATAATAGTAAGATTGCAAACAAAAAAAAAAAAGATTGACTGAATATCTATAGAATATCCTCTACCAGCATTTCTTCTATCAGCAAAACAATCAACAAATGGAATACCGATCTGCAACTGATGTCAGACCCCGAAAGCAACAGTAACACCAACAGCATCATCATAATATTTCAAACGATTTTTTGCGAGGCAAATATTGTTTATTATTGTTTTTTGTTTAATATCATCATTATTATTATTATAATTTTCAAGGTTACTCCTTTTATTGTTTTTCCCGTCGACCGTTTATTTACGATGTATTTTAACGCACTCAAAATCGTTGATTAATGACCCCTGTTAATGAATGATTTTCTATTAATCAACGATTTACTTATATGCAACCCAACGTACATTGCTCCAATTCATATTATATTTAGTGAACTTTGGCATATGCAACCAAACATATTTATAATTACCCGCTAAAACATTTATTTCAAAATCAATTAGCTGTGTTAGTACTATCTGACATTATTTATTTCATTGTTGTAATTTCTTAAAATTTACGCTTATTTTGAAATCAAAAGATGGATAGTGATGAAGTTCAGTAAAAAAAATTCAGAGAACATCAAATATATTAGTAAAGTTGTCAGTAGCATTAATTGCTAGATAGTCACGCAGCCGGCTGGTAAAATGCTGGTTTGAGTCCTGAGGTGATAGCAAAGTCGAGGATTCAATTCATTTTTTTTTTGAAAATTTCGGTCAACGGAAAAGTTTTGTAATGAACTCGTGAATTGAAATGGCGATTAACAATCTCGAACATTAACTCGCTCGCTCCGCTCACGCGTTAAAATATCTCAATTGTTAATCGCCCTTATTACGAGTAAATACACTTGTTCGTTAAATTACCATTAATTGATCCACTTATTTATTTTGCAGAAAATCATATGAATAGATAGTAGTTTATATACGTGGAAACTTCAACGCAACATTTATAAAAACAGTTAGTATTTTCAAGAATTTAGGTGTAAATATCAAAAGTTCTATCCATAATTTGCTTCCAACACATGAACTTTCCATTCTATATGGAAAGTACAATCAGGTGTCAAAGATGCAGACATTTTCACGGATTCATTTAGCTGTGAGATGCTATCATCCATTTCGAGCCATTCTGAGGAAAATGTCTTGGCACCCCATTGTCAGATTATCGAGATTTGTGAGAAATAAATGACATATCATATGTGAATGACATTAATAGTGATCACAATTATTATCTCTGAGGATATATGATAAGATTTCTCCATATTTCCCCATTACCGCTGGGTGAGCCTGTTATGAACATTTTGGAAAACACATTTGAATTTATTGGATATTAGATATATTTAATACGGAAAGATGTAGGGAAGATCTTGGAATTTTTACCTCGTTCCGTAGACAGTGTGGAGCAGTGTATGAAAATTTTTCGAAAACGGTGCCTAATGCAACTGATGAAGACCATTTTTCAGGCGGGTTCTAGGCGCGGAATAGTCGAATTCCACCCCAACAAGAAATGAGAGCTCTCCAATGGATGTGCAAATAGGAATGTGCATGTAGGCTACACATACAAGCATGCGTAAGTGATTTAGATCGCCTTTTCACCAAACCACAGCTCTTCGGGAACTTTGTGAACAGCAATACGTGGTGATCGAAAACTGTCGCTGGTTGATTTTTCTGACTTTTTGGTAGATTGTAGAGTTCGATCTCCTGAACAAATTGGCACTGCTCAGTCCTTCTCCTAGTTTTCTAAAGACAAGGCAATGAACAGGGAAAATGGACAGGTTTTCAAGTAACATTGCTCTTAGGAAAACATCTCGAATATTAATATTGTTTTCGACCAGTATTCATTATAATAAGTCGTTCATTTTATCAGTCAGGATTTGTTGAAATTGAATTTTTAATTGTTATATTAAACTATAATATTAATCGTGTGCCATGAATATATCAACTATCGACAATTAAAAATCTTGTACTAGGTGAGTCATCAGTAAATTTTTGTTTGTGATACACTATAGATTTTTATGTTTTGTTTCAAGATTTGTTTATTCTTGACTACGCGAACCATCCAAAATAACTCTTGTCCAAAAATGATATACACTATGAATGGAATATTTTAAAAAATATACCGTAAACAACATCACGACCGTCTTTTGATTTCCTGAAATATATGAGTAGATAAATGAGAGTAGCAGACTTTTTTTCGCAGTGTTTGAGAGTAGGTTAGTGATTTTTTCTTTCAGTTACTGTCCTAATCATAGAAAATTTGCGTTAATTATTTAAATTTTAAGAAGCATACACAGTCGCTTTCGCTTTTCAAATAGTGGCAATAGTTCTAATTTGTAAAAAATACATCGAGTTATTCTATATTATCTGACTTTCAGCCTGGCTTCATTCATAATTTATTATTAAGAGTATATAATTGAAAGCGGTAGAAAATTGTGAAGATGATTTTTTGAAGGCACACATTTTTTGGTACCTATTTATCAGATACTTAAGCACCGGTAGATGTAAATAATGGTTTTCTTCAAATATTCATTGTAAATGTACCTCCTGTTTTCCGATTGTAAATCTATTCCTGTGCATACTTGGAATGCAGATCGAAAATCGACGGTTACAAGACATATTCACTAATATGAGTTGATATAAACTCGTTTAACGACTGAAAAGTTATTTTTGTATTTAAGAATTAACTATTACTTAACATGTGTTCAGGATTTGATTGAAGGCAATTCAAACACCCGAAGGTAGGAATTTCATGGAAGAAACTGAAATTAAAAAACCTATCATATTTCGCCCGTTAGTGCCTGAAAGCATTTTACAAGAGCTTCTGGTAGCTCGCATTACCAATAAAATCTGGTTGATAGAATAAGGAAAAACTACTTTATGTGCCGAGCACGAACTCACACTACGGAAAAGACTGTATTTATCTGCTTCTATTAACTCCAATGCCATATAAGTACGATAAGCCTCGACCAGACCACTATGTTTTTATGGCATTCTTTAATCTCTTAAGATTCTCAAGACTGCATTGAAAACCCGTAGTTGTTTATATTCATGTAGGCGGGAACCCATTATGGGAACCACATGTTTTGCATCTGACAGATTTGTGTGTTGGGGTACCGTCCTTTCGGTTTGGATCGTGATTAATTACAGTACGCCCCTTTTGAAATGTTGCTGCATCCGATGATCGATGTTCGATATTCTGTAACAATTCATCATTTCTCGCAATTCACCGATGATGTAAGTGATATGTTTCATGTGAAACTGAAAATGCAACACTACCAAAGAAATATCTACAGTTCGATTATTTTAACATTACCCGTGCGTCATCATCACAATACTATAATTCTTAGCTTAGCAGACAAATGTAAACGAATTTTGAATCGCTCTTAGCGGTTGTTAGAAAGAGATGTTCGATAGAGGATGTGTGATTTCTTCGATCATAAATTGATGACGCATGGGTAAAGATACAATAATCGAACTGTACATACTGAACAAGAAGCGACAGAAGCTATGGAGGTGGAAAATCGTTTTCCAGTGCGCAGGTTTACTGGCAAAATGGCGTTGTAGCAACAGCTGATTATTTGTTTACAATGTCAAATGAATAGATATATATGATATAATAATAGGTTTGTTTTGGTTCTGAAAAGTATCAGTCCTGGGACGTCAGGATCATGCGTAGTTGACGAGAAGGTGGGTTGGGAGAAGGGCTCTTCAGGTTCATATTCGCTCACTTTTTCTCAACTGCGCATAATCCTGACGTCCCAGGACTAATGACTTTCAGAACCAGAACAAAGCTATACATTATATATTCATATACAGAAAGCCTTTCATGTATTGATTGTGATTGATATGTACAACTTGTGAATAATTTATGTACTCATAAAATAAGAAAACCTGGTCATTCCTGTCTTATACCACCATAAACGATGGGAGAAGTAGCTTCTTTTGATTCACAAAAAATTTGTCACGGTAGGTCAGAATGCTTTCATATTCCAGAAACTATCATGGCCAAATCTCGTTTTGTATTTTAGATGCCAGGATTGATTGAATCTCCGTAGCCATCAGAAGTTGTCTGATGCAGTAAAGACGTTGAGTACCTCCATAGTAATTTGAGAGTGTGAGCCAAACACTTCACACAACATATTTATGTTCCTCAATGACCTACAAAACAGAGTGCAACTTGCAACCTCACGCAGTGCCAATTCAGTACGTTGCTAATGTTCCAGCAGATACTGTTATTCAATAGTCTGAACCCATGAAAATTTAGGTTTTAGGTCAGGAATTCATACGAGGTTTTCGAATATCAATGAAATATGTGAAACCAACCTAGATAATATAGATTCCATGGCTGGAAGGTAGGAGATTAGTATGGCTGAGTTAGTGTATTATCATTACTGATTTTTATTTTAGTTTGGCAACCCCACCTTCCATGAGTATTGTAGCACCACAGACCCAACAAAGATTGAGTTCACTGACCCCTCGTAAACTGAAATCACATGCTAAAACTGAAAAGTTACAGGAAGACTTTAGATCACTCAAAAAACGAAAAGTGGGGATGAAATGTGAAGCCACTGTTGAGCACTTCAATGAATTAATTGTGTTTGAACTCACTTCGCTTTCATAACGACCCAAAATAATGCTTGTATAATAAATTCTGGGAGAAATGACATCCATTCTATTCGAGATGACTGCTTCTTTCATATAAAATTAACTTTCAGTATGAAAATTATTTGTGAATAATCAGTTGAATAAATTACTAAGTTGGTGTGTGTATTTGTTTTATTTTATCTTGCTAATATACAGTCAGTCCAAGATAATGAAAAAATATTCCTGTAGTGGTAATTTCAAAATGTTCTCATTCAAATTATTTTGAAATACTCAATTTTTTGATATACCTAGTATTTGAAATTTGTCTTGTGTTTTTGCTAGAGCAGAACACTTCTTAGGAGCATATTTATTTTCCGATTCTTTATCGATCATACAACCAAAAATTAAAATTCATCTCAAAAAAAATCTTTAGATAAAATATATTTTATACATTCTTTCTATTATAACTGATGGTATAAAAGAAACAAATCTAACAAATTCTGTGTTTAAAAAAATCGACTCTCACTCCTACGATAACGTTATATATAAATCAGATATCATTAATAATAATATCTGTTTATATTTTGCAGCGAATGGAGCGTCTGTCGTTCAATAAAGAATTTTTGTCGTTCAATAATGAATTCTTTCTTCTGTGTCCACACCTTTAGCACCCTAACAAAATGGCGGAGGTCACCAGAAATTACCTGCTGAACATCAAAGGGTCCGACAAAAGTGTCGCTTCTTGTTCAGTAATGTAGATATTCTTTGACACTACATTTACTTGATGTAATTACTCAAAAGTTCAATCACGCATATCTTTGTGTTTTCCCTCAACCGGTTGTCCGTTTTTCGAGATTCACCATAGGGACCTGAGACAAGGTTGGTTAAATTAGGGCAAATTTGCGCGTTTTTATGATGAACAATTACCTATTATCTCCAAGAAAATTGAATGTGTCATTTTTAGTTTTTGAATAAATGAAGAAGTACGTAATTTGTAATTTTTGTTTTTATTTTTTCAAGCGAAAACCAAAATAACGAGACGTTTTCAACTAGTACGTTCTTGAGGCACCTTTATACAGTCAATCTGAATATGTTATGGTATTTTCTAAGGCGTTCTTGATGCCAAAGTTACAACACTCAATTAGTTTTTTTTATCGGTGCCATATTGGATTTTTGCATTTTTGCAAAGGTATTTATTTTCCTGTATTTGAAGTATGAAAAGTATTTATTTACAATGATATATCACACGCTGTGGTCGACTCATACAAGCACATCAAAATTAGGAAAAATCTTTTTTGTAAAGTATTTTGAAACGCCATGAGTTCTGTTTAACAAACGGAGTTTTGACCGTTCAGCTGAATACTCGAGCACAACTTTCAAATTTTTTCAAATTATTTGAATGCCATTTTCACGTGAAGAAAAGCGTGATGCCATTCAGATTTATAATCGAAATGCGCCAATGAAGTCCGAAACGTATCTCTAGCGGTATCCAGAGAGAGAGGGAGCAACCAGATTAGAATAATTTTCTTTTGCTCCATAGAAATTTAGCCGATTATGGTTCATTTCGAAAGCATCAATGAGGATACAACGATAGAGAGGAAAGATGTTAATGAGATAGAAGTTTTGCAAGTGGTGAATAATATTTAAAAAATAAGTACCCAGGATTCGATTATTTTTCCTTTAAGTTCAAGATAATCGTTCCGTTTCTACAAATGCAGTTGCAACAAATCTTGGTATTTCGCACCAAGTGGTGGATACTCAAGAAACACAGATATCGTCCATTCAAAATTCACATTACCCGTCCACCCCGGAGATTCTGGTCGACGCACTGTGGGGTATTTGGCCAATCTAGCTGGTCAAAATTATTTCGTTGGATTTTATGGTTTATAATGGCTTTATAATTGTCTTTGAGCTATAAAAAGTAGTTTGCAATAGATTGAAACAACTACATTTGATATTTGAATGTTTTTTTTTATTAAACTCAAAATTTATCATCTAAAATGATCTTCGATTTCTTCTTGGGTAATATCTACAGTTTCTTCAACGAATCTGATTTGAATGGGATGACAATATAGCGTTGATGATGGGTTTTGGTTTTGCGACAATAGTTTTGGTTAATTGGTACCATATTCAAAAGTTGAAGAGGCACAAGGCTACTTCGAACTCGCATTAAACTTTTTACTGTCACTTCTAATAATCTCATATTTTCGCCGAGATAAATCAGCTTCCATGAGTCTTTGCTAACAGTGTAAGTTGTTTTTCTTTGTCTTTTATGCCTTTTTGGTTTCGTTAACTTCGTTGCTCTCGTTGGGGAAGTAATAATTTGTTTAAATATATTTGAAACATCTCTTTTTCATCATCTGCCGCAATACAAATAACTACATTTCTCTTCTTCTACTTAATAATAATAATAATAATGTTGTTTCTATTATGTGGAAATGTAATTTGAACAAAACTTGTGATGAGTAGTCGTCGTTCGGCTGAAACCGCTTTTTCACTACTTCTTTCGCTCAATTTGGTAAACGATTTTGATGGCCGACTCCAACTTTGCTGCTGCATTCTTGGTATTATGAATATTGTTTTCAGGCATTCATTATGGTTATGAAGGAATGTTGTTTCTATTTTACCTGCTTTCTTCCACTCTTGTTTGAATTCCGAATCAATATACGAACATTTGTACTTCAACTTCTTTATTTCATTATCAAAGAAGTTTACGCAAAACATAAAATAACTCTCCAAACTCTTTTTTTTTCAATATAAGAAAAAAAAATCCCTTGCGTTCCATCATACAGTGATCTACGGATCACTATTCTCACACCTGACACTCCAGCTAACCCTGAAACAGAATATTCATAACGTTAACAAAATGTGAGTTTTCATTTAAAAGTTTCGATTTTTTCAATATTATGGTTAATTACCCCTTACTCGATAAAGTGCGATTATGTGCGGTTGATCTGATGATGATTATTTTGCACACTATCATCCCACAATACCAATTGAAAAAGTAACCGGCACGAACCCGGTAACACAACAAAATCCTTTTTATACGTAAAAATTGGGAGGAAAATTTGATTATCCTAAATTTATTTTAAAACAATATATTATTAGAAACAAAAAATCCATAACAGTATTCTCACAAAAATCAATGTTCACAAAAATTTTTACTTTTTAACTGAGATGATCACATTTCAAAAGCCGAAAAAGATACGTACCCTCGCAGAGATGGTAATGTTCCGACCGATACTAGAGCGTCGAAGCAGTCGATTTGCCTATTATTCTCTAGTCAATTAGCAATAATATTAACCAGTTTTTTTCCACCTTCGTGAATATCTTAGAATTCAATTTATGACCGGCTATATTGGAGAAGTTGGAGAGTTTTGTAGATTTGTAATGAACCAGTTAGAGCAAAATCCAATTTTTTTGTGTCACAGATGAATGCAAATTCACAAACATGGGCAAGTTCAATCGACACAATGAATACATTTGGTCCATTGAGAATCCACGTGGACATCAAGAACGGCGACCACAAAACGCTTCGCCGCATAACACTAGAAGAGTTGCTGAGTGTTTGTCAGAAATGTTTCCCGGTAAGGTGATTTCGAACAACGGAGACATAGGTACGTTCGCCAGCGCGGTCACCAGATGTTTCTCCGCTGGGACATCATTTATGGGGAACTATGGAAGATTTGGTTTTTGAAACGGTACCCATCGATATTGATGACTAGGACCACAATCACCACTATTAGGACTAAGATAAGAAGAAGAAACATATATCGCCAGCTTTTAGAATCTGAGGAAATGAGTAGAATTGTATTTAGAAGTGGAAAATAGAGTATTCGAGCATCTTTCATAAGTTCGTTTCAACTTTGTTGTGATTTGCGAATAATAAAATTCTAGCTCATCAAGTCGTTCCTAATCCAATATACTTATTAGTTTTTGAGTAGGTAGGTCAATTAATCGGAATGTTGAACAAAATTGTTGACGTTCTTTCCAAAACACTCTTCACCCACAAGATTTTTCCCAATTTTGCTCTTCAGGTAATAGTCGATCATATCGTGTTATACATCGTTGTAGTCAGAAAAAAACATTGTTTTCAAAAATGTTAAAATCCAATATGGCGCACATAACAAAGTTGAGTGTTGTTACTCCGGCATCAAGAACTCATTGGAAATTACGATGACATATTCAGAATCCGTGTAAAAAAGTCATATAGTCACTTCTTTTGATTATCGCTTGAAGAAATAAAAGTTGAAAATGAATTTTCTTTCAATTAATTGTTCTGCATGCGTGAAAATGCGAAATTTAGCTCTAATTCAACCGACCTCGTATCTCTTATGATAACAGAGATTCCCATGATGGAGCTCGAAAAACGGTAACTATGTAACCCTTTTTTTCTTCAGTGCCCTTCATCGTATTACTCTTGAAATTACCGTACGAGATCAGCCGAAATCATCTATTTCTATTTGAAGGCGTTACTAACGAAAACACAACATAATTAAAGAATACCAAAATAAATTTGCTATCAGTTTAACTGATCGAGAGGGAATCTGCATTAACAGCTGTCGAGAAATTTGTAACCTATTTAGTAATCACTTTTCCAGTATTAGTTCTGATCTCACCAAACCCTCAATTCATAACATTGAACATATGAAATCAAAGGCTAATAGCATATACCTTTCTCCAACAACAATCTACGAAATTGAAGCAACCATAAAAAAAGTATGCTACTATGTTCGACTACACAAATACTTTAAAAATCTCAATTTATTCAGCTCAAGTCAGAACGGATTCAGACAAAATAAATTCACCGGCACTGCCAATGATATGCTATTGAGGCATGTAACTGAGGATTTCGACAGCAAACACATTACGTTAGCACATTTTTATCTGATCTACTAATATATAAATTGGAATTGTATGGTGTAAGAGGACCAGCACTAAACTGGATTATAACTTATCTCAGAGGTCGTAGCCAAAGAATATGGCTGAACTATACCTGCTCAGATATTCAATATATCACGACAGGTGTTCCTCATGGATCAGTGCTCGGTCCCCTGCTGTTCATTGTATTTATTAATTACCGTCCGACTTATTGCTCTGCTGCTTCCCTATCGATTGTTTATGCAGATGACACCAATCTTGTTACATCAGCTGATAGTATAACGACTATGCTCCGTAAAGTGCAGAATGCTACAGAACAACTCTCTGATTGGTGTGATTTGAATGGGCTAGTTCTCAATGTAACCAAAACTCAAATGATTAATTTTATTACAAAAAATTCCTCACTAGATAGCAGCTATTTAGTCAAGCTGAACAATAAGTCTATTCGACAAGTCTCCGACACAAAATTTCTAGGAATTAATATTGATACCAAACTCACCTGGGGCAATCATATTGAAAATATAAAATGCAAGCTTAGTAAACACTTATTTCTACTGCGTCAACTGAGAAACACTGTCTCTCTCGAAGTCTTGAAATTGATATTTCAGTTTGATTCAGCCATTCATCTGCTATGAAATCATTCACTGGGGTGCAACATCCAAGGCACATGAAATATTTGCCATTCAGAAGAAAGCAGTAAGGTTAATGATGGCAGTACTTGTGAGAGAAAATTGCAAACCACTATTTGTTAAAATTGGTATAATGACTCTACCCTGTTCATTTATATATCACTGCATTCTCTATGTGAGAAAAAATATCACCAACATTCATTCCTACTTGTGGACAGTCTCATGACTATCGAACCAGAAATGAACACAAACTTCAACGACCATTCACTAGACTATCATTGTCGAAAAATCATCCAGGATCGATTGATGTCAAGTTATATAAGGCTCTTGATGACAGTATCAAATCCGCCCCTAGCTTAAATTGCTGCCGACTGTTTTAAAGAACATTTCATTTTAACATGTCTTGTTTATTAGTGTTTTTATTTATTGTAATTATTGCATATTTTTTATCCACGAAATACTGTTTTTTTCTTCAGACAGTCTCCATCTTCTTTAGTTTCAATGTTTTGTTCATTAGTTTTCAAGCTCATCTGACGTGTTACCTAAGTTAGTATGTTTCAATGTGGCTCCTGCAATTGAACACTTCCTTAACTAATAAATTGATTGATTGACAGATATCATGCCGACCAGGTACGACTTCGAAGTGCAGTTTTAGACAGAGAACGGCCCTCAATTGGAAATGGACCTCTCAGTACCACACTGAGGTGGATGAAGGGTTGGAGTGGGCGTTACAGGTTCGAATTCCAGGCAGTCAAAACCCCTTGGTATGGCCCCAATGCTATCGAAGTACATGCTATACAGATTCATGCCTACTAATTCCTTGAAATAGGCACCTGAAAGCAGAAATCTATATACCATCAGATAGCCAAGCAGTACTAAAAGCTCTGAAATTACACGATTGTGAGTCTGCGCTAACTTGGGACTGTGAACAAACGCTGAGACAACGGGAAGCAAACAATCAGGTAACCCTGATGTGGGTGCCAGGTCAGAGGGGCATCAAAGGCAATGGTGAAGAAGACTGCCTTGCCAGAAAAGGGGCATACACACCTCTCACAGCCCAGAACCCTTCTGTTGACTCTCCAAAGCTCACTTATATAAAGAGTTTCGACGCTGAAAATTCGATTAATTGAAATCTCGCTGGAATAAAGTGCTAAGACAAAGACAAGTGAAAAGGCTAGCGAGCTTATCGCCAGAGAAAGCTAAACAGCTTCTCGAGGAGGATAAAAATTACTTGAAATTGGTAACGGGACTTCTCATTGTGATAGTTGCCGCTACTGCGAGAACTTCGCAAAAACTGCAGAACTGATAAACTTCGCACGAAGTTTCAGAATCCCAGGTCTTAAATAGACAAAGGGTCACTGCACAGCCTGCACGACCCCCTTACAATCTATCTACCTACAGTCTAGGTTTTACATTATTTTAAACCTGATTCGGTTGTTGAAAACAAGTAGTGAGTTTAAATAATTCAAAACACCTACTAGAATAAAACATTTATTTTTTTCTGTGTCTGGGTCATAGATCTGTATTGGAGCAAGATAAAACTATTTTTTGCAGTCCGTTTAAAAACGCAGTTCTGCAAAATTCATACCCGTGTTTTAAACATTCACTTTTCGCACTTATATTTCAAATATGTTAGTCTTTATAATGCGACTTTTGAAGGCAGTTATTCAAAAAAAACTAATAATTTTCTATCTGTATAGGCATCTGTCGAAATCCAAACCCGCTAGTGCTGATTTTCAGTATTTGGAATATGCAGTCTATTTGGCGTGAATAAAATAATTGCATTTTGCTGATCCCAGGAAAAAGATCATTGAACAAGGAGTAGCAGGTCTCGTAGAGGTCCTCACATAACAAGGGAAATATTGAGAGTACTTACTTTCAATTCCTGGTGAGATAGGGTGTCCGTTTCGTAAGGGTAACTGTTCAGAAGTTGCTAAATTGGTATGAAATATGGATAATGTGAATGGGATATTGATTTGGAAATACTGAAGAGACTTACAAATAATATTCGATTCTGGTAGGTCCTACCCACGTCCAAAATATTTGTTGATGTTATTTAATTACGTTCGCAGTATACCGAATATTCAGGGTGGTATTGTCATGCTAAAATTTTAATTAAAACTTCCAGTTCGTTGAAATTTATCATGCTTGAGCAAGATATATTCATTTCCGAGTTTGTAATGGCATTCCCCAAATTTAGTAATAATTGGAATATAATATGTGACAATGAACCAATTTTATCACAAGCTAAAAGATTACAAAAGTTGTTGTGGTGTGATTTAATTGGAATTTGGGACGGGATTGAAATATGAGTTTGGGAAAAATATCTATTTCCCGAATAATTTTGTTGTACTGGACATTGCACTAATTTTGGTAAAAGATAATCATGCTAAACTTTCATAAACCTGACATTTGAAACTCATTATGGTATTCATAGTCATTGTATGGCAATAATACTTTTGGCTATTTTTCATCGAATAACACACATTTGATTTTATTGGATATTAGACATATTTATTACGGTCTCCCTTTAAAAATTATTAATTATTCTAGCGTTATCTTGTAGCATGGAAAGGTGTAGGGAAGATCTTGGAATTTGTACCTCGCTCCATAGACAGTGTAGAGAGTTTTTGAAAACGGTGCCTACTATAACTAGGAAAGACCATTTTCCAGTCGGGTTCTAGGCATCGAATAGTCAAATTCCACCCCAACAAGAAATGGGAGGAGCAAAACCCCCATTTAATTGTGGCTGTGAACACTTTTGATCAGCTCATCAAGAACTACGATATACCAAAAATTCAGCTAAATTCACGGAAAGTCATAAATATTTTTTTCAGATCACTTTATAATAGGAGCTTTTCAATATTTGGTTTTCCTTTCCAACAACTGAATTAATATTGTTCATTTTGCTGTTTTGTTATATCGTGTAGTGTAATACGTTCAATAAATAACAACGTTTTTGCAGGTTTTCATGTAAACGTGTTGAATTTTTCTTTTCACATAACTAATTATATTGATTATTTCTTTCGTCTATTAAATATCAGTCATCAACCAATCATACGTTTGTTTCCTATTTGACAGAACCAATCAACACGCTCTATTAGCGATTATTTGCATGGTACACAATAGTCACCGAATATTCAACATGATACCTTTATTTCAAGGAACCTGTGCATCCGTCAGTACTCTAAATAAATACATCTTAAACGTCAAATAGAATCAATCGTGTTGAAGCTGTATAAGTATTTGAAAATGAATCAGTTTGGAGAAACCAATATCGAAGAGATAGATAGGGTAATTGAGGCTTCGCTCTCGGGCTTTCATCACATTATTAATGCCAAAACAATGTCTCGTTAAATTACCATAAAATACAGTCGGAATTTAGATTCAATAAAAATAATTTGTAGAAAATACCCAGGAAACGATTTGATATTCACAACTTTAAATTATCACATTTAAAATATCACGACCAGGTCCAATCTTGATTTCTGATTTTAGTTTTTGTTGTAGGTTTTAATTTATTATTCGAGGTAAATAGGAAAGGTTCAGTAATTATGATAAGGGCTAATATCTTCGTTCTAAGGTATGATAATGTTATTGGTAATTGTCATTATGATTAGAAGCTATTTGGAACCAGGTAGCCCTGATTTAATGATGGTTAGAGTATATACTTAATGATGTTTAGATTAATGTATCCGCACTTGATAAAGCTAATGTTTTAGCGGAACATGTGATATTTTAAATGTGATAATTTAAAACAAAGTTGTGAAGATCAAATCATTTCCTGGGTATTTTCTACAAATTACTATGGATCTTCATCAAGTAACGGCCGAATCAATCGTCAATTAAAATAATCGACTATTTGTCAAGGTCTTGTTATATTACCCTTGATAATTACATTCTTTCACAAACCAACTACCTACTCAGTTATCATTTACATGTTTTGTACTATTCAGAACAGCTAGAAGAAATGATGATGTTTCCACGCCCAAAATACTTTTTGATGATTTGTTGGACAGAAAGGGCATCTGTATAGGAATTAAACAGTCGACATGGGAGGCAAAACATGACTTTTAAGGCACTTTATAAAGTCACGATGGCTGATACCAGTCCATTCAAGTGGTAACATGTGCAAGGACCGTGCATTAATTTAAATGCATTTTGATGAGAGGATTTGAATGTGTAAATAAATTTCCCAAGCCGAAGTACTTTCATTAGCAAAAATATTATGTTTTGTTTTAAGTGGATTGAGACGTATCTGAAGAAAAACTAATGATTCTAACCATAGGGAATATTCGATGAAATTTGTAGGGCACTTTTTGGCGCTTCTCATACATCGATCATACACATCGGGTGTTCTATTTGAAATAAGGAAGATTTTGCACATTTTTATTCCTAATGCTTGGCAAGCTAGTTCTCGCACCCTGTATATCATAGGTCGATTTTTGATATATCTTTGGAGAGAGTCATCAACGTACATAATTCGACCAAAATCTCATTACAATAGAACTTGGCAAAACTTCATAATTTCAAATAGTATGAGTGACGAATTTTGGGAAAAAAAAGCTGTCATGCTAAAGATCTCGAAAACCGTCAATATTTTCTAAGAGAAGATCTATATAAAGTACCTTTTATTTCTCATGTAGAAACCGAAATACTGATAAAAATACCCTGTGTGAGTGCCATCATTTTCAATTTGTAGAGCTCAGGAAATAGTATCATGTTGCTCATTGAATGATCCATCTATCTATTTCCATAATGGAGATATGGAAGACCGCGCCCTTGCTACAGGACCCTGTATAGGCAAAAGGAGAATTTCGAAATTTTCGATTTTTCCTGTATAACCCCAGAACCAAAGAGGTTAGGTTACATTTTTTTCGCGTAATTGAACTCTGAAATACGCAACTTTCCCCCCATTCAACCATCCTTCTATCTTTCGCATGCTTAGACTCGAATTTAAATAGCCCTGTATAAATGACCAGTTGCAGTTAGAGGGTGAAATTGGATTTTATGTGGGTATGCACTTTACCTGATATTGTTGAAAATTAGATTATATTAAATGTATACTTTGACATACTGGCAGAGTAAGTTTACAGCTTTGAACCGATCCCAATATGATTAAATAATTTCATCATGCCTGCTATGCGACATGCATGTTCAGGTTCAGGAGTACCTATGAGCGGGTCCGTCCAATTCACCATTAAGTATCCCATCATAACATCAAAGGAGAGAAATTTCAAAGGATCATAATAATAATACTACAGGATAACATGCAGAAACAGAATACGTACTGCAGAGAAACGGAAGACGTTATAATCGTATTGATTCTCTACGTAAAACATCATAACATACTTTTTCAAAACGTAAAAGTTCATAAGTTACTTATAGAAACGAGACCCGATCATATTCGTAAAGCATCTCAATCGCATTGTTTTACAAATTCAACGTATCATAACGCTATAGCGCAGAATTTGTATTAAACAGAATACGTACTTTGATCATATCCATAATGAGTAGAATACGTAATGTTTCAGAACGTAAAATTTCATAATTTGGATGCGCGCGCATCATGCCTGTCTCACTTTAGCTCACCGGTATTATAGTCGATGGGCTGAACAAATATTTTAGAATCGAAATAACTACTAGTATGTTCTCGGCGGAAGTTGTGCATACCTCTCTATAAAGTTAAAAAAGGTGTCACGACTACGGAAACAACAGATATCGCGAAAAAAAATTTCATAAGCCCTATCCATTCGGCTGACGGCTAGTCAGTAAATGCTATTATTCATAATCATATTTTAACATTGCAGCATGTGGGTTGAGTTTTTTAAGAACACCAACGTTATATCTATTTAATTAATGTTTTAAACTCTTATTCAATCTTGCATTTGGATAAACGAGTGATACTTGAAATCTGTTGAGCTTTTATCGACGGATTCGACATGTCGATGGATTACAATTACCGGCCTTGTATTATGAGTTGGGTCTCATAGTGACAACTTGTATTTCTTTGGATTACATTCTTTTGCACCCTGTTTTTCATCATAGCGGTTCAGAGGCTCAAAAGCGTTGTCGTTTCATTCAGAAGTTGATTGGCTAGAACTTCTACTACTTTTAAATATTTTTTTGAAGCCCATGGCTCACGGTCAAATAGATTGATCAAACTGCTTTAAAGTGACATACTGTCTATCAAATTGTGTGAAACAAATAAGTAGAAATGACGTCAGTTCAAGGCAGTTTGATCAAACTATCTGACTGTGAGCCACGGGCTTATTATAACTTTTTTTGTGCGTATTCGCGAAATGCTCCCCCACCAGATGGCGCTCATAATTTATGCGCTAGTCTTTTAGGATTTTGAACTGGTTAGTGAACCTAAGCAGGAGCGAAACAGGATTGGGGTGATCAGCTTCCAAATTCCATAAAAAACTATAGTGTTTTTTTCATTCTCATTCAAATTTGAATCAGTTACTTTTAGAAATAATGTAAATAATCTTTGTTGTGGTACTATTCCATCATCACCAAATACACCTGCTAAAGGTACATCTGACAACTGTCAACTTATTTTGAAATACTGAGACTAGGAACTTTAGATATATTATCACCAAACTTAATTTTTTGTCAAGAAATCGATTAATAATTTTTATAGAGTCAAAATAGATACACTACCGCTTATGGCAAGAAATACCTGATACGCTTTTTATCGCGAATTTTGAGACATTTTAATAATTTAATGAATTCAGAAGAACTCATGAGAGTGACTGACATGAGACCGAGTTCAATCATTGCCTGAAAGAGGGACAATTCATATTGAAATTCTTAATGGAATTCAATATTTTTTAAAAGACTACCCATAGGGTTGAACTGACCCGAGAGCTGCAGAAGCCGCCTCAATATACTAATATCATTTGTTAAAAGCCTGATTATGCATTTCATTGAACGCAAGAGTTCAAATCGACCATACTTCCATGCATTCACCTATCAGACCAATTGTGTAGTCTTATTTGGAAGATTCGTCTAACTTTCGATGGTTATCATGTCTACGTAGGTTCAGTCCGGTCAGAGTTCATAAATTGGTTTTCAAATTACGGAAACCTGTTTGAATAATAACTAATTTTATATTCTGGATTTTAAATCTTATATTTCCCTCATTTGTTAACTATACAATTTCAATAGTTTACGGCACTCAAAGGTATTATTTTCAATCATTAGGTAGGTATTAACTCATTTGGGGTGGGCATGGAAAAAGGAGATCAAACGACAACATTTTATTTACCACATTGTAATGAAACAAACAGAAAAATTTGTAATAGGTTTTGAACAACATAAATATTCTCAGTCAATAAAAAACAGTAAATAATACATAATAATGATTCCTCCTCGTAGAGTGCACCTAAAGGCATAGCCTGTACGGGTAGAGTACAGCTAGCATTAGTATTTGCCGTAGCGTTCCAAGGTTCGTTTTTTGGCAAATTGACTTACAAGCTTCTCGACTATCATATATCTTTTCTTGGTCTTCAATGAGTATAAAACTTCCACTACCGTCATTCTTTCCATATAGTGCCAGCAAGCGCATTGACTATACGATTATGAAAAAGTACGTTATGAAACATTACGTTGTGATATAATACGTTATGAGGAAGTACGTTATAGTACGCAACGAATTCCACCGAATACGAATTTGATCGTTTGATGTTATGATGCGTATTATGATAGAATGATTTTATGATTTCTTGAGTTATGATGCAGTAAAAATATGATGCTTTGTTGTTATGACGGAGTACGTTATGGAGTAGAACGTTATTATGGTGTATAATGTGATGAAGTACGTTATGAAACTTTATATTATGCTGCTGTAAATTTCTGTCTTGTAATATATGAATCGGTGCGATTTCTGTCATTTGACGATATGATGGTGTATATTTCTGTGTGATAAGATTTTTGTACTGTATATTATGATACATTGGGTGTCCTCCCTATGGGCATGGTCCTATGAATCCCAGTCAGTCATCTAAATTGTAACAAATATTCTTGATTCATTGTTACTTGTTTTCAGTTTTGTCCATACGATATCAACTTTCAAAGGACACTATATTAGCATATATCATGTATAAAATGGACATGGTGCAGAAAAATTCATTTAATGTTGATTGTTGTGTTTCTCATGTGATTACCAAATTAATTCGTATAGTACTAGGAAATATGGTCGCATAACCTTGAAAAGTTTTTTTCATGATATTGATGTAAATTATTATATCAAATTTCCAAAGAAAAGAATAATATGATTATGGTTTCCAATTACTCTGATTTGACAATAAAACATCATACATGATAAAATGAGTATCGATTATAAGTACATCCTATCAACAATTTTAAACACTGCATTGGACATCATGTTGATATTACTACACATCCCATTTCGAAATCACAGGATTGACCTTGAAATGTTAAGAAATAACTACATACAGTGTCACCGTTAAAGTCCGCATCATATGGGACTTTTTTTTATTATTCATTTATTGCAAATTTAGAGTTCGTAAACAGTTTTTGCTTTGAAAATAATGCAAAATGAATTTTACGATAGTTTTCCATCGATTGGCTACACCTGACAAATTTGACATTTTTTCAAAAAAATTTCAAAATGTTAGGTTATTTCTCAATTTTTCTAAAAATATATGGAAAAGTTGTTCATTTTTCGGTTTTCTTACCCACCTACCAAATCTGAACCAGTTGAAAAACTTTGATTTTTTTCGAGTTTTCTTAACCTTACACTTTTTCGGATAATTTAAATTTGGTAAAATCTGAAATAACCAGTTGAGATGTAACAATCCCATCTGCTGGAAGGATTTTTTCTGTTTAAAAATGTTTCTACTTCGATATTTTCAAAAAAAAAACAAATATGCTAAAAAAATTATGTTATAGTTGATGCAAAGTGGCTCTAGT
Source organism: Chrysolina americana (assembly GCA_958502065.1). Classification (NCBI taxonomy): domain Eukaryota; kingdom Metazoa; phylum Arthropoda; class Insecta; order Coleoptera; family Chrysomelidae; genus Chrysolina; species Chrysolina americana. Next base: position 33,886,890 of record OY293415.1, on the reverse strand, counting down.
TTCGAATTATCGAATATTATTCTAAAGCAATAGACCTAAAGTATTTTCTACTTCACTGATGTATTGTGATAAAAATAATTGAAGCAAATTTTGCTATGGAATATTGAAACTAGAGCCACTTTGCATCAAATATGATGTTATTTTCTTAGCATATTTGTATTTTTTTTGAAAATATCCAGTTAGAAATATTTATAAACAGAAAAAAATTCTTTCAGCAGATGGGTGCATTACATCTCAACTTTTTTTTTCCAGATTTCATCAAATTTAAATTATCCGAAAAAGTGTAAGGTTAAGAAAACGCGAAAAAAATAAAAGTTGTTCAAACTGGTTCAAATTTGGTAGGTGGGTAGGAAACCGAAAATTAAACAACTTTTTCATATAATATTTTTCGAAATATTGAGAAATAATCTAACATTCTGGAACTTTTTTGAAAAAATGTCAAATTTGACAGGTGTACCCAATAGATAGAAAACAATCGTAAACGTCATTTTGCATTATTTTCAAAGCACAAACTGTTCACGAACTTTAAATTTGCAATAACAGAATAATAAAAAAAAATCCCATATGATGCGGACTTTAACGGTGACACTGTATATCAGTGCTCATTGAATAGGTGTGGAGTATCACCAAAATTTGCTGGACCTCTAAGGAATTCAGTCGGTGTTAGCTGGTGTCAGCTGGTTTTCCAATATCTTTTAGAGTGTACATGAGTTATATATTTTGTTGTTATTTACAGGTTGTATGCAAAAATATATTCAGATATTTTTCGATTTTATTAAGTTGATTTTTTGTATTTTTTGTGGTTATTTTTCATTTTGGAATTTTCACCACAAGTTTTATCTGTCAGTTAACTGAATGCATATAATTGAGACTAACGAATCTCTTTGGACTTGAAGAATCTTTGATAATATGAAGTTTCGATATATTACTACTATATTACTACAGAGTTCAATCAGATTAATTTATGATCTGTTTGGCACACAAAATTATACGTTTTTCATATTTGAATTGATGAAAAACATTGCTTGTCAGTGACGCTTTGGCTATTCAATCGATTAAACAAATATACATAAATTATTGCTGTTGTAGTATCCATAGATGATTGAATAGAGTCCTATTACTATTATAATATCCTGAGATTTTTGTAGGCCTCAAATTCCCAATAGAAATATTAATTTAATTTTTTGCTTCAAATCTCATTTAATTTTTGAATTGGATGGAAAGTGAAACATGTTAAAAACTCATTATAATTTTTTGTCAGTAGCTAAGGCCACGTGAAATTCTTTATCAGTTGACCAAATGTTGAGGCCATAATAATCTCTCATTATGACTTACATGAATGTACCCAAAGACATAGCCTGTGCAGCTAGAAAACGGTTATCATTATTATTTGACGTAGCTCTGGTGTAACTTACTTATTTCTGGCGACACGTTTTTCGACTTATTCGACAAAATTATTCCTTTCATTTATTCGGAACTCTCCGGCACCATTCGAATTCATGAATTCACTCTTTCTGAAGTCTGTCCTGATTTCATTTCACTGCTTTCAAGTGTTCCGAAAGCCTGCAACTGAAATCCTCCACGGTACACCCTAATTAGATCACAGTTATTTGCAAGGACTAGGTAAATGCTCAAGAACGCCATCCATTTGGTTCACTAACGTAAGTATATGAATGACGTCCTTGTCAGGACGATATTTATTTTGCAGCGAGTGTAATTTCATGTAAAGCTGTATATGGATTTGACAGGGGGTAGATTGATCACAGGGAATAAGCGATAAACTAACGTCAGTTCACAGATAATGAGGGCATGGGAGGTGTCAAACGAATGATGAGGATGACAGTCTGAAAGCATCGTTTGTGTTACCATGTGGTGACTGAAATCAATTCGTTCGAAACTGGATGATAGCAGCATAGTATATGAATGGAGTGTGGTGGATGAACGTTTAGGAACTCATAAAATGAACGTAATGGAGGTAGTGGATTTTCTCAAGAGCTATGACCTTGAATATATCTCTCACTCACACTCACTGCCGAAACGTAAATTTGTCCTCTGCGATGGTATCAGTCATAGCTCTTAAGAAAATCCACTACCTTTTCAAGAGATATGCATGCCACAAATATGAAACCTAACATCTTCGTCCGATAGGGGAGAATTTTTCGATAAATCAAAATGGGACCTCTGCAGACCGATTTCCTATGTAATTCCACGTTATTCCACACATGGAGTGAGAATCAAAATAAAAATGAAGACGCTTGGTATAACTCCTTGTACGATAGAGTTATACAAAAATTCGTTCATCATTAATTCAACTGAAATTGTTATTTCACTAAGAACTTCGCAATTTCCCAAGCAAAATTGAGGTTTGAAAATGGTGGTATATTGATTGAACGGACTTTCCTAATTTTTGTGAAGGCAGATTCGGACAATATTCATTATAAATTTACAAGTGTTAGGGAGAATATTTATTTTCAAGAAATGTGTATTTATAATCGAATTTATTCGATACATTTTCTGAATACAGTGTCGCTGTTAAAATATGCATCATATGGGATTCTTTATTATTTAGATATTGCAAACTTAGTTCATGAACAATTTGTGTAGTAATGTAAAATGACCTTTAGGATGTTTTCCTATCGACCGGCTACATCTCTCAAATTTTAACATTACAAAATGTCAGGTTACTTCTTAATATTTCGAGAAATACTATGAGATTTTTTGTTTTCCTACCCTCCCACCACGTTTGAACAAGTCTGAACAATTTTTAATTTTTCCCGTTTCCGTATCCTCGCTGTTTTTCAGCTAATTGCTGAATGCAAAAAGAATTTTTTTCTATTTAAAATTGTTCCTACTTAGACATTTACAAAAAATACGGATATGCTAAAAAATAACGTCATGGATTGATGCAAAGTGGCTCCTGTTTCAATCTTTTTCTAGATCAATAGGAATTCACTTTTGTAATGTAATGAAAATTATTAAAGCTAATTTTGCTAAGTATAGAATATTGAAACAATATCTTCAGAATATATGTATAATTTTGAAATCATCCTTCTGGCATACGAATACGTTATTTACATGTCAACTGGTTCCAATTTGGTAGATATCTAGCTGGAAAATAAAAAAATTAATAACTGTTGCATATAGAATGTTTCGAAATATAAAGAAATAATCTTACGTTTAGTAATCTTTTGGAAAAATCTCAAATTTGATAGGTGTAGCCGATCAAAAGTTATAAATCTCGAATAATTTGTTAGTATAGTTATCCCATAAAGTTCAGGAAGATTTCTGGTAACACCATTTTTTTTATTTTGGAACATTTTTCCTAGAGACACTTCTGAAATATAGAACACCTGTAACAGAGTGATCTTATGTGGGTTGGGTTTTTTCATATTCAGTGTAGGATGGCTAACTACTAGAAACTAAAAATTCATGATAGTAAGTACATAACATGTCTCAAATTTTATGTTACACTTATTATCTCTTAGATCAATTCTTGAGACATATTTTCATTATATATAATAAAAAAACTGAAATACTCACTACGATTACCCACACCAAAATATTGAGAAATAGTATTCCTAATTCACAATTGTCTATCAATTATTGTTCCACACTATAAACCCTAGAATGATATATCCAAATAACAAACTGTGATAACACAATGATAACAGACAAATACGCAGCAAAAGTCAACCAAAGAAGATTCAAAATTCCAAATCAATGTGTCTTTTCATCTCTTTCTGTCGTGGACACCATTGCCTTATGAGGATTGAGACCACCTTGTCGAATACATATTTTTTTCGTGGAAAGGGTATCGTTCGAGTGCGGAAAAGAATATTTCGCTATGAATTAGGATCAAGATTTTTCGTACAAGTCCATTGAAATATTATGTAGCCCTCTTGAACAAACTTTTGCGTTCATGAATTTTTTTCCCGCCCTAGTGCCCCAAAATGAATTTGTGAGTCACGCGCTCTTTTAGAAAAATTAGTTATTTTTTGAAATCGAGTTATTCCGACCTTCAGCTTTCTAAGTTCATTTATTTATATTTTCGTTTAATTCTACATTCGAAAATTCCATTCATTATTGATTAAAAGGTTAACAGATATCTCGACAATGTGTTCCAACCACATGCTCTAATTTATTACGCTAAGAAACCATTCTTCTTTCTACCTGGTTTTACCTTCAAGTTTTTCATGAATAAATTTGAGTAGAATATGGTGTGACCGCTAATTTACTCAAACATGTGTTTTTACCTGATAAATGACGCATTACAAGTACTAATTAAATTCAGTCGAATTCTCATATTCCCCGTACCACTCGAGATGTTAAGAAAATATTTAAGATGGTATCCCTGCGGTTTTAATATAAAGTGTTATCAGATTGACTAGCAGCTATTTAGGACTATCGGAATTAATTCTGATAAGTCGAGTATTATTAATGATGGTCATTAGGGCATGAGCAAGATGAACGATGACAGACTTGGTCTTTTTTTAATGAAACAACTGCCAACAAATGTTAATTATAAGTGTTATCTCGAAAAGATTAATACTTCCATTGATTACCGAATTGAATTTCTAGGTAATGCTTTTAATGTGTAGCTTTGAAGACATGATATTCTAGAAATAATATCTTTGCAACGTTTCCAGTCTATAAATTTCATTTTGATAACAATGTTCAATGAGTTTCAATCATGAAAAGTTGTGAATTGGACTGAGATAAATGTTTTCTGATCAACTACCAATCGCGCCAACTCAAATCCTATTTTTGAAACCACTCCAAAAATTAAAAAAATTGCCAAACCCATCTGACGACCCTTCAATGACTTTCGATCATGGAAAGTTGTGAATTGGACTGATGTGAATGTTTTCTGTCCCACTACCAATCGCGCCAACTCAAATCCTATTTTTGAAACAACTTCAAAAAATAAAAAATCGGCCGAACCCCTCTGACGACCCTACAATGATTTTCGATCATGGAAAGTTTTGAATTGGACTGATGTGAATGTTTAATGACCCACTACCTATCACGCCAACTCAAATCCTGTTTTTGAAACCAATTCAAAAAATAAAAAGATCGACCAAACCCCTCTGACGACCCTACAATGACTTTCGATCATGGAAAGTTGTGAATTGGACTGACGTAAATGTTTTCTCACCTACTACCAATCGCGCCAACTTAAATCCTATTTTTGGAACAACTTCAAAAAATAAAAAATCGGCCGAACCCCTCTGACGACCCTACAATGATTTTCGATCATGGAAATTTGTGAAATAGACTAATGTGAATGTTTTCTGTCTCACTACCAATCGCTGCAACTCAAATCCTATTTTTGAAACTACTTGAAAAAATTTAAAAATCGGCCGAACTCCTCTGACGACCCTACAATGACTATCATCATGGAATGTTGTGGATTTTTGTGATGTGAATGTTTTCCGACCCACTACCAATCGCGACAACTCAAATCCTATTTTTGAAACTACTTCAAAAAATAAAAAATCGGCCGAAGCCCTCTGACGACTCTTCAATGACTTTCGATCATGAGAAGTTGTGAATTGGACTGATGTAAATGTTTTCTGTCCCACTACCAATCGCGCCAACTCAAATCCTATTTTTCAAACCACTTCAAAAAATAAAATATATCCGCCGAACCCCTCTGACGACCCTACAATGACTTTTGATCATGGAAAGTTGTGAATTGGACTGATGTGAATGTTTTCTAACCCAATACCAATCGCGCCAACTCAAATCCTATTTTTGAAACTACTTCAAAAAATAAAAAATCGGCCGAATCCCTCTGACAATGACTTTCGATCCTGGAAAGTTGAGAATTAAAGTGACGTGAATGTTTTCTGTCCCACTACCAATCGCGCAAACTCAAATCCTATTATTGAAACCACATCAAAAAATTAAAAAAATTGGTCGATCCCCTCTGACGACCCTTTAATAACTTTCGATCATGGAAAGTTGTGAATTGGACTGATGTGCATGTTTTCTCACCCACTACCAATCGCGCCAACTCAAATCCTATTTTTGAAACTACTTCAAAAAATAAAAAATCGGCCGAATCCCTCTGACGACCCTTCAATGACTTTCGATCATGGAAAGTTGTGAATTGAACTGATGTGAATGTTTTCTGTCTCACTGCCAATCGCGCCAACTCATATCCTATTTTTGAAACCACTTCAAAAAATGAAAAATCGGCCGAACCCCTCTGACGACCCTACAATGATTTTCGATCAAATAAACTTGTGAATTGGACTGGGATAAATGTTTTCTGACCCACCACCAATCGCGCCAATCAAAATCCTATTTTTGAGACCACTTCAAAAAATAAAAAAATCGGACGAACCCCTCTGACGATTCTGCAATGACTTTCGATCATGGAAAGTTGTGAATTGGACTAATGTGCATGTTTTCTCACCCACTACCAATCGCGCCAACTCAAATCCTATTTTTGAAACTACTTCAAAAAATAAAAAATCGGCCGAATCCCTCTGACAATGACTTTCGATCCTGGAAAGTTGAGAATGAAAGTGACGTGAATGTTTTCTGTCCCACTACCAATCGCGCAAACTCAAATCCTATTATTGAAACCACATCAAAAAATAAAAAAAATTGGTCGATCCCCTCTGACGACCCTTTAATAACTTTCGATCATGGAAAGTTGTGAATTGGACTGATGTGCATGTTTTCTCACCCACTACCAATCGCGCCAACTCAAATCCTATTTTTGAAACTACTTCAAAAAATAAAAAATCGGCCGAATCCCTCTGACGACCCTTCAATGACTTTCGATCATGGAAAGTTGTGAATTGAACTGATGTGAATGTTTTCTGTCTCACTGCCAATCGCGCCAACTCATATCCTATTTTTGAAACCACTTCAAAAAATGAAAAATCGGCTGAACCCCTCTGACGACCCTACAATGATTTTCGATCATGGAAAGTTTTGAATTGGACTAATGTGAATGTTTAATGACCCACTACCAATCACGCCAACTCAAATCCTGTTTTTGAAACAAATTCAAAAAATAAAAAAATCGACTGAACCCCTCTGACGAACCTACAATGACTTTCAATCATGAGAAGTTGTGAACTGGACTGAGATAAATGGTTTTTGACCCACCACCAATCGCGCCAACTCAAATCCTATTTTTAAAACCCACTTCAAATAAAATCGGCAGAACCCCTTTGACAACCCGACAATGACTTTCAATCATGAAAAAATGTGAAATGGACTGATGTGAATGTTTTCTGACCCACTACCAATCGCGCCAACTCAAATTCTATTTTTGAGACCACTTCAAAGATTAAAGAAATTGGCCGAACCCCTCTGACGACCCGACAATGACTTTCGATTATAAAAACTTGTGAATTGGACGGAGATAAATGTTTTCTGACCCACCACCACTTACCCATTAAAAATCCTATTTTTGAAAACACTTCAAAAAATAATAAAATCGGTCGAACCCCTCTGACGACCCTACAATAACTTTCGATCATGGAAAGTTTTGAACTGGACAGATGTGAATGTTTCCTGACCCACTACCAATTGCGCCAACTCAAATCCTATTTTTGAAACCACTTCAAAAAATAAAAAATCGGCCGAACCCCTCTGACGACCCTGCAATGACTTTCGATCATGGAAAGTTGTGAATTGGACTGATGTGAATGTTTTCTGTCCCACTACCAATCGCGCCAACTCAAATCCTATTTTTCAAACCACTTCAAAAAATAAAATATATCCGCCGAACCCCTCTGACGACCCTACAATGACTTTTGTTCATGGAAAGTTGTGAATTGGACTGATGTGAATGTTTTCTAACCCAATACCAATCGCGCCAACTCAAATCCTATTTTTGACACCACTTAAAAAAAAAATCGGTTGAACCCCTCTAACGACCCTACAATGACTTTCGATCAAATAAACGTGTGAATTGGACTGGGATAAATGTTTTCTGACCCACCACCAATCGCGCCAATCAAAATCCTATTTTTGAGACCACTTCAAAAAATTAAAAAATCGGACGAACCCCTCTGACGATTCTGCAATGACTTTCGATCATGGAAAGTTGTGAATTGGACTAATGTTTATGTTTTCTCACCCACTACCAATCGCGCCAACTCAAATCCTATTTTTGGAACAACTTCAAAAAATAAAAAATCGGCCGAACCCCTCTGACAATGACTTTCGATCCTGGAAAGTTGAGAATTAAAGTGACGTGAATGTTTTCTGTCCCACTACCAATCGCGCAAACTCAAATCCTAATATTGAAACCACATCAAAAAATAAAAAAATCGGCAGAACCCCTCTGACGACCCTGTAATCATGAAAAGTTGTTAATTGAATTGAGATAAATGTTTTCTGACCCAATCACGCCAATCAGAATCCTATTTTTGAAACCACTTCAAAAAATAAAAAAAATCGGCTGAACCCCTCTGACGACTCTGCAATGACTTTTGATCATGGAAAGTTGTGATTTGGACTGGGGTAAATGTTTTCTAACGCACCACCAATCGCGTCAATCAAAATCCTATTTATGAGAACACTTCAAAAAATAAAAAAATCGGCGGAACCCTTCTGACGAACCTACAATGACTTTCAATCATGAGAAGTTGTGAACTGGACTGAGATAAATGTTTTCTGACCCACCACCAATCGCGCCAACTCAAATCCTATTTTTAAAACCCACTTCAAATAAAATCGGCAGAACCCCTTTGACAACCCGACAATGACTTTCAATCATGAAAAAATGTGAAATGGACTGATGTGAATGTTTTCTGACCCACTACCAATCGCGCCAACTCAAATTCTATTTTTGAGACCACTTCAAAGATTAAAGAAATTGGCCGAACCCCTCTGACGACCCGACAATGACTTTCGATTATAAAAAGTTGTGAATTGGACGGAGATAAATGTTTTCTGACCCACCACCACTTACCCAATCAAAATCCTATTTTTGAAAACACTTCAAAAAATAATAAAATCGGTCGAACCCCTCTGACGACCCTACAATAACTTTCGATCATGGAAAGTTTTGAACTGGACAGATGTGAATGTTTCCTGACCCACTACCAATTGCGCCAACTCAAATCCTATTTTTGAAACCACTTCGAAAAATAAAAATTCGGCCGAACCCCTCTGACGACCCTGCAATGACTTTCGATCATGGAAAGTTGTGAATTGGACTGATGTGAATGTTTTCTGTCCCACTACCAATCGCGCCAACTCAAATCCAATTTTTGAAACCACTTCAGAAAATAAAAAATTGGCCAAACCCCTCTGACGACCCTACAATGATTTTCGATTATAAAAAGTTGTGAATTGGACGGAGATAAATGTTTTCTGACCCACCACCAATCGCCCATTCAAAATCCTATTTTTGAAACCACTTCAAAAAATAAAAAAAATTGGCCGATCCCCTCTGACGACCCTTTAATAACTTTCGATCATGGAAAGTTGTGAATTGGACTGATGTGCATGTTTTCTCACCCACTACCAATCGCGCCAACTCAAATCCTATTTTTGAAACTACTTCAAAATATAAAAAATCGGCCGAATCCCTCTGACGACCCTTCAATGACTTTCGATCATGGAAAGTTGTGAATTGAACTGATGTGCATGTTTTCTCACCCACTACCAATCGCGCCAACTCAAATCCTATTTTTGAAACTACTTCAAAAAATAAAAAAAATTGGTCGATCCCCTCTGACGACCCTTTAATAACTTTCGATCATGGAAAGTTGTGAATTGGACTGATGTGCATGTTTTCTCACCCACTACCAATCGCGCCAACTCAAATCCTATTTTTGAAACTACTTCAAAAAATAAAAAATCGGCCGAATCCCTCTGACGACCCTTCAATGACTTTCGATCATGGAAAGTTGTGAATTGAACTGATGTGAATGTTTTCTGTCCCACTGCCAATCGCGCCAACTCATATCCTATTTTTGAAACCACTTCAAAAAATGAAAAATCGGCCGAACCCCTCTGACGACCCTACAATGATTTTCGATCATGGAAAGTTTTGAATTGGACTAATGTGAATGTTTAATGACCCACTACCAATCACGCCAACTCAAATCCTGTTTTTGAAACAAATTCAAAAAATAAAAAAATCGACTGAACCCCTCTGACGACCCTGCAATGACTTTCAATCTTGGAAAGTTGTGAATTGGACTGATGTAAATGTTTTCTGTTCCACTACCAATCGCGCCAACTGAAATCCCATTTTTGAAACCACTTCAAAAAATAAAAAATCGGCCGAACCCCTCTGACGACCCTACAATGATTTTCGATCATGGAAAGTTTTGAATTGGACTGATGTGAATGTTTAATGACCCACTACCAATCACGCCATCTCAAATCCTATTTTTGGAACAACTTTAAAAAATAAATAATCGGCCGAACCCCTCTGACGACCCTACAATGATTTTCGATCATGGATATTTGTGAATTAGAATGATGTGAATGTTTTTTGACCCACTACCAATCGCGCCAACTCAAATCATATTATTGAAACTACTTCAAAAAATAAAAAAAATGGCCGAACTCCTCTGACGACCCGACAATGACTCTCAATCATGAAAAGTTGTTAATTGAATTGAGATAAATGTTTTCTGACCCACCACCAATTGCGCCAATCAGAATCCTATTATTGAAACCACTTAAAAAAATATGAAAAATCGGCTGAACCCCTCTGACGACTCTGCAATGACTTTCAATCATGGAAAGTTGTGATTTGGACTGGGGTAAATGTTTTCTAACCCACCACCAATCGCGTCAATCTAAATTCTATTTTTGAGAACACTTCAAATAATAAAATAATCGGCCGAACCCTTCTGACGAACCTACAATGACTTTCATTCATGAGAAGTTGTGAACTGGAGTGAGATAAATGTTTTCTGACCCACCACCAATCGCGCCAACTCAAATCCTATTTTTAAAACCCACTTCAAAGAAAAATCGGCAGAACCCCTTTGAAAACCCGACAATGACTTTCAATCATGAAAAATGTGAAATGGACTGATGTGAATGTTTTCTGACACACTACCAATGGCGCCAACTCAAATTCTATTTTTGAGACCACTTCAAAGATTAAAAAAATTGGCCGAACCCCTCTGACGACCTGACAATGACTTTCGATTATAAATAGTTGTGAATTGAACGGAGATAAATGTTTTCTGACCCACCACCACTCACCCATTCAAAATCCTATTTTTGAAAACACTTCAAAAAATAATAAAATCGGTCGAACCCCTCTGACGACCCTACAATAATTTTCGATCATGGAAAGTTTTGAACTGGGCAGATGTGAATGTTTCCTGACCCACTACCAATTGCGTCAACTCAAATCCTATTTTTGAAACCACTTCAAAATATAAAAAATCGTTCGAACCCCTCTGACGACCCTGCAATGACTTTCGATCATGGAAAGTTGTGAATTGGACTTATGTGAATGTTTTCTGCCCCACTACCAATCGCGCCAACTCAAATCATATTTTTGAAACCACTCCAGAAAATAAAAAATTGGCCGAACCCCTCTGACGACCCTACAATGATTTTCGATCATGGGAAGTTTTGAATTGGACTGATGTGAATGTTAAATGACCCACTACCAATCACGCCAACTCAAATCCTATTTTTGGAACAACTTAAAAAAATAAAAAATCGGCCGAACCCCTCAGACGACCCTACAATGATTTTCTATCATGGAAAGTTTTGAACTGGACTGATGTAAATGTTTAATGACCCACTACCAATCACGCCAACTCAAATCCTATTTTTGGAACAACTTCAAAATAAAAATCGGCCGAACCCCTCTGACGACCCTACAATTATTTTGGATCATGGAAATTTGTGAATAAGACTGATATGAATTTTTTCTGACCCACTACCAATCGCGCCAATCAAAATCCTATTTTTGAGACCACTTCAAAAAATAAAAAAATTGAACGAACCCCTCTGACGAACCTGCAATAACTTTCGATCATGGAAAGTTGTGAATTGGACTGATGTGCATGTTTTCTCACCCACTACCAATCGCGCCAACTCAAATCCTATTTTGGAAACTACTTCAAAAAAATAAAAATCGGCCGAATCCCTCTGACGACCCTACAATGATTTTCAATCCTGGAGAGTTGAGAATTGGAGTGATGTGAATATTTTCTGTCCCACTACCAATCGCGCAAACTCAAATCCTATTTTTGAAACCACCTCAAAAAATAAAAAAATCGTCCGAACCCCTCTGACGACCCTACAATGATTTTTGATCATGGAAAGTTTTGAATTGGACTGATGTAAATGTTTAATGACCCACTACCAATCGCGCCAACTCAAATCATATTATTGAAACTACTTCAAAAAATAAAAAAAATGACCGAACTCCTCTGACGACCCGACAATGACTCTCAATCATGGAAAGTTTTGTATTGGACTGATGTGAATGTTTTCTGATCCACGACCATTCGCGCCAACTCAAATTCTATTTTTGAGACCAATTCAAAGATTAAAAAAATTGGCCAAACCCCTCTGACGACCCGACAATGACTTTCGATTATAAAAAGTTGTGAATTGGAGGGAGATAAATGTTTTCTGACCCACCACCACTCGCCCATTCAAAATCCTATTTTTGAAACCACTTCAAAAAATATTAAAATCGGTCGAACCCCTCTGAAGACCCTACAATAACTTTCGATCATGGAAAATTGTGAACTGGACAGATGTGAATGTTTCCTGACCCACTACCAATTGCTCCAACTCAAAACCTATTTTTGAAACCACTTCAAAAAATAAAATAATCGGCCGAATCCCTCTGACGACCCTACAATGACTTTCGATCCTGGAGAGTTGAGAATTGGAGTGATGTGAATGTTTTCTGTCCCACTACCAATCGCGCCAACTCAAATCCTATTTTTGAAACCACCTCAAAAAATAAAAAAATTGGCCGAACGCTCCTCCCAAACCTCTTCTCAGGTTTTTCTCAGCACATGTACGATGGACTAGATGGGCGATAAACCTCAATCACATAGGGTATTCCACTTCAGGTCATTCTCCTCTTCAACCCAATCTCCATTACATCCTTCTAAGTGGAGTATGCTGCTGCAAAAGTACAAATCCGTTAAACATACCATTCCATTGCGTATAGATTTGTGTCAAAAATTCCTCATTATCCAAAAATCATCTTGAGTTAGCAAGATATTTGTTAAAATGAAAATGTCAGTGAGGAGCTCGCTCCTCTCCTGAAACACAACAGAAGTTTGTCCTGTTGATGGAGAATTACTTCAAATGTCATCAGTATCAGATCTGTGATTGTTTTTCATCGAAGATTGGTTATCTCCAAGCGCTAGAAACTCATATGATGGTCTCTGGACCTGTTTATTTTGTGGATCAGTTATGAGGATGATATTCAGCTCATTCCAACACTCGACAACATTATGTAAATAGCCTCCAGCTTATATCGCGAAGCTGCGATTGGGGATTTAATGATAAATCGAAGAATTTAAGCGGCCTAAAATCATCCCGTTGAAATTGTGTTCGTATTGGATTACTCTTGAATCGCTGGACCTCAAAATTTTGTGCTGATTGCAATAGTTCGTGCATGTTTACTGACTTAATCGATACCTCATGTGATTAGAAGGCATTCAGGCTCCATTGGTTTGATATTGATCTGAAAGGATACTCAGAGATTGAATGTTTTTGTTTTCGCCTTCTTGATTCGAAATTAACCACGCATTTTTGTCATCCCATTTGAAACCGTACTCCTAATGTCTCTAGCATCGTTACTTCGTACATTTAAAACTTTCACCTCTGTGGCCCTTAAAGCTTGTGTAATATTTGCCAGAAACTGTCAATTTTACTCAGTATTCCGGAAACAACCACAAGTAGGGGTGCTACTGTTTGGGGGAAGTTATTTGACATTAAGGTCATATTGTAATTAATCGAAACGCAAAAAAAAATTAGATTTCAAAAGAAAAATAGGAATCAAGTAGCAAATAAATTAAAATGCATGGGAGGATTTTGTTTTGTATGATTTTAATAAAATCATGCATTTTATAAAATTGATATTTGGAACGATATACACGGTTTGAATACTAGATATAGGGAAAAATTGGTTCCACCTAGACATTCTACTTCTATGGTTTGGAATATCTTTCTCTTACAAAGTCTTCAGCTATTACATTAACCTTCTAGATTACCTCAAAACGATTCCAGCATTTCGCTTCATATCCAAATCACGCAAAAAAGGTTCAATTCAAGTGACCGACTTCTATTATTTTAATCTTCCTCTTACTTTTTCACCCACAAAAAATTCACCAACCTATTTTTCCTTTTATTATTTTATAGAGGAAAATCATGAATATGTTGTTGTTTTCATGTTTAGCCTTCATTTGTTTCATTGTTTGCCCTACTAAGCATTATGTATATTATTATTTTCACTTCTTAATATTTCAAATATTTTTTTTGTTTATTTCGTTAATCATGTATCATTTGGTAACAATTCGAAAGGGTTGAGTGGAAGAGCGACGTGAAGCTTACCTTTTTCACATCATTGCTAAAAAATTGTTGTTTATTTGACAGCCTGGCTAATTACTGTGAGCGAAACGTCCAAGGAAACCGCCTCCACGGAGGTGAACCGACCACGGCCTCAAAGCCCGGAAAACATACTTCTTCATTATTAGGATTTGATGGATTTGTATCAAACGGCTACGGAGGTACGGATAAAACAACTTCCTCATATGAGTGTGACTGAAAATAGAATACAGTAGGGAGGTCAAAAGTTTCTAGGAAACTCACTGGGCAAATGAGGAAATTCCATCAACATATCTTTGCCTTCATGTTCCATTATGCTATCAAACCTTATGTCTCTGGATTCGTAATAATTAGAATATACTGTGTGCTAGGAATCGCACGTTAAAATGTAAGACTTTGTTAATCCTTGGCTCGCACAAGATTCGACTTCTGAGGGCTTCGGTTCGTAAGGGGACGACAGCTGGTTAACGAAAAAAACAATTTTAAACAGAATCATTCCTTTTCGCCTTCGAAATTTGGAACATTGAATATGCTCACTGGACGGCACTTTTTGACATTTTTGGAAAATAAAGGAAGATAGAAAAGAAGAAAAGGTGGGTGTACCCATGAGTGTGTATCACACGGTATTCTGTTGGATCCAAAGAAAAACTCTCATTGTCTGGTGGTTCGCCATTTCCATGAATTTGAAAATGTTAATTTAGTTATTATCCTATCTTATTACCTACACGTTACACGTTGTAATTTTATCGGAATATTAGCCACGCCATTGACTTTATTTTGACTGAAATTTCTCAACTTATTTCATAAGCATAACAATGATGACGCACAGGTGAAGATTAAATAATCGAACTATATACGTCGCTGACTGAAAATCCCCGTTATCTCGTACATTAAACATAAAATTTTCATTGAACTGTGTAAGATAATGCAATGCAATAAGCGTGATATGTTCTACAGGAAAACTAATTCCAAACTTCATGTTTCCTTGCGACGTAGATTAATTTATTATAAATTATTCAGATATTTTTAAATTAAATTAGACGTAGGCGCTTAGTTATTTTCACAAGATATGCCACGTGTGGGTTGGGCAATCTGAACAATTTTATTTAATGATATGTATGCCTTTTGACAATTGAAACTTTAGACTTGTAATTTTCTATAATAAAATACGGTATTTAAATATTTATCGTTTGAATGGTCTTTACTTGTATCTTTCAATCACTCTACCTCTTCTTTCTCTTGAGCATAAAAGATCGACGCAAGAATACCCAAACGATATTTTCATAGATAGATTGATATGAGTTTCAACAAATTTTGGAAAGTGTGTCGATAGGGTAAGTGTCGAATATATGAAACGAATAATTTTGACAAAATCGAAGTATCCTCTTCTCCACATATTTCCACAAAGTAGAAAATAAGAGGCAAATATTTAACAAAAAACAACTACTACTCCTTCCGGACGTTCAATTACATTTGTTGAATGTTCCTCAAGTATTGAATAGTGTGCCTCATTTAGTTGATATTACTCGTATATTACATTTAATTCCACTATAGATTATACTAATGGTTGATGGATGGGGTACGCTAAATCCATGATTCTCCGGGCATAAGCATATGCTTTTCTCACGAAGTCAGGAAGATATTTTGAACGAAATAATTCGATACTGCTTCAATTCTTCAGCAGCTTTTTGTTTATGGTTCTCAGGTGTCTCAAGATATCAACCTTTAATCTTCGTTCATGTTTCTTACTACAGGTAGTGACGGCTACTCTGCAAATACTTGTTTAGTTTTCAATAGTGATTCTTGAAAGATTTTCAGAGGATTTATATCACTTTATTTCCTCTCTATATGGGTTTCTGAAATTTTCGTTTGCGGTTAAAGTTCCTTGCTTGACTTTTCTTTTGTGTCTTCCATCTGGTTTCCTTTTCGAATTTGTTCCGTTTTATGATTTCAACATAATCTTGTAGTTCTCTCTAAAATATGACTCATATATTGTTGTTATTTCTGATATATACAGTGAGTCTGCTTAAGTTTGCACCATATGGAAAACTTTTTATTATTAATTTAACGAAAAAAAGTTATGTTTCATAAAAAGTTCTGCATGGTCTTAAACCTATAATGCAACCATCAGATATAGAAATTTTTCTGTAGTATACGAGGTTTGTCAGAAAATATTAATTATGACCAACAGTAAAGTAAATTTATTTTTGAAAATATCGGAAACTTTTATCCGTTATCTCTTTATTCGTTGAAAATTTGATAACCTTTACGTCTCTTAGCCTCTATGTTGCATTATTTTGATGATGCATTTAAATAAATAATACTTAACAAAATTATTTATTTTACTATAATTATGAACTACATGAATACAGTGCTAGTAATGTCAATTGCGTAACAAGCATGTAATAGTTTATCATTAATTCACTATTGCTTAAACCTATCCGCCTTCTCTTACAATACAGATTTCCGTTCTAGAAGAAAATTCCCTCAATACATTTTTAATAACATTCGGAGTAATACCCTGAATTGTTTCCGCAATAATTGTCTCCATATGTTCTGCGTTTGTGAATGGCCTGTGTTGATATACCTTTTCTTTCAAGTAACCCCAGAAGAAGAAATCTAATGGGGTTGAATCTGGCGACCCAGCTGGCCAAAAAATATCGGAATATCTTTGAATTAACCTTCCATTGAAGATATTTTCAAGGTATTGCCTTACTTCCATCGTACTATGATATGTTGCGCCATCCTGCTGGTACCATGCCTGTTGCCGTTTATGTCTTGGAAGATCACGAAGAAAATCATTCAACTGATTTTGTAAAAATTCAGATATCGTTGAGAAGTCATAGATTGTCGAAATAAAAAGGGCCAATTATTTTATCCTTTTAAATGCCGCATCAAACGTTAGTTTTAAAATAATATCGATCGCGAGTTTTAATTGTAAAGTGAGGATTGGAGTCAGTCCACCATCGACAATTTTGCGAAGACATTGTTCCATTAGACGAAAATGTAGCTTCGTCTGAAAAAATTATTTTCCTAGCCAAAAAAGGATCGTCTTCTAGCTCCTTGGATGAGAAAACAAAATTCTAGTCGTCTGTCGTAGTCTTCAGGTTTTAACGTATGGATATACTGTGGTTTATATGGATGAAAATTGTTTTCTTTAAATTTTTTTAATATTGTATCTTTACCAATTTCATCTGGAAGCGAAGATGCCCTTTTTCGCAAAGACAATTTAAGTTTATCCACTGCAGATAACATAACATTCAACTTCATCTCCTCACTTGCAACAGGTTTTCGACGTTTGTTTGTGAATTCATTATTATCATCTCCACATGATTTGAATTTTTCCATAATTCTCATTACAGATGTATGGTGTATATTTTTCTCTGGATGTCTGCTGTTAAATATTTCCGCTGCTTCACTATAAGTTTTATAATTATCGGCAACGATTAACACAATTTCTACTTTTTCTTCCACACTAAATATCATCGGCATGTTAACAAATTTTATTTGACGTTCACTGTCAACAATTCTTCATAAGACTCCAACTAGGTAATATCCATTACTAACTGAAACTTTAGCTCTGGGGCACCGGCTTATATATCACGCAGGTAAATATATATAAAAAAATTCTTAGAAACTATCATAGTAGATATACAATGCCGAAGCTGTGACCAAAGAGTGTCACAGAATTGGCATTGCTCCACACGGTGAATCTCTCGATGGCCGCGTCCATCGAGTTCTTGCCGTTGGTGGAGGGTTGGTGCTGAAGAAGATGACGTGTTCGCCGAAGAGTTTCGGGGTGGGGGGCTTCAAAACGTTTCACCCTAAGTGGCGCGCGTCTTTTCTGCAAAAAAACATGGCGGCGATGCAGCGGAAGGCAAAAAAACATGGCGGCGATGGAGCGGAAGGGGCGGCGAAGGAGCGGAAGGCAAAAAACATGGCGGCAATGAAGCGGAACGCAAAAAACATGGCGGCGATGGAGCGGAAGGCAAAAAAACATGGCGCGATGAAGCGGAACGCAAAAAAACATGGCGGCGATGGAGTGGAAGGCAAAAAAACATGGAGCGATGGAGCGGAACGCAAAAAACATGGCGGCGATGGAGCGGAAAGCAAAAAAACATGGCGCGATGGCGGAAGTTATGAAAAAACTTCTTTCCCTCACGTGATTCGCTGAGAGCAATTGGCTGGAAGAGAAAAAAACATGGCCGCCGCCGCCACCTTAATTGACAAAACAAAAAACTTAAATATGAAAAATGTCTCTACTGTCTTAGAACACACACACACAACAGAAAATTATGATGGACGACTTATTATTAATTCACTCGCTCTCGAATGAAATTCCAAAAGAAAAAAAAATACGTCTCCGCGCGTTGTAGTCGTAAACAGCGATAAGAGATCTGGTGTTTACTCTCTCTCCAATGAAATTCTAAGAAATACGATTTGGCCTTGGACTTGTTTACTGTCTACTCTCTCAAGTTGAACGAAATTCTCAGTAAACACGACGATGATCCATTTTCGACCTTGAATTTGTTTTTCAGATTTAATCGCACATCCGGTATCTGTTAACGCTGCTCGAGCTAAATTGGCCTTGGAGTTGTTTACTGTAATTGCGCAATTTGGGTTTTCCCCAGATCGACCGTTGCATACATTTGCAGCGTGGGTTACGCGAACTCGGCGTGGAGGTGGACGGCGTGGGTCACGTGACACAGAGAGTTAATACGTACGTTCACAGCGAGCCTGCGTCATTTCATCATCTGCGTTCGAAGCAACAACAAGTGCCTCTCTGCCGCTCATCTGTCTCTCGCTTTTTTTCTATACAAGTGCATTGTTTTTTATTGTGAGTGCCATTTAATTCGTGCTTTGCAAAGGTCAGTAGTAGTAGTAGTTATTCTTTTTTATTTTTAGCGATTGTTTCAAGTGTGCCTATTTCTTTCGATTCACTTTTTGTAGTGTTTCTTTTTCAAAAAAAATTCAGAAAAGTTCATTTGTCATATTTGTTTTTCGTCTCATACAGAGTGTCTCTCTCACAAAACGTCATATTTTTTTTGTTTTTCATACAGTGTGTGTGGATTGCATTTTTATCATAATTCCTTCTCATACAGGGTGTCTCTCACAAAGTTCCATTTGCTATATACAGTGTGATTGGAATATTTTATTTTTATCATATTTATTCTCATACACGGGGTGAATCATAAAAATCATTTTTCATTTTGAGTGAGTGAGTGAGAGTTATACAGCGTGTATGAATTTTTTTTCATTTTTCAAATGATTTCGCAGATGTCTCATCTTGTCGACGAAATTAACAAGATTTCGTTGGCTTGCAGGAAGAACCTGCGGAAGTTGTCTGAGCTACCGAAGGACGAACCCCATCTGATCCTCGGCGCTGAAGCGAAAACAACCAAATTTGGAGAGTCCATCCTAGTGGAGTTGGAGGAGTGTAAAGTATTCCTGCCAAATCGAGTGACTGGTGCATTCAAACCCATCCTCGACAAATTAACCGAGTCCCAGCATATGCTCATCTACAGGGGCGAGCAGAAAATTGCCAATCAAAATCATCCGCAGCAGCTGTTTGAGATCGCTAAAGCCTGAAGACGCTGACGACGCCGCCGCCGCCGTTGGAAAGCAAAGAGTGAGTTTCTTGTATTTTCATTTGACATTTTCTTGAAATTTTGTGTGTCTGTTGAATAATCATCATCATCATCATGTCATCTGACGCTATTGTCGCACACAGTATGGAGATGGTAGCCAAGTTGCGTAAGGTCAAAAAAATCCTCAAAAAGGGTTGTACTGATGAAGAACGCAAACATTGGCTGGCCCATTGCAAGTACACCGCCCGCCTGATCAATAGTGCGATCGCGGCAGTGGATTGCATAGGCTCTCTGAGAAAATTACAAACTTAATGCGAACACTTGAAAATTACACGAAATTCAATCAAAAAGTCAGGTCAACAACATTCAGGCGTCAACGTGGTGGTGGGAGAGGGAGTCAAATCAAAATTAAAATCTCGAGTAAAGTGGGAGGACTTGAAATCGGCATTTTCTTCGCGTTTACGCACCGGTATAATTATAAACTTGAAACATAAAGATATTGGGAAATTTTTTGGTGATGCATTCATTCTATTCAAAAGCAGAATTCAAAATTTATTGAAAAAACATCCAAGCATCAGAGTCAATGCGACATTTTGTGGTAAATTCGAGAAAAATTCCTTGAATCAAGAACAAATAATAAGCGACTATAAATATTTCAACACTAAAAACGTTGTTATCGATAGGGGTACAACTTTGAAAAAGTGTTTCCTAGAAAATGTCATCGATCAAATTCAAAACAAACTGTCGGAATTCGCGGACAAAGAAAGAGTCTTCAGAAAATTGTTAGTTTGGAAATCAATATGAATAAATCGGACGTGGGAAACGGTTCATCTTTCATCGAGCTGCCAAAATCTATTGCGAATAAAAAAGCTTGCATTAATTTGAAAAATTAAGATGATGCGTGTTTCGCTTGGGCCGTCGTTTCGGCCTTGTACCCTGTTGAATCGGGTAAAAATACAGATAGAATTTCATCATACCCTCACTATTCAAATGTACTGAACTTGGATGGAATCGACTTTCCTATGAAATTAAAACAAATTACCAAATTTGAGCGATTGAACAACATATCTGTGAATGTGTACACCTTGGAATTGATTCAGCAGCAGGCGAACAAGGAGGCATTTTTCGTTACTGTTCCGAGCCGACTCACGAAACAAAAATTAGACAAACATGCCAATCTTCTCCTCATTCAAAATGAATATCACCCGAAATTAAATGATTACGAGGCACCACCACTGGAAATCGCCGACGCCGATGATGCCGTCGGCGATGACATAAAATTCCATTATGTTTGGATAAAGGATTTATCTCACCTACTCAGTCGCCAACTCAGTAAAAATGGACATGAAACATTCATCTGCGACAGGTGTTTAAATTTTTTTACGAATGAGGAGAAACTCGACAGTCATACTGTTGATTGTCAAAAATTAAACGAGAGCAAAATTTCATTTCCTTCGTATGATCATGTAGAATTTCGGGATTTTGTACATTAAGAAATAGTGCCCTTTGTAATTTACGCGGATTTTGAGTCGATTTTGGAACAGTTTAATGACGAAGAATGCACCTCACATACGACAAAATACCAAAAACATATTCCTTTCAGCGCTGGATTTTATTTCAAGTGTGCATATGACGATACTTTGTCATTTTATGATAGTCATCGGGGCCTCGACTCTATGGAATGGTTTGCGCAGAGAATGGGGACCATAGCCAAATTTGTGGAAGCCAAAACTTTGGATATTGTCCCCATGATCGTCTCACTTCCAGATAGAGCGACAGCGCCATGTTGCCACATTTCAATGATTTGAGTCACTTAGAGTACACGAGAGAAATCAGCTTTGAAGATAGGTGTGAAGCTCTCAAAAATCAAGACTGGGAGGGTCATTTGCACGAAGACCAATACTATGTGTGGGCGAATGCATATCGTATTCCAAAATATAATTTACGATTTTTCCGCACTTGCTATAAAGCATTCAGAAGGGCTATGCAAAACCAATCGGTTCACAGCATCAGAGACCATCAACATATGGTGTTCGGTGTAAAGCACATGGACAATATATATCAATATGACAAATTTTGGCGTCACAACAGATTTGATGAAGTACTGTTCACTTTGAAAATGAGCAGCCAATGCTACTGTGACCTACATCTGCGTGGTGGTGGTGAGCCCTACGGATTAGATCTCACATATAAACGCTTCATAGGCTCAGGGGATGAGGATTCAGAATTCGATGAATGAGATTGCCAAACACACACAAACACAAAATTTCAAGAAAAATGTTTAATGAAAATGCAAGAAATTGTGCTCTTGTTTGTTTCTTTCCACACACACACACACACACACACACACACTACATTATATTTTATTAATCAACTAATAGCCGATTATATTTTATATTTATGATTGAATAAAATCAATATGTAATCCGTGTCTGGATATTATTATATTTTGTTTCACCCTTCCAATCTCCCATTCAAAATCCCACATATTTTTAGATATCACTTTTGCATAAAAAATGGTAACTTTTTTGCGCAAAAAAGTATCATTTTTTTAAACGAAAAAGTGTTACTTTTTTCATGCAAAAAGTGTCACTTTTTCATGCAAAAAAGTGACAGTTTTTCATGCAAAAAAGAAGCACTTTTATTGACATGGTGGAAAAAGCTGAGTGAAAGCTGAGTGAAAGCTGAGTGATTCACTCAGCCACTCAGCTTTCACTGAAAATGCTTCACTCAGCTTTTACCACCATGTCAAAAAGGTGTCACTTTTTTTCATTCAAAAATACATGTATTCTTATGGGAAAATGGCTATTTTTTTTATCAAAAAAATGACCCAAAATTGACATGGTGGAAAAAGCTGAGTGAATGCTGAGTGAAAGCTGAGTGAAAGCTGAGTGAATGCTGAGTGACTCAAAATTCACTGAAAATGCTTCACTGAAATCCTTCCACCATGTCAATTTTGGGTGTTTTTTTTTTATCGAAAAAAGTGTCACTTTTTGCATAAAAAAAGAGCACGTTTTTGCACCAAAGAAAAATAATTCAATCAAAAATGTGATACTTTTTTACATAAAAATTGGCATATTTTTTTAAGCAAAAAAAATGGGGAAGGGTATTTACGAGTAGCAAAATTAAAAAGTCAAAAATATTCTAAGATATATATATTTTCATAAATGTATTGATGGGTGATCTACAAACTACGCATGTGTCGCACCTGATGGCGCACTGTGAGCAGCACGCCAAGTGTCTACATGGCATAAACAATACATTTAGTTCATTCACAAGACATACACGACACATCATCACCGTGTTCTGTGAGTCTATGTTTATGACATCTGTGGTCACTTTGCTGCTCATGTCACCTTTCACTTGTCGTTCTTCTCGAGCAACATCAGCGCCATCTGTCGGTGGTGGTGGTGGTGGTGGTGGCGGTGTCATCCATGTATCATCTGTCACTCTGCTAATGACATCTGACACTCTTGGTTCTGGAGGGACATCAGCGCCATCTGTCATCGGTCTGTGTCTGTGCTCAGAGTAATAACTACGAACGAAATCACAATGGGGGCTCCATCGACGATGGTCAGCCATAGGATCGTCATTGGGCAGCCATCTGAACCCTTCTACTTGACACGAAAGACATGCAACTACATCTTCTGAACCGGTATACGTAAAGCCTGCTTCGGCTAACTTACTTGCAGGAAATGTCGAAGTCCAGCTTCGATACGAGTCGAGTCTTGTTTCGTACTGCTGCATCTCTCTCTCGGCATACACACAGACACACTGCACACTGCATATGAATTAAAACGCCAACTCTGCTCTCAATATATACATTTATTTCGTTTCGTAATCAAACATTACTTTATCCGGCAAATAGCATAGGTATTCACGAAAACATAGATGTTTATCATCTTTTGATGATATAGTACACAAGTTTATAGCCTCATCAAATGACAAACCATTGTTTTTAGCTAGAGTTTTTGCACTGCTTACTAAATCGTGATAATATTGACCAAAGTTCATATTCAATAGATACTCAAATCTTGTCGCCATCACAGTAGCATCTAGATGTAGGATTTCTTGAACATCCGCTTCCGTCAGGTAGAAGTAGGTGTCATTCTTGGAAACTCGCACTTGTTGACTCTCTGCATACGTGTGTAATTCCAAATCCATAACATCGTCCCAGTCGAGTTTGATTCGAATAGTCTTGGCTGCTGCTGCTGCTGCTGCGGCATTCGGGCCATTTCGGCTAGTGTAAAGCAACTGATTAGTGACCCCCACGAATTGGCCCCATTCAAACATGCTGAAGGACAAGCTGGAGCATATGGTGTATTGGACCTTGCACACGAGTTTCACTGTAGGCACGAAACTCCGAGCAAAACTTATGCCGCATTGCAAGCTCAAAACGTCGGTGTTGCGAAACTCGTAGTGGCGTTGCACGCGAAGAAACGTTCCGCTTTGATGGCCTCCTTGTACATGTCACATATTCGATCTAAATCTGCCATTCGATCTGCCCACTCTCGGTCCGATGATGATGATGATAATGATGATGATGAAGCTGACGCCGCCGACGCCACCGACGCCACCGACGCCGACTCGTAACCAGAGGACTCTTCAGAAGACTCGACAACGACGTTGTTCACTGCACCAAACATGTTGACTGACTGATCTCTCTGCACCGTTTGGCATCGGTTTATTTCTCCGCTGCCGCCGCCGCCATCACCCCCCACCCTCCCCCCGTACACCGGCTCGAGTTTCTACGTCGTCGAGAGCTGAGAGACGACGACGATGAAAGGCCCCCTCTTCCAGTTGAGATTGTGCCAATTTTCCATTGAATTACATGTGATTTGTCGCATCAATCCAACTATTGTGCGTACTATCAAACCCCAGCCATTTCACAAGTACTTTACGACCCTTACGTCTGATGATTTTTTCCACTAGATAGACTTCGGGATTTTTTGTTTTTTGTAGTTCTTGTTCGTAGAAAGCGCCGCTGATTGGTTGCCCTTCCAAGTCCTCCAGCAAATACGTGATTGGTTGGGTGATTTTCACTTTGACAACTTTGAATAGTTCCGTAGTCCAATTAGGCGTATACCCTTATTCGAAAACATGCTTGGCCTTGCTAATTCTCACGAAATCGCCAATTTTGAATTTTTTTCGACCAGCACGTTCGGCATAATCATACGTTGACTTATACACCTGTTTTTCATTGTCTTTGGTGACGTCACACGGTTTCATGCCGATCGTTCGATGTTTGCGCTGGTTGTAGTTTTTGGCAATGTCCGGCAAAATGTCCAGCTATTTGTAGGTACCGTTCAAACTGAAATACTTGAAGAGATTCTCCTTGAGAGTACGTATAACCCTCTCTGCGATCGCGGCTTTCTTCACGGTATACGTGCTGTAGTGTTTGATGTTGTACTTTTTCAGGAGAGTCTGAAAGCTGGAATTGTAAAATTAAGTTCCGAGATCTGATTGGAGGAGCTTGGGACATCTTTTTGCTTTCGATAATATGTCACTCATCGCTTCGGTGACGTCTCGACCAGTTTTGGTCTTCAGGGGGCGCACCCATAGGTACTTGGAAAAGGTGTCAATCACCACGAGAATATAATTGAAGTTTTTATTGGCTTTGGAGTATTTTTGAAGATCAGCCAAGTCCATCTGCCACAGATCGTCGAGTCCTTTGATGATGGTACGTCTGCGAGGAAAATTCCTTCTGGCTGGAGCATGGAGCTCATCAACAAAATGTTTTTTCTCAGATGATGATGATGATGATGATGACGTCATTTCGCTAATGGCGGAGTCAATACACTAACTGCACTGGGCGTTACACCTTCTACTTAAGAGGCTGGAATATCAACAATATCCAGTGCCAATTTATCCAAGCGTTTCTTAGTATTTTCATGCTTTTTCATCGAAACTGACATGAATTTCATCACTCGAATATCCAAGGCTGTTAGATTGTTTTTGGTGGTGTCCAGCTCGTCTTTGAGTTTGTGTATGACGTCACCTTTGAGCTTCTGTATGACGTCATCAACGTATTTTTTGTTGACAACATCATTGAGTGCACTTGGCTTTTCCACATTACTTATTTTCACATGTTCAGCATCAATGTACCCATTTGTCGTATAGTTGAGTATAGCACCAGGAAAATGATAGGGCTGCTGCTGCTGCCGTGCACGGCGAGCTGACGAAGTTTGACCGAACTTGTTGATGCTCATGATGCGACTGTGGCATGCAAAAAAACATCTACGCTTTTATTTATCGAATATAGCCTGCTTCTCTCAATTCATTGATGATGGCCACGATCTCGTTGTCGGTAGAGGTGCTGCCGGCATTTTTGGCGGCTATCAGAAGTCTATACCTGTCAACGAGCTCGTTCACATCGTCCCAGTACACGTATTCTATGGATTTCGTGTTGTATGTCAACTGATCTGGGATACCACTGCCGTGTGAAACGACATCGACCTCGACCTCCACCACCACCTATTTTTGATTGAGGATCTTTGAACATTGGTCGAATCAACTGTTCGTATTTGGCAGTATGAGATGGATTCAACCTACCTCGCGCATCTACTTGCGCACCTGTAGCTGTCAAAATTTGCTTGTATGCCGCCAAATCGGCTTTAGCGTATTTGGGGTTTTTGTAGAAAATCAAACTATATAGTCCCGGACTGCCCTCGTATGTTACACCATCAATGCGAATGTCCCCCGTATCTTTGTCGAAGTCCATCAGCTTTCTACCGAGCAACCATTGCGCTCTTGGTTTGTCGTAAATGGGGCCGTAATTCACATCTATTTTGCCGGATTTGGCGCGATGTTCATTCACGAATTCAGTTGCTACTTCGGGATAAACTTCCAAGTAGTCATCCTCATCATCATCATAATCACCATCATCTGTGTGGTAGCTTTCTTCGTCTTCTCCCTTTTTCATAAAGTCTGGAGTCGTTGGTGTCGACGGTTCCTGTTTCTCTTCTTTTTTCACTGCAAGTCGTGATCGCTTGGTGAGTGGCGGCACTGACGCACTCAATCTTTTCAGCGGCACCGTAATGGGTTTGAATAATTTACTCAGTGCTTCATCATGCTCGGATTTTCCGAGTTTCAGACACAGATACTTTTTTCGCACAATTTTCGACAACTGATTGACTTGACGTTTGCGTTCAGATTTAGCAATCTCCGTCTCGATGCGGGGTGATGTGGTCGGCGCCTTGGCATCAGTACGAATGCCGGGCCACCTCGCATCACATTTGTATATATTTGTCAAAGCCCAGGCGGTAGCGGCCTTTGTTCACATCAAAGTCTTTGACAATGACCAGAGATCCGAATATTTCCTTCCAACAGGCGGCGCACATGCGGCGAAATTCCTCAAAGGTGTAATCCGGAGAGACGTGCTCGTCGAATGCGTGCTTCAAATTCATATCGTCTTGCCGAAAAAGCACTGTAATGTTGCAATTGTCCCTGATCAGCTGTTTGGGTATTTTCGAGTAGGTTTGACACAAGTAGGTTGGGTCAATACCCTTGTGGCGTGCCATGGCATAGAACTCTCTGATTTTATTCTGTTTGTCACACGCCACATCGTCAAATATGAAAATTGAGTTTTCTTTCGCCTTTGACAGATCGATTACCTCGTCGTTGTCCCTGTATGGAAAATAACCTACGCCCTTGACTTGTTTGAGTACATCGTGCAGTAGTTGATATTTAGGTTGGTACAGCGACTTTGAATAAACGTAAACATTCTCGAAGCGTGCTCCGTTCGGGCTGAACAGCAGACTGAGTACAGCGTTGGTCTTGCCACATCCGCTGGGGCCACAAAATATCGCTCGGATTGAATTCGGTAGCAGGGAGCCGAGTTTACGTATACCGTCGTCGTCACCGCCAATACCTCCTCCACCTATGGTATCCAAATTGACAATTTCCAGAGCTGGCTCTTGTTGCACCACTTTCATGTTTGAGTTGATTGATTTTTTGCTGAAGTGTGTGTGTGTGTGTGACCACACCCACATCTGACATTCGAATGACATTTTGAGTGGAGTACAGTTATGTAAGTAGGTGTGCAATATCATTCGCGTCAGTGTCATGCTGACTGTCGAGCACGAAGGTCGTGGTGTGGTGAACTCTCTGATTAATCATCTGCCATTCGAGCTTCATTTGCCTGGATACCAGTACTGTGGACCAGGTACCAAACTACAGAAGAGATTGGCACGTGGAGACCCTGGTGTGAACCCTTTGGATTCGGCTTGTAAGAATCACGATATTGCATACTCGCAAAACAAGTCTTTGAAGGAGAGACACAAGGCCGACTGGGCGCTGGACAATCGAGCTTGGGAACGTGTCAAATCAAAAGACGCCAAATTTGGTGAGAAAGCTGCTGCTTGGCTGGTCACCACAACCATGAAGGCAAAACGTAATTTGGGAATGGGTCTGAAGAAGACTACTGCTGCTGCAAAGCCAAGTCTTTCCGTCGAGATGTGGTTAAGAAATTTACCAAGACTCTGCGAAAAACACTGAAACCTGATCAGCTGAAAGATTTGAGTGCGAAGGCTCTGCGAAAATCCTCCTTGGTGGCACTGCGTGCTGCCCGTGCTCAAGTGAAAAAATTGGGTGGCCGCAAAAAAATCAGAGTAACCCGAATAATACCGTTCGAAGCGAAGAGCGGTGGTGTGCTGCCTCTGCTTCCGATATTCACCGCTCTGGGAGCGCTGGGCTCGTTGGCAGGCGGTGCCAGCACCATAGCCAGGACCATCATCTCCTCGGCCAATGCCAAAAAGAAATTGGAGGAAGACAAGCGTAATAATACTGCAATGGAGAGCATTGGTGGCGACAACAAAAATGTAGGAGGTTCCGGTTTGTTTCTGCGCAAGACCGCTAAAGGCGGCAACGGTTTGTTTCTCAAGGAGAAATTTTCAAAAAACTCTCGCTGAAGCTGCCCAATAGAGCGTTGTACGATGAGGAATTACTTAAATATGTGAAACGTTTGAAAATACCTCATATCATTGGTGTTTTCATGCAAGACAACTTACCTCGATCCTCATCATCATCATCATCGAAATTTCCCAAGTACAGAGAATGCGCAATCATCAATCTGGACTCGAGCAGGAATCGCGGAACGCATTGGGTAGCTTACGTGAAACGCGGACATGTGATGAAATACTTTGACAGCTTCGGCAATTTGAAGCCGCCGGTGGAATTGGTGCGATATCTGGGTAAAAAAGTGAAAATCTTCTACAACAACGATCGCTATCAGACATTCAACCAAGTTAATTGCGGTCATTTGTGTTTAAATTTTCTATACGAGAACATACTCTGAGTGTGTGTGTGTGCGCGCGCGAAAATGAATAGAAAAGTGGTGACCTTTAATGACGAGCGCTTTGAGGTTCATTATATGGTGACGTGGCGTTTTGCAAACAAAACTTCGCGCAAATCGTATTGGATACAAGTGGCCATGGACAGGATACGTTTCGCTAGACGAATAGCGCGAGCCTCACGCGTCTTGAATCCCATACTAGACTCTGAGCATAAAGCGCGCATATGGAATGGTTTAAATAGAAGTACATAACCCCATCCAGTGTCAGTCATGTCTTTGCTGTTGACAGTGACAGGTCAAACGTCGACGTTAACCGCAGACTTTTCTCCACCGCTCCAATTGGACGAAGATAGCACTTACGGGTTGGCATTGATTGGTTTCCATTCATACAACAGCATACCGAACATATCGAGTGGTCGATTCTATTATTCTGTCAAAGGAGCGCCATCTGTTAGCATCATCCAAATACCGACTGGGTGTTACGAAATAAGCGACATTGCCAAGTTTATACATAAACACATCGAGAGGCCGAAAGAAGCAAAGAAGAAGAAGAGAGCCGTAGTGTCTAGTGACGTTGGCAACGTCGACGACGACGGTACCAACAAAAGCAAGGCTTTGTTCTCTCTCAAACCCAACAACAATACGCTGCAGTGTGAGATATACAGCAAGCTCTATAACATCGATTTTCGTCCCAAGGATTCCATAGGACGATTACTGGGTTTTTCCCCGAGACTATTGGAGACTGGAAGCGTTCACTCATCCGACCTACCTGTGAACATTATCAAAGTTCGAACTGTTCACATCGATAGTATCATCACATCGGGTGCCTTCTTCTACAATCGTCCGGCTCACACCATATACGAGTTTGCCGTTCGAGAGGACCCCGGCTTTGCCATCGACGAAACGCCCTCGAGTTTGATTTACTTGCCTGTGAACAAGACGGAAATACACAACATAACCTTGAATATTCTCGACCAGGACTGTTGCAGTGTGAATTTCCGTGGAGAGACCATCATTATACGACTTGTGCTGCGCAAGCTGTCATAAAAATGGGGTTGGTATTTGATCAGAATGATGATCATGATGCCTTTGGGCATAAAAGTGCAGAGGGTGCTGGCATCAATTCAGTCGCGCAGACGCAGTCGAAGAGAGCAGACGCACACACTCTGTCTCACTCCAGCATACACTTTCTCCAATCACAAGGACATCATGTTATCAAGACAAGTGTTCGACGTGTACAATCATCCAAAGTTCGACGAATCCATCAACAGAGTTGAGACTCGAACGCACCACCTGTACGTCAAGTCCTTTCAAAATAATGACATCATCGAAATTGTCATTCAGCAGAGCGATGTGTGGATACTGATGAACGATGCCCTTATGTGCATAGAGGGCTCTCTGACTCGTACCGCAGAAACGGGCAATGTTAGAT
This sequence comes from Chrysolina americana, assembly GCA_958502065.1. Lineage (NCBI taxonomy): Eukaryota > Metazoa > Arthropoda > Insecta > Coleoptera > Chrysomelidae > Chrysolina > Chrysolina americana. The sequence goes on along the minus strand of OY293415.1, from coordinate 33,856,046 downwards.
TTATCAATAATGCCGGCGCATACCTTTTCGAGGCCATCTACTATGAAATCAATGACAAAGAGGTGGACTCTGTTCGATCGCCGGGTATAGTGAGCACCCTTCGCGGCTATACTTGTTACGAGGAAAATGATGTGCGACACTTGAGCACAGCCGGCTGGACCTATCCTGGCGGAACGGTTCACAACGCCCCCGACGGTTCGTTCGCCATGTGGATCCTGCTTAAGCATTTGTTGGGCATATTCCATGACTATAGATATGCCACCATTGGACGACAGTGCATTCGCTTGGTGAGAAGTAGAAATGATAATAATTGCATGCTGATAGAGGAGGTGGCGAATCCAGTAGTCGAAGCCACCACAGCCACACTGACTATCACGAGCGTTGTACTCAGAGACAAACATGTGGTGCCCAATGACGACATTCGTCTGAAATTGCTGCAGTCCATCAAAACAGACGCTCCTGTAGTGATTTCGTATCGCAAGTGGGACATACACGAGTTGCCTGCACTCACTCAGGGTTCCACCAAGGAAGTTTGGGCTGTGAAAACTTGCACGGCCATGGAGAGTCCCCGATTCGTCATTGTGGCCTTCCAAACAAATCGGATTGGCAATGCGGCTCGAGATGCGTCCTATTTCGATCACATCGACATCAGCGACATACGCCTAACCATGAACAGCGATACTTACCCGCATGAACGTATGCACTTGGAATTCAACAGAAACAACTTTGTCGAAGCCCATCGAGCCTACACGGAATTCTATCCGAGCCATGCCAATTGTCCGAAGAAGCGCCCTCTACTCGATTACGGAGCATTCAAAAGCAGAGCGACCGTTTTCGTAATAGATTGTTCCCGCAGAGCGGAATTCATGAAATCCTCCACTGACGATGTCAAACTTGACATCGAGGCCAGAGTCGGATTTCCCGCCAATATTCGAGCCTGTTGCATCATCATTCACGACTGTATGCTGGAACACTTGCCCTTGAGAGAGATTGTACGCCGTTTGTCATAAAAAAAAATAGTGACATATAGTAGTAACAGTAAGTAGTGGGGGAATCCACTCTTTGTTTGTGTGTATGCATGTAATGCAGGCATCGACAGGTCGTGAGCGTCAGTTGTGAGCCAAACGTTCAGTTGTTCAGTCGGTGTTTATTAATCTCGCTCTCCCTCTCTCCGAGTGTGTGTCTCTCAGTTAATCAAAGCAGTGAATCAGTTCAACAATCATCAAACAAACAAAAACGCAACAAGATGAAACTCGTAGCCTGTGACATTCAAGGTTTCACTGTGGGCGGTGAATTCCAACCCAAAGAGCTTGCCATCACCTACGGGCATCGCACAAACCACTTTTTATTCAAAGCCGTAGTGCCATTCCATGACCTGAGCGAAGCAGATAAACGGCAAGTACGATATTTGGAGAGAAATATCCACGGAATTCCATACTCTGATGGCTATGTCGAATTCAACGAGATCCAGGAAGTGCTGCACCCCATCATCGAGGCTGATGTGGTTTACGTGAAGGGTAATCAAAAATTCGATTTTTTGCTGAAGTGTGTGCTCGATCTGCCTAAGAGACCACACATCGTCGATATTGCGGCTACTACAAGTACAGTCGTCACAACGCCTCCACCGACACTCGAGAAGCAAAGCCCGCTCTGTTTGAATCATATAGCATCCGGAGAAATAGAAGTGCATTGTGCCGTGAGACACTGTTTCGATATCTGGCAATGGATATCGTCACACCTGATATGGTGAGGCCCCACGGCGATCACGACGACGACGACGACCACGACACTTCTATCAATCGGCACTTGCAAAATTTGCGCGAGCTCAAGGTGCACATAGCAGAGTACGAGCACAAGCTGTGTATTTTCAAACGCTTCCAAAATATGCAAATTAACGATGGTAAATGGATGGGGCAGCAGCAGCAGCAGCAGCATTCACCGATCCACCACGTTCCGCCGCCGTCGCCGCCAGTACCAAGTCCATGACGTCAGCCACACCAAGACTAGCCGATAAACACACACGAAATATTATTATTCATATTGTATTATTATTCATATTGTATTATTATTATTATTATTATGTATTAATAGATGTATAAAACCAATTTTTCTCGATTTATTTTGCGGATCGAATGAATGAGAGAGAGAGAGAGAGACTGAAAGAAATACGAGTAATGTACATTGAGCAATGGTGTATGTGTGTGTGTTCCTCTCAGTGTATATATTTGAGTGACATATACGCTGTTTCTCAGTGTACATTGAGTTGTCGTCACGATGACAGCAAATTATATAATTCTAGCAGCCGTTCTGTCGAACGTACTGTATATTAGCCCGCCATATGAGTACGGTGAGGTATTAGTATCGTATTTGCACGACGATGATTCGAGTACTTCGAATTGGACGAAAATGACTCAGGCGCTAGCCAATGATGGATATTTGCCTGTGTTGAGAGCCGAAATCCCGATGAACACCTCATCGTACAGACTGCGGAAGATTTATACAAATCTCACCTATAGCGATACGCAGTGGTTTCCGCTGAAGATGTCTTGCCCCTCTAGCAGCAGCACTTCGAGACCATCGTCGTCTTCGTCGACGCCCCACCAAACTACCCAACCCGTGGACGTCAAGATGAAAGCCCCTGCTGCTGCTGATCGAGAAAGTAAGGATTCCAAATGTGAGCTGCCGCCGCCGCCAACACTGCACGATTGGTTTATGTTTTTCGTGTCAATGGTTCTGAGTGTTCAAATATCCGAATCCATATATAGATTTATTAAATCCATGCTTCAAAAATATTTTTTAATCGATAATGATAATATATCTTCATACTACGCCACTGGCACTGAAGTGTAATTTTTGTAATTTTGTGAAAATTAAATGTATTTTTCTCGAACTGACGTTATTCATTTCAATAAATGCAAACAGAGACAAAGACAAACATACAATGCCATGGGTTAGAGTGAGACATTTAAAATGCCTTGAATCGATCAATTTGGCTTCAAACTCGACTCTCTTATCTCTTCCTGGAAAACAAACATCTGAGACAGTAAACAACTCCAAGGCCAATTTAGCTCGAGCAGCGTAAACAGATACCGGATGTGCGATTAAATCTGAAAAACAAATTCAAGGTCGAAAATGGATCATCGTCGTGTTTACTGAGAATTTCGTTCAACTTGAGAGAGTAGACAGTAAACAAGTCCAAGGCCAAATCGTATTTCTTAGAATTTCATTGGAGAGAGAGTAAACACCAGATGTGGCTCTTATCGCTGTTCACGACTACAGCCAATTGCTCTCAGCGAATCACGTGAGGGAAAGAAGTTTTTTCATAACTTCCGCCATCGCGCCATGTTTTTTTTGCCTTCCGCTCCATCGCCGCCATGTTTTTTGTGTTCAGCTCCATCGCGTCATGTTTTTTTGCCTTCCGCTCCATCGCCGCCATGTTTTTTTGCGTTCCGCTCCATCGCGCCATGTTTTTTTGCCTTCCGCTCCATCGCCGCCATGTTTTTTGCGTTCCGCTTCATCGTCGCCATGTTTTTTGCCTTCCGCTCCATCGCCGCCATTTTTTTTGCCTTCCGCTGCATCGCCGCCATGTTTTTTTGCCTTCCGCTGCATCGCCGCCATGTTTTTTTGCAGAAAAGACGCGCGCCACTTAGGGTGAAACGTTTTGAAGCCCCCCACCCCGAAACTCTTCGGCGAACACGTCATCTTCTTCAGCAGCAACCCTCCACCAACGGCAAGAACTCGATGGACGCGGCCATCGAGAGATTCACCGTGTGGAGCAATGCCGATTCTGTGACACTCTTCGGTCACAGCTTCGGCATTGTATATCTACTTATCATAGGTACACCACATGTTTACCAATAACAAAAATTAAATTGTGTTTAAAATGTTACTGTATATGTTGTTTAACTGATTCGTGTCGGTCTTGTAATTTACTGTGTTGGGTTTTTTGTTTATATGGTACATCGCCAGCTTCTATTTTCAGTAGAAAATATAACTCTGAAATTTCGATGCCAATAAATCACTTCCTAAATTCTCGGTGAAGTGTAATCAAAAGTAATACTCGAATAAATTAAACTCAAACACCACGTAATTCCAATGTGTTTTTGGGATATTAACCATGTTTTATTCGACAGAATGAATTGGAATAACAATGACTAAATATGTCATATTTATGCAGATGGCTACGCTGAGAGAGCTAGTTTTGAACATGTGCACGTCGTTTTTCCATCTATCATCGCTATCTCTCTGCTACATTCTCCTTTTCTTTCCTGGTGGATATTTTCAAAGCGTTCGTGTAGTCTGGGAGACGTTTTTGAATTGGCGGTTTCTGTGATGAAGGGGGTATGAATCCTCAACCTTCCATACTGAGGATTTTTTCCATACAACGAACCAAGTTCTTCAAGGACACATAATTACAAATGCTAATTGTAATAAAGCAGTTGAATATTATGCTTTATTCGGTTGCAAATGACCACCTGCATACATGTATGTTACAAGGTTTTTCCCTCTCATCAATGCTAGGATAGGTCAGACAATATTAGAGTCGTCTTGTTCCACAAAACGAACGATACCATTCAGGATCCTCATAGTCTCCGTCTACGAAGAAGCCGCCACTCATAATAAGTCAGTCGCAGTGCCATCCCCAAATAGATCAAGAAGCATATGCCTCCTCAGAGAAATTAGGGATGTATTGCAAAAACTGCATATACATTATGTGAATGTGTTATAAAATGTACTTGTGAGATTAATTAATAACAGATCAGGATAATGTATCTTTCATTTTATTACATTTCAACAAGTGATTAATGGACATGTTAGATATTTTTGGCATGGAGGCATATTTGACATTTCATATGACGAAACTAAGAATTTGGCTTTACCTATGGCAACAATCTTAATAGCAATTTAGAATCTTGAAGATTCCTCACGCTTCATAGAACTTGTGCCTAAAAGTAGCAGTTTCTGAAATATTCATGAAAAATTTAAAATATGTCATGTGGACGAGTAAAGATATCATTTCCCGTATGCCATAATCGCAGAATGCTGATATGTTAAAACATATCGGAGTATTTTCCATTCTCTTGAATATTTTTCAATGCTGGAAAAATTGAAAACAAGACGAAGGAAAGTCTGGATTACACCAAAAAGAAGGAAAATATAGCCACATATATACCTCATCAGTGAATAGTACAATAAATAGGAAGGTCGTTTCATACATCCTCAAAAACTATTCACAAATTCTATGGTGGCCTCAATCACCAACACCTAGCATAATCAATTTCTGTTGGCGAACTGGACAGAGTTCTTTTTTATTTCAAATTTAGTGAAGGTTTTATGCGTTGACCAGTGGCGTACTGATCAGTCTTCCACAAACTAGTCTGGAATGCTAGACTTTTTGATTAGTTACAACACTAATATATGAGAATCAATAATGAAAATTCTGAAACGATAAAATATTATTCAACCTCAAAGTGTTCATCAAGAGTTTCAGTTCGTTCTGTACACGTATGTTCCAGAAAAAAATTTAAAAAACTTACATTTTTTGTCAGACTCATTATTTTGTCTGAAACAGGTTAGACTTGAAAAACTGTTCACTCTGAAATAATGTGTGGAATTAAGATAAGGAGTTTGAAGGAATATTCAGACTCACTCTCGCCATGTTTTCAATGTTTCCAACATTCAAAAGTATTTAGAAGCATGAAAAATACTCAGATATGTTATAACAAATCAGCATTTTGCGATTATGGCATACAGGAAATCTTTACTCGTCCTCAGGATATGCTTTTAATTTTTCATGAATATCTCAGAAACCTCCTTGACTTTCAGTTCAAGTATCGATGAGCCTAACTGATATCAAACTCTCATTTCGTCGGCTTAAGGTGTTAACCTGCTAACTCCAATTTGTAACAATTCATTAATTGTTATACAGGCCGTTTCTTTTATCATGTGGTAACATTGCTATATTCTAAACCGTAATAGATACAAAGACGATTAAATGGGAAAAAATGTAACTATTGTGGTGAGCAGTACATCGGTCAGAGAAAATCTAAGGGGAATCTCGCCCTTCCCGACTTATACAGGGAAAACTAAAAATGCTGTTTTCGTTTTTTTACGAATAGAATGGTTATTTCAGAAAATATAAAAAATGAAAGAGGAAAGTTTTATTGTATTCAAAATGTACTAGAACTACGTGATGATAAATTTTTAATCAAACGTAAAAAACCAAAAACAGCATTTTCAGTTTTCCCTGTATATGTTGGGAAAGGTAAGAATCCCCGTAAATTTTCTATTACCAATTTACTGCTCACCATAATAGTTACCTTTTTTGCCATTTAATCGTCTTTGTATCTATTACGGTTTAGAATATAGCAATGTTACCACATGATAAAAGAAACGGCCTGTATATACCATGAAAAAAAGAGAAAAAATTTTCATTGACTGTGAAAAACAGCTAAGTTATTAGTAAACGGATATTCAATGATTCTTATTGATGCGTGAAACCATTCTGTTGTATTCAGTACTGAATTTTATTCGCAGTTTTTTCCATCCCTTGAAAATTTTACCCAAATGGAGTTAGCAGGTTAACACTCTAAGCCAACGATTTGTCAATTCACGTAATAACCTTATTGTTTTACGAAAAATATACACTGTAACTTCAAATTATCACATTAATGGACTTAGATAATTGTATGTACCATGTTTCATTTTTTCGCATCAAGAAATTTAAAGAAAAAAAAAATTAATATCTATCGGACGTTCGACACTTTGTATCTCGGAAGGGGTACATTTTAGGTTATACATTGATACAAATGAGTTGAAAAATCTGTGTACTCAGTTTGTTCGTCTCATTCTGACTCATCCTGAATATTGAGGAGATAAAACGGAAAAAAAATTGTACACTAATTCAGTGATATGAGTGATATAACACCCTTTGGGAAAATGTCCTTGATCTGTTGATCTATGATTTTCGCACATTAGATTTTTCAATTGTTTGAAGTTTCCATGTATCATTTGTATTTTGTATTGCTTACATGGTGTGTGGAGGGGGAACTACAGCTTTTATAGGTTCGCAATCACATAACATTTTATTCATATAGTAATTGGCAAATCCTATGAATTATATACAGTGCGGCTATTATAGCGCCCCCACCTGTTAACTTTTGAATGGTTTGAGGATCAAACTTAAAAAAAAAATTGGAAGATTTCACTGATACTACTTTTTGACATAAAACACATTGTGATTGCTCGAAAGATGGCGCGGGTGACACATCGTTGAAAAGATAATTCAATTCTCTTTTCAACCATCTCAGTTTTTTTAATTTTCCTTAATACGATTTCTCATAATATGCATTTGAAATGTCGGAATAAGTGCGGATCTGGCGGTCTGAATCCCTTTTCTTACCTGACCACGATAACTTTTGAATGGTTTGATGGGGGGAACGGGACAGAAGTTTTTTTGAATGGAACGAAAATCAAACATCTTTTAGATGGTTGTAAAGAGAATTCAATTATCTTTTCAACGATGTTACACATGACCCCCCATTCCATCTATCGAGCAATCCAAACGGTTTTTTTATCTTCATTCGTCAAACCTTCAAAAGATAACAGGGGGGGACTATTAAAAGCCGCACTGTATATTTCAGAAGTCATTCTTCTTGCTGAACGTTTCTTCCTTCCAAACACTCTTCTTCTACTCGGTGACCTCAGCAGGTGTGGAGAAACGGGTATTTCTACTACATTCTTCAACATTCATCTGATTTCAAATAATAATGTTACATTTATCTTTGATATTACTACTGTTTATTTGGGTTTGGATGATCTTGTTGGCCAAAGATTTCTTGTAGTAACGCACATAAAGAGATTTCAATTCGTAAACTCCAGACCTCTTGAGTGTGAGGATTGTAATGCAGTATATATAGGCCAAACAGGCCGCAGTATCAGTCAAAGATTCAGTGAGCATTTGAGACGTTACAGATTGAATAAACAAGATTCAAACTATGCTAACCATCTTATTGACAATAACTATAGCTTCACACAGAAAATTTTGCATATTCAACCTAAACGTTAAAAATTAATCATTTTAGAATCCATACAAATCAAGAAACATTTACATAATAGCAATTTAGTTCTTAATGACCATATTGACTTGTACAATTCCCCAATAATTAACTACCCTTCTAGTAACAACTCATCAAATGCTCTCTAATTCAAATAAAATTTCGTACCTGTCATTTTTATGGGTTGGAATTTTGTACCTGCCATTGCTATGGATTAATTTTTGAAAACTGTCATAAGTGAAATTTTAAGTCCTAGTATAAGGTGAGATTTCATCGTTAGTTAGTTTATATCTCAGCTCAGATGATGACACTGTGTGTCGAAACAATTGTAAGCGTGACTTTACAAGTACAGTTCGATTATTTTATCTTTACCCGTGCGTCATCGTCACAATACCACAATTCTTAGCTTAGCTGACAAATGTAAACGAATTTTGAATCGCTCCTAGCGGTTGTTAGAAAGAGATGTCCGATAGAGGATGTGTGATTTCTTCGATCATAAATTGATGACGCATGGGTAAAGATATAATAATCGAACTGTATATATTTTTAGTGTAAGTTAGAAGTTTCTGTTTCCTCTATATTTATCAGTCATGATGAATTTACACGTACTAGATTCCATATTCAAACTTATTACTCGTTCCAACTTTCTCATCACTTTTGTTTCACTGGGGCCTAGAACTGTTCAATTATTTACCGAGGCAGCTCGATAAAATAGTATGGTGAGATCCAGTTCCGAAAGGCCGGCCCTATTATAATAATTCTAGCCAATTTGTCCTTTCATAGATCCCTAGTAATGGCGTCGCAAAATTAATAACGGAGCACCAGAGCGCTCGGCACTATCTCGTCGGGTTTTTGTTTTTGGGGGAAACAGGGGTGAATAAATAACATCGGTTATGGGGTTTTATCGTTTCAGTTTTCATTCAGTTTCAAGATGATCGTCTAGGATGTCATAACAATAAAAATATTGTTCTTTTAATAATTAGTAAATTGTCATGAAACTATACAATGTGCGGCTTATCATAATATCTGGTTCAAGGATCATAATGAAGTTCAAAAAGATCTAGTATTCTGATTAAATTCAAATGTAACCTTTATGTAAAGTTATCATTATTGAAATGTATAAGAAAAAATGTACGTAATATCAAACAATTTGATTTAAATTACAAAACCCCATCCTTCAAATCGGAGCGAAACTATCATTAGAATCACCCATTTTCAAAGATATCAACTACATACATAATCCAATTGATAGCAGTGTGTGTTTGAAAATGAATAAATAAGTAATTTGCTTTTGAAATGTCAGTGAAATGGTAAAGGCACAGCTTGCTCACTATTTCTTATAATGAATGTATCTGTAATTTCAAAAAAATTACTGAATTTGTAACTTGAAAACTATGTTTATATTCATCTATACAGGGTGTTCCAAATTAAGTCGTCACCATTGCCAACTCCTTTTTTATTGATGCTACGAATTCGGTTAAATGGGCAAACTAGTAGCATTTTTAATGGCCTTCTTGATGCCGAAAACAAAAAAAATTGACAGTCGCGATTTCAGAATATTTCTTAAAATGATATTTCTTTCAATAGAATACCCTATATTTTTTCATGCATTTCTATTCGTGATAACATTATCAACAACAAAGCTCATATCTTTCTTCCTAAAGAGGAAAATGAGCGACTTAGTACAAAAAATTTCTTTGTTTTGCGAATAAAACCTCATGATCGTCCAAACACCCAATTTTGGTACAAAAAATTTGATTTTTATTGGATGACAACAAGAGGCTGCAGTTTCCAGTGAACCACCCTGAGAGCAGAGAAATGCACTACGGAACAGGTAGTGTATAAACTTTTCACTAAAGTTTTTTAAGAGCAAGCTAAAAGGTAAAATTTATAACTCAACACCACGAAATATTTCTTTATTTATCAAAAGTACAGTTAGTGAAAGTACAATTATTAGAAGTTCGTTGCTGTTCTCTACTATAGAAGATCTATTACCACGCATAATATTTACCATATTGTTGTGGTGATTTTGATCGAAATTCAAGTATGGTTTTACATGATTTTGATTGCTATGGTCAATAACTTTCAGTCATTGTTATTCTTCTACAACACCTTTTACCAATTCGCTAACAGCAGTTGATCTATTCGAGTGATTTGTTATCTTTTTGTCTTTTACATTCAAGCCAATCGCCTCAGCAGCAGATTTAGCCCATTAATTTATTGTATTTCTTCTAACAGGTACATTACCATAATATTTGTCAATTTGATTTTTCTGGTGTCGATTTGGTTTTAAGAACAGTAGTTTAGAGGTAATATTGTCATCTCGTTTTGATATCAGTTTATAAAAAAGACGTACAGGGCAGCTTTGTCTTTCGCTATTGGAAACCAACCATTTACCACTTGTGCAGCTTTTAGAACCATCTTGGCACGTTTTACTGAACACCGGATCGTATTCAATGCGATTTGTTAGAAAGTCATCGTCATTTTCCTCGATTTGAAAAAATCCACTAGACAAGCCACTGCTTCTCCTCCTCGCCAAGCTAATTCTACAGCAGCACAGCAGCAATATAGTAAAATTTACGCATAAGAACTTCAGGAGTATTTTCATCCCATAGCAATATTATTTTGTTAACTTCAGACAAATATAACGAAACTGAACCGTACTTACGCTTACATGGATCTGGTTGTAGTTTCTTCCTGATTGCATCGCGGGCATCTCGAGCTGGTATTAAATACCAAGTTGTTAAACTGGTCAATCATAATATTATAGTCATTATAGCACTTTTCCTGCAAAAGTTTGCACGAAACGTTCTACATTGTCTTCACCGTTTCTTCTCTAAATTCCGTCCCGGCTTTCTCGTATTGACCGCCCAATCTTTCAGTATCAATGCCAATTTAATAATATTCAAGGACCTTGGTCCAACTAAGCCTTTGGATGTTTTTCAAATATCATTTTTCTACAATACGGTTCTTCTTGAAATACGTATATTGTGTTTAGTCCCTTCGCACTTTCTTGACACCTTGAATAACGTTATCCTGTTTGTATGTTTTGTTGCAAGCGGTTACTGGTCAACGAAAAGATTTTAATGAAGAAATGTTTCCTAGGAAAACAGTCGATTTAGTCTTCAATGATCTACTGCATAAATGTTACGAATCAAATTGAAATGAGTCGTACACTAAACTAACGCAAACCTTTCGACTCGATAGTTTTCTCTCCGTTTGATATTTCTCATTTTATTTGTAAATGGCGTACCTAAGGACTAACTCAAATTTTGCTCTAATAGGTTTCCATAAATAGGTAAATGCAAGCCGATTATATAAAAACGAGCCAGGCATTTCTATTAATTTCTGCGGATTCCAATTAAAATTTAATTATTCATTTTGACGACAAATTAAGGTAAATGTGTGAACACAGCTCTAGTACACTCAAAAGCCATTCACTTCAAATATGTAAACAACATTCAATTAAATTTAAACGAGCTCAAATTAAAAGCATTCGTTATAAACGAAATTAATTCTTAGGATGTATATCGGTAGAACAGTTGGTTCCTAACGCACATCGTATATTAATTTTTATTGAAGTTGTTGAAGTATTTTAGGGGAACATGGAGTTTATTTCTCACTAGTACTGGCAATTCAATTTCAAGCACAGTCAGGTCAGACTGTATATGGAATACTGGTATCATGTTATATCCTCGTAGCCCTTATCGACTTGTAAAAATAATCACATCTTATTTAATAACACAATTGCGATACATTGTTGATGCAAGGTTTTAAGGAAACGCTGTCTTAGCGACCTTGTTCTATTCCAGGAAAGCGATAAGATTATTATTGCGGACTGTCAGGAGATGATTTTCACAGACGGTCTAGTCTAGAGGCTGATTCGAGAAACACAATTCAAAATTAACACCAAAATTGAAACCTAAGTTAAAGTTTCAACTTAAATGTTGTTACTAAAATAAAGTATTTTTTAAAAAGCCAACCTTTGCTTTCCCGACGTAAAAGTGGCGCAGTCGGAAACGGATTTGAAAGTTTCGGAAATCGCGAAAAAGTTACTTTTTCGAAACGGGTCCAAAAACACTGTGGTTCAACGAAGCCAAGTGAAGAAGCTCCCAGCGGCACCTTTCCTGGTTCTTCGAAGCGGAGAAAAGAAAGGAAGTTCGAGTCCCAGCGGCACCTTCCCTGGTTCATCGAAACAAAAGAAGAAAGAAAAACAGCTGAAGCGTACGAGTCCCAGCGGCACCTTTCCTGGCACTTGACAACCAAGCAGAAAAAAGAAAAAGAAAGGACAATCAACTGAAGAAGTGAGGCGAGCCTGCATGAAGTTCCTTCTCCTCGTCATTGCTCTGTAAGTTATTGTTTCTATACCAAGGTTCAATTGAGGCATATTTTTCTTATTATTCCTAATTCCCAACCAAAAACAAATACAAAATATAATTCAACCATCAACGAGTCCATGGAATAGTCCAGTATGGCTAGTTCCGAAAAAATTAGATTCAAGTGGGAAACAAATATTTCGAATGGTGATTGATTATAGAACATTAAACGAAATAACTGTAGGAGATAAATATCCACTTCCAATGATTAATGAACTACTAGATCAGTTAGGAAAGTGTACATTCTTCACAACATTAGATCTTACAGCAGGTGTTCACCAAATTGAGATAGAAAGGAAATATATTCCAAAAACAGCCTTCAGTGTAGACAATGGACACTACGAATATCTTCGTATGTCCTTTGGTCTTAAGAATGCTCCTAGTACATTTTGTAGAGCCCTAGACAATGTATTATTAGGTCTACAAGGAGAAATGTGTATGACGTATATGGATGACATTATAATTTTCAATTCTAATTTGTCAGAACATATAAAAAGACTAGAAAACGTATTCCAACGATTGAAGCAGTTTAATTTCAAAATACAACCGTGTAAATGCGATTTTTTGAGACGAGAAGTATCATATTTAGGACACTTAGTAACAGAAAATGGAGTAAAACCAAATCCGATAAAAATAGAAGCTATTATGAAGTTTCCAGTACCCAAAAACCCGAAGGAAATAAAATCATTCTTAGGTTTAACAGGATACTATCGTAGATTCATAAAGAACTACTCAGAAATGGCAAAACCAATGACCAATTTACTAAAGAAAAATAAAGAATATCATTTTAATAAGGAATGTATAAATTCTTTCGAAAAATTGAAAAAATGTTTGATAACAGCACCAATTTTGCAATATCCAGATTTCGAAAACGAATTTGTATTAGGCTGTGACGCAAGCCAATATGTGATCGGATCAGTAATTCCTCAAGGTAAAGTAGGATTAAAATGGAAAGCAATTATCAATGAGGATTATTTATTGTTGGTGAGATTCAGAAGGTCGATAATAAATCAAATGAATCATAAGTCATCCTCTGTTAAAATCAAGTTTTACGACCAATAAAACTACCATTCCGAATGAATGACGTTACAAAAGTAAATCGAGTAACCACGCCAACTTCACGAGTCCATGAGAACCTTAAAAGGACCTAAAGTGAAATTAATTAAACGTCAGATCACAGGTAACCTCCAAATTCTTCACAACAATAACAAGGAGTAATGAAATGACTGAAACATGAATCGAAATCTAGGTAAGCCTATATTGAAAGGTAAATAGAATGAAAAACATTCAGAACAAATTCATAAATCAATATACCAATAACAAGAAGCATAAGTCAAGACAATAGTCGATACTTTACACTATTAAGTAAAGGTAACATAGACATTAAAATTTGATTTTGAACCGTAACAAGGTACCGGCAGTTGCATGCGGAAAATCTACTCATTCCATACTTGTTAGGATAATTACTCTATCCTCTGTATTGGTAATTTGTATATGACCGTTTAGATTCGCTCGAAATACTGGAATGTCAACTACACTTACCAACGGAGTTATGGGCCCTTCTTGCATCCTGACAAATAGTTATGCATCAGGAAATTAAGTCTGGCATTCTCAGTGCGGTCAGAACTGTTGAGGTATCGGGGAAAATGCGACGGGGGAGCAGTAATTCATCCTGGTTAAGCCTAGTGCGGTCACGGGAGTCCAGGGTTGCCGCTACCATTCCCATTGATTGGCACCAAATCGCGTCAACTTAGCCCCACGGGTACATTAATATTCCACCTCGCGGGAATACGTTATAAAGTCCAGTGAATCCATGAATTTTCGGATGAATGCTAGATGCGGTGTGTTGTTACATTTTTAATTTAATGTCACGTTCGCGAATGGACATTTGGAGTGTGGAATGTAGGCTGAAGGATTCATTTCACGTGAAATAGGGATTGTCAAATATATTATAAAATCTTCATCAAAATATTCAAATTCATTTAAGTTAACCTCAACTTCCATATTCTAAATTATAAATACTCAGTATTCATAATTCCATGGTTTAATTTTCAAGTTCATTGACTTCAAAATTTATACAAGTACAGGATATAGAAATATAAAACAGCTCATACATTGAATTCATAGCAATCATTTTGTTATGCATGAGGTCAAGATCAGGACAATAGTTATTACTCGTCAATTGATCATTCATCATTTTGCATTTAGATTGAGATTATGTCTGGCATCTCCCCATCTTTGGCTCTGCTGACTATCAGCACAATGTGATTTTTTTATATTTCAAAACAAAATTTTTTGATTATAAAAATAATCAGCCTTTCGCAAATTTTCCTATAAAATAGGATTGTCGGCAAACGTCGAACAGAAATAATTCAAAAGCCCCATACGACCGCCGAATCACGTCTATTCAAAGCCTGGCAAAGTTTTCCTACAAGGATATACTTTGCAATCTTCCTGTAACAACCACCAACTGGCAATCGAAAACATGTGACATCTGCAGACCGGTTTCGCGATTCAACTCGCTCATCAGTACAGACTCGGCCACAATATGTAATTGATTTCCAATCGGTTTTGTTAACAGGCACTACGATATCTCCGGCACCCACTAAGAAAGTGAGCAGCAGAGCCATCTGTAGAAACCACAGAAAGATTCCGACCAGTACCACGACATTGTTTGAGTCGAATATCTAAATTTTCATCATGAAAAATATTTAAATATTTCTCATGTGGAAATAGAGTACTTGACGAAAGGCAATAAATTTCAAAACAAATTTTTTTTTCTGCAGATGTCACATGTTTTCGATTGCCAGTTGCTCTATTTCCCCATGAGAAATATTTAAATATTTTTCATGATGAAAATTTAGATATTCGACTCAAACAAAATCGTGGTACTGGTCGGAATCTTTCTGTAGTTTCTACAGATGGCTCTGCTGCTCACTTTCTTAGTGGATGCCGGAGATATCGTAGTGCCTGTTAACAAAACCGATTGGAAATCAATTACATATTGTGGCCGAGTCTGTACTGATGAGCGAGTTGAATCGCGAAACCGGTCTGCAGATGTCACATGTTTTCGATTGCCAGTTGGTGGTTGTTACAGGAAGATTGCAAAGTATATCCTTGTAGGAAAACTTTGCCAGGCGTTGAATAGACGTGATTCGGCGGTCGTATGGGGGGGCTTTTGAATTATTTTTGTTCGACGTTTGCCGACAATCCTATTGTATAGGAAAATTTGCGAAAGGCTGATTATTTTCATAATCAAATAAATTTTGTTTTGAAATTCATTGCCTTTCGTCAAGTACTCTATTTCCACATGAGAAATATTTAAATATTTTTCATTATGAATTTTTTTTATATTTGTGCCTTTTTTATATTTTTTATTGTCAGTTACACTATTGTTTTCAATGGTAGGTTATTCATTTACTTTTTCTTTGTGACAGACTTGTTCGTTTTCTTATTGTCTAAATATTTATATAGTTTATTGAAATGAGTTCTTTATAATTCATAATTTCCGACCCTGAAAACCACCACTTATCAAATGGGACAATCATTTCATTATTCCTTATGACATTACCTTTTCAACTTACGAATGGTACTTTTGTTTATTTTAGAATCACTCCACCAAATCTCTAATTCTATTTTAATTGTGATGTTCCATACAAGCTCCCTTTACCCATACTATTTATATCTGATTCTCTGTTTTTATCTTGTGCTACATTTGTACGTATCAACATTTTTATTTTATTTTATAAGTGTAGATATATCCGCATTCCACTGTAATTAAATATTTTCACATATAGGCATATCTCATTGTTTCATCTTACTACTTTAACACTGTTATACTAGAATATATTCATTACGTCTTTTTATATACCAAATGAGTTTTTATATCTCGTAACGTGTATTTTGAAATTGATTATTTTACTATTTCACTATTTTTAGAGTCGGATTCACATCCATTGTGTTAATTATTGTAGTAAAACTGCACTAACTAATTTTCCTAATTTATTTGAAACACTATTTACAACGATTATTCACTAAAACATTTACTATTTCAATTTATTTTTACTGTGGCTATCTATCAGCGAACTCTGGAACTGTAACTAACTCTCTATTCTGACTGTCCCGCTTGTACAGGGTGATTCACGACGAATTGTACATAGTCCAACCATAAGTACTATGGACCAAGGCCATTTCATATCTGGTATTGAAAAATGCCTTGTTGCGTTTTTGACGGATATACAGGGCGATATTTGAAAATATGTTATTTATTCTACGATAAATATCTCTAAAAGTAAAAAACTCAGACATATGAAATTTGGCACACTGAGAACGCTCCCTGCGCTCAATAAAATAAGTTTTTGAAAAAAATTAATTTCAGGTCAAGACTATGTTTTTTTTAGATTTTTATTGTTTTCTTAAAAACAACACCCTGTAAGTCAGATCAGACAATTTTTATTTTTCTCACTTTAAAGCTTAATGACAATACTAAGCAACAGTTGGAAAAAATTGAACGCGGAAGCTTCTGTTTTCTGCAGAAAAAAATGAAACTTTCAAAAATAGAATAATTTTAATGGATTCACATTCTGCTTATGACTGATGCGGCACAACATCGATAGCACATTATCATTTTTCAACAAAAATCATATATTACTCGAGATACAGTATTATTCAATCAACCGTTGAAATTCCAGGGCCGTATTTATTTATTTTTTTCACGTTTTTATTAATCATATAAAAACAACACCCTGAAAAGCAGGTCGAAAAGATTTTCAAGCAGGTGGTACTAACCGAAATAGAAAAACTGTTTGGCATAGAAAAAACTTTTACTTTTGAAAACAGTGCAAATGTATGTCTTTCTACTACGGCTAATACTACATTGGAAAAAACATTTATTTAAAATAAAATTATTAGGGAAGTATTACTTACTCGATTGAAAGGATGATGTTACAGGTCACAACTTAGTTTTTTTAACGTTTTAATTGGTTTAGTAAAATTGATACTCTGTCACCTTGGAGGATGACTAATACTAAGTACTTGAGCAAAATTAATTAAAGAAGATCAACGTAAAATATTTGAAAACTAGTTTATTTCTCCTGCAAGTAAAACAAAACTTTGGATGTCGTATCCAATAAAGATGGCAGCCGACCAATTGTAAAATATGGAGCTAAACTCTGATTTATTTTTCTACGGGACATCAGTTTTTAAAGTTTGCTGCTGACCGTTACCATAAAAAATACATGAAAATGATTTACCATTCAACTTCCATAACTGATTTTGTGAAAAATGGAAAGGATAGTAAGTGCAATTACAGACATACAAATACTAAATTCAGTTTTCTAGAAAATTTAATTCAGTTGACTCAACGATAACAATAACATATTAGATAAACACTACTTGAAAAAGACTTAATCTGATTTTAGTTTATTTTCAAAATGCCATCAATTCGCCTCCCGGCACTTCCTTTCTCTTTTCAAGATATTCCTTACGGCTTTTCTTATCTGGTCTGGATGCCTTTTTGTAAAACGAAATGCTTCAATAATTCTCTCCCGTAGCTGTTCTCTTGTTGTTATCTATACCTCATAGACCATGCTTTTTAAAACACCCCACAAATAATAATCTAGTGGGGTGAGGTCAGGTGATCTCGCCGGCCAGGGAATCGGCCCACCGCGTCCCATCCATCTATTGGGAAAATTTTGATTGAGAAACTGATTAATTGCCCTGGTGGAATGGGGTCCAGCTCCATCATGTTGAAATCTCATGTCTCTCACATCGACTTCCTCATCTTCCAGAAGAACAGGGAGAACATTTTCCAGAAAATCAAGGTATTCCTGCCCACTCAATCTATCGATCAAAAAATAAGGACCCACTAATTTATTACCGATGATACCTGCCCAAACGTTGACAGAAAATCTAACTTGAGATCTTGTTTGCTTTATTGCATGTGGATTTTCATGTCTCCAGTTGTGATTATTTCTGGAATTGTTTATGCCGTCTTTCGTGAACTGGGCTTCATCGCAAAACAATATCTGATAAATGTATCTTCTATTCGCAGCGATCCACCTGCATAATCGCAAACGTGGAATATTATCTCCCGGATGCAGTCTCTGCACCAATTGGGGGTGATAGGGATGAAGGAGGTCTTTCTTCAACATCCTGAAAACTGTGGACTGATCTTATCATTTAGATTAACCATTTCTAAAATATCCTCTTTTTGTTCTTCAGTCACTCGCTCACCACGTTCTGCAGTACCAGAAGGAAATTTTCCGGTTTCTCGCAGGTGCGTAAAAACGTTGTTAAACGTTTGGTGGTTCGGGACTCTTCTATGTGGGAATCTTCTCCGGTACTCCCTGACTGCTGCTCTGGCATTTCCATTACAATATCCGTATACAAAAATTATATCTGCGTATTCTGCGTAAGTGAACTGATGAGGCATCGTGCTAACTAACCAACTCAAACTGTCAAACTGGACACCCCAGCTTCTGTCAACCGTTTTTTCATTTGTTTTTCAAAGCGATTTCAAAGCCTACTTGCACTTGCACTGTTTTCAAAAATAATAGTTTTTTCATTTCGGTTAGTATAATCATTATCTTTGACGTGACAGAAAAAAAATTTGTTCAACTCGCTTTACAAGGAGTTATTTTTAAAGGATCAATAAAAACGTAAAAAAAATTAATACGGCCTGGAATTTCAACGGATAATTAAATATACTTTATCTCGAGTATTATGAACTTTCCTTATGATTTTTGTTGAAAAATTATGATGTACTATTTTTAAAAGCTTAATTTTTTTCTGCAGAAAACAAAAACTTCTGTGTTTAATTTAACCTAAATCAGATTCAGTCTTTCTTAAGTAGTGTTTATTTAACATGTTATTGTTATCGTTGAGTCAACTGAATTAAATTTTCTAGATAATTTGATTTAGTATTTGTATGTCTGTAATTGCACTTACTATCCTTTCCATTTTTCACAAAATCAGTTATGGAAGTTGACTGGTAAATCATTTTCATGTATTTTTTATGGTGACGGTCAGCAGCAAACTTTAAAAACTGATGTCCCGTAGAACAATAAATCGGAGTTTAGCTCCATGTTTTATAATTGGTCGGCTGCCATCTTTATTGGATACGACATCCACGGTTTTGTTTTACTTGCAGGATAGAAATAAACTACTTTTTAAATATTTTACGTTGATCTTCTTTAATTAATGTTGTTCAAGTACTAAGTATAAGCCATCCTCCAAGGTGACACAGTATCGATTTTACTAGACCAATTAAAAAGTCAAAAAAACTAAGTTGTGACCTGTAACATCATCCTTTCAATCGAGTAAGTAATACTTCCCTAACGATTTTATTTTAAATAAATGTTTTTTCCCATGTAGTATTAGCCATAGTAGAAAGACATACATTTGCACTGTTTTCAAAGGTAAAAGTTTTATTCTATTTCGGTTAGTACCACCTGCTTGCAAATCTGTTCGACCTGCTTTTCAGGGTGTTGTTTTTATAGGATTAAAATAAACGTGAAAAAAAATAATAAATACGTCCCTGGAATTTCAACGGTTGATTGATAATACTTTATCTCGAGTAATATAAACTTTCCTTATGATTTTTGTTAAAAAATGATAATGTGCTATCGACGTATTGCCGCATCAGTCATACGCAGAATTATTCTATTTATGAAAGTTTCATTTTTTTTCTGCAGAAAACAGAAACTTCCGCGTTCAATTTTTTCCAACTGTTGCTTAGTATTGTCATTAAGCTTTAAAGAGAGAAAAATAAAAATTGTCTGATCTGACTTACAGGGTGTTGTTTTTAAGAAAACAATAAAAATCTAAAAAAAACATAGTCTTGACCTGAAATTAATTTTTTTCAAAAACTTATTTTATTGAGCGCAGGGAGCGTTCTCAGTGTGCCAAATTTCATATGTCTGAGTTTTTTACTTTTAGAGATATTTATCGTAGAATAATTAACATATTTTCAAATATCGCCCTGTATATCCGTCAAAAACGCAACAAGGCATTTTTCAATATCAGATATGAAATGGCCTTGGTCCATAGTACTTATGGTTGGACTATGTACAATTCGTCGTGAATCACCCTGTATACTCCCAAGCAGTTTTCATTCACGACTCTCGAAGATGGCTCTTCGAATAGTATCGAACAATCGATTTATTCCAGCTTGTTCTCGGCGATCCGTACGCCAGCAGATATGCAGTTGTAGTTGAACGAGGGTGCATAATTAATTAGATCAGGGCCGGTCTCGAAATCGTTACATTGCCCACTTCTTAAAGACGTTTCGCCCCGAAACGTCATTCTTGGAGTGTGAAGATATCTGCAAGATTCTCCATGTCTGCACCTGGACGTTCGATGGAAGTAGCACTCCACAGTCTTCAAGTTGGGTCGAGGAAGATGGTTGCAGCACACCAGAATTTTGATGCCGCTGGATCTGAATATTGTCTCCAACATGCTTCTTATAACTCTCCAGTCCAGCCCATCAAGCCCATAGGCCAATTTTGGGATTGCCAGGTCTACAATATTCTGGTCCAGCATCGTGTCTGGTGTATCTCGACAACATTATTGTGGTTGGCAGATCGTTCGAGGAACATGTAAAAAACTTGGAAGAGGTATTTCAGCGACTGAGAAGATCCGGACTGAATCTGTGCCCCAAGAAATGTCATCTGTTTCAAAAAGAAGTACGTTATCTCGGCCACGTTGTCTCTGGGAAAGGAGTGGCAGTAGATGAGCAGAAGATCAAAGCTGTTAAGGTATGGTCCGTTCCGAAAGACATTCACCAGCTTCAAAGTTTTCTTGGCTTGTGCACTTACTATCGCCGATACGTGCTGGGATTTGCTAACATCGCAAAACCACTGACCAGGCTCACGGAAGGACGAACAAAGTTCCAGTGGTCGGATGAATGCCAAGATTCATTCAGGAAGTTGAAAGGAGCTTTGGTCAATGCACCAATCCTGAGCTACCCCCTTCCAGACGGGAAATTCATTCTGAACACGGACGCCAGTATCGTGGGACTTGGAGCTGTTCTGTCTCAGATCCAAGGACAAGAGAAGGTCATCGGTTACTTCAGCAAGACCCTCAGTAAACCGGAGCGGAATTACTGTGTCACCAGGCGGTAACTGTTGGCTGTTGTCAAGGGAGTTGAGCACTTCTACAAGTACGTGTATGGACGAAGATTCCTACTGAGAACTGACCATGCAGCTCTCAAATGGCTCCTACAGTTTAAGAATCCCGAGAGTCAAGTGGCACGCTGGATTGAGAGGCTCCAGGAATTCGACTTTGAGATCGAACATCGGGCGGGGACCAGCCATAAGAATGCGGATGCCCTATCGCGAAGACCATGTCCAGACGACTGTTCGCATTGCCGACGAACAGAGGAAAAGGAGTCGACACTCTGCAGAACCACGGCGGTCGAAGATAATTGGAATGACCACAAGATCCAGAAAGACCAAGAGAAAGATCCAGATCTTGGTTTAGTCATCGGCTGGAAGAAGAGTGATCGAAGACCGTCGTGGCAGGAAATAGCCAGTTGTTCTCCAATCGTTAAAACTTACTGGGCCCAATGGAACTCTTTCACCTTAGACAATGGAGTCTTGAAGCGTGTGTTGGAGTCGGAGGATGGCGGGGAAGAAAGACGTCAGGTAGTATTTCCCAGGAGCAAAAGACAGGAAGTGCTCCGAGAAATCCATGATGGGGTCACCGGAGGACATCTGGGAGTGACGAAGACCCTCCAGAAAGTTAGGCAACGGTTCTACTGGGCCAATTGTCAAGCTGACGTCAAGGACTGGTGCAGAAAATGTGCTGTATGCGCTGCCAGTAATGGGCCTCGAACAAGACCTAAGGCCCCGATGCGCCAGTACAATGTGGGCAGCCCATTCGAAAGGATCGCCATTGACATCGCTGGCCCGTTCCCACAATCTGAACACGGGAACAAGTACATCCTTGTGGCGATGGATTATTTCAGCAAGTGGGCCGAAGCCTATGCCCTGCCCAACCAAGAAGCCATCACCGTTGCCGACGTCTTGGTGAAGGAGTGGATTTGTCGATTTGGTGTCCCGTTAGAGCTGCATTCGGATCAAGGCAGGAATTTCGAGTCAAACCTGTTCCAGGAGATGTGTCAGATGCTGAACATCCGGAAAACGAGGACCACAGCTCTACATCCACAGTCCGATGGAATGGTGGAGCGGATGAATAAGACGATAAACCGCCACCTGTTCAAGGTAGTCTCTGACCACCAGAAGGATTGGGACCAGTACCTCCATCTGTTGCTGATGGCGTATCGTTCCGCAGTTCATGAGTCAACCGGCCAAACCCCTGCAAGTGCTATTATGGGCCGAGAGCTGCGACTTCCATGTGACCTGAAGTTTGGGACGCCACCAGGACAAGACACTGCGGGAGATGACTACGTCAGCAAACTGCGACAGAGAATGGACGACATCCATGAACGGGTCCGTTTGAACATCCAGAGTGCCAGCGACAGAATGAAGGAGACCTACGACATCAAGGCGAATGCTGGTGGATATCAGACAGGTGACCTTGTCTGGCTATACAACCCTAAACGTCGCCGTGGACTATCACCGAAACTTCGGAACTCGTGGGAAGGTCCATATAAGATCATGAAAAGGATTAACCACCTCGTCTACCGCATATATAAGCCACCACGAGGAAAACCTAGGGTAGTCCACTTCAATAGGTTGTCCCCTCATGCCGGAAACCACGATCAAGTCCGCACCGTCAGAACACCGGAGGACGAAATGACGTTTCAGAGGTTCATGTCCCTGTACTCGAACGGACAGAAAGTTCAATATGGGGTAACCCGAGAGGAGTCACGAGATCTTTTCAAGGTGCCTGCCAATTACGCGTTAGCTCACTGTGTGGCAGAAGATCTCCAAATGTCCAGAGGCATTGCAGTAGTTTTCTCCAAGAAGTTCGGTCGAATCCAGGAACTGAGAGAACAGAACCCGGAAGTTGGAGGGGTGTTACAGCTGAGGAAAGGCCAGAGAAACATCTATTATCTGGTTACCAAGAAGCGTTCTCGAGATGAGCCGTCTTATGAAGATGTTTGGAAGAGCCTTACGAGATTGAGAGACACGATGCTGGACCAGAATATTGTAGACCTGGCAATCCCAAAATTGGCCTGTGGGCTTGATGGGCTGGACTGGAACTGAGCCCCAAGAAATGTCATCTGTTTCAAAAAGAATTACGTTATCTCGGCCACGTTGTCTCTGGGAAAGGAGTGGCAGTAGATGAGCAGAAGATCAAAGCTGTTAAGGAATGGCCCGTTCCGAAAGACATTCACCAGCTTCGAAGTTTTCTTGGCTTGTGCACTTACTATCGCCGATACGTGCTGGGATTTGCTAACTTTAAGGTCAACTAGGTGAACTCTTCTCGGAAACATTTTATCTCTTATTGTCTTTGCCGAAATATCAGTCTATTATTTATTTCACACAAAAAGTTTTCAGTTTATTGTCCCGCGACGCGCAAAACTGTCCACTTTGCACTCAAATGTTCAACGGGTCACTCACTAACTGTCTATTAGGCGCGATAAATGTCTATCAGTTTTTCAACGCGACGAACACTTTAACACTTGTTCATTTCAAACATCCGACTTCTGACAACAAATGTAGTAAAACTGCACTAACTAATTTTCCTAATTTATTTGAAACACTATTTACAACGATTATTTACTAAAACATTTACTATTTCAATTTATTTTTACTGTGGCTATCTATCAGCGAACTCTGGAACTGTAACTAACTCTCTATTCTGACAGTCCCGCTTATATACTCCCAAGCAGTTTTCATTCAAGACTCTCGAATATTCAGGAGTATAGAACATTTCATCTAGATGGCTCTTCGAATAGTATCGAACAATCGATTAATTCCAGCTTGTTCTCGGCGATCCGTACGCCAGCAGATATGCAGTTGTAGTTAAACGAGGGTGCATAATTAATTAGATCAGGGCCGGTCTCGAAATCGTTACATTGCCCACTTCCTAAAGACGTTTCGCCCCGAAACGTTATTCTTGGAGTGTGAAGATATCTGCAAGATTCTCCATGTCTGCACCTGGACGTTCGATGGAAGTAGCACTCCACAGTCTTCAAGTTGGGTCGAGGAAGATGGTTGCAGCACACCAGAATTTTGATGCCGCTGGATCTGAATATTGTCTCCAACATGCTTCTTATAACTCTCCAGTCCAGCCCATGAAGCCCACAGGCCAATTTTGGGATTGCCAGGTCTACAATATTCTGGTCCGGCATCGTGTCTGGTGTATCTCGACAACATTATTGTGGTTGGCAGATCGTTCGAGGACCATGTAAAAAACTTGGAAGAGGTATTTCAGCGACTGAGAAGATCCGGACTAAAACTGAGCCCCAAGAAATGTCATCTGTTTCAAAAAGAAGTACGTTATCTCGGCCACGTTGTCTCTGGGAATGGAGTGGCAGTAGATGAGCAGAAGATCAAAGCTGTTAAGGTATGGCCCGTTCCGAAAGACATTCACCAGCTTCGAAGTTTTCTTGGCTTGTGCACTTACTATCGCCGATACGTGCTGGGATTTGCTAACATCGCAAAACCACTGACCAGGCTCACGGAAGGACGAACAAAGTTCCAGTGGTCGGATGAATGCCAAGATTCATTCAGGAAGTTGAAAGGAGCTTTGGTCAATGCACCAATCCTGAGCTACCCCCTTCCAGACGGAAAATTCATTCTGGACACGGACGCCAGTATCGTGGGACTTGGAGCTGTCCTGTCTCAGATCCAAGGATAAGAGAAGGTCATCGGTTACTTCAGCAAGACCCTCAGTAAACCGGAGCGGAATTACTGTGTCACCAGGCGGTAACTGTTGGCTGTTGTCAAGGGAGTTGAGCACTTCTACAAGTACGTGTATGGACGAAGATTCCTACTGAGAACTGACCATGCAGCTCTCAAATGGCTCCTACAGTTTAAGAATTCCGAGGGTCAAGTGGCACGCTGGAATGAGAGGCTCCAGGAATTCGACTTTGAGATCGAACATCGGGCGGGGACCAGCCATAAGAATGCGGATGCCCTATCGCGAAGACCATGTCCAGACGACTGTTCGCATTGCCGACGAACAGAGGAAAAGGAGTCGACACTCTGCAGAACCACGGCTGTCGATGATAATTGGAATGACCACAAGATCCAGAAAGACCAAGAGAAAGATCCAGATCTTGGTTTAGTCATCGGCTGGAAGAAGAGTGATCGAAGACCGTCGTGGCAGGAAATAGCCAGTTGTTCTCCAGTCGTTAAAACTTACTGGGCCCAATGGAACTCTTTCACCTTAGACAATGGAGTCTTGAAGCATGTGTTGGAGTCGGAGGATGGCGGGGAAGAAAGACGTCAGGTAGTAGTTCCCAGGAGCAAAAGACAGGAAGTGCTCCGAGAAATCCATGATGGGGTCACCGGAGGACATCTGGGAGTGACGAAGACCCTCCAGAAAGTTAGGCAACGGTTCTACTGGGCCAATTGTCAAGCTGACGTCAAGGACTGGTGCAGATAATGTGCTGTATGCGCTGCCAGTAATGGGCCTCGAACAAGACCTAAGGCCCCGATGCGCCATTACAATGTGGGCAGCCCATTCGAAAGGATCGCCATTGACATCGCTGGCCCGTTCCCACAATCTGAACACGGGAACAAGTACATCCTTGTGGCGATGGATTATTTCAGCAAGTGGGCCGAAGCCTATGCCCTGCCTAACCAAGAAGCCATCACCGTTGGTTGGTGAAGGAGTGGATTTGTCGATTCGGTTTCCCGTTAGAGCTGCATTCGGATCAAGTCAGGAATTTCGAGTCAAACCTGTTCCAGGAGATGTGTCAGATGCTGAACATCCGGAAAACGAGGACCACAGCTCTACATCCACAGTCCGATGGAATGGTGGAGCGGATGAATAAGACGATAAACCGCCACCTGTCCAAGGTAGTCTCTGACCTCCAGAAGGATTGGGACCAGTACCTCCATCTGTTGCTGATGGCGTATCGTTCCGCAGTTCATGAGTCAACCGGCCAAACCCCTGCAAGTGCTATTATGGGCCGAGAGCTGCGACTTCCATGTGACCTGAAGTTTGGGACGCCACCAGGACAAGACACTGCGGGAGATGACTACGTCAGCAAACTGCGACAGAGAATGGACGACATCCATGAACGGGTCCGTTTGAACATCCAGAGTGCCAGCGACAGAATGAAGGAGACCTACGACATCAAGGCGGATGCTGGTGGATATCAGACAGGTGACCTTGTCTGGCTATATAACCCTAAACGTCGCCGTGGACTATCACCGAAACTTTGTAACTCGTGGGAAGGTCCATATAAGATCATGAAAAGGATAAACCACCTCGTCTACCGCATATATAAGCCACCACGAGGAAAACCTAGGGTAGTCCACTTCAATAGGTTGTCCCCTTATGCCGGAAACCACGATCAAGTCCGCACCGTCAGATCACCGGAGGACGAAATGACGTTTCAGAGGTTCATGTCCCTGTA
This sequence comes from Chrysolina americana, assembly GCA_958502065.1. NCBI lineage: Eukaryota > Metazoa > Arthropoda > Insecta > Coleoptera > Chrysomelidae > Chrysolina > Chrysolina americana. The sequence continues at coordinate 33,829,113 of OY293415.1, read as the reverse complement.
CTCGAACGGACAGAAAGTTCAATATGGGGTAACCCGAGAGGAGTCACGAGATCTTTTCAAGGTGCCTGCCAATTACGCGTTAGCTCACTGTGTGGCAGAAGATCTCCAAATGTCCAGAGGCATTGCAGTAGTTTTCTCCAAGAAGTTCGGTCGAATCCAGGAACTGAGAGAACAGAACCCGGAAGTTGGAGGGGTGTTACAGCTGAGGAAAGGCCAGAGAAACATCTACTATCTGGTTACCAAGAAGCGTTCTCGAGATAAGCCGTCTTATGAAGATGTTTGGAAGAGCCTTACGAGATTGAGAGACACGATGCTGGACCAGAATATTGTAGACCTGGCAATCCCAAAATTGGCCTGTGGGCTTGATGGGCTGGACTGAAACTGAGCCCCAAGAACTGTCATCTCTTTCAAAAAGAAGTACGTTATCTCGGCCACGTTGTCTCTGGGAAAGGAGTGGCAGTAGATGAGCAGAAGATCAAAGCTGTTAAGGAATGGCCCGTTCCGAAAGACAATCACCAGCTTCGAAGTTTTCTTGGCTTGTGCACTTACTATCGCCGATACGTGCTGGGATTTGCTAACTTTAAGGTCAACTAGGTGAACTCTTCTCTGAAACATTTTGTCTCTTATTGTCTTTGCCAAAATATCAGTCTATTATTTATTTCACACAAAAAGTTTTCAGTTTATTGTCCCGCGACGCGCAAAACTGTCCACTTTGCACTCAAATGTTCAACGGGTCACTCACTAACTGTCTATTAGGCGCGATAAATGTCTATCAGTTTTTCAACGCGACGAACACTTTAACACTTGTTTATTTCAAACATCCGACTTCTGACAACAAATGTAGTAAAACTGCACTAACTAATTTTCCTAATTTATTTGAAACACTATTTACAACGATTATTTTCTAAAACATTTACTATTTCAATTCATTTTTACTGTGGCTATCTATCAGCGAACTCTGGAACTGTAACTAACTCTCTTCTTCTGACTGTCCCGCTTAAATACTCCCAAGCAGTTTTCATTCACGACCCTCGAATATTCAGGAGTATAGAACATTTCATCTAGATGGCTCTTCGAATAGTATCGAACAATCGATTAATTCCAGCTTGTTCTCGGCGATCCGTACGCCAGCAGATATGCAGTTGTAGTTGAACGAGGGTGCATAATTAATTAGATCAGGACCGGTCTCGAAATCGTTACATTATTTTTTTCTTATCTTAACTGATTTTAATCTCGAAACAAACACTTATCGAGACCTTTGGTATTTATATCGCAGATCGTACATTGTTCAATTGTTTTTTTCTTGTGTTCTTTGTGAATAAATATCTTTATTATTATTAATATAAATAACTGAAAACAGGAGCCCTTCAGACATAACTACAATAAAAAATAGGGTCTTCCTTAAAAAATGAAGTTGGGGTCCACTTCTGGTATAACCGGAAGTCCTACACAACTGAACATATTTTTAACTAAAACAGACTTATCGAAAAACGCCCGTAAATAAATTTTCAAGGAAATAGTCTCATATTTTCCCCTTATACAATATCGAGTCAGCTCATCGTGGTATACCCTGTATAATTTATGGTGGTAATTGTTGAAGTAAATGTCCATTTATTTTCCATTACATTGATTAATGCAATTTTGCATATACACTCCATATTGTTTTCAAGATTGTTTTAGAAACTGATTTCTTTGAATGAAATAAAGTAATATACAGTTCTATTATTTTATCTTTACCCGTGCGTCATCAATGTTATGCATATCAAATGACGTCTTGTCAAAATAACGTCTAAATGTAGAATGCCGTTGCTAATATCCCGATGAAATTACAACGTGTAGGTAATAAGATAGGATAATGAATTACTAAATTAACATTTTCAAATTCATGGAAATGGCGAACCACCAGACAATGAGAGTTTTTTTTTAGTTCCAACAGAACACACACTCATGGTTACACCCCCCTTTTCTCCATTCCTTGTTTCCTTTATTTTCCAAATATGTCAGAAAGTACCGTTCAGTGAGCATATTCAATGTTACAAATTTCAAAAATATTGCTAGAGAAACAAAAGCGAAAAGGAATGAATCTGTTTAAAATTGTTTTTTCCGTTAACCAGCTGTCATCCCCTTACGAACTGCAGCCCTCAGTAGTCGAAACTTGTACGAGCCAAGGATTAACGAAGTCTTACCTTTTAACGTGCGATTCCTAGCACACGGTGTATTCCAATTATTATGATTCCAGTGATACCAGGTTTGATAGGATAATGAAACATGGGGGCAGAGATATGTTCATGGAATTTCTTCATTTGCACAGTGAGTTTACTAGAAACTTTTAACCTTCCCACTGTATTCTAATCCATACCTCCGCAGCCGTTTGACACAAATCCATCAAATTCTAATTTTATCCTGTAGATTTCTGTAGATGTAACAGTTAAAGGAAAAAGTTGTTCAGAAAACTAGGATGGAGTGCAATATTTCCAAAACCTTTTCATACTTTGATATCAAAAAATGAGTTTCCATTCAAACATGACTAAAACTCAGAAGAGGAATCTTCTAGACTTAGGTATTCAAACTTTTTCAATTACCTATTCGTGCATGGATGCAAGGACACACTGTATAATGATAAATAAATGAATATCTAAGAAGAAAAAATGCACCAGTTGAAATTTTGGTAATGAAATACTCAACAAATGATTAACAAAAAATGTATTCCTACATTCATTTATGCGTATTGCGAGCATGTAGAACTATGTCCAGTTATAAAAGGAAAAACAAAATTAATATATTTAATCACTTTCAGATTCAGAACTGTCACTAATGTTTATAATAATGGGTTTAATAACCATATCATATATTCATACCATATTTTAATGAGGGATTCAGTGTGTGTTGATGGAATTGGTTTATTTTCGTTTTTTTGATGTACACCGTTTTTCAAGATTATTTAAGTGCATCTGCAAATCTCTAAAATACAGTTATGACACTTCTTTTATGGTTTAAATTGTTACCTCTTGAACACATGAAAGTGGTAAAAAAGGTCCACCATTCGCTCTTTCCATTTCAATTCAAATTGTTGTGCTTGTGAATTAGTTACAGGCATAATCTACAAAAGAGTTCAAATATGTTGTGATTTTTTTTTACCTGTATTTATAGATTTAGGTAATGTTTCTTTCTTTCATTAGAATTTTTTACTACTACTATTAATAACTCATGTGTGAATATCCCGGCAGTACGGGATTATAGTCACAAATGTCAATTGTGAGGTTAGAAATTTTAAATAGTATTTGTGAATAAAACACATTGTATTGTAGTTACTTTGGAAGTAATTATTTCAAGAGACGTTTAGCTTTGAAAAAAACAGTTTTTATAATATATTTGACTGCAAAATAAAGTAAAACTGTCGCCAAACAATACCCCAATGACAGAAAACAATGACGTAATTGATAGTTGGCAAGTTTAGTTGAAATGTAAAACACTGTCGGTTTTATGGCTATCTCTTTTCACTGTTTTGAGTTTTAATCGATCATCACAATTCCATAATTCTCAGCTTAGAAGACAAATGTCAACGAATTTTGAATCGCTCATAGCGGTTGATAGAAAGAGTTCTTCGATAGAGGGTGTGTGATTTCTTCGATCATAAATTGATGATGCATGGGTAAAGATAAAATAATCGAACCGTAACTCGGGTTTCCGTAGTAACCCATACGACAGTTCCGCTTTCTGTTGACGTAACAATTGCATTATTTTCAGAATATATATAGTCTAATCTCTGTGAAAATAGCGAAGTAAAGCAAGAGAAAAGACTTTCTGAAACGGAATTCGGAAAGTGTTCCTGAAACATCTGGTGAATCACTCAGCATTATTGAAATATCAAACAACGGCTATCAGATTTGAAGATGCAGACTGATTCCGGATCTAACGCGGATGTCTCGGTTAAAGATAATAGGTGTTACTTTAATGGAAGGGTTGCATAATAGATCCTCGTTGAAAATTTTCGACAATGGCGTATGTTACGACTTTCAGTTCAGGACGTTCGCTTTCTTGGGTTTCTGTTCTTTGAAGTGCACATTAAAAGTACTGATAGGAAATACAATTTTTCGAAATGAGAACTCTGAACATAGGATCAAATAACAACACTTATCGAAAATTGAATGAGGTACTGATCCGTCATGTGAAAAAACACCGTGATGAGATATTTTTTTTTAAACAACCTTCATAGAAACTCCGTTGAATTATGAGACTTGTGTAAACACCCGCGGTTTCACCCTCATGCGCCCCTGCAGTGTTGTCACATGTTACACTCGCCAAGGGTAGAATGGGACAGAATCAATGGTGATCATTGTACATTGTACAATTTCCCTCATATTATAATAATTATAAACCAATCAAAAGCCATAATTTTCTCATTTCGAACCAATGAGAACAGGACTTTTTGAAAACACTTCCTCCAGCCCGTGGTATTTTCAAAACGGTTTTTCGCTTCTAGCTTGTGTATACATTTCCATAGTAACGACAATCACGGTAAATATAGAAACGCCAGTTCAACGGTTCAACTCTTCAACTGACATTGATTACACAAGACGAACCGTTCTTGCAATACGCATTTAGTCCATTATATAATATATTCGTGAAATTTTTTGATCGAATATCCCTTCAAAATGCAGAATTTCCAAAATACTTTCACCTTGCCAGGCACTCAAATTGTGTTGCTGTACAAAACACCACTCGAGCAAGCTCTCGTGGTGTTTCTAAGCAACACAGTTTTCGTGCCAGCAAGGCACCTATCTGTTTTACATAGATAATCTTAAACTTTATGCCTCCGGAGAAAAGGATCTTTATCAGTCCTTAAGGGTGGTGCAAGAGTACACGCATGCTATTGGAATGGAAGTTTGGGATCGACAAATGTGCCACGATTCATCTCAAAAGAGGACGATGCGAGGAATACGGAGAGGACGTTCAGCTCGTAGAAGGAAGCATCCTACATCATCTGGATGCCGGAGAGACGTATACCTACCTAGGGGTAGAACAACACAGTACTCAAGAGGTAGCTGCCGTTAAAAACTCTCTCTCCGCGGCAAGTATCAACACAAACTCCGACAGATCTGGGTATCAGAACTGTCGGGGAAGAACAAAGTTGCTGCAACTAATACGCTTGCCGTTCCGATTCTACTTTACTCCTTTGGAGTAATGAAATGGACTCAAGAAGATCTACGACAACTCGACGTAAAAACTCGCAAAATGATGCATCTTCATAGGAGCTTGCATCCTAAATCATCCGTTCCACGGTTATACTTCCCCAGACAATGGGGAGGCCGTGGACTTTGGAGTGTCTACACAACAGAATGGTACTAGATGGAGCCTGTAAAGTCATCAGGAGTTCAGATATCCTTTTCTGCTTGGTATGCGATCACGAAAAAGCAGGGATTGGAGCATTTCTTTTCAAGGCAGCAACCCGTGCAGCCGATGAACTCGGTCTCCAATTCGACACTGAACGGACGAACCCAAACTCTGTCACCGAGTTGGAACCCGTTCAGCAAAAAGCCCACGTAAAAGCTGCGGAGTGTGAGAGGCTGCTACAGCTACATAGGGATAAGCCAATGCATGAGGTCTTCTTCAAGAACACTGACGACCTTGGCTTATCCAGAAACCTGATCTTCGCTTTTCTCAGGTCAAGTGTCTTCAACACCCTCCTCTACCGCAATCGTGTGATGGATATAGAGGTCCCTGACACTAGGTGTAAAGCATGTCGTGAGGCAGCTGAGACCATAATGCATTTGCTGTCAGCTTATCCAGCTCATGTGGTCTCAGCCTATATCCACAGGCATAACGCGGCCCTACGAGTGTTGTACTACCATTTACGACACTCGTATGGTGTAGACGAGACACCGGTGTTGCCTTATGCTCCGGGGGATATTGAGTCCGTTGTGGAGAATGAGAAGTGCCGAATGTATTGGAACTACTCATTCCCCACCCTCAGGTAAATACAAGGCAATAAGCATGATGTAGTCCTCCTCGACCATCAAAGTGGGACGATTTTCGTCTTTGAGTTTTCAGCTCCAGGCGAAACGAACATCGTCCGAAAAGAGGAGGAAAAACGGACTAAATATCGAGATCTACTCTTTGAACTCCGCAGGTTTTATCCAAACCATTCTGTCAAGATGGTGGTTCTGATAATAGGGGTTCTTGGTGGAATGAAGGACACACTGCTCTTGAACTTGAAAATCATATCGGCTTGCTATGATGCGGCAGAAAACTTAGCTGGAAGAATGCAGAAGTCCCTAATTCTTGGTTCATTCCGCCTTCTCAGGGCACATGATTCTCGGACCCAGTAATCACTCACCCCACGGGCGTGGGGAGTGTTTACTGGGGTTAATGACATACCAGCGCGCCCTCCGGAAGTATCGGGGCTCCTTGAACAGGGCCTGTCTGGGTAATTCCTAACGGAAAAAAAATATGTTTATTTGCATCACAGTATCATGTTTGATAAAACGGTTCAATACAATGATACAAAATGGAGCTGAAAACAATTTGGAAAAGTTCTAGTTCACCCCCAAGATAGAGGACTAGTTGTTTTTAATGCTGGTAAAGCATACGTGGCCTTGAGTACTGAGACTGAGAAACATGGAAAGTGATAACAAGAAATTAAAAAATAAATCTAGAAAACACATTTTTTTGAAAACAAGCTTCCAAAAAAATGATAAAATAAACTTTTCCTTTGAAATTTTCACTATCAACGTCATTACACAATTAATATGATGATATTTGTTAGGTAAAATATGTCGCTGTGTTTATCATTGGTTCTCGAACTCTGTCAATAATTGCCATATATCCTATCTTGGATTGGATATTTTTTAAGAATCATCAACACATCAGGCACTGAAAAGCATTGAACTATCCTTTACTAGTGAAATGAAACTGGTGACCGGTGAATTCGTGGCTTTTAATAATTCATCAAAATGATATAGTATCCAATCTTCTTGTAAAATTTATCAACTCCCTTAATATCCCTTGAGTGACGTGTATGGCATGGCATGTGAATACCCCGCACATTGCCGTCGAAGGATTCTACGTTTCCTCAGGAGACAATCACAGGGGAAATCTCTATCCTTTCCGTCGATACTGGATTGTGTAACATGAAGCTAAATGTAAATGTGACGAAAGAAAAGCGGAAAGTTACGAAAGCTACAGTATCGACTTCAAAAAATGACTGTGTGTTGAATATGCGACTAGAAGGAAAGAAATATTAATTTATAATAATGAACTTGTAAACAATGAAACAATGAATGGCGGGTAAAACCACTAAAACTAATGCATTTTTTAAGGCTTTCGTGGCCGACATCTGAACTATTACTATTCCTCTCCCTGATGTTTCAGGCGTTGTCATTTTCTTGAATGGCGCGCATTGATCTGTATTTTTCAACGTGACTCGGACTCGAGATTTGATTCAGTTTCAGGGTTTCGTCCTTTCTATTGAAATTTTTCGGGTATATATGTTGAAGAGTTAATCGTTTCATTTCATTTTTAATTTAAAATTATCCTTTTAGTTTTTTTCTTGAAGCGTTGTACCGCAATAAATCATTAAATTCTAATTTTATTGAGTACATCATCTGAAATAGATATTAGAAATTTTCAAAATAAAAATGTAATTTTTGAGAAACTCATTCCCAAACCGTATTGTTGTGAAGATTGTATTACTTATGCTTCCCCTTTTTTGTTTTCCTCTGATTCATTTGAATTACTACAAATGGAAACCGACAATCTTAGATAAGTTGTCGTGATCAAAGCCAGTGCGCAATAGTTCTGCAAGAACGATTTAAAATTTATTACAAAACTACGAATGATTTTATTCCCTACTGCTGATAAGTGAATGCACCACCAAACATCAGTAGGTCTCTCGGAGCGCTACGGCAAATAATAATAATAGCCATACAGGGTACACTGTATGTGTGTTTATGAGGGAGCAGAAGGTTTTTTTTGTAAGGAATTTCTCAGTCAGGCCCTGTCTCCGGAGCTCTGATACATCCGGAGGGCATGCTGGTGTGTCTTCAACCCAAGTAAAAACTCCCCACGTCCGTGACTACTGGGTCCGAGAATCATGTGCCCTAAGTAGGCGGAGTGAGCTAGGAATAACGGCCTGCTGCATTTTTCCGGCTGAGATTTCTGCCGCATCACGGCAAGCCGGTATAACTTTCAAAATCGAGAGCAGCGTGGCCATCATTCCACCAAGTACTCCTATGATCAGAACCACCATTTTCATGAAATGGTTTTGGAAAAGCCTGCGGAGTTCGAACAGTAAGTCTCCATATTTAGTTTTTTCCCCTTCTTTTCGGACGATGTTCGTTTAGCCAGGAACCGAACACTTGAAAACTCTATGACTTAAATAGTCCCATTTTGATGGTCTGGGAAGAAGTGCATCAAGTTTATTGACTTGTATTTGCGTGAGGGTGGGGAATGAGTAGTTTCAATTGATTCGCCACCACGGACACAATATCCCCCGGAGCATGAGGCAACACTGGTGTCTCGTCTATATCATAAGAGTGTCGAAGATGGTAGTATAGCGCCACGTTATGCCTGTGGGTATAGGCTGAGACTGGATAAGCTGACAGGAAATGCATTATGGTATCAGCTGCCCCACAACACACTCTGCATCTAGTGTCAGGGACCTCTACACTCATCACGCGACTACGGTAGACAAGGGTGTTGAAGACACCATCCTGGCATGCCATTATGAATCCCTCAGTTTCCGGCTTCAACCCGTTCGACCTGAGAAATACGAAAGTTATTAGGTTTTTGGATCAGTCATATATTCTTGAAGAAGACCCTATGCATTGACTCAATCTTATGTAGCTGTAGGATACTCTCACTCTCCCCAGCTTTCACGTGGGCTTTTTGCTGAACGAGATGCAACTCGGTGGCAGAGTTTGGATTCATCCGTTCAGAGTCGAAAACGAGACTGAGTTCATCGGCTTCACAGGTTGCTGCCTTGAAGAAAAATGTTCCAATCCCTGCTTTTTCATGATTGCATACTTAGCAGAGAAGTGGATTTGAACTCCTGATGACTTTACAGGCTCTATCCAGTACTATTCTGTTATGTAGACACTCCAAACTCAAAAGTTCACGGCCTCCCCATTGTCTGGGGAAGTATAACCGTGGAACAGACGATTTAGGATGCAAGCTCCTATAAAGATGCATCATTTTGCGAGTTTTTACTTCGAGTTGTCGCAGCTCTTCTTGAGTCCATTTCATTACCCCAAAGGAGTAAAGTAGAATTGGGACGGCAAGCATATTAGTTGCAGCAACTTTGTTCTTCCCCGACAGTTCTGATGACTAGATCTGTCGGAGTTTATGCTAATACTTGCCGCGGAGACAGTTTTTGACAGTAGGTTCCTCTTGGGGGGTGGTGATGTTTCAACCCTTGGTAGGTATACGTCTCTCCGGCATCCAGATGATGTAGGATGCTTCCGTCTACGAGCTGAACGTCCTCTCCGTATTGCTCGCATTGTCTTCTTTTGAGATGAACTGTGGCACATTTGTCGATCCCAAACTCCATTTCGATAGCATGCGTGCACTCTTCAGTCCTTAAGAGTGGTTTAAGGACTGAAGATCCTTTTCTCCAGAGGCATATAATTTGAGGTCATCCATGTAAAACATATTGGTGACCTTATGCCTCCGGTTGCTGGGGGTGCTGCAGCTATATTCGCAGTTGTAGCGCAACGCACAATGGCAATAGTGAGATGCAGGTGTAAAACAGATGGGTGACCTTATGCCTCTGGTTGCTGGGGGTGCCGCAGTTGTATCCGCGGGTTTTCCGTAGTGCAACGGACAATGGCTAACCTGCTCTTGTTGGACTCTGACTTGAACAGATGTTATGGTGAAGCGAGTCCTCCAGAGCGGCATCAGCTATTCAATGTATATAACTATTTGATTGGGTACCGCAAGGCATCTGAGCAAATGCATGATGAGCTCATGCGATGTTGTATCAAATGCCTTGCCATAGTCGATCTAGGCCATTGAATGGTTACGCTTATACTGCACGGAGTCCTTCGTGATGCATCTGTCGATTAGTAAGTTCTCCTTGCAGCCAGTGACCCCCTTCTTTGGCCCTCTTTGCTCATATATCCGTTCATACACCGGCTCAACTGCGGAGAGTATTCGCATGTAAAAGATGCGTGTAAACATCTTATAACATGCGTTCAAGCATGTTATCGGTCTGTAGTTCTTCGGATCAGACAAATTTTCATTTTTGGGGATTAGCACGGTTCGCCCCTCGACTAACCAATCCGGAATCAGTTGTTCCCCATCTAGCCATGAGTTGAAAACTCGTGCTAGATGGTGGTGGGTACATGGAATTTTTTTCCACCAATAGTTAATCAGGTCATCAGGGCCTGGAGCAGCAAAATTCTTCGAGCATTTGAGGGCCCGTCGAACTTCTTCCGGGGTTATCGGATTGCGCAGCTCATTGAGCAGAAAGCTTCGAACTGCGCTAAGGCTGGAGTATCTACGTTAAGTGCTTGCGGAAACTCATAAATGTTCTTCCATTAGGTTTCCATGCACACGATCAACGATCTAAAATTTTTCAAATTTTCGTTCCTTTCAAACAATGTTTTGTCCTGTTATTTCAAATTAAACCATACAAAAGTTATCGTGGTCAGGTAAGAAAAGGGATTCAGATCCGCCAGATCCGCACTTATTTTGATATTTCACATGCATATTGTGAAAAAACGTATTGACGAAAATCAAAAAAATTTAGATTGTTGAAAAGAGAATTTAATTATCTTTTGAACGATGTGACACCCCATGCCATTTAAAAACTTTAGTTGATGTGGCCCCCCGCGCCATCTATCGAGCAATCACAATGTGTTTTATTTCAAAAAGTAGCATCGGTGAAACCCATCAAACGGTTTTTTTATGTTTGTACGTCAAATCGTTCAAAAGTTGACAGGGGGGACTATTAAAAGCCGCACTGTATATAGGGAACAGTTATAGTTAAGAGAATAGAATATAAGAATAAAAAGTATTCATCGTACAAAGAAAGGCGAATTGAAAACTTGGATGAGAATTTTGTTGAAAAATATGCGTTGAAAAAAATAACTCGCCCTAAATCTGATGGAGTCAAACTTTTCTTCGTTAACGTTCTTGCGCATACTTCGAGCGAATATGTCATATAAGTTTTGTTTTTAATGTACTCATTAATGACAATATAACTCCTGGCCCTTCAAGGGCATGGCATCCATACCATGAGCCAAAACCGTGTATAAAATCTTGTGTGCAAAAGCCGCTATGAATTCGCGAAACGGCTGCCAAGACAAATGATTAGGTATGCCAATTCTTTCCAACAACCAGCAATAGAGATTTCTAATGGATTTGGACACCCAAATGAAAAGAGACGAAAGTTCTTAATTTTTCCATCCTTGTTGCCAGTGGCGCGCTCTGTGATTGGTTACCATAATGGCGGGGAGTTTGAATGACATGAAAGCTACAGTTGAAAATGACATTTATACTCCCTGACCTTATAGTAACCAATCACAGAGTTCATTCCCTGGCAACAAGGATGGAAAAATTAAGAACTTTCGTCTCTTTTTATTAGGTAGTCCAGATCCATTAGAAATCTCTATTTAACAATTACAGGATTTTTTTTCTCGTGTGAACTGTACCTATACAAAATTATGATTTGTTTTCGTACGCATATATTTCCGGTAAACATAGCACATCATGTTCCACTTCTGAACAGTAGTTGCCGATTGAGTCGATCTCTGATTTCATTTGCCAAGCGGTCGCTCGTCATATTCGAGCTGAGATAATCAAATTCCAACTGACTCGTTATAAATATTGATGATAAACGCTGATCCGGCTGATCGAAATCAATTCAGTCCCGTAAAACTTCGTTTTGAGGCGTTATCGAATAGCGAAATGCGTTCAAATATGAATAAAATGCACATAACTCATGTGTCATTTTAATTCGGTCATAATTACACGCGAATGAAAAATGCATGCATGCGGATGGTAACGACACAAACGCCGCGTTCAGCTCGGACCCACATTATCTATGCTGTCAGTGTCAGAATGAATTACTCTCCCGACGTTATAATTCATTTACAAGTTAGTCCACATTTCGTTCGCGCACGGGAATTTATAACTTTCCCTAATGCTGTGGAAAAGCTGCCGCTTTTAAACCATAACCCAATTTCGTTGGTATTTATCCTCAACAAGTCTGCAAAAACTTCTCAAATTAATTAATTTCAATTTCTGGATTGCCTCTTGGCTCCTGCGGAATGACGAATCGCTTGTTTTTTTTTCGGGGATGTAATTGAAATTGTTTTATCTCGTTTGATTTTTAGTGTTTTCATGTCTCTTCCTGGAAGGAAAAACATACCGATGAAATAAATGAAATGAAAAACCGAATCTTTCGAAACGTGAATAAATATAGCACCTTATTGTATTCTAGATAATTGATATAACTTTGTAGTGGGTTATGAAACTGAAAAAAGGTTAATACTGTTGAAAGCTCTACAAAAAAAAACTATTGGCTGAAACATGTTTCCAGCATTCTATAATGAGAATTAGAGGTGAGGACTAAGCTGGCAGTAGCACCAGATCTATCTGACTGTATGACAGAACCATCAGAGCAAAAGGGGCAAGAACAACAAGGTCAATTTCTATAATAAATCAACAGATCTTCCGTCATGAAATCCATAAATTATTTGAGAAATTTGGCCAAAAAATCAAAGTTGTCACCCGAAAATTTCAAAAAATAAGCGGAAGAAAGCAGGACAGCGAACGGATCCCTGGGTTCGTTAATTAACTTATCGTAGTAAAATAAAAAATGACACGTGTGGCAACGCTACTGATGCTGACTAGGACTGCAAGCTATACACTTTCTAAATTAACAGATGTAAAATGTTTTTTCTCGAATTCCAGGCGAAAAGTTTATTTTGTTCTTCTAAAGGGATTTGTATTGAAAACCTTTTTAAACACAACAAGTACATGGTCCAATTGTCATAAATTTTACAATGCGTTCATTGCCTCCTATTCTTTGGAAGCACAAAGACTGCAGGCCAGATGTTGTCATTAAACACGAAACGCAAGTTCTCTATACGGCGACACTTTTTCAGAATTGACCCAGAAGGGAATACATTGAAACGCGAGATGAAATCAATATGTCATCCAGGGAATTTTGCATAATTGTATTAGCAAGATAGAATATACAATCTTCTGTGAAATAAATATCCTTTTTCAATAAGCCATTCTTTAAATAGACTTCTAGTGGTCAGTCCATCGTTTTCTCGGAAATATTTGAAGAACTTTTTAAATGATAAAGCCGTAATATTATACCAATCGTTTACAAAGTCTGTACATATTGAAAATTCCTTTAATACAGAAAAAGTTTTTTTAGAACCGTTTCACCGAAATAACTTATTGAACTGAAGACGCAAGGGACACACTTTGTTGCTCGGCCAGACCTGTAAGTGACGTAGGCAACATTGACTTGAAAAGTCCTATTTGAAATGTATTACTTATGTCACGTTAACTGACTTCTCAATGTGGATTCGATTATAGTCAAGGGCAAATTCTTCAAGTATTAAATGAATGAACAGTAATATATTTCCACTAATTTTTGGGCATCTTTGTTAATTGCCACCATCATAATGAACGAATATTTTTGTGTGGTTTAATGTTAGTATTGAAGTTTATCATTTGACTTAATTACTTGAACGACTACAGTTCGATTATTTTATCTCTACCCATATATATCAATTTATGATCGAAGAAATCACACACCCTCTATCGAACATCTCTTTCTATCAACCGCTATGAGCGAATAAAAATTCGTTAACATTTGCCTTCTAAGCTAAGAATTATGGTATTGTGATGATTGATTAAAACTAACAGTGAAAAGAGATAGCCATAAAACCGACAGTGTTTTACATTTCAACTAAAGTTGCCAACCATCAATTGCGTCATTGTTTTCTGTCATTGGGGTAATGTTTGTCGCCAGTTTTACTTTGTTTTGCAGTCGAATATATTATAAAAACTGTTTTTTTTTAAGCCAAACGTCTCTTGGATTCATTATTTCCAAAGTAAGTACAATACAATGTGTTTTATTCATAAATAATCTTTGAAATTTCTAACCTCACGATTTACATTTGTGACTATAATCCCGTACTGCCGGGATATTCACACAAGAGTTATTCATAGTGTGAAAATCGTAATGAGAGAATAAAACATTACCTAAATCTATAAATACAGGTAAAAACATTCACAATATTTTTGAACTCTTTTTTAGATTATGCCTGTAACTAATTCACAAGCACAAAAATTTGTATTGAAAGGGAAAGAGCGAATGGTGGACCTTTTTTACCACTTTCATCTGTTCAAGAGGTAACAATTTAAACCACAAAAGAAGTGTCATAACTTTTCTTTGCTGTATTTTAGAGATTTGCAAATGCACTTAAAATATCTCGAAAAACGGTGTACATCATAATAAACGAAAATAAACCCATTCCATCATCACACACTGACCCACTCTCTGAAAAATTGTATGAACAAGAAAAGCTATTAGTGTGAAGTTATCCACACTTTGCCAGCCACACTTTTTTGAATCGGGGGAATTTGCATGCAGCCGTTTTGCGGTGTTGTCAAGTTCTTCAAATTTCCCTAAATAGAATACTTCTGAATTCTATTTTAGAAGAAATTGATTATTGTTGATTATTTTTCGAACCAGAACTACGCCATCTCTCTAAGATAGGTATAAATTTTCAGCGGGACACGGTTTTATATTATCGATCATGACGAAAATTATAATCTGAAATTTTCTCCGGAGTTTTGGCAATAGCTCGGAAAGAAGTTGTTGTGTAGTACATTTTTCTACACTGAATGGTTGAGAAAATTCCGGAGAACCCAATGACATCATCAGACTTCATTGCCCTCCCGTCGATCATGACGAAAATGATAATAATCTGCCATGCTGTCGAGTATTTTGGCAATAGCTCGGTAAATAGTTGATGTGTAGTGAATTTTTTGATACCAAATTGAAGAGAGAATTTTGGAGAATCAAATGGCTTTATCAGATTTCATTGCCCTCCCGTCGATGATGATGAAAATAATAATAAACTGCCATGCTGTCGAGTATTTTGGCAATAGCTCGTTAAATAGTGGATGTGTAGTGAATATTTCTACACTGGATGGATGAGAAAATTCCCGAGAATCCAGTGACATCATCAGATTTAATTGCCCTCCCGTCGATCATGACGAAAAAAATAATAATCTGCCATGCTGTTGAGTATTTTGGCAATAGCTCGGTAAACAGTTGATGTGTAGTGAATTTTTCTACACTGGATGGATGAGAAAATTCCGGAGAATCCAGTGACATCATCAGATTTATTTGCCCTCCCGTCGATCATGACGAAAATAATAATAATCTGCCATGCTGTCTAGTATTTTGGCAATAGCTTGGTAAATAGTTGATGTGTATTAAATTTTTTGATACCAAATTGAAGAGAGAATTTTGGAGAATCAAATGGCATTATCAGATTTCATTGCCCTCCCGTCGATGATGATGAAAATAATAATAAACTGCCATGCTGTCGAGTATTTTGGCAATAGCTCGTTAAATAGTGGATGTGTAGTGAATATTTCTACACTGGATGGATGAGAAAATTCCCGAGAATCCAGTGACATCATCAGATTTAATTGCCCTCCCGTCGATCATGACGAAAATAATAATAATCTGCCATGCTGTCTAGTATTTTGGCAATAGCTCGTAAATAGTTGATGTGTAGTGAATTTTTCTACACTGGATGGATGAGAAAATTCCGGAGAATCCAGTGACATCATCAGATTTATTTGCCTTCCCGTCGATCATGACGAAAATAATAATAATCTGCCATGCTGTCTAGTATTTGGGCAATAGCTTGGTAAATAGTTGATGTGTAGCAAATTTTTTGATACCAAATTGAAGGGAGAATTTTGGAGAATCAGATGGCATCATCAGATTTCATTGCCCTCCCGTGGATCATGATGAAAATAATAATAATCTGCCATGCTGTCGAGTATTTTGGCAATAGCTCGGTAAACAGTTGATGTGTAGTGAATTTTTCTACACTGGATGGATGAGAAAATTCCGGAGAATCCAGTGACATCATCAGATTTATTTGCCCTCCCGTCGATCATGACGAAAATAATAATAATCTGCCATGCTGTCTAGTATTTTGGCAATAGCTTGGTAATTGGTAATTGGAAATTCATGAAATATCTGAAATCTATCAGATGTAATGACCATTCTGTCGGAGGGTGGAAACCAGAAATTATGAAACATGATAGACAGGTGGATGGATACAGCTGTGGCGTCTTCGTAGTGAATTTTTTCGAAAATATTGCAAAAGGATGCACTCTCGAACAGAACGTAGATATCAATGAATACAGAAAATATTTGAAAAATATATTGTTAACCTCATCACATGATGTTTCAAAGAACTGCTTCTATTGTGGTTTGAAGTTCAACGAGGATGACTCCAAAACATGTTCGAGTTGTAGTAGATCTTCTCACATAAAATGCATACGGCATTTAACAACATCGATACATAATGAGTATTCCACCGGGTTGTGTGAACTATGTATGAAATATATAAAAAAAAAACTACGAAGATTGACCTTTCAATACGAAAAGATTTTGAGAACCATTTAACCCATCATCTTTTTTGATATATTATGGGAATTCAATGAACAACGACTATTGCCGAAAGAATAAATATCATATCAACGTGAAAATATTCATCCCATGTTCGTCGGCGCAGCGGGGTAATAAAAAACCTCAGACCATTGGTGCTCCTAATTTTCGTCCTTAATTCAGTATCAAGAAATTTACAACACACCAACTACTTACCAAGCTATTGCCAAAATACTCAAGACCATGACAGATTATTATTATTATATATTTAATGGTATCAAAAATTTCACTACACATCAACTATTTACCGAGCTATTGCCAAAATACTCGACAGCATAGCAGATTATTATTATTTTCGTCATGATCGACGGGAGGGCAATGAAATCTGATGATGCCATTTGATTCTCCAAAATTCTCTCTTCAATTTGGTATCAAAAAATTTACTACACATCAACTATTTACCGAGCTATTGCCAAAATACTCGACAGCATAACAGATTATTATTATTTTCATCATAATCGACGGGAGGGCAAGAAATCTGATGATTCCATTTGATTCTCCAAAATTCTCTCTTCAATTTGGTATCAAAAAATTTACTACACATCAACTATTTACCAAGCTATTGCCAAAATACTAGACAGCATGGCAGATTATTATTTTTTTCGTCATGATCGACGGGAGGCCAATGAAATCTGATGATGTCACTGGATTCTCTGGAATTTTCTAATCCATCCAGTGTAGAAAAATTCACTACATATGAACTATTTACCGAGCTATTGCCAAAATACTCGACTGCATGGCAGATTAATATTATTTTAGCCATGATCGACGGGAGGGCAATGAAATCTGATGATGTCATTTGATTCTCCAGAATTCTCTCTTCAATTTGGCATGAAAGAATTCACTACACATCCACTATTTAACGAGCTATTGCCAAAATACTCGAAAACATGGCAGATTATTATTATTTTCATCATGATCGACGGGAGGACAATGAAATCTAATGATGTCACTGGGTTCTCCGGAATTTTCTCAACCATTCAGAGTGGAAAAATGTACTACACAACAACTACTTTCCGAGCTATTGCCACAAAACTGAAGAAAATTTCAGATTATTATAATTTTCGTCATGATCGATAATATAAAACCGTGGATGACACTTCGGTCACGCTGAAAATGTATACCATGATCTCTTAGAGAGATAGCGTAGTTGTGGTTCGAAAAAAAAAAACCAGAAGTATTCTATTTAGGGAAATTTGAAAAACTTGACAACACCGCAAAACGGCTGCACGCAAATTCCCCCGATTCAGAAAAACTGTGGCTGGCAAAGTGTGGATAACTTCACACTAATAGAAAAGCTCCTTTGTGATATGGATATTAAACCCATTATTATAAACATTGGTGACAGTTCTGAATCTGAAAGCGATTAAATAATATATTAATTTTGTTTTTCTTTTCATAACTGGACATAGTTCTACATGTTCGCAATATATAAATAAATGTATGAATACATTATTTGTTAATTATGTGTTGATCATTACGAAATATATTTCAACTGGTGTATTTTTCCTTCTTAGATCTTCATTTATTTATCATTATACAGTGTGTCCTTGCATCCATGCACGAATAGGTAATTGAAAAAGTTTTAATTCCCTGGTCTAGCAGATTCCTTTTCTGAGTTTTAGTCATGTTTGAATGGAAACTCATTTTTGATATCAAAGTATGCAATGGTTTTGGAAATATTGCACTCCAACCTAGTTTTCTGAACATCTTTATCAACAATAACAACAATCACTATATTTAAATATCCAACAATTATTTTTATCAATAAAATTACAATGTAAAGTAACTGAAAAGTAATCAATAAATATAAAACATCAAACATTAATTGACGCTCCGGGGCGACTTGATTGATTCCAGTGGCGCATTTGCTTTTTCAGCTGCAGGAAAACCCGGAAAAACCTGCAGCACCACATCATCTGAAGATCTTGATCTGCCAATGTCCTCTCTCTCATAAAATAAAATGTAGGGTGTCTCCAGAGGATCCAATAAACCCAAGATATCGTCTGAGTATTTGGTAATACAACTATCGTCAAACTTGAACCAGTCCGTTTTATCTTTTGCCAATTCGTAATAATGGCCACATTCAACGCCGGAACCACAGTGAACAATAACCGCATAAAGATTATAATTGTGGTCTGCTAGATTGAGGTGTTCATTTATTTCGAATCTTCGTATGAGTTTGGTGCTTCTGCCAGAGGTTGAGTCATGTTTGAAGAGCATCAGTGTTATTATTGGATTGACTGTTGCCTCGGCTATACTCATTGTCTTATAATTATTAGTTAGATTGGCGCATATTGGACTAGTGAGGATTTTTCCAGCGAAGGATCTAGAAATACAAGACGAGATAAGCTGTACGGAATTATTTGATCCACAACGGTCAAGACTATTGATTCTTTTATTTTCTTGCTCACGAAGAGTATTCAATAAGAATCCTAAGAATTCGGAACAATCCTCTTGTTGTCCTAACGAGTATCAGTAGACTTCAAAGACTCCAGGAAATCGATTGGTGGGAAAGATGCTGAATTCTTGCAAAACTGCAATTTCACAAACAGGGATTTTAGATTGGTGAATAAGTAGGAAACGTTCTCGTTCATTTTAAAAATCTCGTTTCTGAAATTCTTCGTCATGAATGACACTTGTAAAATGCTATTCATGTAGCAAGTGTTTCCCAAATTATCTAATCCAATTTTCTTCACCAAATAATCAGGACAACTCTCTACTGATTCGTAAGGAAGTTTGTTAGATTCTGCATCTATTACATCTACAGAAATTACATTAATGTGGATAAAATTAGGATTTGATGGATTTGTGTCAAACGGCTGCGGAGGTATGGATAAAACAACTTCCTTATATGAGTGTGACTGAAATTAGAATACAGTAGGGATATCAAGAGTTTCTAGTTAACTCACTGGGCAAATGAGGAAAGTCCATGAACATATCTCTGCCTCCATGTTTCATTATCCTATTAAACCTGGTATCACTGGATTCATGGAATCGCACGTTAAAAGGTAAGACCTTGTTAATCCTTGGCTCGTACAAGTTTCGAATACTGAGGGCTGCCGTTCGGGACGACAGCTGGTTAACGGAAAAAACAATTTTAAACAGATTCATTCCATTTCGCTTTAGTTTATCCAGCAATATTTTTGAAATTTGGAACATTGAATGTGCTCACTGGACGGCACTATTTGACATATTTGGAAAATAAAGAAACAAAGGAATGGAAAATAGGATAGGAAAAAAGGGAAGAAAAAAAGGAAAAGAGAAAAGGGGGGTGTATCCATGAGTGTGTGTCACACGGTATTCTGTTGGAACTAAAAAAAACTCTCATTGTCTGCT
Source organism: Chrysolina americana (assembly GCA_958502065.1). Taxonomy (NCBI): domain Eukaryota; kingdom Metazoa; phylum Arthropoda; class Insecta; order Coleoptera; family Chrysomelidae; genus Chrysolina; species Chrysolina americana. The sequence continues at coordinate 33,809,051 of OY293415.1, read as the reverse complement.
GGTTCGCCTTTTCCATGAAATTGAAAATGTTAATTTAGTTAGTTTAGTAATTCATTATCCTATCCTACACGTTGAAATTTTATCGGGATATTAGCCACGGCATTCTACATTTAGACGTTATTTTGACAAACTTCTCGACTTATTTCATATGCATAACATTGATGACGCACGGGTAAAGATAAAATAATCGAACTGTATCTCACTTTTTTTTGTATAAATCAAATGATTTATGATAAACACCATGAAAAATTATTCATTTGTTTTGATGGTGGCAATGAACGAAACTTCCCAAAAATGAAGAGAAATGTACTGTTCATTCATTCAATACTAAAAAGATTTTATTTTATTGTTTTTATCTTCATACGCTCATACATCCCTCCATCAATGAATAAAAAATCGTTAACCAACTGTGCTACTGGTCCTATTCGTCCTATTCTACATATGATGGAAGTTCTTTGAACGAAATCTAGTCTTGCAATGTTTATACCAGATTGATATATCGTAAAGGCAATTTCAGATTAAAATACTCCCCTTTTTTTCAGGTGAGTGCGTGATCTTCGGTTCAACCTTCACTGCCTTCCGACACATGCCCGTGCTTCATTACAATGAGCTACTCGCAAGGTTTGTATTTAGTATTTCGTTTTCACCCTACACTCAATTTATGTAGTATGGAATGCCGTTATTAACTTTAAATTGAACGAATGACTTGCTTTCTATAGCTTCTTATTTTTTATTAATATCGATTCCCTCGCTATTATCCAAACTTTCGCTTTTGTAGATTCTATAATGCAGTGCATACACGGATTAATAATCTCGAGATGTTTCGTGATATTGTCAAGAAGGGGAGCATATTTTCAAAAATTCAGTTATTCGGATATTATATCTCATTCGAAATACACATTTCAAAATAGATCGTTAAATCTCATTTCAATAAAACAAAACACTAGATCATAAACAATAAGCTATAAAAGTAGGTCATAAGAACAACTGCGAAACGGGAATCTAGGAAAAAAACAGAAAAAAAAAAACGAAAATAAAAGAAAAAAAAACAAAAAAAAAATCCCCGGAAAAAATACCCCCCGGAAAAAACGGAAAAAATACCGCTATATGCGATAACAAGATATCAATGGCCAGTACACAAAAAGTAATGAAATTTGACTATATTTGATTCATTTTCATTCATTCATTCATTCATTTCATTCATTTAAGTTTTAACCTATCCTGTGGAATGTTCATCGTCGACGACCAAAAAAACGATTTTTTATATTTTTATGACTCGATTGTTCCTGAACGAAGTAACCTGGGGACAGATTCGCCTTTTTGCAAGGCTGGAAAATCTGTTGTTCCACCCCTCTGTATTGTAAAATGAATCAAATATGGTCTAGTTTCTTTAACATGACATAGTTGAAATTTCATTACTTTTTGTGAACTGGCCATTGTTATCGCATATAGGGGTATTTTTTCCGTTTTTTTTTTCAGTGGTTTTCTTTACGAGTTTTTTTTTCCGTTTTTTTTTTCCGGAAGTTTTTTTTTTCGGGGGGGTTCCGTTTTTTTTCCCGGTGGTCTTTTTCCCGGGGTTTTTTTCCGGGGATTATTTTTCCATTTACCGCGAAACGGGGACGTGTTGAAAGATACCTTTTAAATAGTAAATAGTAAGGGACCTCTTCCCTAGCTTACACAAATCTCTCGAAAACTTCTGGGGATTAATTACTCGTAGGAATCACGATTGAAACTGTCATGATGATAAGAATGTTGCAATAATAGGTAATACTGACGATCTGATTATTTTGGTGCAATCGCATGGAATTTCTTCAATAATCACATTCTGAAAGTTTTCATTGTATTCCTCTGAGGCCAGCTATTCTGGAAATCTTTATAAATTTCGCAGCTGAAGTGGAACATGAACCCACTCATTATATAACAACGATCTAGGGAATCATTTCGCATCCCGAACTTCTGAAAAGATATTCTTACTCTTAGATATAAATTCCGAGAGCCAATTACTGACATGAATAGAGTCGACCAATTATAATAAAATTTGTTTTTTAATGCCGGACGAAGGGATAAAACATTCCGGTGGAAGCCGTAATGGTTGGTTGGAGTTAGCGGTTCGTTTACTCCCTGTTGTCGGTTCCTACAGGATATCTAGGATTTATACAGTGGACTCGGACAGAACTGAATTTATAGCATTTAATAAGTGACATGTAAGGCCCATGGAGATAAATAGCTGGTGGTTTTGTTGCAATATAAATATATCTTTCTGTTTTCGTTTGTATAGACTTGGCTTTACTTATTTGATACCGGTTTGTTTTTCTATCGGATTTGCTTTCCGACTATGACGGTGATTTATTGATAAAAATTCAGTCATGTTTTCTGTGACGTTGGGATAGTGTCTGGATGAAGGAATATCTAGTCAACATGAGTTGTTCCACTCCCAAAACCATATAATCCTTCTAGCAAATCGAAAGCTTGTACAAACAGAAGTTTATATTTGTAGATTATATTGATTGGCCTTTCCGTCTGCCAGTTATGAGTGAGTCGTTGAAAATAGGAAAATTTAGTAATCCCGATTTAACTAGTTGCTGTTAGATCTTCAGGACTTCATGGCCAACATCTTGTAATATAGGGAGAAAACTAAACCACTCAAAATAAACACATCAACTTCTTTCTTGATTTGAAGGTTCAGTGTAGCTATTCAGCGTGGTAATCCTTCCAATACTTTTCTCTATTCCTTGTTATCCCCACGTATATTTCTGACTAGAAGTTGAAATTTCAGGTCAGGTTGGACCAAACCTAGATGAGTCGAGGAATGATTTTGTATATTCCAATTTGGAATTAAATAATTATGCATCCTGCATCTCTGAAGAATCTGTGTTTTTCAACTCTATCGAGAAAAATATCATTCGTTTCAATTTCAATGAGGATATTGATTTGAGCAAAGTTCTAAAATATGTGCTGCACGATGATGAAACGAATACAATCAACAAAATCGAAGTAGCCTTTCTCTCCACACGTTTCGGCCAAGTGGAAAAATGAGGCAAAAATCTGTCAGAAAACAACTACTTTCCTGGCTAATACCACGACATACATTCCTCCAAGAAGCCCAATTGCAAGTGCTTGTCTTGTAATAAAACAGAAAATTTGTCTGGAAATGACCACCTGCAGACATGTATGTTTCGAGGTTTGTTGCCTTACATCAGTGACAGGGTATGTCGGACAACATTATATGTCCTGTCCCTGCCAAGTGAATAATAGAATAGAATAGAATAGAATAGAATAGAATAGAATAGAATAGAATAGAATAGAATAGAATAGAATAGAATAGAATAGAATAGAATAGAATAGAATAGAATAGAATAGAATAGAAGAGAAGAGAATAGAATAGAATAGAATAGAATAGAATAGAATAGAATAGAATAGAATAGAATAGAATAGAATAGAATAGAATAGAATAGAATAGAATAGAATAGAATAGAATAGAATAGAATAGAATAGAATAGAATAGAATAGAATAGAATAGAATAGAATAGAATAGAATAGAATAGAATAGAATAGAATAGAATAGAATAGAATAGAATAGAATAGAATAGAATAGAATAGAATAGAATAGAATAGAATAGAATAGAATAGAATAGAATAGAATAGAATAGAATAGAATAGAATAGAATAGAGTACAATACAATACAATACAATACAATACAATAGAATACAATACAATACAATACAATACAATACAATACAATACAATACAATATTTTTTTCTGCTCAACTCTGACATAATTTTCAGTGGTTAAAATCCCAGAAAAGAGAAAATGAGTCAGCAGAATCTGTTATTATGTGACGGTCTATAACTTGAGAGTCTTTTGTGGACCGCGGGCCTCCCAATCGGGGCGAGAGTCAGGGGGTAGGCGGATCGTCACGTTCAGCGGAGTGAGGCAATTTATGTATTTTTTCGGTGAACTTTGTTCAAGGTAACAAATTTAATATGAAATCAAAATATTGTAAAACAGAGTCGCTTTTTCCCTATAACTAGGTACTAAACGGCTGAACCGATTTTGATGAATTTTCGGTCGTTAGATTCGTCTTGATGCCGCAAGTGACACTTATTATATTAAAATTATGAAAATACAAAATAGCAGATTTTTTGCGCCAAATTGGCCATTTTGATACAACATAATAATTGTGTACTGAAAAGCTGAAAATTAAAAAAAGTTGATAAATAAACTAAAAAACCCGACTGGTTTGAAATAAAAATCCAAAGAGAAGTAACATCTTTTCAAATCAAATAAAAACTGAAAGCAGTCGGGACCAATTTGCTTAAAAAAATCTATAGAAATAGAATGGGTCTGGGCTACTTTCAATTTTTCTTTATGAAAAGTTTTTTGCATTTTAGTGTAAACCGCAGTTATATTGATTAGCTCTAATAAATAATCTGGTTCAAATGGCTAAGATTGTTGTTATAGTTTTGGTGGATTTATTATTTATTGTGTATGGCACTGAATAATCTAGTGTGGTGAAACAAAATTAAGTGTTTCCATTTGAAAAATTTCTTGAGTGTAGAGGAGTGCCGCTGATCGCGTTTTATATTTTCAACAACATTCATAGATCCATAGCTGAGAATAGGCTTAGTGCTTAGAGCACTTTTCGGGATTACTAAGCACTAAGCCTTTTCGTAAAATGCACTAAGCACTGAGCACTGAATCCAAAAAGTGCTCGGGGGCACAGTGCTTACGAGCACTAAAATGCTTCAGGCACTTTCACGAGCACTGAGCCTAGGATTTGGGACAGCTCTGTTGACGTTACCTTCTATGTGAAATCTTGTTCAAAATCATCTCCATCTATATCAAAATATTATGGATTTATCATGATGAATGAAGGCTTTCCTACTTTATTCTTGATTTGAGATCCCAAAAGGAGTACAAACTTGTTGGGAGATTGGTTGTTGACTTCAGAAATGAGTTCGAGTTACCAAATCGACTTTTTTGGCCTCTGCTTGACAACCTGCCTCATCTGTTTCAGAATTTGAGACGAGCAGTATAGCGTTACGAACAATACAATCTTTCAAATAATATCATCAGTTGAATGATTCTGCTGAATCAGAAAGACCCCCCAAGAGATCTCGCAAGGACGTGTGATTGGATAAACGAGGGCAGTCGAAAAAATAGTGTCTTTGTGGTTGGCCAGCTTGAACCATATACATCAGTAAATCTTCGCGACTTCATAATTTTCGCATGTTAGCATGAATGACTAAATCATCAACAAATGACAACTATCTATCCCACCACAGAGAGTGTCCCATAGGTTGCAGTGCCTCTGGAATATCTTTTTTGTGAAAAAAGAAATAAATGTGTCCCATCAAAAAATGCTTATCCTTTTTTTTGACTGTAGTATTCCATTGAGCCAATATCAATAAATAACAGGCGAAGGTTACACCAGAAAATCGTAAATTCGCCAACCATGCAATTAGTTCCTTATGATTTCAACAAGTGAAATCTTCATTTCGTGATAAATTATCCGCAGAAAGTTTTCATTCGTGTAGATGTCAACGAAACGGATGAAATAATAAATAAATTCTACTTAGCAAAAAGTTGGAAGTTGGTGGAAACTGAAAACAGACTTAAGAAAAAATAATGATATCTTTGAGAGAGCGACCCAACAGCTGGGGAGTCTGCCGTCGTCTGGAGCGCAAATGAAGAAATATCGAGGACATAAACTTACCGTAACGACTTCCTACATCCATAGAAGAAAGAAGTTGAAATATGGAATTACGCGTTGTTCTTATGATATTATATTTTGGTGACCCAGAATTGGATTTTACGAAGTATGAAGTCGTTTATTCGTGACCAGATTTAATTTTTCTGGAGAAAAGGGAGAGTAAACTAGTTAAACTTTGCCAGGGAGTTTCTGGGTGGAAAAATGATAACTTCTGTGAGAGCTCATTGCGATTTCGTCGTTATACCATTGAGGTATGATTGGTACATTGAACTCAATTATTGGGTGTATGTTGAGAATTGAAGAATCAATGAATGAAAAACAAGTTATGCCATATTCATCCATAAGCAAAAATTCGCCTAAACAGAGTTACAAGAATTGAGCATAAGAGGCATGTTAGTGATAAAAAAAAAAAGAAAATACTTATATATGACTTCAACGTGTAAAACTGAATCAAACCGGGTTCTCGTCATGCTATTTCAGTTCAAGGAAAACTTCATCAGAGTCAGATTATCAACTTAAGAAAGGACATACGCTCTTCAGTAGATGAAAGAATCTATATTGGAAAGTGCACAGGAGTCATCGAATGTCGTACAGTACCTTTGAAAGCGTTTAGACCTGGAATAAAGTGTCCAGGGGTGTGGCAGAAGGTTATCTGATTGATAATTATAAAAAACTGATATTTGGAAATTTGGATTGAGGAAATAAAGATAAAATAACATGCGGGTTATAGGACCAAATGTAAATGTAGCGTTTTAGATGATCCATTAGGAATGAATCATAAGTGACAACTTCAACTACATAAGGATGATTTCCAGTAATATTTTATAAAATAAGTTTATATGAATGAAACTAATGAAACTAATACCTAATTTCTTTTTTAAGTAAGCTTCAGTGTCCGGCATAAAGAATGTGATATACGGGAAAAAATGTTTATTATTAGAATATTGGAAGAATAGTATATTGTGTATCTATTAGTAAAAGCAATACATTCCCGGACGACAATGTAAATTGTTGGCCGAGGCGATAAGCCGAGGCCAACAAGCATTGAAGTCTGGGAATGTGCTTTTACTACGAGGTACACATACTATTTTTTTCTGAAATCGCAATCAGCATTATCATAAATTAAGGAATTATACTTATTGTTTACGTGCATTCATTTACTGTCTAAAATGTATACAAGCCGTCAAAAATGTTCCCGGATCGTTTACGATACGGGAATAGTTATTATACTAACAAGTACGGAAAGAGTACCATTCCCACATGAGACTTTTTTTTTTTTTTTTTTTTTTTTCAGTGGGGTGGAAATCCTCATGGACTCTGATCGCTCGGTGTCCATCGCGTATCAGTAGTGTCAGACTCTTACTGACTAAAACCACCCCAGGTGTGCTGCACTTGCCAAGCCGTTAGGCCATAAAGCTGCACCTACATCCCATTCCAACGTCCACGTCACGATATCCCTCGCTCCTCCGCCCCGCCACACCCCCCCACCACCGTTGGGTCGTGACCCACCGAATACCGGGCGGGCAATCAGCGGGGAAGATCCTTCCTTCTTTATTCCGCTCATCCTCCACATTCAAACAGCGCCCTCCCTGGTCGGCAGTCTTATTCTATCCGAGCGCCTGCTCTCCCGATTTACTTTCGTCGCTCGTTTATCCCGAAGCCAGGCCACTATTACCGTCGCATTGACACTATGTTGGTTCTCATACTTCTTCATCCTCGACCACAGCCCCCGCCCATTCATTCAATATCCTTACCCATTCATCCTTCACACCATTCGTATCCCTTAGCTGTAACGCTCCAAGTCTATCCTCCTCTTCCTTGATCCTCCTTCTCCATTCTACCCTTTCTCTCCGCATGCAATCGTTCCTGATGTGCTCCGCCGTGTCAGTCCCGCCAGTTCCACACTGGCATGGGGTCTCTTGTGCAATTCCGAACCTTGCCAGGTAACCCCGAAAGTTCCCATGCCCTGTGACCAGTTGCACTGCCTTCCTTGCTAATGGTATACACCCCATCCCTACCCTGTTGCACATACCATGTACGCTTCTGCCGGTCATGCCGCTGTCCCATTCACCCTGCCATTTTTCCATCACCATTCTCCTAATCCTTTCCCTCTCCTCCATTCTGCTATGTCCCAAGTCTATTTGCCATGTGATCTCTTGCAGTTCCGCACCTCTTCTACTCTCTTCATCTGCTCTTCTGTTACCCTCATTCTCCCTAACATGCCCTTTCCTCCACTCAATTTCCGTCACCAATCCCGCTACCCTTCTGTTTTCAAGCATTCTCCTAATACGAGCTGCCCTTTTGCTCTTCGTCCTCGCATTCCTAATGGTCTCCACTACTCCAGGCGAGTCACTTATTATTCTTATGTCCATCTCTCCACCCATCAGTACCCCTTTACCTATAGCCACCATTTCGGCTTCCTGTACGCTTCCCAGCTCACTGATTCTTTCCCGACCCATTCTCCACTCGCTCCCCTCCTTATGCGCGCATCCTATACCCACTCTTTCATCCTCTCTCTTAACCGCGTCCACAAATACCTCTTTTAGCCCTTCTCGGTTCTCCAGAATTGTTCCGATCATCCATGGGTATATTCTGTCGCACCCGTTTATCCGTCCTCTTACTTTTTCTTTTCCGTGCGCCTTCCATTCTTCATACCTCGTTGCTGCCTCTATGTATAGAGGCGCCAACCCAGTCAGCACGCATAACGCGGCTGACGGCGCCGTTCTATATGCCCCGCTGGCCGATAGCGTAAACGGTCTCTGTATCGCCCCCAATTGTCTGATCACCCTAGAGTCCTTCGCTCTTGCTCCCCATACTTGGACGCCATACATCACCGCCGGCTTAACCACTCTTTCGAAAATCAGTCTGACACATCCTCTCCTTAGCCTTACGTCACGGCCCGTCCATCTTCTTAGTTTTCCTGCAACTATAGCCGTTCTCCTTCTTACCTCCTTAAGATGATCAATGTACAGTAGGCCCTTGTCTACTATCATGCCCAAGTATGTGATGTTACCGCCGCACTCAATCCGTTGCTCTCTCACCCTAACCACCGGTTCCTTGTCCAGTTTCCTGGCCGGGACAAACATGCATTCGGTCTTGTTTTCGTTATACCTCAGCCACATTTCATCCTCCCATTCCTGACATTCTTTCCACACCTCCTTCCACATCCTTTCTATTTTCTTTACCGACGCATGAGACTGCCGTTCCCCGAACGACGCAAAGCGGAGTTCGGGTAAGCAGTCGAGTGCGGGAGAGTACCTTTCCGTATGAGTTAGGATCAATATTTTCTCTACAAGCGCATTGAAACATCTTATGTTGCTCTCTTGAACAAACTTTTGCGTGCGGGAAAAATATTTCCCGCACTAGTGCGGGAAAAACTCACTTAAAGTGACAGTAGCGTGCGGGAAAATGACACCTCTCAAACTAAATTGCGTGCGGGAATAGGGCGGAACACGCACGCTTGTAGGAAAAGTAATTTCCCGTACAGTTTAGTGCCGAAAACGGTCCGGGAAAGTTCGTTGCTTAGCAACGGACTAAAATACTAGATTAGCGTATTTTGAGGCCTGAAGTTGCTCCGAGAAAGTGGGCATTCTTGAACGATTTCAGAAAAACAATTTTGTGATCGATCGTGCGTGTCGTACAACCTGAAATTAAATTTTAACAATTGTCATTTAATCACTAGTTTGGCGATAAATTGGTCTATGAAGGGGCAAAAACTAAAGTGAGATGGCAAGATATGGAAGAAAGTTATTTCAAAAAGTATGAATTTAGATTTTATGCTAATGTAGGTACGGAAAAATTTTTATCAATATTTTCCGATTTCTTAACAAATCTCAATTTTTTTTCTGAATAGCTTGTATGTAGTAAAACATATGTTTTTCTCAATTTCTAAACAACAGATAGCACTACATTAATTTTAGAGAAGTGATTTCTGCCAGGACCCTCGCTTTTACGTACATTCGTCTGTTCTCAACACTTATCTTAGAATTTCACCGCCGCTGAGATGATAATGGAAATCCAAAACATCGTAATTTTCAGATAATAATCAATTTTTTCAAATTTGTTAATGAACATATAAATTAGCACGTAAACTTGAAAATATTTCTTGAAGTTTTCAAGTTAATGTGTGAAGTGAAACTTGATTTTAATCGGGGCAAAACTGTTTTTGGATTACCGTAATATCAAAGTATTCGTTGAATTCTGTCACGACTTCCAGAATATACGAACCAATGTAATAGCGAGTATTCTGGTAAGAACATTTGTTTTAATTACATATGTGGTATATATTGTACAGAAAATGCTGTCATTTTCATCGAAAAGTACATATTCCACTATAGTCAACCTATTCAGAAAAAAAATTAGATTTGTAAAGAGATCGGAAAATATTCAAATTTACAGGTCATTGCCCATAAGAAATGTGTGAGGTCCTTTGTTATCTATACATAAGAGGACCTCAGCCAAAAGCCTCATTTCTCAAAATATCAGTTCATATATTTCAGTTTTGCGAATAACCTTCAAAAAATTTCTCAGATTCTAGAGGTAAAACACTGATCTTGTGTTTTTACCAAATGTGTTATTGACACACCTAATTGTTGTAAATGTTTCCTTGATTATATAACTCATCATAAAATTAGCCAATTTTACCCACTTACTTATCCTTTAGTGAAAATACCCTCAACAACAATGTGAATATTGCCATAAGCAAAGTGTTGTTGGCGTTTTTGAAATAACTTCTGAAAATTACAAACAATCATGTTTCGTTACTTTTTCTATTCTTTTTTTATATAGAATGCCTTGGTTTCAGCTCTACTACTACCAGCACTTCAAATTCAACTTCTAAAGATGAAATAACAATAATTAGTTATGAAAATTATCCATTTGATTTCAGTTATTAATCAATAAAAAATATGTTTTCTTCATTCATTGGATAATCGAAATGAATACCACTCGAACAAACGGAAACTATCAGTAGTAATATCACTAGAACTTTGAAAATAGACGAGATGATTTTATGACGTTTTGACAAAATTAATTTCATCGTTCGCAGCTAAATTCCATAAATATTTCCCAAATATATTTGTGACTATATGTTGTATTTCTGGGAATTTTTTCTTTGATAAGCGATTTATACTTTGAACAATCGGATTGCCAAAAGGTGAAATTTATTTGGAATGAAGTTGATAATTTCACTCGCTATATGAAACTCGCATCTCCTGTGATATGAGAACCAATAAAAACGGAGCTTCACTGATAGTACACAGTTCCTTCCTTTTGAGCCGGTAATACGACGTCGTCATGGGCAACCACGCATGCAAACAACAATGAAGGATATATCTTGCTAGCAAGGATGACATTATAAATGTCAGAACTAAAATGAACAAGAATATACGTTTTCCTAATTTCGTTTATCTCAATAAATACAACTCGTGCTCACAATACTATCGTTAATTCTGTCAGAAATCTTAATTCCGCTAGGAATCGTGGTTTACCTCAAAGCAATTTTATCGAGTTAAAGATTTCTGACGGAATTAACAATAGTACTGTGAGCATGAGTTGTATTTATTGAGATAATTTCAAGAGCCAACGAAGTTAGTAAAACGTATATTCTTGTTCATTTTAGTTCAATGAATAAAAGCTGTCAGACTGACATTTATAATGTCATCCTTGCTAGTAAGATAATATATCCTTCATTATTGTTTGCGTGCGTGGTTGCACATGACGACGTGGTTTTACCGGCTCAAAAGGAAGGAACTGTGAACTATCAGTGAAGCTCCATTTTTATTGGTTCTCATATCGCAGGAGATGCGAGTTTCATATAGCGAGTGAAATTATCAGTAAAGCACCGTTTTTATTGGTTCTCATATCGCAGGAGATGCGAGTTTCATGTAGCGAGTGAAATTATCATTGTAATGTTGACATGATTGGGTGAAATTGTTTCATATGACACAAAATGATAAAATTTGAATGGTTGTTAGAACTGTCAAATATTTTTTAGCTTGATTCACTTTTTTGAATTTACAAATAACCATAACTATAGTTCGTCATGTTTCAACTTTTTTTCATCAATCTATTACTGAAAACGATGTTTGCCATTTTCTGGACTGAACCGATTCAGTGATTTATTGAAATTGTAACTGGATGAATTTCCGTATCCAAATCACACCTGTCCACATGCAGAATGTTGCCGTTCTACCGTCATAAAACCACCCCAACACACCAAATCGTATGGCAAGTGAAACATCAATATTTTCGAAACGACGCCAAAGTTAGGACATCAGTAAATGAAAACTGTGCAAACGTGTCATCCATAATGGAGCAATAAAAACTCGTTCAATAGAGTAACTGGAACACGCTGATTCAAATGTGCATTTCCATATCATTTCCTCGTTTGGCTGCTGTCAAATGGTTTGTTTTTGTCGACAAATACAAATAAAGGCTAGTGCACCATTAGCATTGTACATCATTCGCTTTGTTGCCTTGGCAATCGTAAACGACAGACAGCAAACGGGCAATGATAATAACTTCCGTTAAGTACCTGAGGAGGAAAATAAGAGAAAGATATCGTTTTGGTGTACTTGCCGTTCAAATGTTAAGCCGGAAATTGTTTTCTTTGTCGAGGGTTTGCGTTATGATATACTTAATACTAGTGTTGGTTCCATATTCGTTCCTGATTAAAGAGAAAATTGAAAAGTACACCTCTTTTTAATGAGAACAAAAAGTATTTAACCCCTTCACCACACAAGTAATTTATTTCCTAGATGCGCATTTCGATAACAAAGTTATCTTCATCAGTAGGAATTACTAAACTAACTGTAAATCGGCATACCAGTCTTATTTATATCAAATAATTAATTACCATGGGTTAATCCGTGTACCAGGAAGTGACCCTCCTAATGGGCAGGTGCAAACCCAATAAACAATACAACAAAAGCACTTAATTATTCTTTTACAGGTATCAAGTCGAATAATTTGGAATTTAATGGACTGTTATCATTATTAAGCAAGGGTTTCGAGCCTCTTTTTCTAATAGCAATACTCTCATAACAATCTAATTTTCTGATACGGAGGTTATGATGAAATGGCGACGTCAGCAGATATTCTTGACTTCGTTATACAACAGGAATCCTGGAATAGATAGTATTTCGTATTCCGAATACTTTGAAACGATTTTTGAATCGTTCTACATAAATGCTGAATACATTTCGAGAATACTCAAACTGGAATCCCTTAAGAATATTCCTAATAGATTATTAATAGAAATATATGATGGGGAGAGTAATCTCTGTAGAATATTCATTGTAGTAAATGAGTGTGTGTTCTGAATTGAATATACAATAATTATAATATTTCAAATCAGGCTCCCCCATCTAAGACCTTGGTGAGTTGCGACACCACTTTCCTGAGCCTGAGGGACGGTCTTCTGTATCATTTTGAGAGCAGTGAACCCGCCTGTAGAGGATACCTGGCATGAGCATGCTGCCTTTTCCGCCTAAATTCTGAGGGATTATGTATCCCATCTTCGGGGTCGAGGCTATATCAAAGCCCCTCCTCATCAGCCGGTTAACGAAGGGACAGAAGTGGCAGATATGCCACGTGTTGTTCTGGCTGTAGAGAAAATCCGCATCATACTGCAAACGGAAGGTATTAGAACCCGCAGGTCGCTTCATAACACCAAGTTTCTGAAACCACAACAACTGGCATCGTATCCAGTGTGTGGCAGACTACGTGGCGACCAATAATAGTTCCTTCACCTCTGTAGTGCGGCGGAATTGCCAAAAAGTTCCTCGAGCATAGCATAGGAAATTGGCCTGATTGGACTCATTCAAGCATCAGAATACTGTTTGGGATTGAATGAATGATGTCTGCAAGAAAAAAAAGTTAATAAATCTTCTAATGGCGTACAAAATAATAAAATAAAAATGGCCACTTTAAACTTCAACACGCCATATCTCGAAAACTAGTCATAGAATCGTGTTGAGTCAATGGTAAAGTGATCGGATACTTTAACATACTTAATTTTCCAAAAATTGGTCGCCTTCATAATTTCCAAGATGGCCAGCCCAACCTATAAACGTAACAGGAAAAAATTAAGTTTTTTTTAAATCAGTCAGCAGGGACAGTATGTTTGGGTTCACGCGAAATCATTTTTATGCGTTTGAAATGACATAGAGCGATACAAACACCGCGCATTGAAGAGAGGTATAACATTGATATCGCACGCGTTAAAATTCAAACATACGGCCCCAGAACTGTTACCTGCCTGTAATTATCTATAAGGGTACGATCGTTTTTTTATATATGGGAATAACTTTGCCCTGTTTCATGTATGATGGAAAAACTTCTATTTCAAATGATAAGTTAATTAAGTACGCCAGAGATTCAGCAATAATTTTATTATTTTTACGCTTATTTTATCATTTCCTACCCTTTTTATTGTTTTTAAGATTGGAAATAATAGTAATGATTTCATGGCTGGTAACGTTTCGAGCTTTGTCCACTATAACTAATCGGTATAGTACATTCTGTTGATTTACTATCGCCAAATTTTTCCTGCAATTTATTTTGAGTATTTCGAGAGAATGAGTAGCAAAGCATACTGCTACTTCTTTCGGTTCAGTTACTTTGACTTCTTCAATATTCAGAATAATATTTTTTTGTTATTACTTCTGTTTATTTCCTTATTTACAATGTTCCATACTGTTTTTTGTTTATTTTCACTTTTTCTTATGATATCTGAGATATGTTGAGATGATCCATTTCTGATTTGAAAAAACTCAAAATTTCGGAATTTTTAAATGAAAATACTTACGTACTTTTGGGTACATAATTCTACAAGACTTGAAAATTCTTTCGGTTCAGTTACTTTGACTTCTTCAATATTCAGAATAATATTTTGTTAGTTATTACTTCTGTTTATTTCCTTATTTACAATGTTCCATACTGTTTTTTGTTTATTTTCACTTTTTCTTATGATATCTGAGATATGTTGAGATGATCCATTTCTGATTTGAAAAAACTTAAAATTTCGGAATTTTCAAATGAAAATACTTACGTACTTTTGGGTACATAATTCTACAAGACTTGAAATTCATCCAATACAGTAATCCAGACCGGTCAGCTCATACTCCAACATCATCAATAAAATTCGGTAAATGCCTCGATACGAAGGCTAACTCATTAATTTTAAACAACTCAGCCTAATTGAATGATAAAAAAGAAGTATCGTTCCCATGGCGCAAAATCTCATTGATAAGACGGATAGAGGTATATGCTCGACCCTTCATTGTAATTCCATTCATCCCCAGAGGTACATGGGCGTAAAATTAACCCATTTCCCTAACACAATGCGAAGATTTAATCGGGCCCTAGCGTTTATAATCTCCTAAGCCTGAAACTGGCATTATTTCAATCGTTCTCATCTTTCTATCAGATTCAGTATAGCGTTCAACCATTATATAAAGCATCAGAAATGAAACTGCAAATCGTTCAACTAATATCCGTAATTAATTATGAGAATTAAAAGAGCCATGTGAGTTATTGAAATCAAATGAGTTTCGAGGTACCGCAAAAGTATTTATACAGGTTGGGACAATGGAAACTTTCCATCCTAAATTGTAGGATTGAAAATCAAAATTTGGGAAAACGCTCGATCAAATCGATATTTGATTTGAGAAGGAACTAATTTTCAGTGGATTTCACCCCCGTAGCTTTAACCCTGTAGCTGGGGGGTGAACCACCCTCAAAATTTGAATAGGGAAAGGGGTCGTGCCATACCTCGTTGTGAAGGTCTCATTGAGTGCTTCATGACCCTATTATTTTGCCTTATCATTTTCATCGATAACGAAATGACAGGTTGTCAAAGTCTTGGTAAGTGACTATTGTTTTCGTAATAAAAATACCAAATAATTAGAGTGTCAAGCTTAATAATCAGGTATACACGTCAAAATATCCCCTCTATGCTCCAGCTTTTGTTGGATTAATATGCAACATGGCGAAGTAATCATTTATGAAAAGGATAGCTTCTCTGTTAATATTTGAATTTTCAGTGTGGTTAATGTAAACGGACTCTTCGAAAGATACTGCAACAAGTGCCCACCAAACAATTAACAATAGCTGCAGTTAATAGGTTAATAGGGTACAATTTATTTCTAAAAATTTTAATGAGTTTCTGAGTACATTGTATAACAGTTTCGATAGAGTTATTATTGATGGTGATAACAAATAGTAAAAACCTAATAGTCTAAGAGTCAGTGAACGGCATATTTGACTTATTTTAGGAAAGCCTTAAAAGACAGGTGAAAGGCGCCTGGAATATTGTAATTGGTTTCTTCGACAAAATGCTGAGAATCACCTATTTAACTATTATATCTTGTTTACGGACGAGTCAAGATTTACCAACAATGGATTATTTAACAGGAATAATACAAGGTAGGTACTGTACTTTATTTGGATTATTGTCGATAGTCGAAGTGTAAAGTGCTAAAAGTGTGAACGGTCTTTTGTTTCAGGTACTGGGCGATAGAAAACGAGCACCGGTTTCGACAAGGTGGCTTCCAGGAGAGATTTGGTGTGAATGTTTGGGCAGGAATAGTTGGAACTCATATTGTTGGCCCCATTCTTTTTCAAGGCCAACTAACCGGAGAGAGATACTTTAATTTTTTAACGAATGAAATTTCGGAATTCATTAACAACCTACCAGCGGAAATAGCTGAGAGAATGTACTTCCAGCAAGATGGCGCCCCTCCGCATAATTCAAGAATAGCGAGAAATTATCTTCAAAATCGCTTTCAAGAGAGACTTATAACAACCCATGGTCCAGTCAGGTGGCCACCAAGGTCACCTGATCTTACTCCGTGCGACTTTTTTCTATGGGGGCATCTTAAAAATAGGGTGTATTCCACACAGCCTACAACTCTACATGAGCAGGAAGTAAAAATTCGTAGAGCTTTCCAAGATATCACGCCCCAAATGTTGAGAAACGTTTTACATGAAAATATCACTAGAGTCAATAAATGTATTGACGCTGAGGGAATGCATTTCGAACCTTTGTTTTGAATTTATTATGAATAAAGCGAAAAGAAAAAAAAGTAGGGTTTCCATTTAAAATAAGAAAGTTGATGTTACTTCCGGTCAGACCGGAAGTTAACTTCGACATGTCAATATGCTCAAATTCTAGCTCTTATGTCATTATATCGACGCTCCAAATTTCACAAACCTACTTCATACAATAACTGAGATATTCCATAGGCAATACTTCTTTAGCCACCCGGTATAAGAGGGAATCATATCTGGGCCACAAGATTTTCTTGGCTTAAGTTTTTTTGCGGCTCTCAGTATATCTTCATCATTTATAGAATCTATATCTAAACAGGAGTTCGTTAAAAAATATACCTGAAGATTTTCTGTATTATAATCCGCTTGATTTTTTGAATATACGTTCAAGAAATTATCTGCAAAAGCTTCTGCAATATTCTGATGCCCCTTTATTGTTTCCCCCCTGTACACCATGGTTTCGGTCAAGGAACTTGAGATTGATTTATTTTTTGCAACATATGACCAAAAATTTTGAGAGTCACTAGATATGCTGTTTTCGATTTATTGCAGATAAACCCTATGAGCATTTTTTATATCCAGTTTTGTTTTTGTTCTCAGATATATGAAATTTTGATAATCCAAAATATTGTTAAATTTTTTATATTTTTTCGAATTCATCTTTCCTTTTTAAATCCTTTAGTATTTCTCTTGAAAACCAAGGTGGATAAATTTTTTTAATTTTTTTTGCCAAAGGAACGCACTCCTGTAAGATTCTATGAAGAATATCATAAAATTTTTGGACTACAGCATTTATATCCATATTACTACTTTCCAGCTCATCCCAACATACTTCCTTCAAGATATCATACAATTTTGTGAAATCAGCTTTTTTAAAATTGAATTTAGGGTTGAAATTCATATTTGGTTGGTTATTTTGATTTCTAGGGTTCACTTTCAAGTTAAAAAATAATGATGGATGGTGTTCATTCTCTTCCACAAGTGGCATATCACATTTTTCCAGACAGATCGAACAATTGCCAATAACTAAATCAAGGTATCTATTTAGTCGGTTTGGCACATTATTGTACTGCATAGCATTAATTAAATTTAAGCAATTCAGATATCTTTGTTCAATTGAGGATAATCTCTCTTTGTTGCCCATATTAACTACTCCCGGAATGTTGAAATCCCCCACCAACAAAAAATATCATTTGAGCATAGTAATCTATTCTCTATGTTGTCAAAAATATGCTCATAGGTTTGTAAATTCATATTATGTTGACATTTGTAATCTTTTCTTACAGCTATTATTTCCCGTATCACCAAAATTCCTGTCTCTCCTAATCACCACGTAATTTTTATCAATAAAGAGTTCCCCATCAAAAACACTGGAAGACAGCCACGTTTCATTTAATATGATAACATCATAATTTGCAGCACTCGAACTCAAAATAAACTCGTTGATTTTCGAATTCAATCCTTGCACATTTTGATAAAACACATTAAATTTTTTGTAATTATGGTTAATGCACATCGTTTAAATTTGATTCAGTTTTTATCAAAAATATACGTGAGTTTTCAAACTGCCTCATGAAAATATTACCATTCCTCACCCATAAAAATCTTACTTCGTTCTTCTTTTTGAATTCTCTACATTTGCCAAACAAAGTTTTGTTTTGTCCGGTAAGCGCTTCATTTATATAAATTGGAAGTTTGGCTTCGACCCCTTTGATATTCGGATAGACGTCTCCAGTGTTCAATGATCGTTTAACTCTTCTTGCTTTCATGAACTCTTCTTTTTTCAGCCTGGACACAAACCTCAGGAAAATTGTTTTGGGTTCACCTTTATTATTTCTCCTTTCAGCGCGATAACAAAAGACAATTTCGTTCGTTTCGACTTTTAGATTCAGGGCCTTGCAAATATTCATTACAGTGGTCTCTACATTTTCTTCCTTGATTTCGGGCACCCCCACAACTTCAACCGTGTTGAGTTTTGACTTTTGTTCTTGGAAATTTAATTCTATCTTGAGCTCGTCATTTTCCTTTCTGAGATAAACGCATTCTGTTTCTAAATGTTCGATCTTTTGCATACACTCCTTGATTTGTTCAGCTTGTGCTTTTATTAACCCGTTATTTTCATCGATTTTGTCATTACAACATTCCATAGTATGATTAATATTGTTTATTTGATCTGACATAGTTTTTATTGCTTTCAATAAGTCAGCAATAGAGGGTTGCATTCCTTGCACGTCCAATCCTCATATTTTGTACATACTTTTTTTGTAGTCTATATGACTTGCTTTGCTACAATCCTCAGTTTTGCATTTTGACTCTTTCCGTGTATTCAAAATTTTCATATTGCATATTTCGCAAACCGAGTTCATTGTACCTTTTAATTTTGCTTCCACAAAAAGAATATAAGCTGATCCGTATTTCGGTGAATTGGAACAAAAACACAGGGGAGTTCGGTCTCCTATCAATGTCTCACCTTAGTTTTATTTATTTATGTAGAACGATTCTCTGCTCACTATGATCAAAATTCGATTTTATTGCCCTTTGGAATTGAAATACGTACTTGGCCTTTGGGTATATTTGTTAGCAGGTCACATGCACTCTTTGAGTTTATACCACTTTATTGATAACTTTTTACGGAGCACTTGAGATATACGTGTGAATGGTCTAAACGCATGAATGTAGAAATCAGTGAGATTATACTAATTGTATTGGAAATATTTTAATTATAATCTGACCTTATTTTAATTGATTGGTATCTGATACCTATTTATGTGTTTTCTGCACAAATATGTATTTTTGACGTGCTACAAACATTTCGAAAATGAAACGTACTAAAGTAGGTACTTTACTTTATTTCATTCGCCAACAATTCATGTTCTTGTTTCAGATTGTGAAAATTTGTGTATATCTGTTTGTGATATCTTAGATGGATATTTTAACGAATATTAATTAACGTTTTGTACATGATTGACTTGCCAAAAACATAATTGTAACTTGGTTGAATGAATTCTATTCTATTCTATTCATACAACGTATCTACTACACCCAGGTATACCCGTGGGGGAGGAAGATTTTACTGTCTGACAAGCCATAGGAACCGACGTACCGGTCTGCCTTCAGATACGTCCGATACTTAAAAGAACAACATATATGTATAAATTTTAAGTTTCCTAAAATATTTTTGAAAAATATATTTTTCGAAATATTTAAAATTTCTGCCACCACTTCCAAAATCGACAAACAATTTCTTTCATGTGAAAGAATACGGGTTACCCTTCTCTCTAAGCGTGGAAAATGAAGAGCAAATATCTATCAGAAAACAACTACTTCCCTGGCTAATACCACGACGGACATTGAACTACATCTGACAGATATTTGTGCAACGTTCTTCCAAGAAGATCCACTTGGTGGAAACGCTTGGAGAGAAGGGTACCCCGTATTCTTTCACATTGTAGATACCTCTCTGACACAATATATTCGAACTCGTTCGAATGATTACAATTTCTTTCATATCAACTCACCCCCTTTGTTAGACATCTACATGGGCATTTTTATATTCTGCAGAATAATGGCTGACAAATTATTCCTTGAATTTCATGATTCAGTAACGCTTTGACAGTATGATTGCTGTTGGAAGACTGTGAGGACTGAAAATCGAAACGAAGTTATTAAGGAAAGGTGTGGGCGAAAGTTAATTTCCGGTTCCTCTCCTTTCAAGAAAACACTGCTGAGTCGTATTTTGACTCTAACGTTGCGTGCCGACTACACAAATAGGCACAACCGATATCCTTTTATGTTGCACGCCACATATCGGCTTCTTGATACTAAAACACTCCTTTTCCGAAGAATATGCTCATTAGTAGACAAAATAAATATTGATTGTAAACATCTATATTATTGTTATGAACAACTTTATTCTGAAATGGATTTGATGGTAATATCATTTATTTAATTTGAGTTGAAGTTGTATAGATAGTAACATTTTGTTGGGGGCACCATTTCTCATATAGAGTACCACAGGGAACCGTCCTTTGGCCAATACTCTTCAATATCTACATAAATGATTTACTCAAACTGGAGAGTGGGGGAGACTAGCTGGACTTTATTGGAAGAAAAAAGTGAGAGAGACTCCATTAAAATAATTTCAATAAAACCATGTTCCTGCCTTTTACTTCGTACTCCCGTTACCTACCAGACTACGATACGCTGACCTATTCCTTCAACTTCAATTCCTTCTAAACCATACATCAAATATCTGGTTGTCTACATAGACCTCCACTTGAAATGGGATATGCAAATAAACATTGTGGTAAAGAAACTTCGCTTCACTTTGCATAAATTCAAATATCTTGTGAAAATTCTCATTTTTGATCAATTGAGAATGCTATACTATGCACTGGCACAGTCTCACATTAGATATGGGTTGATAGCATGGGGAGCTGCAACCAACAACTATATGATACGCCTAGGAAAAATAAAGAGATGGATTCTGAAAATAATCTATATTAAACCGTATACCAACCCAACAAATCAGTTATACTTACAAACGAAAATTCTTGATGCACGACAATTATAATTATTTCCTAACGACTCTCACAGAGACAACACATGCAAGTTCAAATCGGAACTCTCCTTCTCAAACCACAAATATGAAACAAGAAACAAATCCATCCAACTTTTTTGTTTTAATTATCCCACCATTTCAGAAGTGTTTGATTCAATGGGAGTTAAAGAGATACAAAATCTGATTTATAATCAGCTATAAGCCGAAATAAATACCACTGAATTTAGGCGCGATAATCTGTTTTTGTGTGGAATATTTACTAAACATAGTTTTCAAATCATACAGTTGCTACACTTAATGTGTTTTTATTTAAATGGGCATGTATTTTTGAGAATTCGTTTCAATTTGGATACCTAAAGGAAAACAGTAATGACTCTTGCATGAAAAGATCATGAATCTGAACTTTGTGTAGTATATTTATAATTTTCATTTCAAGAAATTTTAATTGCTAGTACACCAAAATGTACTGTATTATCAATTATTGCATTTAATGCGCTAATTGTTGTATGGGTATGGTAAATAAATGACAACGAAACCGAGATGATTTTGGTATCTATTACGATTATTAAGTGTAGAAGAACTTCTTACTAAAATAATGAAAAACCTCAGATTCAAGAAATATCTAAAATATAAAATGAATGAAAAAATCTGGAAAGTTAAAATGTAAAGTCGAAGAAATATTCTTCTTCGAGAATTTTTTTAGAGCTATTCAGTTCTAAAGAATCTTTAGATTCTGTAAAATTTTTCCAAAATCATTGTCTACTTATGGGCATAATGGACACTAATGTGTCGAAGTCGAACGGATATCACGTATCACAAAAAAATGCATTAGATTATTCTCTGTACAATATCTTGCCTCAAGATTTCAAGGAGCTCAGTTTGAACACTTTCAAGAGAAAATTAAAAAATTATTCGTTGAGGTATTGCTTCTATTCTGTCGATGAATTCAGAAAACATTTTTGTGGTAACACACATGTCACTGCTTTTCTTTAATTTAAGAAGAAATATAATTTCAAGTTCTTGTGTTGATAATGTTGCGTTGTAATGCTGTGTTGTGACGCTGTTAATTTAATTTTTTTTTTTTTTACCATCTTACATTTTTATTTATTTTTTATACATAAACCAAATATGACTTGCTACACACATTTTATATCTTGTAACGTAGTCAAATAAAATATTCTATTCTATATGAGTTTTCGCTTTAAAAAGTTCAATTCTACAAATTAATCATCGAAATCTGTTTCGATTTCTTTTCGTAAACTTCCCATAAAGGATTTTGTAGAAAACCTTCAAATTCATCTTCAATAACAACATTTCCAGATGGCACTCTCGTTTTTCTTCGAAGAATAAAATTCCTGTGGATTCAATACTTCTATACAGGGTCTTTCACGACGAGCGTTCGTTAGTAATATATGGAGAACCATTCAAAATAAAAACTTGAAAATTTGTGGTAGTGGGATTTACAATATGTCCTTCTCAACTAAAATATTTTCAACTTCCGGTCTGTTTCCGTTATACCGGAAGAAGAGGGCAACTTCCTCATTTCAAATATAACATCCTATATTTCATTACATTTTTTAATTTTCCAGCAGATTTTAAGCCCACTTTGTCCAACAATGTTAGTATTCGAAATATTAATTTTTTTCCGAAAAATTTGACAGTTACAGCACTACTCCGAAAAAATCATAACTCATAGACAGTAACAGCTGGAAATGTGAAATTTCACAGAATTACACCTGAAGCATCAAGTCATGAACAGGTCCATCGAATTTTCAAAAATAACTTGCAGGATGGTCAAAATTTCCACACAAAACATTACATCAAGAAAACTGATAAAACACGATTTTTTCAAAGGGAAACCATACACTATTACATTATTTTTGGATACTACGGAAAAAAATATCAAATTTGTGAAGAATACCCTATACCTAAAATACACCCCTGGCAATATATATCCATTTTGGAAAATATTTGAAATGTAAGTCATTCAAAGCAATACCAATCAGAGAAAGCTTTGAAAACAAATGAACTAATATCAACTCTGGCAATTCCACTATCGTTGGTAAAAGGTAACTCAAAATGAAAATGAATGGATTGAAATAAAATACTACCATAGAGGTGAATTATATCTTTGTTTATTGATATTGAATACAGTCATTCCTCTTTCCACTCGAGTTCATTTCAACAGATGTTCGAAGACATTTCCGTTTTGTTCTAAACAAGAATTGATTCTTTTTTGCATACCACTATGTGTAGCTTTCTATATGGAGTCAGGAATCAAATTATTGAAATAATTCATGTTTTCTTTATCACTCACAGGATCTACATAAACATTTTCTTTGATATATCCCCAGGTGAAGGAGTCCAGTGGCATCAGGTCTGGAGAGCGAGGAGGAAATTTAAATGATCCATTGTAACAAAGCCACTGATCTCCGAACATCTCATTCATCAACCAACCAACGACAGCAGTACTATGTGCAGGGGCTCCATCCATCTGATACCATAACTTGGTACGGTATTGTTCAGAAACATGCCTTATGGATTCACCAATTCCTAATTATATGCAAATATCTATCGCTATTCAAATTGTCATCATAAATATATAAACATAAAATTCGGTTATCCTTTATAGTACAAAAACCATTGAAACTCCATGAATCCTGAAAGTTACGCTGGCGAACGACCTTTAGATTTTCTGCTACCCGAAAATGACTATTATGGCGGTTGTACATACCATTCTTGGCAAATTTGGCTTCATCTGTCCATATCATGTTGTTCATAAACTCAGGGTCCTCCTGTATCTTGATGAGAAACCATTCGCAGAATTCCACTCATGCATGTAAGTCTTGAGTTTTCAGATTTTGAACCTGGTGATATTTGAAGGGGCGCCACTTATGTTTGATTAAAATCCGGTTTATTGACGAACATGAAATTCTAAGTGATTTTTCTGCGTCTTTCAACGAATTTTCTGGATAAGCTGTGAAGTAGGCAAAACTACAATTTCGTTTTCCTCATTGTTTAGGAGTGTTTTTTTTTTGTTGATAACAGACGAAAAAGATCCGAAATCGCGACAGTTTCTTAGAAGTCTTCTCAGAATATTTTTATTAGGTCTGTGTAGATTTGGGAATCTTTTTCCAAAAACACGACAAGTTCTGTCGATTATCTTATTGCATTCTCCATAAATAATTATTAAATTCAGGAAATCTTCATTAGAATACCCCAAATGGCAGATTTCGCACACAAATAGAGAACTATGCAATACACGTCAATTATATCGCATCAAATTCTAACCTACTTGTTGTAACTTCATTTGTTTCCAAAACTTTCCTGGATACAAATGATTTACAGTTAAAATATTTCCCGAAATCGGATATTTCTTACCAGGGGTGTATCTCAGGTATAGGGTATTCTTCACGAATTTGATATATTTTTTTCCGTAGTATCCAAAAGTAATAGAATAGTGCATGGTTTCCATTTAAAAAAATCGTGTGTCATCAGTTTTCTCGATGTAATGTTTTGGGTGGAAATTTTGACCACCCTGTAAGTTATTCTTGAAAATTCGATGGACCTGTTCATGACTTGATGATTCAGGTGTAATTTGTGAAATTTCACATTTCCAACTGTTACTGTCTATGAGTTTTGATTTTTTCGGAGTAGTGCTGTAATAAGTAACTGTAAAATTTTTCAGAAAAAAATTAATATCTCGAAAACTAACAAATTTGGGTATAGGCACTGTCACACAAAGTGGGCCCAAAATCTGATGGGAAATTAAAAAATGTAATGAAATACAGGATGTTCCATTCGAAATAAGGAAGTTCCCCTCGACTTCCGGTACAACGGCAAGAGACTGGAAGTTGAAAATATGTCAATTAAGAAGGCCATATTATAAAACCCACTACCACAAAATTTCAAGTTTATATTTTGTATGGTTCTCCATATATCCCCAACGAACGCTCGTCGTGAAAGACCCTGTATATATTATATTCTGTCTACTTGCTTTAATTAAAGTTACTAGATCTTGATAATCATAAATATTGCGATTTCTCCCCATCTTTTTGGGTGATATCTACTCAAACTAATCTATGATTTCACGCCTTTATAGACAGTCTGTTGTATTATGAAGTAAGTAGGGGTACTAGGTTAACACTACACCTTCAATAGCATCCATGATAAAACACAGTAATCACAATTCGCCAAGGAAGAACCAAGCAAGTTCAAGCTTACTAGGTTGAGGGTTGTTGGTATATCTGTAGACACCTTATTTTCAGTGTTATTAATTTAATAGGTGCATTATAACATAGTAAGTCCAAATTGATAATCAAATTGATATTTCAAAAATTGTTAGTTACTGTGTTTTACCATGAGACCTTCATGCTGACAACACAATTTTACTGTTCCTGGTACTTTCGTTGATGCTATAGGAAAATTACAATATACTTTATTGAACTGAACAATCTGCTTGCGAATCCAAAGTAATCAACATAATTGATAATAGGAAAAAGCAAATATTGGGTAACGTCACATAATTAAGGAATTTAAAGGCGTGATATTGAAAAAACTAGAATCTACCAAGTAAGTACTTGAAAATCATACTCTATCAAAAAGTACCATTTTCAACACATATATTGATAATGATTATAAAAAGTTTTCGAAATCATTGATTTCGCTTAATATGTGGGATTTAACCGTATATGCTTGGTACAGTATGATTACAATATTTAGAATAAATCAATCATTTTAAAAATAGGCTACTTTTCAAAGAAACTTTAAACACGTCAGTTCAAATTTTTGAAAGGCGATCTTAAAATAAACATTAAGAGACGTTAAGTCACCGTTATTGGCTAGCCAGCAGTATGAGTATTCGAATAGGTATTTGTACCGATTAAAACAAAACTGCTTATTTATTAAAATACATTAAAATTATAATAAATGTTCAAACTGATGAACTTCAGCAATAATGCAATCTGAAGGCCGGCAGTAAATTATTATCTGATGTTATCGAGGACTTCAGGGACTATTTGTACAGTCTCCGTTCTTTTGGATCATTTGGTAGATTTTGATAAACTTTGCTCTTCAAGTATACCCATAAAACATTTTTTAACGGAGTCTGATCCAGATACCTTGGTGGCCATTCAATCGGCCTTCTCCCTATCTACTTACTTACTACCCAAAAGCTAGGAAGACACCCGTTAAATTTCACAGCAAAGTTTCGGTTCTGTAGATAATTTCTAATCAGTCCATGATTAATTCAAAATTTTTTTGAGTTTCAAAAGTAGTTTTGTATGATCCACCTTGTAAACGCTTTTGAAAAGTCTGTGAAAATCGTGCCGAGTTGATGATCATTTTCTGAAGCTCTATAAACGTCATTGGTGAAAATGAAGAGATTAGTGTTTATAGATTTTTGTTAACGAAGCCGTGATGCCACACATCAATGGTATTTTCAACGTGATGACCTATATAAAATCTGTACATATAATAGAGATTAGTTAATTAGTCCTTTTGTTTCATGATTTGACAATAGGCAGATTTCCACGTCGATGGAAATTCTTCTGATTTCATTGCTGAATTAAATATATGTAGAAGTAGATTTTCCAGCCATTTCATTGATTTTTCAGTATGCTTTCATTACGTATGGAGGTATATTGTCTATTCCAGCGGACTTTAAGGGCTTCAACTTTTCAATTGCTAACCAATAATCTACTGCGTCGATAGGATACAATCTTAAAATTTCATTTGTGGTAATGACTTCATCGAAATAAATTGCAATCAGCTCTATTTAAGTTCAACCTGTTGTCTACAAATTAATTTTTAATGTTGTGTATTGTATATTTTGAAAGTTCAGTAATTATTTCCAAAGAATAATATTGAAATTATCTTTCAATTGCAAACTACTTTTTTCAATAACATTTTTTGATATTTTTTTCAATAATGCCACTTTATAGTGAGTTTACAATAATAAAACGTTATTAACCATTTTTTGCAAGTCATATAAAACATAACTATGTGTAAAGTTAAAAAACAATTACCTGAATAAATAAAACCATCTATATCACATATCGTGATATTGATCGTATGTGGTTACGGTAAGTCATATAACACAAAAATATAAATATACCACAATTATATGTAAAGTTACCACAAAAACAGAATAGACAACCTAACACAAGAAACATATTTAAATAACTTTTTGTTTTGTTAAGAATATTCTTTTTCTGTCGAATTTAAACCATATTTACCTATCACAAAATTGAAAGAGAGCAATATAACACAGGAGACAGATTAATAGCTAAACAAATTACAATGGATCGTCCAAATATTCTTAATGAGAATAATAACATTTTTCAATGAGCAGGCATTTTATTCTGTTAAAAATATTCTGTCACATTCATAATTCCTAATTACCGCTGGCAGTTTGTTGTAGAAACTTGATGCATTGTACAGAGGAGAATCTTCGAATTTTGTAGTTTTGTGGATTGGTATTCACTACTATGACGTGTGTGGTAAGCATGCATGCGAAGAAGCATTAGTTTCAAAGGATTTCAAGTTGTTTCGTATGAATTTTACACATTTCAATATATATATATATATATATATATATATATATATAGATGGAGCAGTCAACAACTTCCCTCTTATGAATACTGGTTTGCAACTGTCTCGATAGTCCATGTCAAAAATCAGTCTCAAAATACGTTTCTGACTCACGAATACTCTATTAAACTCTCTTCCCCAGAGAAATGTGTGAGTATGCCATTGCAAAGTGAATGGTTAACAAACTTTCTACGGCTACACACGTTTTCATTTGCTTAATTACAAAGAATGCTGAATTTAGTGTTTTGCATATATGACTAAAATGAAGATCCCAGTTTAATCTTTCATCGAGGAATGTTCCCAAGAATTTTACCTCTTGTAGAATTTCATCGATACAGACCTTTTTTTGTATTTAAAATCAGTCGATTCCTATCACACCATGATCTGAATGTGTCAATAATTCTGCCCACATTTGCTAATAAAATCGTCTGGCTTAGGACTAGCAATTGTAATCGTTGTGTCACCAGCAAACATAATTATGTGGCAATCAGTAGCAGTTCGGGCAAGTCGTTGACAAATAATACAAAAAGTAAGGGTCCCAGGACTGACCCTTGCGGAACTCCTAAATTGACATCACGCTCACACGACATGAAAATGTTATTTCTCAGTCATGTATGATTCCAACCAATGCAATATATATTATTTGGAAAAACAAGCATTTTCAACTTATTACTAAGAAACTCGGAAGATACCGTGTCAAATGCCTTTGACAAATCGAAAAACAGACTCATTACACAGTTATTGGAATCTGTTTCAGAGTAAACAAAATTAAGAAACTGGTATGAAGCTGTTTCAACAGAATGGTTTTTCCTGAAACCATGCTGGTTACTACACAGTAGGTTATTTATTTCCAAATAATTCATCATTCTAGCGGTTACTACTTTCTCGAACAACTTCGAGAGTGAGCAGTGCAGGGGGATATTTGTCTATAGTTATACAACTCTCTATTATCTCCTTTTTTGAGCAAAGGACTACTGCCTTTTTAAACTCAGTGGGAAAATATCCTCGCTGGTAGGACTGGTTCAGTAGGTAAATTAGTGGATATATTATCAAATCTATTATACCCTTGATTGTGATTATAGAGAGTTCATCTACCCCAGATGACTTTTTATATTTCATCATATTAAGTGATTCGATGATTTCCATTTTGGAACGGATGAATGATATCGACATTTTTATATCGGTGGTACAGGGTAGAGTTAAATTTTGACCGAAGTGTTCGGCCAATGTCGATTCAGCTGCCTTCGAGAAGTGATTTGCAAATAATTCTGCAACCTCCTGTACATTTTCAACAATATTTGAGTTGTGTTTGAGGGAGGTAGATAGCATCTCCGTTACAAGACCATTTCTTTTTCCTTAATTCACCGTTTTATTTTGAGCGTTTTTAATCTTATTGGAGAAGTATTCGGTCTTTGTTTTCCTAATTACAGACTTGTGCTGCTTCAACCTATTTTCATATATTTTTCTACATTGAGGATCGACGTTTGCAGATGTTGTCGTTAATTCGAATAATTCTCTCAGATATTTGCCCTCCTGGAATATCGGCCTATTACTGCTTGACCGCACTTTTCTGATGAAAACGGCTATGCTCGTGTCAAGTCTAATGAATGCACCAACTTTCATGTGGAATTAAATTTTTTGAGAAACCATTAGTTGAAAAGTTTTCCATATGGTTACAAGATTCTGGCGGACACTGTATATAATGACTTACTTGAATATCTATACTAGCCCTGTGCGAAATGTTTTCATGAATTAATCGTCGAACGAATATGAAATAAAATCCCATTAACGACAGTTTCAACTTCGAAATGAAAATGTAATTTATCAAATTTATCATAAAAAACTGTTGCTGGAAATTCCGTTGCTGCTATCACAGCCGCCATGGAAGAGGTTTAATAATGGGGGAATGCATTTTCCACCATGAAACTGCTTCTTTGATGCTGCTTCGATGAATTTCAATCTCAAAATTATTCGTACCTATGCAACCCTCAACCAATACGTTGAACCTTTCAACAAATTAAGGTTTGAGAACTTGTCGAGATTTATCCACCAAGTACCAAGATCCAAAGGAAAGCAGTCATCTATCAAATGCATTTCCCGGGATACTTTAGTAAAACGACTTACATATTAGTCGATGCGAAGTATTCCCGAACTAAGGAATCTGCTCGGCTGAAACTAATCCAGAAATGCAATAGTTAAAGTTTGAAAGTTGGCATTCACGGGAATTAGAAACCCGTCCAGATGATTATAGGTTTAATTGCATCTGTGAGGAAGCAGACAACAGCCATTGTGAATCAGAGTTAGCGAGCGGGAATTACGGATAATAGGCCTGGCTGAGGGCGAACCTCGGGGATTCGTCCAGACAAGGAAGTTGGCTTTGGATGGCATACAACGGAATATATTCCTTTCTATTTAGTAAGAACAAATGGATTTGGGACCATTAAATTTCCCGCTAACTCATTCTTTTGTGCGTTCATTAGTAAATCATCGCACATAATAGTCTTAGATTACTTGGATTCTTCAGTTGGCTCTCTGACCATAGAAGTAAATCCATTCAACCTTCAATATTCTCACCACTATTTACAAGCGGAGAGATAGATATACGGGGTGGCAAAGAGATTTGCTACGTCTCGTCATTTAGTTATTTTCAAAGTACCCCACATATTTCATATGTGAAATGGCTTTTCAGGACTTTTACTGAATTTTTGATAATATGTTGCTATTCCTGATGTGCTTATCGAAAGTGTGTTTAGACACAAAGCTCAAAAAGGGACAGTTTTCATCAATCGGAGAGCTCTCATTTCGGGTTACTTAACCCAGATATGCCTATTGTTCGTTTAAACGAACAGTCTACAGTTTCCATTTGAAAACAATTTTTCTGAGTTATAGTATCACACCAACAGATGTCGCTGCATTAGTTATTGCAGGAAGATGACCTTCTAAGCGTTTCATTGAAATATTACCCAGTTTGAGTGTGTTTTTCTGGTGAATTGTGCTCGTGAATTTCAATTATCTCTGACTTATGGATTATCCAATTGATCTACGACCTTCAGGGTAAGTAAATACAGTCAAAGTTCTCTGATATTTCATACACGCTTCGAATACAGATTGAACTTAGAATTCTGACCGTTGCCGTGCCATCATTGTTTTTCACTAGTTCCGCGTGGGCTGTCAAACTGGTGTGTATGATAAATCGTACAGTAGGCATATAGAAGTAGTTTCGATTTTTTTTGTAAGTATTACAAACAAACAAATGAAATTATGTTTTTTTTTACAGTGGTTTGACCCTCCATGACCTTCTCGCAGAACTTGAAGATGATATCCATACCAGTCCGACTAAAAATGGAATTGATATTGTTATTTTGCCTCCTACCAATGCAAACGAGGACTTCACAGATGAAGATTCGGGTGATGAACAAGACGTCACAATAAACAATTTGCCAGCTTCACAATTAGTAGCAGAATCTGAAATTTCAAATAGAGATGATATAGAGGGCAACATATGGGAAGTGGTCGAAAATCAAAGAGAGGAAGAATTGTGGGATGAAAGTGATTATTTCTTTCGTCCATTAAATATCAGTCATCAACCAATCATACGTTTGTTTCCTGTTTGACAGGACCAATCAACACGCTCTATTAGCGAATATTTACATGATGCACAATAGTCACCGACTATTCAGCATGATACTCATATCAAGGAGCCTGAGCATCTGACAGTACTCTAAATAAATACATATTAAACGTCAAATAGAATCAATCGTGTTAAAGCTGAATAATTATTTGAAAACGAATCGGTTTGGAAAAATCAAAAACGATGAGATATCGAGGCTACAATCCCTGACAATACAGTGTCATTCATATGACAGATATGAAGAAATGGATTCAAGAAATAATCTTCATAAATATAACACGACCTTGATTAATTGTCGACTATTCTATTGCTGCTAAATTTCTCTTGTATTTATTAATTTTACTCGACATTATTTTGGCATTAATAATCAGAGATGAAAGCCCTCGAGCTTCGCTCTCGGGCTCTCATCAGATTATTAATGCCAAAATAATGTCTCGTTAAATTATTATGAAATACTGTTGAAATTTAGATGCAATAAAAATAGTCGACTATTTATCAAGGTCTTGTTATATTACCCTTGATTATTTACCATTATCTCATTATGTGAAATTTAAATCAGTGGCTAAATCTAAAAAGAAATCATACAATTGGGAAAAACTTGACATTGATGATAAACACTTTGATATTCCGTGGGAACCAGCTTTCACAGTTGCTAACCAAAGTTCTCCACCACAATTGTTCACAAAATTTTTCGATGAAGAAATCATGAAACTTCTGGTTGAATTCACCAATATGTATGCTGCAAAGCGAAACAGGAGAGCAGATATAACTGCTGATGAAATGAAATGCTTTTTAGGGGTATTATTAGTAAGTGGTTATAATTCAGACAGCCGAAGAAGGATGTATTGGGAAAATTGAGATGATTCAAAAAATATTTTAATTTCCAAGTCAATAAGTAGAGATAGATTTGAATATATCATGTCTAATATCCACTGCTGTGATAATGATAACCTTGATCAAACCGATCGTTTTGCAAAAATGAGACCTCTTTTTGATAAAATGAATAAAAATTGCTTAGAGCATGCACCCCATGTAGAGCAACTTAGCATTGATGAAGCCATGGTTCCGTATTTTGGTCGACATCCTGGAAAACAGTTCATCAAATGAAAACCTGTTCGATACGGTTATAAGCTTTGGGTGGGCACGACATTCTATGGTTTCATCAACTGGTTTGAACTCTACCAAGGCGCAAATTCAGCAATGAAAAAATATAAAGAGTTCGGATTGGGACCTTCAGTCATTCTGAACTATGCAGATATAATTTGCTCAAAAGTAATTGCACCATATCATTTATTTTTTGACAATTTTTTTTCGAACATACCCCTGATAGAGGAACTCGCCAAAAGGAAAATAAAAGCAACTGCTACTCTTCGAGAAAATAGAAAGTCAAACCGTCCAATACCAACTAAAACAGTATTTAAAAAAACTAAAAGAGGATGTTGGGACTTCCGATCAACCAATAAAAGATCCATTATAGTTGCTACATGGAATGATAACAACATTGTAAATGTTGTATCAAATTGCATAGGGATACAACCACCTCATTCAGTGTCTCGCTATGCGAGCACAGACAAAAAACGCGTGAACCTTGAGAAACCTCAGGATATAAAGGTTTACAACAAATATATGGGTGGGGTTGATCGAAGCGACCAAAACATGAGTTTATACAGGACATCAATTAGGGGAAAAAAGTGGTATTTTCCACTTTTTTCTCATGTTCTGGATATGGCCGTACAAAATGCATGGGCGCTACACAAAAAAACAGAGAATGGAAAGTTGGATCACCTTACTTTTCGTAGGAGGGTCGATAAAGCACTTCTTGAAACTAACACAAACGGAAATATACGTAAAAGATCAAGACCATCACTGCTGGAAAATGCTGATTCAAGATTTGATAGATTAAATCATATTGTAAGCACTCAAAAAAATCCAACACGTTGCAGAGTTTGTCATAAAGCTTTTTCCGTTATTTGCAGCAAGTGCAAGGTTGCATTACATATTAGATGTTTCGCTGCCTATCATACTCCACCTTCATCAACGTAATTTTGAGAATTATTTCTATTTTGTTCATGAAATTTTCTAATTAAAGTTACAACAAATTTGATATTATTTTTTTTTGTAAGATGTACTTTTTGATGCCAAGTGCCTACTGTTTGTTTAATCGAACACCCATATTATGGTAAAAAACGATGGAATTTGATAAAATCTTAAAGGATAGTCAAGAGGGTAGCATTCGAGTCATTATAGCCAAAATTAAGAAAGAAATTTGAAAAAAAATATAGTCAGGCATATCTGGGATTTTCAGACTGATGATGGATCCTTCTCAGTTATACTAGACATCACCTTCGATAATGTTCAATACACTGCTCCAAACTGGCCATGAAATGAGATACAAATTCCAAGATCTTCCATACATCTATTCATGCTATACGAAATAACTTTACAGTATATTTTGATGATAGACCAAAATAACTCATTCTGGATATACCGTGTCTCCAATGAATTGAAATATAAATAATAATAATAGCCGTCCTCTACCCGCACAGGCTATGCTTTTGGGTACACTCAACGATTGTTTATGAGGGAGTATTATTATTATTATTATTAAATGTTCATAACCAGGCTCAGCGAACTATAAATGGAAACTGCCCATTTTTTAGCATTGCAGCTACGGTCAATTCATGGAAAGCTATTTCCCATACGATATGTGCGGGTTCCATTAAGTTTTGAATGTGGAAGTGACATCAACTTCTAAATAATTTCAAATGAAATAATAATGAAAAATGGACCAAGTAATTTGGTATTTCCCTTCAACATATTGTCACGCTCGGGTGGTTCTACCACTTTTGGCCCCGAACGGACTAAAAGACTTACTTGGCCCCCTAGCTGTATAGGGTGCCCAAAATACTATTTTGCTTGGCTTGCGAGAGGTTTTAATTGAACATTGTACAGCCCTGACTACCCTGATATTGTGGAATCAAATATTTAAACAAAATTAAGTAGTTACTTTATTAAATATAAAAAATGCATTCGGAAAAATGAAACAAAGTGAAAACAAAATCAAAGTGAAGTGAACAAATGAACTGATAGTGAAAAACAATAAAGGTAACAACAAGAAAATAAAACTTACATCAAGAATCGACGTACCGGAATGAAACCCAATACCTGGTTAATGACTGACGTTGAACTTTAAATTTGAGGAAATACTATGTTTCAATAAATGTAATACCAGATGATGCGATTTTAATGAATGAATAAAATTTGGAATTTTTGTAAATCGATTTTGAATTTTGAAAAATGTTTGTATTGGTGCTATTTCTCATACATGTCAATATACAATAGGTATATTGGTCAGTAAGTCTTTAACAGAAAACAACCACTGTCCCCTTCGACCGTTGAATCACATATGTTCCAAACTTGGTAAAGTTTTCTAAAAGAACTACTTTGTAATGCTCTTCAAATATCATAGCTGCGAATATTTTTCGATTTGAATATGGGTTTTATTGTTCTTGCCAATCATCAGCAAAAAATCTAAAAATATCTTTGGCTTTAGTTAGGAATCCTTGTGGTCACCTGATAAAAATAGATTTGGACTATTTAGGTCTGATTTCATAACGAACTCAAAGTGTCATTTAGTTTAAATAATCGTCAAACTGTGACAAGCTGCCAATTTCAACTTAGTTCTGGTCGCCACAGTCTAACAACTATTTAAATTGAATACCACTTTGGGTTTATTATGAAATCTGGCCTCACATTAATATTTAATATTTTTAATTGAAAAAATATTTAGATTTCGAGGAAAATTGTGTTACATATATGTAACGCTAGGTAGATATCAGGTAAAAAATCATATTTTGACAGAAATATTATAGAATTACAGAAAATAATTTTTTTATGGAAAGCTACATTACAATCGATGCAAAGACCAATATCACATTTCAAACACATTGTTCTTAGACTAGACTTACAGTCTAAAGCCTTCTCTACTCATATACAGGGAGGCCGAGCGAAAACGAAACAAAAGTATGCTGATACACAAAAAGCGATCAATATTGACACTACCCTCAGACAAACACGCATATCCAATAAGAAATCAAGAGTACACTTTGCCAAATTATAACTACAACAGAACTAGGAATGGGTCGTTGTATTCTGGATTCAAAGTATACAACCACCTACCTTCCTGTATGAAATCTTGAGCACTTTGCGTTTCAAAAAACAACTGAAAAAATTATTGCATGAAAATGTTTTTTATCATCTGGGCGAATTCATTTATCAAAGTTTAGAATAGATCATAACATTGTTATTATTTTTTGCACCGCACCCTTCACTTTCTTAATGCTGCATGCTATATAGAATCTTAATATATTGTTAAAATATAAGGTACATAGGACTTTATATGTTTTTTTTTAATTCTTAGAAATAAATTTATCTTATCTTATCTTAATATTCAATATTCAGTTAATGAATTGAAAATTTGTGTGCCGGTAGCCTTACTAGCATTAAAATTTGAATTTTGAATTCGCAGAATATCTAACTCGTTGCATATTTCCTAATTTCACGCATTCCCTAGCCAAGTCAGATTTTCCAACCGCACCAACGATGTTGAAACATACGTATTCAAATCCCACGAAGTCGACAATATCCACATTCAGCCGACAGACACAAACACAACACTTTTGTGCGTTGCCTTCAAGATAGGAGTTATCACTCCCGGAAGGAGTCCTTTCCTACCAAGTCTCAGCGGAAGTCGGAGCGAGGGATGCCGATGGAGCAGCCAAGCCATGATTCGGTTGTCGTTGTAGAGCAATCAGCTGTTCCTCCCGGGGGTCACATTATGCCCCACACCTCGCCAGTCATCGTTCATAGCCGAGAGCAGCTCGTCACATCTCTCGGACTCCTTATGGCACGGTGAATCGTCTCGGGAGATTCACAACTGACGTAATTCGCGCTTTTCCCGCAGGAGCTCGCATGATTGCCGAGAGATGCCACATGAATACAACGTCGAGCACACTTATATGCCTATTGTCATGTAAAAAGGAGACGCCAGCCAAATATACACACACTTAAGTTTGTTTGCAGAGTGACGCTTCCGAAAACTGAATGCCAATATGTAGGTGGGCGAATATCGCTTCGCCTAGGTTTTGTAAACATCTTGGAATATATGCGTTCGGATCCAAAGTAGATGAAGTGCTTGTCGAATGTTAACAATTTTCTTGACAATGTACTCCCTCATAAACACTCGTAGAGTGTACCCAAAGGCATAGCCTGTGCGGGTAGAGGACGGCTATTATTATTATTTGCCATGGAAAGTTTAAACTTACAATTTTGTATAATTGTTAGTTTGAACTTACAATTATACGTAATTGCCAGTTTGAACTAACAATTATACATAACTGTCAGTTTAAACGTGGGTATATTTAGATATAAAAAGTACCTATTCACGTACCGGCGGACTGGAGTCTCAGGACTGTACATAGAAATTCAACACTGAAATAGTCCCCAGGCCAGTGGTACAATACCGAGATATGCGGAGGACAGGGAAGAATACAAAACCTCCCTGAAGAACCGTCTCCAAAACGGACTGACCACAATATAAAGTCGTTATCAAATAGATATTGCTGCGGGACATCTACAAACTGCACTTAATTCGGCGTATTTCGAAAACTGTCCACCGAGAGAGAAAAGGGATAACCGGAATGCTTGCTGGTGGAACAAAAATCTGGATAAATCACGAAAAGAAGTTCGAAGTTTATTCACCGAGCTAAGGCATCAGGTGAATGGGAAAACTATAGGTTCGCGCTAACCGCATGCAATAAAGATATCCGGAAAGCAAAACGAGAATCATGGGAATGATTCTTCGCAAATGTGTCCAACACATCAAACGGAGCCCGTACCCACAAGATTATATACAGAGAGCCGACACAGTAGCTGGGATCGCTTAAACGTCCAGACGGCTACTTTACGGCTTCCAGGAAATAAACACTAGAGCTATTGGCTAATAACCACTTCCCAGGCAGCCTGATTCTGGACAATCGACCTCCAGTTACAAATATAGGCCGGATAAAACGACCTGGGTGGTTGCCAACAAAATAATCACATCATAGACGATAAGATGGGCGGTTAACTCGTTCCAACCTTACAAGTCGCCAGGAGAGGATGGCATAGTTCCAGTTCTGTTACAGATCGGACTGGAACATACTCTACCTTACCTTATAAGACTCTTCAGAGCCAGTCTAGTTTGGATTGACCCACAACCAAAATCACTCAGACCTATTAGTCTATAAATATGGGGAATCTTGCAGGTATGGACACACGAAATTTCGGGATGAAATGTCTTCAAGTAGGGGGCAATGTAACATCCCTGACGCCGGACCTGGCCGTGATATTCACGCTCAGCCTACTCGGGTGAACTCACCTCTGCATCGTTCTATCCGCGTCAAGAAAATAGGAGAGCCATCTGAATGAGTTATACAGTTAGTGACGGTGGAAATAAATTGAAATAGTAATTGAAAAGCACGAAGAAAATACTGGACGGGCACATGTGGTGTATAAACAAAGCACCCACTTAGTGTTCTCCAGTATGCCTACCACGCTGGCAAATCAAAAGAACTTGCCCTCAACAACCTTGTCTCAAGAATAAGCGACGCCCTGGAATACCAGGAGGTCTCTACAGAGGGAAACTATCAGCTTCAAACCAGCCAGGAGGTGCCGTTGGGAGAAAGTTCTTTCCCCTCTGCTATGGTCACTGCTTGTGGATGATCTGCTGGCCATTTCCTCGCTTTGGGAGGTTGATCTGCAAGCATATGCTGACGATCTGGTTCTAGTAATACGCGATAAATCCGATGAGACGATCTCCTACGCCCTTCAATATATCTATTGGACACCATATATAAATGGTGTGAGAGGGAGGAAATGTCTATTAACTCTCACAAAATGGTACCGTTCACCAGAAAAAGAAAACTGGAAAATTTAATACCTCCTTCCATCAATGGTGCAACAACTCCTTTTGCAAAATATTTGGGAATAACCCTAGATAAAAAGCTTGGTTAGAACTCGCATCTGGAAAAGACTATCCGAAATGCTAGCCTATCGTTATGGACATGCCGCAGAATATGTGGCAAAATATGGGGCATGTCACCAAAACAAGAATACTGACTGTACGTGATCACCATACGACCAATAATCACGTATGGCTCTGTAGTCTAGTGGAGCAAGGGCCAACAAATAATAGCCCAGGCTGAACTTAACGGACTAAAGAGACAAGCGTGTCTGGTGATTACTGGGGCAATTCGCTCCACGCCAACGGCAGCAATAGAAGCCCTTCTCGGATTTCTTCCTCTTCACATATTTCCGGAGAGAGAGGCAAGATGGG
The DNA here is from genome assembly GCA_958502065.1 of Chrysolina americana. Lineage (NCBI taxonomy): Eukaryota > Metazoa > Arthropoda > Insecta > Coleoptera > Chrysomelidae > Chrysolina > Chrysolina americana. Next base: position 33,770,126 of record OY293415.1, on the reverse strand, counting down.
CAACATACAGACTCCACCAAACGGCCATTAGTCTACCGCAGGCAGTGGTCATGAGAAGCAGCAGCATGCTGGAGGGCATAATGGCTCATAACATTCAAGGAATGCCCTCAGACATCATGCCCAAAACTATCAACCTGTACACGCCCTACACTGGTCTTCCCTGAAAGAGAAGACTGGGTTCGGAATGAAACTGACTTATGTAAGGCAAATGAACGTTGGTTTACCGATGGTTCCAAAACTCTGGAAGGCGTCGGAGCCAGAATATACGTGATGAACCCACCCAGGTAGCACACTCATATTGGGACAATATTGGTACCATATTATGAAAATATTGGCAAAATATTCGAATGCAATATTGGCGAGAAAAAAATGTGAACATTCGGCGATATTGGTCCGATATTAGTTGTGTAATATTGCCGAAATATTCTAGAAAAAATATTGGCGTCAAATTATTCTGCGATATTGGTACACTTATATTGGCAAAATATTAAAACGTTATATTAGCGATAAAAAAATAAAAATCATTTGGCGATATTGGTCCAATATTGTTTGGACATTATAAATATAATATTGGTGGAATATTCTGAAGTATCATTGGTACAATATCATTTGGTTATATTGGTAGAATATTGAAAATAAACTATTTCATAAAAATGTAATGACTCTGAACTTCTACAATTACAGTTTTCCTTCAATAAAGAAGTCAACAGAGTCTGTCTGCATTTTGGTCGTCATGACCACTGAGTGAACTAACTGTCTCAAAACAAGTTGTGAAAAGTACTTCATATATTTCAATGGGTTTTCAGTTGATGTTTTATATTTAGAGCCCTCTATCAGTTTGTTGCACAGGTATTTATATAATTCATTTCAATACTGTTTTTTGAATATTCGACCAATATTCAAATTAAAATATTGGTAATAGAATTTCTTTGAAATATTGTATCGATATAATTATTTCAATATTGGCGAAAATTATTCAACCAATATAGAGTCAACATAGATAATAATGATATTTTGGATATTGGTGAAAAATTATTCAACCAATATGTTTTCAAACTTGTATACACAATATTGGTTTTATTTCTATGATCGATATGAGAGGAATACTGGAATTGCAATATTTATTCTAGATGTTGAAAACAATATACAGACAATATTGTTTCATCGATATTGGTAAAAATTAGTCAAACAATATGGACCCAAAATTACCGTGCCAATCTATATTCGGAATCGGTTGAGCCAATATTCAACCAATTATTTTAATGTGATACTATTTCCAATATTCATCCATATTGGATCAATATCATTTTTACATTTACAATTGGCCCAATATGAAATCAAGATTCAGCCAATATTAGGTGCTACCTGGGCAGTAGTGAACCGCTCATTCAGTATGGGTAGAGGGAGCTGGAAAATCGACACTACACACGAAAAACAATAAAAATATTTTCAAATAGTCAAGCAGCACTGAAAGCGCTTGAATCCAACTGCTTTCAATCCAGAGCAGTAAGGAACTGCAGAGAAACCTTAAACCGACTGGCACAACGCAACAATGTTTACCTATGTTTGAAAGTTTTAGAAAATGTTGTGAGTTGAATACTTTCACTGCGGACTTCCATTGTCTGGAGTTTTTTTATAAGCACGACGTTTCAATCGGTTTAGTATCTCCGATCGTTATCAAGTGTCAAAACTAGTTTTGACACTTGGTAGGTAGGTACCAGGTATCAGTCATCAGAGCATTGCATATTTATTCAGGTTACGCTACGCCCCTCGATGATGTTTAAGTCTGATGAATGCCCTAGATTGATGAGGAGGGTGGTGTGATGACATACCTGGTACCTACCTAATTATTTTTTAGTTTTTATTATAATTTCAGCACCTTCATTATGTTTCTTTACAATAAAATTGTATAAATTAATAGTTTTTTACTCAATTTATTAGAGAAACTGTAAAGATATAGTGCCACTGGCAAACATAGCTGTAGAGCCCTTGTATTTTTTAAATGGTTATGGTTTTTCAATTATCATGGTTTAGGGGTTTTTACATATTAATTAATGTTGAAAGTCGAAAACGTAGGATTCAGTATTTATTGAATGAATGACGTACATAACTTCCTTATAGGATATTTTCAAGTACTATTCTGATTACCTCGATATAGTAAAATACTGTGATTGTATCATAATAGTATTGCTTTTTTTCGTGCATGGCATCACACGTTAAAAGGTAAGGGCTGCGTCTTCCCTAGCTCGGACAAGTCTTTCGAAGACTTTTGAGGGTTGTACTCTTAAGGGTGTGCAGCTGGTTGACGAAAATAACGATTTTTTTTAACGAACGATTTTCAAATTGTAAACATTACCCAGCCATATCTCGAAATTAAATTAGAAAATATCTCAATAATACTAAGTGGAGTAAACAACATCGAAATTGGATGTTTTGAGTTCCCCCGGTAAGCTAAACACTGTTTTGGATCATATTAGTATGGCGTTTTCAAAGGCATGACATATTTTAGCCAAATCACGTAAATAAATCAGAAATAATCTCAATTTGTGTAAATTACTTTTATTTTGTATTTTCGTAACATGTTTCAAAATCACCCTGTTTCTCCGAAACTAATCATACGATTTGATTATGGTCCATTTAAAGTGTTACTGACAGATCGCGATCAACAACATATCCGAGTTTCATTGAATTCTGCAATCAACCAAAATCCCATGTATTCCGTGCGGGGGAACAATTTTTTTTAATTCAACAATTATTTGCTTTTTAGAACTTCAGAAATCTCCTATTTCAACGTATGAGGAAAATCATTTAATCATCAATAACTATCCTACCACATATACAACAGGATTTCAGGAGTGATACGTTGATTGGCTTGAACCACACAGTTGTTAATACCCTACTTTAATTTTTCCAGTTTTAAGCTGATAAATGACCATATATTTCACGTGCATACTTTGCCGCTCAAAATTGTACTCTCATTGGAAATTTAAAGCATTAATTAATGTTTCAATTATTTAGGTGTGTTTTGAACCCTTCTCCATATCGAATTTTGTTTGTCCCACATTTTGGCCATGAATAATTGAATGTATTTCCCGCTGTCGCAATCGGAAAGAACAATTTTATCCCAGTTTTTAGATATTTAATGATTGTTTCGTTTTGAATTGGAGTCGGATGTCGTTTTAAATGATACCGCCTGGCAACACTCCACTTCATTTATCCTGCTTTCATGATTTTCGTAGAATAGTACCAGGGTCAAGTTCAAAACCATACTTCATCGTTTTACAATCAAAAACTTTTTTGATGTTCAACATTTGGCTTATGATAATTTTGAAAATGTCAATAAATTTGAACAAACCGTTTTATAGCAGTTCGGTTAAATTTTCCAAAAAGTGTTGTAAGACACAAAGAATATAGTCAGTTCGTTGAAAGTTGCTGATTTGTCCCCCATGTCCCTCTATTTAAATTCCGAAACTTATAGAGTAGATCCAATGAAAGCTGGAACGATTTGCAGTACGAATACATTGTTTGATAAAATCTCCGATTTTTTATTATCTGGTCAGTCTCAACAACCTGATTTTTCCCTAGAAAATATCGTTCCGAATATTGCCAAAGTAAATTAATTATAACCAATAATTGAATAATAATTGAACATCTTGAGACTTCGTTCATTTGTTATTTTATTTAACTTGCAGGGAACAAATAGGAATTTGGAAAAATTTCCGACGGTTTTGTACATTCTTTATGGGTTCTACTCCATTTTGAAGAAATTTTTGATATTTGTTGGAAAATATTGTTGCTGCAATTACATGAGAAGCCCAATTTTCAACTGTATTTCACCTAGAATCTTCCTCTCGTAAATTTTGACACCATTTGTGAGTTGTGATGATTTGAGTTTGATGTTCATGGCCAACTTTGTTCGATTGAACAATCAACTGTTTCTCCGCCATTTTTCAACCGATTTTCAATTTTGAAGAAGAGAGTTATCACAAATTGCGTGTTCTTCCGGATAATGAAAAAAAAAATTAGAGGGTGTCATTCGAAAAAAAAGTTTGGGGTCACTTCCGGTTAAACTGGAAGTAGTGAATTATTGGTAATGAAGTCAAAATATGCTTATTTGAGTAATATATTGACGTACCAAATTTGAATCCTGTATCTTCAAAACTATAGAAAAATTGGGGGCGTACCTCATGAAAGAATAATTTTACGTTATGAGCAAATTTACAATTGTTTTATACTTCAATTGTTTGACGCATTTAAAATTATCAATATTTTACGGTGTCCGTTTTTTTTTACATAAATGTTTACAAATTTTTTTAAATTTTATTGACATTTGTGAACTTGATTGAAAATTGAAAACTGTTTATTTTTAAATATTTTAATTTTTTCTATATTTCACACGCTCTTTCAATAAGAATATGTTTTCTTCGACAAAAAAGTATATTTCTCTCTCTCTGTCTCACCAACACTTATTTCATTTATATTGATGAGAATAACGAGCATTAATTCGAAACTATATATTTGGAATAGAAATTATTGAATTATTATTATTAGAAATTTTAGTAGCTTTCCAAAACCGATCTTGTGTTCTGTTCCGTGCAGAAACACGCCGATCAAACCTGACTACGTGCCAAAGAGCGCACCTGTCTGCACCGAGAACGAATTGGCGGATACGGAAGCAATCGGCATTGCAAATGAGAATCGCATCTGCTCGGAATGGAAGTTTTCGTTAAATTATTGCCGGTGAAAAATTTAGAATTGTCTATTTGGTATCGATAGTCATAATTTTCAAGGCAAACGCTCGTATTTTTCCAACGTTTGGTTTCATTTCACGTTCGATTTATTAGAATAAGGTCTCTGGAACTTTTAATAGGGTATTTTTTTGTCGTGGTGATTATTATGGAGTTCCGACTGGAAACGAGTTCGAATTGAAGTATAATTATGATCTATCAGTATTCGATTACCCTTCGCTATTTTCTTCGGAAAGTGGCTTGATTATAATCGGGTTAAAGACCGTGGAAAAAGTGCGTTTGATTCTTGATTTTAGCGCCGGATTGGGGATTTTTTTCTTACCGAGCTCAATCATTGAAGCGGCCTCCGTCTTAATTTGAACACGATATGAATACGTAAACCAGAAAACCTCGACAAACCTCATCTGATATGATTTCTCCAATATGAAGTTATTTGCGGTGTACTTAGGTCTGGGGTTGAAATGATGTACTATTCGACTTTTGTTTATACAGGGTGGACCGTCAGAGTACGATTGCTGGAGTTTCATGATAACTATAGTCTAGTTCCGAAATTGTAGATAGTGACTCATCCTTTATTTTCTGGTTTTTAGGGGATTTGAAAGTGCGGAGGGGATATACGAAAGTGGCAAAGTTAAACTTAATTTGAAGCAAAAGTACCTAGCTTATTTCTGTTCTATTTTTTGACCTGCTTTATATGAATTATGAACAGTGCAACCGATTAGTCACTCTCTACAACAGGAACTAGACTATAGTAGTATGTTTCAAAAACTATAGCAAACTAGACAAACAATACAGTCTATAAGCAGAAATAATTTTCGAATATACAGGGCGAATCGACAAAAATCTACAGAATGGAGTACTTGTTTTCAATGGAAAGCCATGTACATTAGTTAATTTTTTGAAGAATTGTTGTGATCCCCACGCGCCTTTCAATATTATTATTGTCCAACTCTGAAAATTATGATTTTGTCAAAAGAATCCCATCTATAGAATTCAAGAGAAAATAATAAAAATACCATTTGCTCTAGACAGATTTGTGATATTTCTAATCCATTCACATATCCGTGAAATTATACAGGGTGACTAAAATGATTTCTCAACTCAGAACTTTTTATTTGGAATGGAACAATCGGTGCATTTTTTTTTATAATAATAATAGGATTAGAACACGTTGACTTATTGAACTTAAAAATTTTCTGTTATGTTATTCCTTTTTCACTGACACACATGCCATTGCTACATAAAAATAGCATGAGAATAACACAGAAATCCTTCGTTAGTTATAATTTTAATAAATTTTTTAGTGTTGAATGTTACGGAAGAAGATCTCATTGTATCATTTTTGGTTTGGAAGTGACTGGAAAGAAATGGTTTCGATGACCTGCTAGATCCCTAGATCTCATTTAAATTGTTTTTCACTATGGGGATACGTGAAAGAAATCGAATAGGTATAGATTATACACCAACAACTATTCAAAATATGAATGCTTAGCATAAATTCTAATAGTAGAAGAAAAACAATTTCGAAGACTGGCAGAGATTTATACTAACTATATAATGGGGGACATAGCAATCAAATTACTTGAGAATAGCGTAAAAGCTGAAACCTACCCTAACAAATAAAGTATCAGTGGAAATTAGACAATAGTTATTTCCTACATGTAGTATTCCAACATAAATTTTTACAAAATAAATAAATCATCAATCCAACAAGTTAGTTCATTTTGTTTCCCAATTCCCTATTCTGTGTATATTTCGCATGTAAATTGTTTTTGTTTGCTTGCAATTTTGTTAGAATCAATGTACAATAAGGAAGATGTACTGAACATCACCAAAATTAATAATTAATTCCATGTGTTTTCATGGTACAAAGCAATGTGTGTCATAGTAAAGGGGTAGTAGTAATTTGGGGGGAGGCCGCTGTCGCAGCCAGGCAAGTAGGCCCACATGGACCCTTTTTGCCATAGATAAGGAGTAACTAAACATGTCAAAGTGAAAAAAAAATCGGAAACAGCTAGAAATAACAATAAAAATAACAATAACATCAAAATTCATGTCCCTATCCGACTTGAGCCATCATGTATGATTTCAAGATGGATCAGAAATATCGGACATCTATCTGTCAAATGGTATTATAGTTATTTTCTTTCAAATCTCATAATCGTGACGACAGTCTACAGATGCATCATTACCGTTCAAGTGGATGGAAGACAGTCATTAATATTGGATGGGTAGATGGAGGTTTCTGAAATGCCTGAAAGAAAGCACTTCACTGTCACCATTTTCCATAACGCAAGAATATGTTCGTTTTCTACAAAATCGTTGGAAAATGGAACGTGTTTTTCAATATTGTCACTCTGGAACGAAAATGCAGTCACAAAATAACAATTTTTCGGAAAACTCCAACAATGTGTTGAGATCTGATACGTCAAAGACTACTTTGGTAGACGGTTGTGGAAAAACTCTTTTAGAAGATAAATAGGATCACAAAACTAGCAGTCGGAAGTTTGTTTTTGAATTTTTACTCAATCATAATGAAGCTGAGACTTGGGCCTTCGGCCCAAAACCGACCTCGCACCTTGCGGCCTCCCGAGTTTTGCTCGGTAGCTCGCCTGTCTCAATCCGGGCCTGCGAGTTGATTACATGGTTTTCGTAGATCGGTTGATATTAATCAATCGATAATAATTATGACATTTTCTAGAAACAACGCGAGGTATACCAGTAATATGGTCCTGTCTGAAAATAGTATACTGGCTGACTCACGGTTGATGGCACATTAGAAGTTTCTGGTGAACCAGGATACGATTCACTCCATGTCTATGCCAATTTCCTGACCACTTCTCTCGGCGTTTGCTCCTACATGTAACCGTTTTTGAAACAAAAATGTATTCAAACATTTTTTTTGTTGGAAAACATGACCACTAAATATGCCTGATCTCATTGCTTCAATATAGAGCGGTTCAAAAATATTGTTTATGCACTAGTACACTTTACCGCCCGATTCGCCGGGCGTAAAGTGGCACTTTACCGCCCGTGGGCGCATCATGGCCCGCGGGCGGTAAAGTAGACAATGTACTAAAATTGTCCATATATACCTACGCACATCATTTCACGGAAGACCTACCACGAAACAATGAATTCAGTTCAATAAAGAAATATTCATTTGACAACTTTTATTCATAATCTACATTTTTGCTCCATGACCCTGAAAATTAGAATTTTATATTAACTATGCAATTGTTACAATTTTGAATATTGAGGGTGGGATATTCACTTTTCTCTTGAAAATAATTATTCCCTTTTGAAACATCCTCACCACTCATTTTAGATGTGGATGGTAGGTCCAAATAATTATTATTTGGTATCGGTCCATCACCATCGCCGGCAATTTTTTTGGCAATATTCAATTTATTTGAAATTGATTGTTCATTGTAGCTCTCTGCTACTGTAGTTGATTTCCAACCAGCGTGTCTTTTGATATTGGTGATACTTTCCCCAGCATCAGCCAATAAAGTGGCTGAAGAACGCCTGAAACAATGACCCGTATATTCTACTGGGTCTGGTAGCTTCAAAAATGCTGCAATTTTTCTTGGAATTTGACCGAGGATATTCTTCCCAACAACTTGTTTTGTACATTTGTTGTTCTTATAGAATATAAAAAAACGCGGCCGTTTACCTTGTTTATTGAATTTGTTGCTAGACAACAACCAGCTTGCTTAACGTCATAATTAGGTGGGTATATACTGGGTATTCTGTGTACAATTTGAATAAATGAATCTATTTCAGTATACAGAGATGATTATTGACAAGATAATTGCGATATAAATATATACAGTGTCCGCCAAAATCTTGGAACCATATGGAAGACTTTTTTATTAATAGTTTCTCAGAAAATGTCATTCTTCATAAAAGTTAGTTTCCCATGCTGTTCCAAGATTTTGGTGGACACTGTATAAACCGCTATTGCATAAAATTTTGTATGTATCACGTGCGTAAAATGCGTTTATGGCCTTCGGCGTGTAATGGCCCTCGGCTAACGACTTCGGGCCATTATCCACGCCGCAGGCCATAAACGCCTGCTTTACGCCCTTGATACATGAATAACTATTATTTGATTTCTCGGAAAAGTGACTAGAAGTATATTATTTTAAACGTGACATTCTATCACTATTATTATCATTACTATGACTCGAAAAGCTGCTGAAATGTACCTTGTATTCATTTATATATCATTCTGTCACCAAACTGGTGAAGTTTCTGACTCATGAGCGTTTATTTGTGGGAATGTCTCGTGAAAATGATATCCACAATCAGTTATGGTGAGTAGCCCAAGAATACTATTTGACATCAACGTTGTGTTGTTCTGTAATATCATCGATATTTTTACCCAGAAGTTAAAAAACGATGGAACCAAAGTATTCAAACTAAGATCTCATGGATTTGATCAATACTTTGGACAGAATGATGGTATAATTAATCTGGACCATATACCTAATATCGCCAGCTAACCTCAAGAAATATACATTTACAAATTCAGAACAATTTCAACGCGTTCGACTCAACTTTGAAAGTGCCAAAAAACTTGCCTTGATCCTCAACTTCTGAGGACAACCAGCATATTTTCACATATCAAGAAAATCACAGCTCATATTAATTTTCAAGTGCAAAAATTTTTAATTGAAAGAATAGTAATTTTTGGTTCTCTAAATATCCGCATGTCACAAAAAGAACCAGATTTCAAGAAAATGTTCCGTTTTGATGTTTTCTGCGTATTTACAGGGCTATTCAAATTCGAGTCTATGTATGGGGATCTCGGTGACAGTAAAACATAGAAGGGTGGTTAAATGGGGGCAAAGTTGCATATTTCAGAGGTCAATTATGTGACATAAACAAATCTGGTCTAGCTTCTGTGGTTCAGGAGTTATACAGGGAAAATCTAAAATTTCAAACTAATTTTTTTCGTATATTTCTTTATTTTGTGAAGATTTTTTGAAACTGTTGGCACTTTGCCGCAGCAACTTTTTATAGACTATCCAAATATGCAATCAAAAATTATATTCAAAGTATTGTACAAGCCGGGCCACCCTCAGATTTTTATTTTCAAATACGTATTTTTTATAACATTTATTCAAATGCTTAGAGTCGTGTTTCATGTTGGCGTAGTATTTTCATCTAAACTACAGAGTTTTTCGGGAGTAGTGAACTATTAGCAGTAAACTCAATGTTATTTGATTCCATAACAGCTATAATTGAAAAATATCAAAGAATAAAAATGTGAACCAATGACAAGTTGACATTTTTCAATTACAGCTGTTATGGAATAAAAAAATGGTAATTTTACTGCTAATAGTTCACTATTTCCAAAACACTCTGTAACTCAGATGAAAATACTACGCCAATATGAAGTATGAAAATAATACAGGTCCATATTTGAAAATAAAAAGTTGAGGGTGTCTGAATTGTACAATACTTTGTATATAATTTGTATTTGCATATTTGGATAAGCTACAAAAAGTTGCTATGGCAAAGTGCCAAAACGTTCGAAAAATCTTACAAAATGAAAACATATAGGCAAAAAAGAATTCTGTAATTTTGGATTTTTCCTGTATAACTCCATAATCAAAGAAGCTAGATCAGATTTTTTGTGTCACGTAATTGACCTCTGAAATACTCAACTTTTCCCCCATTTAATCACCCTTCTATCCAAACTATTACCGAGATCCCCATGCATAGACTTGAAATTGAATAGCCCTGTATAAGGGATAATTTTAGAAAATCTTGAAGAGAACTTCGTTGATAATCAATCAATCAGTCAATAAAACTTTATTATTCCCTTCAGACAAAATACATTGTATAGGAATCGTCACATTATAAACCTATAATCTAACTTAATCTAATATCACAATCAGAACATGAATAGCATGAGAACAAAAACAGGAACAAGAAACAAGTTCCACCAAAATGTGGTATCACAAAAAATCATCTACAGAATAATAAGAGACTTCGACAATAGATATTGTTTCAATTCTGTTTAAAAAGTTTTGGTTGAAGAACAAGATTTAATGTTTGGTGGTATTTTGTTATATAACATTAGACCCATATTGTTGGGAGATTTGAAAGTAAGAGTCTTCTTAGTAATAGGTAGATGTAGGTTATCTTTTGAGCGAGTGTTGAAATCATGAATTTGTGAATTTTTCAATTTTTTTTTGTTATTATGGACATAAACACACATTTCGAAAATATATAAACATGCAAGTGTTAATACTTTTGATTCTTTAAAAATATTTCTACAACTATCTTTACGTGACATATTCAAAATTGTTCTAATAATTCTCTTCTGAGCAATGAATACCTCAGCAGAGTTGGTTGACCAAGCCCAGAAGCAAATACCGTATCGTAAGCGCGATTCAACTTGGCCATAATACACCATCAATAATTGCTGCGTGTTCAAAATTCCCCGCAGGTTTTTCATGAGGAAATTGTGGGAAGATAAGGTACGGTTCAAGTTATTACAGTGAATTTTCCAATTTAAAACATTATCCAGATTTAAACCCAAAAATTTAACAGATGACTCTTCAGATAAATATTCATTTTCGTTGTATCTGATGTTCAATTCTGAACATACTTTATTAGTGCTACGGAACCTGATATATTGAGTCTTTTTGTTATTCATGTAAAGGGAATTTTCAGAAAACCAATCGTTTATTTTCAGAAGTGTATTATTGCACTGACTTTCAAGAGTTTCATCAGATTTATGGGATATTATTAAAGAAGTATCATCTGCAAAAAGAGTAAAGAACACATCGTCAGAAGAGTGCTCTATATCATTAGTGTATAAAACGAATAATATTGGCCCCAGTATTGCTCCCTGTGGTACGCCTATGGCTGTATCAAGTAAAGAAGATTTTGTATTCTGACGGAAATTCACCTCATTCGTATTGTTGATACTTACGAATTGCTTCCTGTTACTTAAAAATGTTTTAATCCAGTTGAGTGCTGGACCTTCCACACCAATTTCTCTTAATTTATTTATAAGTATGTTGTGATCAACACAGTCAAACGCCCTGCTCAGATCGCAGAAGATCCCAACAGGGCACTCGCCCGTGTCGATCAGTCTGACTATATCCTCATAGAATGAGTGGATGTTGATTTTTAGAAATTATTTCATATTTGTTTAGGTATTCAAGTAGGCGCTCTAGATATGCATATTCCAAAATTTTTGAAAAAGTCATAGTTATTGTTACTGGTCTATAGTTCTCTAAACTATGTGTGTTCCCCTTTTTATGTATCGGAATGATTTTTCCTAGTTTTAGATTGTCTGGAAAAGTCCCATAACAAAATGACAAATTAACTAAATAGGTGATAGGCACGATAATACACAAAAAAATTTTGGGTTAGAATTTCATCCGCACCAAAAGAGGGGGTATTTTTAAGTTTTCTCACAAGAATATTATACAATTCTTCTTCTGTGTAAGGGCAAAGTAGAAGTTGTTTGCTTCTGATTTTATGATTAAGTCCAATTTTGTTTTTATTGGTATTTGTTTTATTTATTTTGCTCAGAATTTTAATAGGTGCTTGTTGAAAATAATCGTTGAACATATTACTGATAATTAATGGATCCTCTATTATGTTATTTTCAACTTTCAGGAGTATATTTTGATTTTTGCTGATTTTGTTAGAAAGTTCGGAAACTACAGACCAGCAAGCCTTATTTATATTATTTGAATTGAAAATTTTTGTTTGATAATATCTTTTTTTTTTGTTTCCAATAATAGTTTTGCATGTTCTTTTTTAGCATCAAGATACAAAGATCTTAATTCTGGAAATAATCTAGCCAAATTATGATAGTCTTTTAATTTGGAACTTGAATCGCGAACGTCCTTATTCACATGTGACTATATAGAAGGATATTGAAAATATTAATCTCAACTAGACGGGGCTTCTGTAAGGTGTACAAGAGAAGTGAGCGCAGACTTTTATCGGTAGATGGGGCGTTAAATGTCGAAATGGAGTTAGTAACACAGCCTACCCAGAACACAATATAGTGGCTAATGATCTTAGCAATCGATGCCACTAAAAATACCAAGGGAAAAAAATAGGTTTTTCAGAATAACAAAACATTGATATCAAATAATAATCATGAGCTACTTACCAAATACCGAATATAATTTCCAAGAGATATTTTTACAAATGATTGCTTATTAGTCAGAAACTTGATCAGGTTAACGTATGATATACCCAGGTAAGAGGCAAATATCAGCAGTTTTCCGAATTAGTTATATTATGAAGGTTGTAACATTTGAAATTATCAGGTTTCAATAATTTTTCAGGCAAGAGAAATACTTTTTTTTAACCAACCTGTATTGAAGAAACTGTGATCAGGCTGACACATAGAGAGCATGAAGTATCACTTATCTCTAAACTAGAATTCATCATAACAGTAGTAATCTCGAAGATATCACCATTTCTCTCCACTCAATGTGAAAACTCGCAAAATTATGCATATATATTCATAGGAGCTTGCCCAGCTTATATGGTCTCAGTCAATATCCACAGGCATAACGCACCGCTACGAGTGTACCATTTTCGACACACGTACGGTAAAGACAAGACACTGGTGTCGCCTCAGTTCCCAGGGGATATTGAGTCCGTTGTGGAAGAATGAGAAGTGCCGAATCTATTGGAACAACTCATTCCACACCCTCAGGCAAATACAAGCCAGTAAGCCTGAAGAAATCCTCCTCGATTATCAAAGTGAGACGATGTTCGTCATATAGCTTTCGGTTCCCGGCAAAACGAACATCGTCCTAAAAGAAGAGGAAAAAAGGACAAAATATTGAGACTCACTCTTTGAACTCCGCAGGATTTATCCAAACCATTTTGTTGAAATGGTGGTTCCGATCATAAGGGGACTTGGTGGAATGAAGAAATCGTTGTTCTTGAATCTCTTGACGAATACAGAAGATCGTAGTTTTTGGGTCACTCCGCCTACTCAGGGCACATTATTCTCGGATCAGGTAATCACTCACCCCACGGACGTGGGGAGTGTTCACTGGGGTTAATGACATACCAGCGCGCCCTTCGGGTGTATTGGGGCTACAGAGACAGGACCTGACTGGGAAATTCCAGACAAAAAAAAAACAAATAAAAATTTCCTCATAAATATTTCTACCAAGAGGCATAGCCTATGCCTGTGGAAGTCGGCTATTATTATTATTTGCCATAGCTCTAACTATTCAGGAAAATATATTCCATATAGAATCCATGTTCTCTCTTCGTTCTACTCGAGTTTGTCTCACTAAATACTTCGATTTTTCATTACAATTTTGTGATGGTAATAGTCTACGTTAGTGATATTTCGTTTAGGTTTGTGAATGTCTGAAGATGACAGGGCAGCTTGCCGAAATATTATAACACTTACATACAGTTCGATTATTTTATCTTTATCCGTGCGTCATCAATGTTGTGCATATGAAATAAGTCGAAACGTTTCAGTCAAAGTGACATCTAAATGTAGAATGCTGTGGCTAATATCCCGATGAAATTACAACGTGTAGGTAATAAGATAGGATAATGAATTTCTTAATTAACATTTTCAAATTCTTGGCGAAGCACCAGACAATGAGAGTTTTTTTTTTTAAGTTCCTACAGAATACCGTGGGTACACCCCCCTTTTCTCCTTTTTTCCTTTATTTTCCAAATATGTCATAAAGTGCCGTCCAGTGAGCATATTCAATGTTCCAAATTTCAAAAATATTGCTGGAGAAACAAATGCGAAAAGAAATGAATCTGTTTAAAATTGTTTTTTCCGTTAACCAGCTGTCATCCCCTTACGAACGGCAGCCCTCAGTAGTCGAAACTTGTACGAGCCAAGGATTAACGAGGTCTTACCTTTTTACGTGCGATTTTTAGCACACGGTGTATTCCAATTATTATGAATCCAGTGATACCAGGTTTGATAGGATTATAAAACATGGAGGCAGAGATATCTTCATGGAATTTCCTTATTTGTCCAGTGAGTTTACTAGAAACTTTTGACCTCCCTGCTGTATTCTAATTTCAGTCACACTCATATAAAGAAGTTGTTTTATCCATACCTCCACAGCCGTTTGTGACAAATCCATCAAATCCTAATTTTATCCACATTAATGAAATTTCTGTAGATGTAACAGTTAACGAAAACAATTGTTCAGAAAACTAGGTTGGAGTGCAATACTTCCAAAACCTTTACATAATTTGATATCAAAAAATGAGTTTCCATTCAAACATGACTAACACTCAGAAAAGGAATCTGCTAGACTTAGGTATTCAAACTTTTTTAATTACCTATTCGTGCATGGATGCAAGGACACACTGTATAATGATAAATAAATGAATATCTAAGAAGTGAAAATACACCAGTTGAAATATATTTGGTAATGAAATACTCAACACATGTTTAACAAAAAATATATTCATACATTTATTTCAGATTCAGAACTGTCACCAATGTTTATAATAATGGGTTTAATAACAAAGGAGCTTTTCTTGTTCATACCATTTTTCAATGAGTGATTCCGTGTTTATTTTCGTTTTTGATGTACAGTTCAAATATATTGTGAATGTTTTTACCTGTATTTAGAGATTTAGGTAATTATTTTTCTCTCATTAGGATTTTCACACTGAATAACTCTTGTGTGAATATCCCGGCAGTACGGGATATAGTCACAAATGTCAATTGTGAGGTTAGAAATTTTAAATAGTATTTATGAATAAAACACATTGTATTTTACTTACTTTAGAAGTAATGATTCCAAGAGACGTTTAGCTTTGAAAAAAACAGTTTTTATAATATAGTCTACTGCAAAACAAAGTAAAACTGGCGACAAACATTACCCCAATGACAGAAAACAATGACGCAATTGATGGTTGGCAAGTTTAGTTGAAATGTAAAACACTGTCGGTTTTATGGCTATCTCTTTTCACTGTTTTGAGTTTTAATCGATCATCACTATACCATAATTCTTAGCTTAGAAAACAAATGTTAACGAATTTTACGAGTTTTGATTCGCTCATAGCGGTTGATAGAAAGAGATGTTCGATAGAGGGTGTGTGATTTCTTCGATCATAAATTGATGACGCATGGGTAAAGATAAAATAATCGAACTGTATGTTCTAGAATCAGAATCCCTCCACAGTAATTTCAAAAGTTACCTTGCAAATCTATAACTAAATCAAAGTTACAGCAGTACTTGATGAATAATATCTTTATTCCTATCACGGTTGGAAAAATATGAGGATTTTGAAGATATAAATAATTCAAGACGTTTCGTGAGTTCATCATGTAGTCTAAAGAAGAGAGACGTCGTAAATGGCCAATGCACTAGTGCAATTGATTGGGGTAGTTTTATTCGGAACCGCTACGACTAGCCATTATTTATTGACTGGTGATTTCCTGGATTACCGATAAGACATGTTCTATTATAAGAACAGTTTTGGTCAATTCGTAAAAAGCAGAGGGGAAAATGATTTGCCAAGGTATCAGGGATTAGACGGATCGATAGTCGACCTGGATATATGCCGTATACGAGTACTATAGCGGTGGTGTGCGGGTTGAGTTCTCGCCTCATAAGCCAAAGAGCGTGAGTTCGAATCTCAGCATTGCCACCGGTCTCGTGCATGGCATCACACGTATTAAAAGGTAAGGGCTACTTCCCCTAGCTCGCACAAGTCTCTGACTTTTGAGGGTTGCACGTAGGGGTGCAACCGGTTGACGGATATAACAATTTCAACAACAATATACGATATTTCATCCAATATCACTCAATTGCGTTTTAGAAGTACGTGGATGTTTGCCGAGATTTTAATAAAATAGCAGTGATGAGAACCAAGCCATCGTATAAGCTTGTGGGAGGAAAAAACTGTATAAGGACGGAATGAACAATTGGCTATCAATGAACAGGGCCCAGATCTTACCTAATATTTTGTAGCCCATCTTCAGGAGGTCTTAGTCAGACGAGTTTTGTAGCTTGGAGAACATTTCTTAAAATATTCATAAAAAAATCTAGTCAGGATGAAAACCACAATGATTGTTTTAATTTTCGTGCTATGGCTTTTTTTGGAAATTCGAATAATAATAATACATAATTCCAAGAAATGGATGAGAAATGATGAGAATGGATATGATTCTGATTACACCGAGAAAAATGTATTTTTGTAAATACCTAATAAACCAATTTATTTGAACATAATCAGCTCAATATTAGCAAACATTTTTAATTCTCAAACAGCCTCGTTACACAGTTCTTTTATTATAAATGAGTTTTAACACATTACAAAATATTCCTTATCGGCTCTTTTATTAAATATAAAACAAATTGTCTGACGTGCAAGATATAAACTTTATATCGTAAATATTTCTTGATCGTCAATTTTTGGAAATTTCAACTTTTGAATATTTTTTGATGAATATTCAGAAATGATTGTTAGTACTGAAATACTCAGATAAAAATACCACAGCATTTGGGAAAGAGTAATGACTCTGTAAGCCATAAAAACTTAAACGTCAATAGCACAATCGTTTCCAGAATAATTATATGATTTAGCGGTTGTAATGGGGAATTCTCCTCAACTTGGGTTATTGAAGCAAATGCAAGTTTGAACAAAATAAAGTTGAGTTTCATTCATGAGTTTTACAATTTCATTGCGAAAAGTATTCAAATTAATTTTTCAAATGTTGGGTTTTAAATTTTAAAGGGTTTTGTTTCTAATTAACATGTTGGCAACAGCGCCTACAAAACGTAGGGGATGCTAGTATGCTAGAAGAAGAAGTACCATAGTTAATATAGCTATCTTTGTTAGGGGTTAGGCACACAGTACACAAAATATCACAGAATGACTCGGAACCACCGACCTATAATTTATTATAGGTCTGTGCTCGGAACATTGTCATCTCTGTTTAACTTATTAACGTAACAGATTTGTTGTCCTTTCTCACCTGTGAAATTTGTAGCCGATGTTGCCAGATGGTGAAATAGAAACAAATCTCTTTAAATTTTAAATGTCCAATTTAATTTTTAATTTTTAGGTACTTGAGTAATAAAAAAAAATGTTGAAATGGTGTGTTTTGAATGCAATGTTTTATAGTTTTTTTATAGAAAATACTTGATTGTGGCCAGGTGGAGAATTCCCCATACGATCCCTCCTCAAAGTCACAAGTCATCATCGTTTTACAAGTCCGATATGAGGATTGAATGGAATCGTGTCATATTACCTCTAACCTGTTCAGATCTTCATTGTTTGTGTAGCCATATTTTAATCTCATGGCAAAGACAGTATCATTATTTTTGTTAGCGTGAATCCAGTTAATAATCAGCTTATGATATGCATGTGTATTTACATTTATCGTGATACGCATGGGCATGTGTGGATGGATGCCTTTACTGGCGAGAACCGTGGATTCTACAGTTCGATTATCGAATCTTTACCCGTGCATCATCAATATTATGAAATAAGTCGAGACGTTTAAGCCAAATGACGTCTAAATGAAGATTGCCGTGGCTATAATATCCCGATAACATTACAACGTGTAATAAGATAGGATAATGAATTACTCAAATAACATTTACAAATTCATGGAAATGGCGAACCACCGACAATGAGAGTGTTTTTTTAGTTCCAACAAAATACCGTGTGATACACACTCATGGGTACACCCCCCTTTTCTCCTTCAAGTGCCGTCCAGTGAGCATATTCAATGTTCCAAATTTTAAAAATATTGCTGGAGATACAAAGGCGAAAAGGAATGAATCTTAAAAATTGTTTTTTGCCTTAACCAGCTGTCGTCCCCTTACGAACGGCAGCCCTCAGTAGTCGAAACATGTGCGAGCCAGGGATTAACGAGGTCTTACCTTTTAACGTGCGATTCCTAGAACAAGGTGTTTTCCAAATATTACGAATCCAGTGACACCAGGTTTGATAGGATAATAAAACATGGAGGCAGTGAGTTTACTCGAAACTTTTGACCTCCCTACTTTATTCTAATTTCAGTCACACTCATATAAGGAAGTTGTTTCATTTATACCTCCGCAGCCGTTTGACACAAATCCATCACATCTTAATTTTATCCACATTAATGCAAGTTTTCTAGGTAATAGTTAACGAAAAAAAAGATCAAAAGACTAGGTCGGAGTGCAATACTTTCAAAACCTTTGCATACGGGGATATCAAAAAATGAGTTTCTATTCAACCATGGCAGAGTTTTATGACGACACATTCTAATGTTTCACTAAATATGTTTTTTTCAGCCATGATTTTTCATTATATATACACGCCTGCACTGCTTTTGGTCAGCTATATTTTCGTATTTTAGTACTTTAGAATTATAAACATTTTGTAGCTGTGATATTACATGTTATTAATTTATTATTATATTTCATAATTCAACTGTGTTTTTCAACAAAAAATTGTTCTTATGTACAATAAACATATACTTACATGACTGAAACTCAGAAAAGTAATCTTCTAGACTTAGGTATTCAAACTTTTTCAATTAACTATTCGTGCATGGATGCAAGGACCCACTGTATAATGATAAATAAATGAATATCTATGAAATAAAAAACACCAGTTGAAATATATTTGGTATAGAAATACTCAACACATGATTAACAAAAAATGTATTCAAACATTTATATATGTGATGCGAGCATGTAGAACAGAACTATTTATTTATTTATTAACGGGTAGCACCCAATTTATAAATATGTTATTACAAAGGTATATGATACATGAATACTTATAACTAAAATTAAATCTAAAAACTATTTGATTGAATATTTTATATTTCAGTTTTCACAAATTAAGAAGCGACGGCAATCCTCGTTTCAAGCTAATTTCGGATATATTGAAAAGATCTACTTGAATTTCATTAGCATTCGATATAATTCTGGATAATGGTGAGTGTTTTCCATAATTGCATCTGTGGAAATCAATTGCAAAAGTCTGAGTATTTCGAGTTACTCTAGATGGAACATGTAGGCTAATTAAAGACAAGAGATGTGGACAATCAACATTATAGTTCAAAATATTATGCAGAAATCTAATGTCTGCATAAACCCTACGTATGCTCAGTTTCTCTATTTTTGTTGTAGTGCGGACTTCTCCCAGTGAGTTTTCAATTAGAGGTATATTTAATTTATAGGCTAAGTGTCTCAAAAATTTATTCTGAGTTTTCTCTAAATTACTTATATGGATTTCATATGTTGGTGACCATACACATGAACAATCCTCCAATATTGATCTAACCAAAGAATAATGAAGGGTATTTATGGAATGAACATTAGTGAATTCTCTTGTGGTCCTGCATACAAAGCCCAGCATTTTTGTCGCCTTATTGACAACCTGTTCAAAGTGGAGATGAAAGTCAATTTTGGTATCAAAAAGAACACCGAAGTCCCGAACAAAGTTTGCCCTTGTGAGGGGTTCACTATCAATATTATATTCAAATTCAAAATGTTCAAGTGATCGATAAAAAGACATAACATTGCATTTGTTTACGTTCAACTCCATGTAATTTTCAGTGCACCATTTGACAATTGAAGTGAGGTCCTTTTGAACATTCTCACAATCTCGTTTGTTGTTAACATGGCTAAAGATTTTTAAATCATCTGCAAACAGCAAAAATTTTGAATGTTTAATTATTCCTTCAATATCATTAATGAATATATTGAACAAGAAGGGGCCTAGGTTTCTTCCTTGTGGTACTCCTGAAGTGGCGTAAATCTCCTCCGATGTGAAACACTTGACTTTTACATATTGATTTCGGTCTTGAAGATAGCTTGCAAACCAGTTCAGTAAGTTTCCGTAAAATCCTATCGCTTTTAATTTCTCAAGCAAGACAGTATGATTAACTGTGTTGAATGCTTTGGAAATGTCTGTGTAAATTACATCCACTTGATGCTTCTGTTCCAAGGCACTCAACACAAATTGCGTTATTGTTAGTAAATTTGTAGTTGTTGATTTACCCAGGCAAAAACCATGCTGCTCTTGTATAATAACTTGGTTTAATGGGATTTTTATTTGATCACAGATCAGACTCTCTAATAATTTTGGGATTGCACTCAGAATTGTGATCGGTCTGTAATTTCGGATGTTTGCTTTATCCCCTGATTTGAAGATCGGGGTGATAAAACTAGATTTCCACAAAAGTGGAAATTCCCCTGAGTTCAATGATGAGGTAAATAGTAAGAACAGTGGTTTCGCTAAGGTAAATCTACATTTCTTTAATAACAGTGGAGCTATTCCATCTGGTCCTGGACCTTTATTGGAGTCTAATTGATACAGTTTATTTAATATGGTTTCCAAGCTGAAATTACAGGAACTTATATCTATAGTTTTTTCGCAATTGAGTCCTAATAAATTAGCATCAGCAGTGTCCTGTTTGTAGACCGATTGAAACTGACGTGCAAAGCCGTTAGCTATTTCATTTCCTGTTGTACATGATTGTTCTCCTAAGTACATAGTATCTGGTAAGCCATGATTTTTCTTTTTATAGTTGACAAAATTCCAGAAATGTTTTATATTCCTACCTACATTATTTTCCCTACATTTTATATAGTTATCATAACATTGTTAACTCATTATTTTACACTGTTTTCGAACTTCAGAAAAAATTAAATAATCATCCCAGCTGTTACTAATTTTATAACTTTTATGAGCTTTTTTCTTTTCAAATATCAAGCATTTCATATCGTTATTAAACCAACAGGGAAATTTTGGCTTGCTAGAGCGAATATAGGGAATGAAATTGTTTATGCCTGTATACAAAATATTATAGAAAATTTCTGTAGCATTATTGACGTCTGTTATACTGCCCAGCTGGTTATCCCAGTCTACAGTGGACAAGTAGAAGTTTAGTCCAATGTAATCTCCTCTCTTGAAGTTGAAGTAAAAGTTGTCAAATTTCGGATCGTTGAAATATTTGTTGAAGGTAATTGATGATACTGTGGCTGGATGATATGGATCACAGGGCAGCAAACAGTCGTCAGCAATATCTACAGTGATAATGTCTTTATCTTTCGTGAATATCAAAACTAGCATAACACCAAAACAATTTTTAATGGAATTTAATTGAAAGAGATTATGAAATGCTAGAGATTCAGCAAGAATTTGAGCTGTATTATTGTTATTATATATTGCAGATACACCTAACTCGTCATTATACCATTCGACATTTGGTAAGTTGAAGTCACCATACAGAAGCAGTTTTTTTTCGGGAAATCTCTCTATCACACTATCTACAGTTGTACAAAAATCCTCATATAACTCCTGACGAGAGCTGGGCGGAAGATTAATCCCACCAATAATTAGATCTTCACCATAAGAAGATACCTTAACAAATATTTGTTCCACGTTATTTTTGTTGATAGATATGACATAACTGGAAAAATGCTTCTTCACCGCTACAAGAACGCCTCCGCCTCTGGATTTTTGACTTGTTAGTATTGACCGATCTTTCCTGTATAAATCATATTTAGACAAACCAAGTTCCTCATCATGGATATTTTCGTAGAGCCAAGTTTCAGTGAAAACAATAACATCATAGTCATTGACAGCTGCATTAAGTTCTAAAGTCGTAATTTTAGTTCTGATACATCTAACATTTTGATAGTATACACGCAATATGTTGTGTTCAGTCTGGGGGCTGCCCATGGAACTTAGTTTTTTCTTTGAGAAGCGCTAGAGACAATTTTCGGCATTCCCTGTATGTATCGAATGGTTAGATTGTTTTCACCATTCTCAGTTCTATTGTTGAGTTGTTGCCGCAGATTTCTGAGATGGTTTCTCTGATTGAGAGTTAAATCAGAGCTGACCCTAATTTCCGGAAAGTTTATTTTATTTTTATTTCTTAGGACGAATAAGGCATCATTACTTTTACAGGTCGGGAACTATGTACCATGTATGAAAGTAAAAACAAAATTAATATATTTAATCACTTTCTGATTCAGAACGGTCACCAATGTTTATAATAATGGATTCAATAACCATATCACAAAGGAGCTTTTCTCGTTCATACCATTTTTTAATGAACGATTCGGTGTGTTTTACACATTTTGTCCAGGATTCAGTGTTGCACTTCTCTAATGCTTCATTCCACATACCCAATACTTTTTCTTCACTGTATCCAATATGATTGTTGTGTATGTCTTACAATTAGCCCAAATTAATTCAATCGCATTAAAGTCTGGGAGATAAGGTGGTAATCTTAATACTTCATGCCCATGTTCTCGTACCAGTTCATCTATAATATATATGTTTTCCTTTCGATTCATCTTAGCCAATTGCAATAACTCTGGTTTTGTTAGTTACTCATCGAAATCTATTTTCCTGTAGCCAACAAACAAACAATTTCCGATTTTCGTGAAGAAATGGTAGGCTGTTTATTCAAAATTTCACTGTGGTATGGTGCATTGTCCATTATTATCAAAGATGGCTCTTCCAAACTGGAAATTAACTGTGGAGTTATCCACTTGGTGAATGAACATTGTACTATTCACTTCTCCATGATAATCCAGAGTCAAAGATTTCGAACAGAACAATAAACTGGCTTCTGGAACAAACCCTTTCGCAGAACCAGCATGCACAACAATAAATGTTTACCGTCGTATCCTTCGGGTTTGCGTACACCTTTGACATTATCATACTGCCAAGACTTGGTTTTATTTCCTCTAGAATAAATCCATGTTTCATCTAAAAAAACCACTTCTCGTGGATATAAACTTTTTCGGTTTTCTTGGTATTTACGTAAAAAATATGCTCTTTGTGAAACAATATGAGTCTTTTCAATCAAAGCTCTTCAATTATCGTCATTTTTAAATTTAAATCCCAGCTCTTTCAGTAAAACATTCAAAGATGATTTGCACATCGAAACAATCTCCTTATTTTTCAGTTCATCGTTCAAGGATAGAAGGGTAACATGATTTTCTGGAAGAAAAAAATTCAAATAAATATAGGTACATGTCAAAATTCATACGATAGGACTGATATTATAACTGGATTTCAAAAACGACATACAAGTGAAGTTTAAAATTAAAAAGAAATCTAGATGTGACAATAAAGTTTGACATTTCAACTAATATACATAAATCCAATGACTTTCCTGATAAAGTTGTGATTGATGAAAATGGGGCGGTTACATTTGTTCAGAAATTTTTCTAACTAGTCAGTGTCACGTCCATCGAATGAATAATCAATATTATCTTCATTTCCCTCACCAAGTAATAAGAAGGTATACTCACTTTTTTTTTACATATCGTACAAAGTATTTCGTACTGCTATTTTCTGTCCTTCAGGTAAATCAGCTGTTTTCTTTTTGAGACGACGTCTACTTTTTCCTGAAGTTCATGGAATGGGTTTATTTTCGTTTCTTATTTTGATGTTGAACACCGTTTTTCGAGATATTTTAAGTGCATCTGCAACTCTCTAAAAAAGTAAAGAAAAGTTAAGACATTTCTTTTGTGGTTTTAATTGTTACCTCTTGAACAGATGAAAGTGGTTAAATAGGTCCACCATTCGCTCTTCCCTTTCAGAATTCTCGCACAAGTTCAAGTGTAAAATAGTTCCAGGCATAATCTAAAAAAGAATTAAAATATGTTATGAGTGTTTTTGACCTTTATTTATTTAGGTAATGTTTTTTCTCTCAATATGGTTTCCACACTATGAATAATTTTTGTGTTAATATCCCGGTAGTACGGAATTATAGTCACAAATGTCAATTGTGAGGTTAAAAATTTGGAAGATTATTTGTGAATAAAACACATTGTATTGTACTTACTTTGAGAGTAATGATTCCAAGAGACGTTTAGCGTTGAACAAAACTGTTTTTATAATATATTCGACTGCAAAACAAAGTAGAACTGGCGACAAACGATACCCCAATGACGCAATTGATGATACAGGCTAGCCAATACAATGTTTGGCAAGTTTAGTTGAAATGTAAAAGACTGTCGGTTTTATGGCTATCTATCTCTTTTCACTGTTTTGAGTTATAATCGATCTTCACAATGCCATAATTCTTAGCTTAGAAGACAAATGTTAACGAACTTTGATTCGCTCATTGCGGTTGTTAGAAAGAGATGTTCGATAGAGGGTGTGTGATTTCTTCGATCATAAATTGATGACGCATGGGTAAAGATATAATAATCGAACTGTACCTACCATCAGTGTTTCGGAATTTAACGCAAAGTTAGTTCGTCTTATCTGCGGACAGCTATTTTGAAGTTTGTGAAAATCTAACACGCTTCATAAGTGCTATTCATACTAAACTGTACATTGTAGATATCAAAAGTCGATATGTCTCAGCGATTTTCCTAACAAGAGTCTAGTAACTAATTAGAAAGGGAGAGTAACACTTTGTAACATTCACTGTTTACAAAAAATTATTCAAAAATCTCAACACCTATCTGTATCACATTATCAAATTAAGGGTCTAATAATGGGGAATACGAATATACTCAAAAGAATTTAAGAATTTTAGATTCAAGATTTTCGTGAAAACTGAAGCAAAAACTGTTCAAGTGAAGAATTTTCGAGCAACAACTCTTTTTGAATACGTCTAAAAGTATGAAATCATGAATTTGTGACGTTGATACATTCTCCGACAATTGGAGATCAGAAATATCCATAACAAAACACCGAGGCGAAATAAAAAAAGAAGTCATAGATTCTAAATTCTAGTTCT
Organism: Chrysolina americana; assembly: GCA_958502065.1. Classification (NCBI taxonomy): domain Eukaryota; kingdom Metazoa; phylum Arthropoda; class Insecta; order Coleoptera; family Chrysomelidae; genus Chrysolina; species Chrysolina americana. The sequence continues at coordinate 33,744,659 of OY293415.1, read as the reverse complement.
TCATTTTTAGTACTACCCCGTAATTACCTCTATTCTAGTATGAGAACAAATAACATGTATCCCCTTTATCACAGACTTTTTCAAATTCCACTGATGAAAAATTGTTATCAACATACGCATGCACAAAAAGTGTCAATCATAGACATGCAAGTATTCTATTTCACATTAGCCTACTCCATTATTAATTGTACTAACTCAAGAGTTTGCATAACCTTTCATGTTTGATTTATTTGGCATTAAATCCTTTCTCTAAACCGATATAGGTATAACTAAACTATTTCCTTGCTCGGTATCAAATTAAATTCCAATACCTATTCCCTCATCATATATTATACTGATAACGATGATGTAATGAAAAAGGCAAACTAACCAAAATACTGGAGTTTTCACTACCAGCAAAATGAATATATTTCAACAATGGAACAGAACCCTATTGAAATGAAATGATTCCTCTAATGAGACCAGTCGCTCAAAGGAGTTTTCACTTTCAGTGACGATCAAGTTATTCGAAAAATTAAACAGGAAGCCACAGAATTCCTGAAGGGATTGCCCTACTGGGCGAGTAAGAGAATCGAACATTTACGAAGAAAGACGAATCCTCCCTTCCTGTCCGAACTATTGACTTGCAGGATCAATACCGCTTTTAGAACTCTCTCTAAGAGCATATAGGGACGAAGAATAAACCTCTGTCGACGAACTATTTTGAAAGGAAGTGATTTTGATATTGAATTTACTTAACTAATCATTAGGCTACTCTACGAAGACGTAAAAGGGACACGAGCATTTTTTTTCAAATCCTGACATTAATGTCGGACCCCCGGCTTTAATCTCGGACCCCCGACTTTAATCTCGAACCCTCGACATTAATCTCAGGATCCTGACTTTATTCTCGGGATCCCGACTTTAAAGTCGGGGTCCCGACTTTATTGTAGGGATTACTCAAATACGTTAGGAATAAGCAGTTTGAAAAATGCTTACATATATATTATCCTACGCCATAAAAAAAGTTACAAAAAGACATTGTAAATAACCGGCAAATATCAATTTTGAAGTCATTATCAAAAGTATCTGTAAAAATTATAGCAAATAATAATACTCCCTCATAAACACTCATTGAGTATACTCAAAGGCATAACCTGTGCGTGTAGACGACAGCTATTATTATTATTTGTCGTGGCACTCTGGGGTGACTTAACGATACGTGGGATGGGCATCCAGGCAACTCACATCACACTTGCTTTACAAGTCATGTGGCTGCCTAAAGAGACCTATGTTATTGAGAAAAAAGATTCTCGCGTATTGAGGCCTCGAACGTTTATCCAATGCAAGCCAGAAGCCAGATGCCTCAGCTACTGATGAATAATGAAATATTTAAATGTGATTGAATTTTTGTGTAAGCATCAGCATGAGTTCAGAATAAACATATTTATTCAATCTGAGTCATGCCATCTGCTCAGTTATGTTCATCGACAACTTGACATCGATAAGTTTGTGATCTCTTTTATATTGGATCAACTGAATGGTTTCCATGCCATGTGTTTTCAAATATTGGGTATCAAGCTATCGCCTCTTGGGATTCTTATTAATATTGTTGACTGGGTGAAATCATATATGTTATATGAAAAAATACAATGGACCTTTATTCCAAATTGCGCAGTTATCTACGCAGTTAATCCCAATGGTGCCAGTATGTCGCCAACTATCAAGGTTATCCTGTAACGCAATTCCAGTTATTTATTGAAGACGTAGAAGCCAGAAGACGCCCAGTCAGCATCTCCAAGCTTATAAATGAAACCACGTTAAATTATTGGATTTGAATATTTTATTGTTTGTAAAATAAAGTTTTTAAAAACGGGTTTGAGTGGAAACCAATCTAACATATATGACGAAGCGAAGAAGTGAAGTTCTTAGGTCTTCAAAAAGACTAATTTGGGACTCCCGAATAGACATTATTTGATCGAGACTAAACAAATCCTATTTCACGTCGAGTTGAAGAACAAGCTGTTTTCGAAAATTCTTGGTAACTCCCGCAAGCTTTTAGAACTGTCCACAACTATAGAATGTACAATAACTTTGCCTGTAAATATTACCACTAAACCTAAGGACTTCACTCTTTCGGTAGGTAGTGCTAAAAACCAGGTTAGTCCATTAGTGGATTGATGGTTATGTTGTTGTTTAAAAAATTGTCATGTCTCTTCTCAGATGGCGATTCTAGAAACGACGAGGTACAAGAACTGATCCTTGGGTACTGACTGATACATCGTTGCAACTCACTATCATTTTTAGATTTGCTGTATATGATTCCCCCCAGTCAACAATGTCAATAGGAATCCAATAAGATGATAGCTTGATTATATCCGCAGTGGTCATTATACGGTATAGCGGTAGTCTATCAATTAGAGGGACGTGGGTTCGATTCCCAGCATGGTCACTGGTCTCGTGCTACTCAGGAATCGCACGTTAAAAGGTAAGACCTCGTTAATCCTTAGCTCGCACAAGTTTCGGCTTCTGAGGGCTGTCGTTCGTAGGGGTATGACAGCTGGTTAACAGAAAAAACAATTTTAAACAATATCATATTTCAGAATACACGGTCTATAGATCTAAATTTTACTCCTGCATGACATCCGCTGATAATTAGAACAGCTGACGAATACGACTAATGAGCATAAGCACACAAATCTGTAACAGACAATTTCTCCCAGTGTTTGTTCCATTTGTATAAATTGATGTTTTCCTTACTTCGTGACATGATAACACTTTCAAACAAGCTTTTAACTCGAATTTGTTATCGTGTCGCATTATCGTTTTCCATTGTTTAATTTGTCTGACAATTAACTGGCAGCTCTTTCAGGCGATGGACGGTCGCCCGAAGATATAGAAAATCGCTGATCCATGGCAGTTCCCACAAATGTGACACCAGACAGGAAAAGGCCACTGACGAATGAAGTCAATTTGGAAATGCGAGCAATAGAGGGTGTGTCACAGTCCCTCATCAAGTGGACAAGTAGAAATGGATGTATGAATGTATTAGGCAGCTTGAAATAAAACAGGCAATATGCATTAAGACAATGATGCTGATGAGAGCCGAACCTCCATTGAGTCGAAAATAAGAGCCTCGAATATTTAGTCATACCGGATGATACAGAAATTTGTTATTTTGAAAGAAGAATGTGTGGAAGTTAGGAAAGAATATTGCAAAGCAAAGTCTTCTGATATGTAATCATGCAGAATCAATATTTTTTTCGATATTTTGTCTAGTAATGCCACTTTACTCTATAGTGAAAGTAGAATATCGGCCGATTCCCGCTTAACCGCACGCCACTGATAAAAACGGCTATGCGCATATTTAGTCTAATTGGTGCTCAGTTAACATAAAGACATACTCTTTTGCCTAGACAGGTATTCATTAACTGTACCATTCAAATCATAGTGTCCATTTCGTACTAGTGCCTTGGCAATCGCTACGGCATATACTTATCAATAGTAAACCAATTTAGTCTGTTCCCACCCTTGGACCCTAGTCGTGTCGCCATTATACGTGGATCCTAGTAGTAGTAGTAGTAATCATGGGGAGGCCGCTGCCGCAGCAAGGCAAATAGGCCCCAATGGGCCCTTTTTGTTTTCCCCGCTCTCCACATAACTACCTTACCTCTCCTAGTCTTCCTTTTCGAATCTTTGTGACCTTCTAATGAAGGTCAGAAAGTCCGTCCACTTTAATTCGATGAGTTCTTCTTGTTGGAGTTTTTCAACTCCGAAGATTTCGAATCTTAGCCTTCTGTACGCCTCACACCCGCCAAGGAAGTATGACGATGTTTCTTCGTCTTCTTCACACATATGGCAGGTGGGGCTGTCTTTTATACCCATTAGTGACAGGTGTCTGCCTAGTTTGTTATGGCCTGTTAGTATTCCTACAAGAAGGCGTATTGTTTGGCGATCTCTGCCTAAGAGCCACACCGTCCTTGACGGCTACAAAGTCTTTTGACTGTCTGCATCCGGCAGTGTTTCCCCAGAGTTCGTTTAGTTCTCTTTCCGCCCAGTCATTCCGGGCAGAAGAGATTTGACTCCTTGCGATGCCTTGTACTGGCTCTGGCCCACAGAACGGCGCCGCGGAACCGGTTCTGGCAAGTTCGTCAGCCACCTCGTTTCCCGGCACCCCTCTGTGACAAGGAAAAATAAAAAAAAAATCGATTTCGACCAGCCAGTACACTGATATCTCTTCCCACATAGTGTATGGAGATTCATTTGACTATAATCATTTACGCAAAATTTCAATCGCACTGGAGCCACTGGTATTTTTTATGTTTCTCGTATATCAGGAGTTTTGACTTTACTAACTAACTAATCAAATTACAAAGAAAACTCAAGCTTTTCTATTGTAATGGCGTAGGAAAAATCAATTGAATTAAATGAAGATTCAATAAGAATAAATGACTATTCAAACAAGTATTTATTAGATTTAAAGTGACTATAAAGCTTCTGAACGAGTCTGGACAGTAATAATTCCTCAAAATAAGTCACATATTACAATTAAATATACAAGAAATTCAAATATGTTTCCTTAACCATTATAATACTCAAACAAAATGTAAAACTTTGACTGACTAAATCCGTTCAGACCACATAGCAAACCAAAAATTTTAATTGAATTTGATTCGACATTAAAGAGACTGGGACAGAACTATAATTATTACCCCGACCGTCTTTTACTTAACGACCTTGGCTTCGCTTATTCAAACACGAAATTTTGACTGACTCATTCAAACAGAAACGTACGACTGACTTATTCAAACACGAACTATCAAACAATCCTTCGGAATCTCTCAGCAAACATAACTAGTGGTTTAGTTATTCTACCTAGAGCTCTTTACTCCTGTAATTTCAATAGTGGAGTAAAAAAGTCCGAGAAAGCTTTCGAAAAAATTTTTAGGCGTAGAACAATTAGTGACCTATGTATTATCATTATATAACGTTTTCGATATCCCATATGACTACGACATCCTAGACTGGGGCGTGCTTTAATTATTTACATAAAAAGTACAAATCGGGTAATTTCATAATATCGTACTATTACATAACATATATCTCGCAAACTAATCTTTTTTGCTGAAAAGTAGACACTTAAGGGCAACTAATTAGACTATAAAATGAATTCGAAAGAAAAAAAAAATATATATAAAAAGTAAAGTTGTCATGCAAGCGTAATGTTTTACTCAGTAATCCAAAAACTTTTTAATTTTTGGAAATTTTCATGCATAATATGCGAGTGGAACTTGAAAAACATGCCAAAAAAGTTTTTGAAAAAACTCGCAATTTGTTATCTTTTGTACTTTAGGAAATATTGGTAGTTAAAGTCAGTCATATAAAGCGGAGGAGACGGCCTGCTGACCGACATGTCGGGCTGCATAAATATAAATAAAATGATGAAATATGTTACTACGTGTATACACTGAAAAAAATAATTTGCTGCCAATACTAAAATTCAGTAATCACAGCAAAAGAGTTTTGTACGTATACAGACAGCTAAACTTTCAGTGCCCAGAACGAATTAATTTACCAGCAGGAACTTAGTATCCACCACTTATGTGTTTTGTAGGAACTACTGAAAAAATCTGTATCAATAACTTACTGTCATTTTACTATGTAACACTGTTTAGTGGATATGACTAATTTGTTTAGTAGTGAGTACTGATTGTCATTTTGCTATTTACCACTACTTAGTGGATATTACTGATTAGTTTTGTAGTAGGCACTGATTCAATTAGGTAGTATTTATCAATGAAAGACTTGGTGCATAATAGAAGTACAGTAGTTATGAATAAAGCATTCAGTATACACTACTCATGAAATCTGTATTTAATGCTATCTCTTTTCAATGCCTGTCACTAGTATTACTTAGTGAAAATACCTCATCAGTAATCACTGTATATAAGGTAAGCTCGGGTAAGTGTGAATTTGGGGCAAGTGTGAGTTTGCTCTCTCTTCGCTAAACCGGGCGACAGCCCAATGCCATCTATTGACGAAAAGCCTACACTCATAATGAATCCATAACCATCATATAAAATACAAAAGAGATCTTGTGAAATCCAAATATTTTCCCCAATTTCCTAACCTACAATTCATCAACCCGAACGAGTATAACGAGTTTATTTCAAGCTTTGGGTGTATTGTTAAAATCTAAGGTAAGAATCCATTTTATACATTTTTCTTCTACCTTAACAATGAATCTGACTATAGATTGTCGATTTTTCATGAAGTTGTTTTTTTTTCATTTTTCCATTGCATGTCATACTTACCCCGAAATTAAATGTTATTGGGGATAGTGTGACCTATCTGTCGGGGTTAGTGGGAACCTGGTTCATTTGGCCAATCTAAACAGTAATATTTTTTCAGCTATAGTACGAAAGTATATACGGAAATCTCAGAGAGCCAAACAATATACCTGGCCAGATGTGGAAGACATTGATACACTTTCAGAGGATGAAATAACAACTGTGCTTCCATCACCACTCGTCAGAAGATGGGGATCAATGAAATTCTCATTCGATTTTTCAGATTTCTACCTGTAAATTTTTCTTTTCAACAAATGTTCACTTTCACGATTATTTTTTGTTTTTTTCCAATGGGGCATTTCAAATTCAATATTAAAAAGTTCCTAACTAGTTTTGGATAAAGATATCTCGTAACAAATAAATTGTGGTGAAAGTTCCTTCACTGTTTACTCACACCTGCCCCAAAGAGAGATTTACGTGCATTAATATCTTTAAATTTGGCCAGAATCACACTTGCCCCAAATTTCCGGGGAAGTGTGACCTATGGAGATGTATATCTGAATATATAAATAAAATTCATAGAATACGTTTTTCGACAGTTTTCTGTGGCGTATTACAAAGACTGACCTTCGAAGTAAATACATGCAAAATTTCATTGTTATATTAGTTCAGGTTCATCAGATGGACTAAATTTAATGCGAACTAATGAAAATCATGGTCACACTTACCCGAGCTTACTATACCTAATACCTGTTTTATGACATTTCTGCGAGTACATTGAAATTAATATTGAAACTACTCACCGAGCAAGAAATATTTCAAGAATGGAAAAAAACGCTATATCTCGTTTCGGTAGTTTTATCGTTTACCCAAAACCAAAAAAACTGTATACCCTGAAAAGCTGACAACACGGTAACGTAATTTTCGTTCCTAGCTTTACTATTGGTTCATGGACATCATATGATGCTGAACCCTCATAAACAGAATTATCTTGCTGGGAATACTGATTGTACTTTGTCAAAATTAACTCTTAAAGCTTAGTGCTCGTGACTGATATTCATGTTAGGATCACTGGGATTGAACATAATTTGCTCGTGAATCTTTTTGCAACCGATACTAAACGTTTTTAGTTGTCGATACGACCCTCTTGTTCCTATAACTAATTTATATAGGAACAGCAGCAACAACGTATAATCATTTTGCTATCTTCACTAAACCTCTTTTTTCCGTGTTTTAAAAAGTAGGTACCTACAATATGTTGAGTTTCGGTTGTTCTTGTTATTATCTAGCAATTCTCAGATTCACTGTTCACTCTTCGTCACTTTCAATTTATAAACCACAAAAAAAATATGGACTCTTTTGACGGTTTTAGAAAAAAAAAGTAATAAGTATATTTATGTTAATTCAGAAAGGAAACAGAATATGACCGAGTAAAAAAAGGAGACAAAGTTGAGTTAAACATTAATTTGAAATTCACCATCTATTTCATGAATAAATATTTGAGAAAGATATGTGGTCTTTATAGCACAACAGGTCTTAAGAGTGATTCGTAATATCGGTTTTGAATGTTGAATATGGAAAATATCGAACAACATAATATTGGTTGGATGAGAGCTCCGTCGTTGCAATAATATTCTAGTACTCAAACAGCCAATAGTAAATACTTAAGCCTTTTCTCTAGTGATGCTTTCTTCTTGTATTCTGTAGTAGGTTGTAAACCTCATCAAACTGCTCTCTATTTGATCGCAGATAATTCGTAAATTAAGACTCTGACAAGTCATTTAGTAAGCAAAATTCATCATGCGTTTTTCTTTTTGTTAAACAGTAAAGGTAAACTTTATTTTCAAATGCTCCATCGGAGTCTGATTCGGAACTCAAATCTAGCTCTAGCATTTTGAGAAACACAACACAAAGTTCTCCCACAACTCACAACACTGTTTCGCAATATGCGCTCAATATCAATTTGTCATGTGCTGCATGCACTGCGCTGTGTTGCATGGGCTGCGTCGCGTGTGTCCCAAAGTGCGCCTTGCCTTAGGAAACGTATTTTTACTGGGATCTTGAAAATCGTTTTCTGTCTGATGACTGGAGTACCAAAATTTTGATTGATTATACACCTGGAAATACAGAAATTTCCAATATTTAGCTTTGTATTAAGCTTCATCAAAATTATCAAATTAGCTAGACTCTCGTGTATTCAAATAAATAAAAAAAAAATTCGAACCTTTTGAGGTGTTGCTGGAAAGCATCATCTGTAGGCGGAAGTTCTGAGGCTGGGCGATTGGTAGTTAGGAAGACTTGCATTTCATTAAGACTGGATATATTCTTAAATTAGGAATATCTCCTATTTCCGTTAAGTGATTAATATTTTTCATTAACATATCCCTATTTTGTAAAATGCACTTGTGGTATCACATCCTGTCAGACAATGAATTGCTAGAAGATTTTTACAAATAAAGAGTTCCAGTTTTTCCACTATATCATGTATGGCAATATAACGTTTATTTTTACTATGTCCTAATTGAAAAAATAATTGGCAACTCGATAATTCTTGAGCAGTGCTATAATAATGTAGAAGTAAAAGAAGAACATCTTTATCTACCGATTTTACAAGAATAGAATTGCCATGCTTCACCTCTGCTAAAACGTGTAGGATAATTCGCGTATCTGCATCTTCTTGATTGCTATTTAATGAATATAGGTTTAGAGACACATGTTTTGGATTCTCAAATCTTCCTGCTATTATAATCAGGAACTCATTATCTCCTAATGAACTTGAACCATTCTGTACAAAATAAGTTGTTAAAAAAATCAGCAATGATCTTTTGTTTGAGGAAGATTTGAGAAAATTGTCAAATTTTGGAACTTTTTTTGAGCCAGATACCTGAAACTCAGTTACATTTGAATCTCCACGTCCAGACTTTTCCGCATTCTTAAAGCGAATTATCATTGTAGGTATCAAACACAACTATAATCCTTGACGTGTCATTTTAATTTCGGCGCGGTTAATACGTGATTGATCTCAACTTATGACAATGTTTTTAAAAATCTTCTGTGATGTTTTTCCTTCAATTTAATCGCAAGAAGTATGTGAAAATTCCTAAAAATAAAAAGTTTTTCGATTGCTCAAGAAATCAATACACAAAAAATAAATACGACTATTTCCTATTTTTTTGAGAAGAAGTATGTTTTCAAAATTTCAGCTCGGCTGCACTGACACCAGCGCTACGATTTCTACTTTCGAATAAAAAAAAGTTACTCTGATATCTCTAATAGTTTTCGAGTTATCACGAGTTATATCTTAAAAAATACGTTTTTTGTATTTTCCATATTTTCACACATTTTTCGCTATAAAATGAGTCAGCCCCAGCTGGCGATGTCGTAAATATCGATTTGTAATAGCCAATAACATTCCTAATAAGGCTACACACCACACCACTTGTTTTGTTCTACCTCAATTTTTTTTTCATATTAGAAGCGTCTTTCAAGAGCGCTTTTACTCCACTACAACCAAATATGACCTTTATCGTGGCATAACATTGGCGCGCTTTCATCTTAGAACGATCGCCATGGGTCTGAAATGCTTTTGAAACTATTGCCGTTAAATACAATTAAATATTGATTTTTCCATTATTGTTGTTAAAAAAAATTGTTATATCCGTCAACCCCTACTTGCAACCCTCAAAAGTCAGAGACTTGTGCGAGTTAGGGGAAGACATAGCCATTACCTTTTAATACGTGTGCTGCCATGCACGAAATTATGATATCTGATCTCGGTGATCGCCCCATTATAAAATAGGTTTAATCTGAGAATACTTCAAAGAAGGAACGATCACAAAAACTCTTTGTCTCCGATGTATTCAGCGATACCATCGCAGTGTGGAATTTGTTGAGCTTCCATAAAATAGGAGAAAATTGCCTTCTTAGTGAAGTTGTGAAATTTAAAGAATACAGAAATAAACTCAACAACTTGATTAGAAAAACCAAAAACCAATATCTATTGTAAGAACAAACTCGACGAGACTAACGGGAATTGCAAATAGACATGGAAAATTATTAAGGACATTTCCAACACCATATCCCACAAAAACACAATAGAAAATACAACTATTATTAATGAAAATGGTGATTATATAACAAATAATGAGGAAAAAGCTGACATATTTAATGAATTTTTCATAAACATAGGAAAAAAAATGGCAAACAAAATTGAAAAAACTAACTCATCAAATGACTTTTTGAAAGAATCCGCAGTATCATCCACATTATTCTTGGAACCAACAAATGCGAAAAATATTGTTGTTGTATCAAGCTACTTTGATCACTGAGCCATTCTAATGTTTTTTTTTAGTAGTTATGTATATCGATGATTAGAGTTTGTTAATAAATATTAAATGTTGTTGTCAGAATTATTATTCTCAATAAAAACCCATTAAAAAAAATCTACCACTGATTCCACCTAATATAACCTTTTCAACAGGTTATGGGCCCAGATCACGAATAAAGAGGTGTTCTGGTTAAAAGTTGAAACGTGTACTCAGTATCTGTACCTGTGAAGAAATTTTCGACATAGTTCGAAAACTTGTCATTTTCCCGACATATTATCTGTTCTGGCCTTTCTGGTGTAATTACAAAAGGTATTGAAGATAAAGCGTGGAATAATGGATAAATTAAAATCCTTCAACGTGCAGAAGTTCGACGAAAATAATTTCCCACTCTGGAAGTATCAAATGGAAATTATCTTCCGTGCTGAAAGTTTAAGTGAACTTATCAATGGTACCCGTATTCGTCCGTCCGAAGAATCAGATGCAAGGGGTGAAGAAAGAATGGGAAGATTCTAATGTAAAAGCCATGCTCATAATATCAATGTCGATGGAATTCGAACAGCTTCAAACGATTATGTGTTGCAGTATGTGGAAACGTCTAAAGATAATTCATGAGCAAAAGTCCGCAGTAAATAAAGTAATGCTAAAACAACAGTTTTTTAACTATCGGATGTCTGAAACTGACAGTATTGCGAAACACGTCAGCAAAATCGAAGCCATGTCACAAGCATTAGCTGATATAGAGGAAAATGTATCAGACATTGACAAAATAGCTAAAGTTTTGGGAAGTTTGCCAAATAAATATAGTTCTTTCGTGACTGCCTGGGATTCATACGACGAATCCAAACAAACCTTCGAGAATTCTACCGCCAGATTACGGAAAGAGGAAATGAGGCTCGCTCATGTTGATGAACTATCGACAGCGTTTGCAGCAGTTAATACCAGTAAGCCGAAAGTCAAATCTTCCAACTCACCACTTGACTCCAAGGAAAAATCGAAGATGGTTCCATTCTGCTATTTCTGTCATGAAAAGGGATACAAGAAGTTCCAGTGTAGAAAGAGGCTCAACAAATATGGCACATATTCTCAAAATAGCCAAAATTTTGAATCTAGTTCCAGAAATTAAGCTATGAACGCCGAACAGAAAAATATTGAAGTACCTGGTTGCAATACAATTTGGCTTGCGGACAGTGCAGCTTCGAAACATATGACGTCCAAGAAGCATTGGTTTACTTCTCTCAGTCCACTTCAGTCCGATATTTCCATACAAATTGGTGATAATTCCCTTTTACAAGCCGAAGGAATTGGAACAATTCAAGTTACAGCTATTGTGAATGGAAGGAAGGAACCACGCACTCTTGAAAATACGTTGTAGGTTCCAAAACTTGGGAAGAACCTATTCTCAGTGGGAGCAGTAACCAGTAGAAATTTTCGAACAGAATCGTATCGAGGTCAGGAATACCAACGGCTTGGTAGTTTTGGGTGTAAAAGAAGCAAATCCCTGCTACAAAATGCTATTCGAAGTACCTATAATCGAACAGAGTAACTCAGCTGAAACTATTCAATTATGGCATGAGAGATTGGGCCATGTGAACTTCCGTCCTCTAAAACAGATGGCTGATAAAGGTTTGATTCAAGGTCTGCAGATGAAAATTACGGAAAATTTATTCTGCGAAACTTGTCAATTTGGGAAGCAGCAAAGAAAACCCTTCAAGCCAAATTCAAACCGAGCCGGAGAGTATATTCATTCCGATGTTTGTAGAAAAATTTCGTCTGCGTCTCTGGGAGGAGCTAATTTCCTCGTGATATTCAAAGATGACTGCACTTCTTATCGCTCAGCATACTTTGTTAAACACAAAAGTGACGTCTTTTCAAAATTCATTGAATTTCAAAATTTTATTGAAAGACAGACAATGTCAATCAAGATTTCAAAAATTATTTGCAAAATTTTGGCATTATTCACGAAAGAAGTGCTCCTTACACCGCTGAACAGAACGGACGAGCTGAAAGAGACATCAGGTCCATCACTGAATGTGCAAGAACGATGCTCGAAGATTCCAAACTCCCGATCACTTTGTGGGCTGAAGCAGTAAATACGGCAGTGTACCTATTGAACTTGCAAACCAGAAGAAAGTAGGACGCCTTATGAAAAATTCACCGGAAAAGAACTTCATCTTGATCATCTGAGAAAATTCGGTGCAACAGCCTATGCCCTAGTTCCAAAAAGTTTTCGTAACAAATTTGCCAGCAAATCTAAAAAACAATTTTTGGTTGGTTATGATGGAAATGGTCCCAACTACAGGTTATATGATGCAGAAACCAGAAAAGTTCGGATAGCTCGAGATGTTAGTTTCAATGCAGAAAAACATGAATGCAGTAGTGATCCTAACTATGCATTTTTCGAAATTGAAACATCCAAATTTGAAGTTGACCCTGAAGTGAACATCGATTGTGAAATGAATACGGAAAGTGAATTGTCAAAAATATCCAGTGAATCTGTCCGTCGGTTGAGAAGTGGGGAACTAATTAAACCCCCTCAGAGATACGAAGCAGAATTCGCCTGTGCTGCAGTAATCAATGAACCCCAATCATACAATGAAGCTTTGAAAAGTGAACAACACAAAGAATGGAAGGCAGCAATGGAAGAGGAAATGTGTTCGTTAAAAAAGAATGAAACATGGCATCTCGCAAAACTACCTGAAAATCGAAAAGCGGTAGGTTGCAAATGGGTCTACAAAATCAAATACAAACCCAATGGAAGTGTGGATCGATACAAAGCGAGACTCTGTGCCAAAGGTTATTCCCAAGTTCCTGGAATAGACTTCACAGAAACTTTTGCACCAGTTGTTAGATACGACTCAGTGAGATTATTACTATCAATGGCAACTGTCAAAAATCTCGAAATTTGTCAGTTTGATGTTAAAACAGCCTTTCTCAACGGCGATTTGCAAGAAGAAATCTACATGGAACAGCCGCAGGGCTTCTTCAATGATGATCCGGTTTTAGTATGCAAGCTGAGAAAAAGTATTTATGGACTGAAGCAATCCCCGCGTTGCTGGAATCAGAAGTTTGTTGACTTCCTATCTGCATACGATTTCCAACCGCTGGAAGCAGACAAATGTGTTTTTCATGCCATATTCGAGAATAAGAATAATTACCTAGCCTTATATGTGGACGACGGACTCATATTGAGTGAATCAAAACAGCCTATTGACATTATTTTGGAAGAACTGCAAACAAAATTCGAAATCACTGTTTGTGATCCCGAATATTACGTTGGCATTGAGATTGAGCGCGATAGAAAACAACATACGTCGGAAAAATTTTGGAGAAATTCAACATGAAAAATTGTCATTCTAATGCTGTGCCTGCCGATCCCAATGTTGTTCTTCAGTCAAGTGAATTGTCAGAAGAAGAAAATAAATACATGTTACAAGTTCCTTTCAGAGAAGCGGTGGGTAGTCTGATGTTCTTGGCAATTGTAACACGCCCCGATATAATGTTTGCAGTGAGTCGTGTAAGCAGATTTCTAAACAACCCTAGAAAAAAACATTGGGCTGCAGTGAAGCGAATATTCAGATACCTACAAGGAACTACTGATTATGGAATCTGTTATAGCGGATCAAAAATGGATCTTGAAGTGTATTCAGATGCAGATTTTGCCGGAGACTTGGACACTAGGCGGTCCACTAATAGATATGTCACCTTGACATCTGGGGCCCCAGTGACATGGTGTTCCCGTCGACAGCAATGTGTTTCTAGATCTACAACTGAATCGGAGTACATAGCTGCATCAGAAGCTGCTCAAGAAATAGTTTGGTTGAGACTTTTTCTACGAGAAATTGACATGAATGAAGCAACTTCGTTGTATGTTGACAATCAAAGTGCCATTCAGTTAACAAAAAATGTCGAACATCACAAGCGAACTAAACATATTGACATGAAGTACCATTTTATTCGAGAAAAAGTTGATGATAAATCAATTGCTGTTTATTATGTTGATTCCAAAAATCAGTTAGCGGATATCTTTACAAAACCGTTATCAAGAGACACGTTTTTGAAGAACAGAAGCGCTTTGGGTATAATTTCCGGTCAGTGCTCAAAGAGTGGGAGTGTTGTTGTATCAAGCTGGTTTGATCACTGATTCATTCTAATGTTTTTTTAGTAGTTATGTATATCGATGATTAGAGTTTGTTGATAAATGTTAAATGTTGTTGTCAGAATTATTATTCTCAATAAAAATCCATTAATTATTCATTTCAAAATTGAAAAACAATTGCTCGCCAGGACCAGTCGGAATATCGACAAAACTAATTGAAATCATCCATGACGAAATATTGAATCCACTTACAGTATTTCAAAAGTTATGCATTTTGATGGAATATTCGATTAGAAAATTTCAAGAATATATATTTGTGAAAACGTTTTAATTTGCGTGTTTAGTGTTGTTTGAGCCGTGATTGTTGTAATCATGGAAACAATACTATCTGGAAGCAAGTCTTGTTGTCATTGGTTGAAATGAGAAAAGAGGGCACTTGATTGCTTTATATTGTACAAGATGCATAGAAACCCTGGTACGATCTCAGATTCGATTTTGTTTCTACCAGAGTAGTTGTTACTGTAATTGCATTGATACCGTTGGCTTCATTCGACGATGGATGGCGCAGAAGTCGAAAATAGCCGAGTTTCCAACATTCCACGGTGTCTTGATTTGTCATTTGATTGTTTTTGAATGTTGACATGACACTTGTCGCTTGTCCAACCGTCAATCGTCAATGACAACATTAATCTGTAATTTTGCCGCCATCTGTGCTAAAGAAGTGAAACGGTACCAATGCAATAAAAATAACATGAATCCAGTAGGCCGTATATCAACACTTTTGTTTTTGTATGTCGGTATCACAGGTATAAGAGATCACACCAGGGTTTCTACGCATCTTGATATTGTATAAGAAAAATGTCATTCTTACCTTGTTACAGAACGTACTCTCACGGCTGGATATCAGAAATTGATTTAGGTATAACTGTTTGAATATTCTCTACTCATGACTGTTAGTTTAAAATATGCACCGTTACAGGAATATTGATCTTAATCACTGTAACAACCTATGAAAAAATCAAACTGAATCAACAACCACTCTTAAACCACATAAATTTTCCAGAATCGTCGTTGAATCTTCATTCTGGATCACTGTTCTTGCCTACACTCATCCCCTCTCCATCTTTCAAGATTTTCACTTTGTTATCGGGATACGGTGAATGATTCAAGTCGGGAAATTGCAGAAGCGGCATTATTATTTATTGGGCTTTCGCCCCCATTTATCCAGACGGTGCGTTTGGCTCAAGCGGAAATTGCGAACCACCGTGTCACAATTACAGTGGTCCCCAACATTTGCAGAATACTGTCGGAATTTGCAGTTCATTGTAGCGGACCTCCTGAATGGATCTGTGAAATTATCAGTAAAGTTTATTTTATTGTTGTTTTGTTTTTTCTTTATTCATTTCAGGTAATTTCAACTCCTCGCTGAATTTGGCTGTAAGGAAATGTCTGACAAATTAAAGGTTGCTCTATTTTTAATAAAGTATTTATTATCTGAAGTTTGATGATAATTTCACTCGCTATATGATATGAGCCTGCGATATGAGAACCAATAAAAACGGAGCTTCACTGATAGTACACAGTTCCTTCATATTGAGCCGGTAATACCACGTCGTCATGGGCAACCACCCATGCAAACAACAATGAAGGATATATCTTGCTAGCAAGGATGACATTATAAATGTCAGTCTGACAGCTTTTATTAATGGAACTAAAATGAACAAGAATATACGTTTTCCTAACTTCGTTAGCTCTTGAAATTATCTCAATAAATACAACTCGTGTTCACAATACTATCGTTAATTCTGTCAGAGATCTTAAACTCCTAGCGGACTCGTGGTGTTACCAAGCAATTTCATCTTGTTGTTTCCGACAGAATTACTATCGATAGTATTGCGAGTACTCGTGGTATTACCCCCGATAATTGATTTTCATATCTCTAGTATGGTTTGACGGTGAACTAACTGAACATAAAATTGGGTTGGTGGAAAACTTACAGTCGAACGCCACCAAATATAATCTCTATTGAGTAATTACGAAGGTAGACGCTAGGTTTGAACGTGAGTGGACCCATATCAGGCCCTCCACTGCGGCCAATGGCCTATTGTGGCTCACCCTATGTATATTTCTCCCAGTATATCCAATCTCTTAACGAAATTGAGGAGTACGTTGGGAGAACAATTTACCAGGTTCTCTGGCCTTACTGTTGTATTGCCAAATGTTGAAAATCTGGTTCTGGCCGCTGCGGGGCATGTACATAAAATGTGATTAGCCGTTTCATCCTCCTCCATGCATAGGCGGCACTCTGCATCTTGTGCAAGTCCGATTTTATGCAAGTGGTGTTTGAGTTTGCAGTGGCCAGTGAGCAAACCTACTATAACTCTGAGATGTGCTCTACTGAGTTCTAGCAGCTTGTCAGAGTCCTGTATTTTCCTTGTGCAAGCAATACATGCTTTGGAATGGGCTAGGCCCGGTAGACTACGCCAGGACTCTAGTCTTTTGTTGTCAGCCCAGGATGTTATGACATTCTTGGCAGTGCTATGTGCTATACCGATTACCGGTTCTGACCCAGTGAACGTTGTTTCGGCCCCCCCTTTTGCTAGGACGTCCGCTATTTCGTTTCCTTCTAGGCCCGTGTGACCTGGTATCCAGACTAGGTTAACGTTGTTGCGTTGTGCCAGTCGCAGGTTTCTCTGCAGTTCCATACTGCTCTGGATTTAAAGCAATTGGATTCAAGCGCTTTCAGTGCCGCTTGACTGTCTGAAAATATTTTTATTGTTTTTCGTGTGTGGCGTCGATTTTCCAGCTCCCTTGCACACATTTCAATGGCATATACCTCTGCCTGGAATACCGTAGCTAATTAACCCATACTGAATGAGCGTTTCACTACTGCGTTTATCCCGTATATTCCGGCTCCGACACCTTCCAAAGTTTTGTAACCATCGGTAAACCAACGTTCATTTGCCCTACATAGGTCAGTTTCATTCCGAACCCAGTCTTCTCTTTCGGGGAAGACCACAGTGTAGGACGTGTGAAGGTTGATAGTTTTAGGCATGATGTCTGAGGGCATTCCCAGAATGTTGTGAGCTGTTATGCCCTCCAGCATGCTGCTGCTTCTCATGACTACTGCCTGCGGTAGACTAATGGTCGCTTGGTAGAGTCTGTATGTTGCCCATCTTGCCTCTCTCTCCAAACCTATGTGAAGGGGAGGTAATCCGAGAAGGGCTTCCATTGCTGCCGTTGGCGTGGAGCGAATGGCCCCAGTAATCGCCAGACACGCTTGTCTCTGTAGTCCGTTAAGTTTAGCCTGGGCCATTTTTTGTTGGCCCTTGCTCCACCAGACTACAGAGCCATACGTGATTATTGGTCGTATGACGGTCACGTACAGCCAGTACACTTGTTTTGGTGACATGCCCCATGTTTTGCCACATATTCTGCGGCATGTCCATAATGATAGGCTAGCCTTCCGGATAGTCTTTTCCAGATGCAAGTTCCAATTTAGCTTTTTATCTAGGGTTATTCCCAGATATTTTGCTTCACTCGCAAAAGGAATTGTTACACCATTGATGGAAGGAGGTATTAATTGTTCCAGCTTCCTTTTTCTGGTGAACGGCACTATGACCATTTTGTGAGGGTTAATGGACATTTCCTCCCTCTCACACCATTTATATACATATAGTGTCCAATATATCCTGAAATGTAGACGTAGTCGGAAGACTTACATCAGCATCAGAAAATGTTTCGTAGGATTGATCCACTAGTTGCAAATAATTACAATTGATTTAAACAATATTTGATAGGTATGTTGTTTTTTCGCCATATATTGATTTTGCTCTTGTAACCCACATTTTGCTGAAGATGAGAGATTAATCTTTCAAAACATGTACTGCTGCTGATGTAAGTCTTTCACATCTTCTACAATGTGTTGATGTGAGTCCTCTGACTAGATCTACTTTTCTCCGTGAAACTAATTTGCGTGATGATATAGGGGAAATTACGCACACTTGTAGAAAAAATCACTCTCGAACATTTAATGTACACTAATTTCTCCTACGACCATGCAAATATTTTATAAAATACTAGAAAATAAATGTATAATCATTACCGGAATACCCACAAGGAAAAACTTGAATACTTGAAATATGGGACGAATGAACAAGTTAATTGGCTCTAAAAAAAGGTGTTCCTAGTCATGAGCACCTACCATTATTAACCCATTTTGGAATATTTCCGATTATTACCCGTTAGTGATTACTTCACTAATTATCCATTATTATTTGAACTCATACTAATGCCAATCAAATTGTTCACTTATGAGTATAGAATATGGGAGCAATATCATTCTCAATCTGTAATCTTCCAGCACATACTTCTTTTTAGACAGATCAGTGGTATCATTTTCTTTTCAGTGCCCACTAAGGTAGCAGTTCTATCGTCATTGATATATTATTCACTTGAAACATTTTCTATGACTAGCGTTCATGATTGCATCCGACTATTTGTACTGAAAACAAATGATAATTGCCTTATAGAAAACCATACTTTAAACCTTTTCAAAATATAACTAATTAGTTCTCGAGACAATCGCATATAAACATTTCAAGATTGTCTTTTACCTTTTCAAATAAGAATGCATGGCCACAGAAAATTAGTATCCAAACAATTGATATAGTTGAAAATTAATACATTAACTCACTCACTGGAAAACTATTCATAAATAATGAATACCTACACTAACGATGGGGATTTCATTATTAAAAACATATCAAACATAGATGGGTATGATTCTCGCATCTATCACCCATCTAACCAATTCCGCACCCGAAGAATGTCGGGGAAACACTCGAACTGATAAAGCAAAGCAAGCATAAGAGAATTGATAACTTCCCCAATCGACTTGATCTATTGGAGGTATTACAGAAACGACTATTACGTGAATTTGTTTCAGATAAACGATTGAGTATTGGTAGGTATTAGAATTTTATAAAAAAAATTTAGTGTGCGCTTATAAATATCGAACATGGGAAAAATTTAGATTCGCTAAGTATTCGGATGAGTTATAGTAGGAAAACACTTTCAGAAATATTATTCCGCTTACTATAAGTATCTTATATTTCTATGTTTGGCGAAAATTTGGTAAGTACCCACAATTAACTTTTTTTCAAGCAAACAATTTTCTTGGCCGAGTTTTATCTGTGCATCCATATACATGATATATGTACAAGAAAATCGAACAAAAAGGCAGACTGAATTCCAACTAACTTCATCAATTTTAAATGATTATTTTCAAATATAATATATTTTCCTGGACATAATTGCTACGAGAGTAATACAATGATTAGAAATACTTTACGCGGTGAATAATATGAATACAAATACAATTCAAACAGATCAATAGCCTAGGTGGTAGTGTTGAAATACTTATCAAGAGTACGAGGGATGAAACCCAGTCGTTTCGAATTTTTTTTTAATTTTTAAATAAAAAAAATTGCACTATTCAAATGTATTGCTCTTTATGCGCCACAGATTACATATAATCCATAAAAACGGTAAAATATAGATCTGAAATAGACTATGATTTAAAACTATCGAACCAACAAAATTCAGTAACGATTTTATGGAGAATCGAACTTGAACTTTGTAAAATTTCAGAAATTTTCAGACTTTTGAAAAATCAAAATTTGATGAACTTAAAAATCACAAGACGGTATATCTGTAATACCATAAAATGAGAATAAACACAAATGTGAAGACGGATATTCGATCAAACCGTCAAATTACAGAAACAATATATCATAAAAATAATAACATATAATAACAGAATATCGTAAATTTGCAAAGCGTAATATTCGAAAGTCAAAGGAATTATAATCGTCGAATCAGTATACCACATGACCTCAAATTGGCATATAAAAAATCATTAGACAAATAAATGCTAATACCGAAAAGTAAAGAACTGAAATTTCAGAAATTAGAGAGGTTATAGCGTAGCGAAACGCCGGTTGATCTATTCTCTCAGAGATGGCGTAGCGTGCGGTTAATATACTTCGAGGAAGGAACAAACAAATGAACGATCAATATGAGTCCGAACCAAACGATTCGATTTGTTCAACTAGGAGTTAGTACCATCTAAGAGCTAATAGAGCAATTTTCTACTAGACGGGGATTCTCAACCATATGGATTACCATCCCGGGGATGTGAGGATTCTGATGATTTAGAGGGAGGAGTGTAGGGGTTGGAAGGGAATCCTGGGTTGGCCTGTTTTCCTATATTTTGGCTTTTTCCTTTCCTTTTGTTGGTTCTATCCAAGGAGGGCGGAAATTCTTGGCTACTGTGGTTGCTCTGGATATAGGGTTGCCCTTTTTCTATGAATTGTTTTTTGGAGGAAGCGCTGGAATGTAAGTTGGTTGTTCAGTTCTTGAGTATCGTTTTTGGTTTTGTAGTGTTTAAGTTTCCACAAACTAAGTACCTGTACTCCACACTAGAAAAATAAGAACTGGTAACGATATCAAGATGTTCGTTCACAAGACAACTTTAGATTTGGATGATATCCAACAGAAAATAGTAATGACGCATAAAAGCATTTTTGCCAAAATTATGGAATATTCCAAGAATATTTTTGGAATATTCCAAGAATATTTTTGGAATTTTTCTGTGATGACAGTGATACCGAGATTGTTTTTCAAAACAGATTCAAACATGTAAATGTTCTGTGACGAAAATATCGTTACATTTAGATTTCCATTTGTTTACTATTATTTCCAAAATCGTACTAGAAGCGACACCTAATAATGAACACGTAAACTTGTCTGAAGAGTAAACACCAGAATTATCTCACTAGCTAGGAGGTCTAGTGACAGCTGATAGCAAATAGCTGAACTTGTCTAGGGATGAATTTCATTTGTAGACAGACCCATCTTATCCCATCTGGGTTGATAGCGTTGGGTTCATATAGATGTCGCTGATATGATGTCGGTAATTCAAATTGAAAATTGGAGAGAAAGATCGCTCTCTTCTTAGTTTGGCTGTCGAGGTGTAAACAACTCGCTTGATGGTTGGAATCAGGTCAGAGTAGTAAATATAAATCCACGTGGATTGATGCTATAAGAGGTAAGCAGATTTACGAAGATATGCTTAATACCCTTGGTGATCAATGTCCTTCGTATGCGACCGTGAAAAATTGGACTGCAAGCTTCAACGGAGGTAAATTTTCCATTTAAGATGATGACCGATCGGGAAGGCCAGTTTCTGTGTCAGTCCCCGAAAATATCGATGCAGCTCATGACATGATTTTAGCAGACCGTCGAATTGGGCTAAAACAGATATCTGAAGCACTGAATATTTCATACAAACGCGTTCAGCATATAGTTCACGTCAATTTGGACATGAGAAAAATTGCTGCAAAATGGATCCCCAAATGTTTGAATGTTGACCAAAATCGTTCAAGGGTAGTAGCATCGCGTTAGATCTGTGCTCGATTTGAAAACGATGTAGACTTCTTAAACCGAATTGTTACTATGGATGAGACTTGGGTACATTTCTACGATCCAGAAACAAAGCAACAATCGATGGAATGGCGACACTCCGGTTCTCCAAGACCTAAGAAGTTTCGTGTCCAAAAATCTGCTGGAAAAGTTCTTGCTTCAGTTTTTTGGGATTGCCATGGAGTAATCATGATTGATTTTTTGGATAAGGGTAGAACAATAACTGGAGATTACTACTCGACATTACCGACCACTCTACGAAAAAAAATTCAAGAGAAAAGACGCGGAAAGCTTTCCAAAGGTGTTTTGTTTTTGCAGGATAACGCCCCTGCACACAAATCTCATGTTGCCACTATCATCTCTTTCCTCAACTGAAAAAAAGTTTGAAAGGTCGTAAATTTTCTTCCAACGAGGAGGTAATAAAAGCTGTGGAGGTCTGGTTTGCAGAGCAAGAAGAAGCATTTTTTTTGAAAGGTCTAGAGACGTTGCAGGTTCGCTGTAATAAATGTATTCAATTAAGAGGAGAATATGTTGAGTAATAAAATATTTTGACATTGAAATTTTGTCTGGTTTTATAGTAGGCTAAGAATTTTTCAATATATTCTCGTATTCTGCTGTTGAGATTATCGTAGATCTAAGCACTTATACATCTCAACTCCTGTGTTGAGGAGTACATCATTACATATTATATCACATATTTAGTGATAAGGGTATCGTATACTGTTGATTTTCAAATCTGTGATAAACTAACATCTATCAAACCTTTTTTACCCCTATCCACGAGGGAACACAACAAAATTAGTAGAACTTGAAGGCATAGTTCATACCAGAGGATTGCCTGAAAGTGTTACGTGAACTGTCATCTAGTTCGTGCTCAGGTTAGCAGAACAACAATCACGACGTTCCAGTTATCACTAGCCTGTGAATCTCCAGACCGTATCAACTAAGGTAACCTGTGTCGCCGAAGCAAATTCAGTGACTTTCACTAAACGAATTAATGAATATTTTATAATCGAATCCATCTTCACAGATTTGTTATTTATTTGGGTCTAACCTCATAATATTGTTTAAATATTAAGGTGTTATATTGTTGAATGTGATCATATATATTTTTTCCGAAATATTGTTTTCCTGTTGATCTGGTTACAGAAGGAAGTCAATTAATCTCATTTCAATTATCGGATTATCTATCATAGATTAGGTATTTTGTACATTTTAACCTGTTAAACTAAAAATTGTTAAAGTTCAAATTTAAAAACACTTGCCTGCCACATAAAAAATCCGAAACTGGCAATATAGTCCAAAGAACCTACTCCGTTCTCTGCTGAGCAGTCTGAGCAATCAAAGTAACCCCGGTTACGTTACAGTTCATATAATTCAGAGGAAGAATTAGACCATTTTCATGAAATTTTTATCAAGTTTACACTGAACTGGTGTTGATGTAATCTATATAGTCGAATGATTCATTGAATTGAAGAAAAAATTAAAAAACTGCTGTCAGATATACGCGACTTGTTGGTTTCAAATGGCTTTATACATCTGTTCATCAATTTTAGTTTCGACGTCGCAACGTTCGTTTGTTTCAGCGTGAAATTATCCAATTAACGAGAAAAAGGTCGTTACTGAAGGGATGTCCGTTCCAGTCCATGTCTAGTTAAATACCAAACAGAACAGTAATTTAACGTGGACATAGATGAGAACATGAAGTCCTGCTTTGGTGATAAAGTCACATCAATTTTCATTGTTGAAATGTATAATTATGTATTTTATGCATATGAAAAATATTTCGTATTTCTCAGTCTTTAACAATTGTCAATTTGTACGGGTAAAGTAAGCGGAATAAAAATTTCTCATTTCACCATCATAATATAATTTGTAGGAAATCTTCAATAAATATTAAAGTAGACCCACACAGCACACAGGTCGACGCCCGCCACGCCAGAAAAAAGGTTCAAAATGGTTGGAATGTTAATTAGGTTGTTATTGACCATCTTACAACAGATTATTTTGGAATGATCAGTAAGATGCGGTTGCGGCAGAGTGGTGGAATCGGAATTCCGAGGAAACTGCAATATCACTGCGACTGCGACTTAACAACATACACATATTTGTTGTAAACTGTATAACTGCAATACAGATTCTGAAAAATGTATTTTCGATTTTGAATGAACATAATTTAAAAACCTATCATATGAAAAATAAATAATTGAAATGAAATGCAATAACATTATCCATCAATATTTTCTCAATATTAAGTACATTTAAGTTCACTATTTTTCTTTCGAAACCAAGACCAAGTCCAATACTCATGGGGGAGAGTCTTGATCTTGGTCTTGGGAAGATTTATTGAGTCTTTATCTTAGTCTTGTATCAAGACCAAGACAAGACCAAGACTAATCTCTTGGTCTCGCGAAGCCCTAGTTTATTAACATTCGATCTTATTATAATACAAGTCTGCAATTTGGCCTGTATTTCTGTACTATGCAGTCCGGAAGAGCAGTTTGATCTTCTTCTACGACTTTGAGAGTATATTACAGTTTCTTTTCAATTGTTAATTTTACTATATCGGTATTCTAAAAATATGTTCTGCCATTCAATTTTCAGGCTCTCGATGATGATTTCGAAGAATTTGTCGATTTCATAAAGTATTCCTCGAAATTACTTGAATGTAAAATTGACAGCAAAGTGTACTATTGTGATCTGGCTCTATAATCCAGCAGTGAATCGAGCAAAACAAACGAATTAATTTGAAAGCCAAAGTCCCACAAAAGGTACAAAAATAGAGAAATATAACCCGGACTGGCATCACGTAAATACAAAGAATACCCAAACAACGCTCGAACGGGGAAAGTGAAGTGGAAGTGAATAACACAGCGTTTTAATCGAGCAACAGCCAGAACTCGTTGAAAGTTCCCAATACGCAAATTATGGATGACGGAATGTACGAACAATGTTAGAACAAAAAATATTATTTACAATTTATGCTTTTGCGAGACGAGTGTTTGAAGGTAGGTACTCCATTGAAAATCAATAGCCCATGCTTCATTCACACCCATTACAGATGCTAGGCATTTCAATGATAGTTATTATCCTAACAAGTACGGAAAGAGTACCTTTTCCGCACCTCTTAAACTAAATTGCGTGCGGGAATTGGACGGAAAACGCACGCTTGTAGGAAATAGTTATTTACGTGACAAGTGGGATATAGACATTATTAACGCACGCATGTGAGGATTGCACGACGAAGCCGTAGGCTGAGTAGTGTGATTACACTACACTCATGAGTGCGTTAATAATGTAGTATCCCACGCATTGCGTACAAAATTTTATCTACAACTGTCAACGTTTTCATAAGTATCTTTAAATGTACCTCATTGATATTCCACTTCGACCTACCTACTCATGACAGTTTTCTGATAATTGAAAACACAAGTTGCCTATGATCATTTTTGTAACCGTGGCAACGGTAGGCACAAACAAATGAATAAAAAATAAAAAAAATTAGTCACAGCAAAAAAAAAACAAAGCCGTTTATAGATATTAAATTGTCAGATCGATATCCAGAACCATCATTAAGTTTCTTGAGTGAAAATGTCTTCAAGTGAAGATGATCTACAATCCGATATTAATGCGGCAAGAAATCCCGAAAAAAATACCGTTTAGTGTATGAAAAATGGTGCAGAGAAAGGAAGGTTGTTAACTTGACGAATGAAAAGGGATTGCTGATATACTTCAATGAACTAAGCAAATTACAGAAGCCTTCATATCTTTGGTGCTATTACTCAATGTTGAGGACAGGATTTCTAATTGAGCAAAACGTCGATATCAAGAAACATACTAATTTGATAGCATTTCTGAAAGGAATATCCAAGGGGTACAAACCTAAGAAGTCGAAGGTTTTCACGAAGGAAGAAATATTCATATTTCTGATAGATGCGTACGACACGAAATTTTTGTGCATTAAGGGTATACCTACTATAGACATATTTTAATGTATTGAGGTGTATTTAATGATATGTGTTATTTAATTTGAAGGTTGTACTGATTGTTAGTGTTGCTGGCTCATGTCGGCGGGAAGAGTTGACAAATTTATTGATTGAGAATGTTGAAGACTGCATTCAAGTTGTCATACCAACTACTGAAAAAATAGTGTCACGAGAATTCTTTATAACATCTGGAAACACTGCCGGTTTGAATTTAGTAGAATTATTTAGGAAATATTTGAAATTAAGATCTACAAATTGTGATCATAACATAAGCGTTTCTTTGTTGGATATAGAGCTAGAAAATGTATAAAACAACCAATTGGTATAAATACTATTGGCAGTATGTCAAAATCAATTACCGAATTTCTTGAATTGCCCAATTTAAAACAGTATATTGGACATTGTTTCCGGCGATCTTCAACTACACTTTTGGCTGATTCTGACTATAAAACGACACGGGGGCTGGAAATCTAACTCGGTTGGCGAAGACTACATCGAAAGTTTTCACGTAAATTGTGAGTGATAATTACCATTTTGCTCAATGTCTATTGTTATCGTTTATGAATCAAGTAAGTTTTCACGTAATTCTTGAGAGAAAAATATCGTTTTGTTGAATTTTTATCGTTTTCTATTTGAATTTTCTTTGTATTCATTCAATAAACGATTTATTTTGGTTGAAATTTATTTCTTATCTCATCACCGCACTAGTGCGGTAATAATCATCATTATGACATTCAAAATAGTGTCAAACCATAATCATTACTTGACAGTTGTAGATAAAAGTATATTACACTTTCATACGTGTATCATGTGCTGATTATTAATTATACCTGCATCGCACTCAGAAGTTTTCCTATAGAAAAGTCTTTTGACAAAGCCCTTGGATGCCTCCTTTTGCCCTGAAGAGTGATTCATTACAGTGACTGTTGATTGAAAAAAGTATCAACTCCCACTACAGAGGTGTGATCTGTATACAGGGTTCATCACTGATGTCCCAGGTATCTGTGAAGTCAAACTGTTGTATCACCAGTTGATCGAGTAATCAACTTCTCCTAGTTCTCTGAATCGAACCCACGTACAGTCTGGAGAGTAATGCTCACATCCGGGATGTGGATTTCATCCTTCAGATGCGTCGCCTCTATTCTATCCCTTCATTGGCAATTGGCATGCAGTACTCAGAAATTCGCTAGACCCTCTTTTGTGCAGGTACGATCATTATATTCTTAACCTATTTGCTTAGTACTTTTCTTCTCCGTGTATAGGTAGGACACCAGAATTATATTAAAAAAACAACACCCTGGGTCACAATATCTCATATTTAGAAAACATGTGAATGAACTAATTCATCGTGTATATAAATTTATGTATGGAAATTATTTCCTGAAAGTGTATAAATAGCATTAGAAACATTACATTTGTCTAATTTTAATTTTGCATATTCGTTATGTGGCCCAAATCTGATTAATGTTTTCATAAAAAATTCCAGAAAATGTGGAATTCCTGCTTGAGATTGATATAAGGCTTCAAAAAATTTCACACAATATCACAAAAAAGCTGAAATCTGATGGTTGAATAAGGAACATAGAAGAGTTCATCATGCAACTTTCTTGTATCACAAAACTATGTTAAAAAAAATTCCAGTACACCTCTTTTGGAAAATAGCGTTCATAACGGTTGTACACAACTCACATACCAAATTTATAATATGCGTAACGCCGCTCCTGAGATGTTGCAAAATCTCAGTTTTGCAAGATTGGAGTCCAAGTATAAAAATGTCCTAATAGAAAAATAATAGTCAATGTTATCCTAACATGCTATCAATCCTGTATCACCTTGAAACTTAATTTAAATATATCAGATACTGAAAACGTTCATAACTATGAATAAATCACATATTTTCCATGTACTAATTGATGTAAGAAACAATTTCTAGGGTTAAGTAGAAGAAAATTTAAATGATGAAGTTATTACTTCAATGCAGGAAATGAACTTCGTCTTGTATTTTCCAATATCTCAAGAAGATTTCATTGAGTTATATGTAATGTGAGTAGAAATTAATAAAGCCGTATTATTTTTATTATAAAATCCAAACTGTAACGCACTTGGCCATATGAAATTTATGTAGTTGCCATTCATAATGATGTGATAACAGTTTTTGACAGTATCCATACTATTAAAACATTCAGTTACAATAAAACGGGAATAACTCGTAGCAATATATAACAAAACTGAAAGTGGTCAGAGTAAGGAATGCTCACCAATGAAGATATATGAACTTGATTGTTTGCCCTCAATTTTCAACATCAGCTTCATATACTTCACAAATCAGAAAGAACAATAGAAGAGTTATTCTTTTCCTTCTTTCACAACAACCAATTAAATTTTTTCGTTATCGGCTGAGGAGGAAGTATTTATTTTTATGAAACTAAAACTTCTGATGTCTCCAGAAAACAACTATAAACGTCCTCCCAAAATGAAATTATTCTCCCAAAACGCTTCCAAGCGGCCGATAAGAGCTTGCTTATGTTTTTTTTTTTGTTTGCGTTGACCTATTTTATTTATCGTAACGATTCGAGTTGAATAGCGTGGTGAATGTTTGCCAAATAGCCTTACGCGACGATAAGATATGGCCGTCGTATATTTGGAAAAAGAGGGTCGAGACAGCTGGTGTTTTCACGATTTTCCGCTCAGAAGCAGAGTATGCAGTAGGCTGATAAAAGCGGTTTAGTTCGATTTTGTTTGCACTAGTTTCATTTCTGCAACATTAAATAACAGTTCAAAGATTTGATTTAATAAATCTGCTTCATATGAATGTGCTGCTGAAAGATATAGTCTTTCGAGGAATGTAACTGACCTTTACAATGGACAATATCGTTCACAATCGAAAATATACCGTTGTAGTTGAAAGTTCAGAAAAATAGATCTTACTGAAAATATCTCTTGAGTACATTTACTTATATCGTCTTATAATTCTTGATGTTCATATATTTCACAACGTCTCAACTGCTTTTCTCCGAAGTTGTCTACAACTGAATGTTGTCAACTTTTCATTCATAGGCTTGAAATCATAAGAAGAAATGTTTCCAGGAGTCTATAGACTAACATCCGCTTTCTATTGTGTAAATCACCATATTTTGAGATATACGGTATTAGAGAAGTTTGCCTAAAAATAATCATTTTAATTTTTCAGAAGACTGATTTAAAGAAAAAGACTGTAGTTCAAATCGCAATGAAAAACTACAACTTCTGTGAGGAGTAGACACCTCAAGGTGAAAAAATATATTACTAATATTACCTTATATTTCTTGTTATTAACATGTTTGAAGTTTTCCATTGAAAATTACATCACTTTGAACGTAACTCAATTAATATTATCATTTGAGTATATATTTCAGAGTAACTACATTACAAAATATATATACTTTCATATTTAATATACCCGATAAAAAAAAGTATTATTTGAATGTTAACTAATTTATTCAGTTATTATTATTAATTTTTTTCTTTGGAGAGGTGGAGGAAATCTTTTAAAGGGAAATATTGAGTCTCCATACTCAATAAATACTGTGAGACACTCCTTAGTAGGCATACTCACTAAAACCTCCACCTCTGTGTAGGTCCGGTCGGCTATTGGCTCCGGTGACACTTAGGCTTACTTAGGCTTATTAGCCCATTGTATCTTACCTATCGATGCCTTAATTCGCAAACCGGCCAAATCCACGTTTTATCAATGGAGCCAGCAGGTCCGCGAACCGAGGCAACGCTATGTTCAAATGTCACAGTACCCAATCCAATATTTTTGTGCCTTGTACAAGTTCCGTATTGGGTGGGAACTGTATAGTTCTGGGTCTCCAGATGGCTGCCCGAAAATTGCATGTCTTTTGCGGTCTAGAGCCGCGCAATGGCACAGTATGTGTTTCACGGTTTTTGGATCCTTAACGCTAGTCTGCAGGTCACTTCTCCATCGTATTTCCCCATTTTTTTGAGGTGCTCCTTAACTGGTGCATGTCCAGTCAGGAGTCCCGTAACGGTTCTCAACTGGCTCCTGTTCATTGTTAACCGGTCTACCGTTCTTTTGTTACACGGTCCTTCGATACATTCTTTCCCATGTTTGTTTCCTGGGACATCGTCCCAGTAGTTTTTGTGCTTGTCCCTAATTCAGTCTTTTACAGACGCTCTTATTATACACTTCGGTAACCTTTGCATCTGCCCTTGGTTTGGGAGCATTTCCGATCCTCTTCGTGCGAGTTCGTCTGCTTTCTCATTCCCAGGTCATTCTAATGATCTGGGACCCATATCAGTTTGACTTGATTCCGGTCTTACAGAATTTTCAGTTCTTCTTTGAAGTCCCATACCAGTTTGGACGTTACTTCTTTGCTAGACAAGGCCTTCAGTGCCGCTTGACTGTCTGATAGGATGTTGATATGCGCGTTTTCAACGTTTCTCCTATTATTTTCCTTCGCGCATTGAAGGATGGCGTACACTTTTGCTTGAAAGACAGAGGTATGGGTAACCAGTGATGCCAATACTCGGATTCCTGGAGAACACTCCTGAGCCCGATCAATTCTCAGTCTTGGATCCATTTGTGTACCAAATTTTTCCTGTAGAATATCCTTGAGCTGTGAGCCGTTCCATTCAGTTCTGTTTGGCATCTTAACTGGTTGTTGAAGGAGTACCGTTTTGGAATGTGGTCCGTTCTCATTCCTAGCGCGTCCCGGATCACAATTCTAACGATTCTCATGTGTCCCGTTCTGTAATGTATCGTGAGCCTTTTCACAATACAACTTGCATTTAATGGAACTGTGTTTCAATTGAGAGAAGTATCTTGACTTTTTTATATTCATGAACGAATATACAACAATTGTGACTTTTTATCAAATTCTAATGTCAAACTGACAGATCTTATGAATATACGAAAATAGTAGAAATCAGTACATGGCGCCACCTTGAAAGGATCAGCTTTCGAAACAGAAATACAAGAGAATAAAATAAAGTCACTATTACAAGAGTTCGTAACAGTAAAGGATGATTATCAACAGTCTATCGGTAGGATACACAATTTAGACACTGGACATTTCAGTACGCCATTTGCGGTTTTCACGTTCATAACCCGAACTATTTTGTCATTTCCGGGAAACACTTCAGTTATGCGTCCAAGTTTCCAGCATAATGGAGGTGAATTATCGTCTTTCAGTAAAACCATGGATCCTATTTCAACACTTTGATGAGATTTTTTCCATTTGGATTTTTCTTGAAGACTGCAAATGTACTCATGTGACCATCGCTGCCAAAAATGCTGCAACTGCTGTTGAATCTGCCTAAGATGTGACAGTCGACTGGACGGAAAGTCCCTTAAGTCAGTTTGAGACAGTGGGCCTCGCCAATAAGAAAGTGTGAGGGCGTTAAGGGAGATAGATCATTAGGGTCATTTGATAAGGGTAACAGAGGTCTGGAATTGAGGACAGCCTCAACTTGAATGTATGAGCCCTCATACGTATAGTGGGAATTAAGAATTCTCTTAAGATTTGGCAGATTTTACAAGGCTTTCCAAAGGCCTCCAAAATTGGGCGCATATATGGAGGTGAGAAATGCCAGTTAATTTTATTCATTAGTAAAAATCCACTGATGTTGGAATCTTCTTTCAAACTTGAAATTATGAATTTCAGTTCATTTTCAGCACCCACAAAATTTGTGCATTCCTGCATGTAACTGTTTTATATTTTCGAATCTAATGACTAATTTTGTGAAGTTACCCTTGGCTGGTAATAATATAGGATGTTTATTGTTATATGGAATGTTTGAGTCTTCCACAAACTCTGATGAGACCTTTTTCATCTAAAAATGGATTTAATGATAAAATGTTACTTTTTGAAGAGAGGGATCTTGATTTTTTTTTTAATTAAATTTAATTCTTGTGGAAACGAATGTTGCTGAACAAGTTTGCAAATAGTGAGTAAAGAACTTTCAAGCTCTGCATTTGTCAAATGATCTGATATGCGACTACTGGGATTTGTCAGTTTTGAATTATTGATAAAGCGTAAGCAATAAGCAATTACTCGTTGGAGCTTAATAAATGACGAGAATCGATCGATAATATTTGTATCAAGAATTTGTGAGATCAATGTATGATTGATCCTTTTCAATTCAGGTATTTCACATTCTATCGAAAATGCACTTTCTGGCCAATGTTGTTTTTCTTTGGACATCCAGGGTGGTCCTACCCACCAAGTTCGACATTCTTTTAGTTCCTTTGGACTCAGACCACGTGAAATGATGTCTGCTGGGTTTGTGACAGTGTTAATGATATTTCGGAGTTGAATATATGATTCCTTTTGAATACTTTGTATATCGAATATAGCCTTGAGATGAGATTGTATTATGACACGATTGTTTTCATAACGCTCACACAGGAGATCCCAAGCTTTTGTATAATTTGCTTCAGATACCAAAGCTGTTAAAACATTAGCCGCCTCACCTTTGAGACATGATTTAAAATACCAGAATTCTTGAATTCCACTGATTGAACTACAGTTATGTATCATTGCCTTATACGTATCTGCAAACTGCAAACCTTTTCTCATACGATCCGTGAAATTCAGGTAAGTTTAGTTTCGTTAAATTTGTACTATTATATTGAACATTCGGATCTGAATTTACAGTATTGGCTGTACTATTTGAATGAGTAATTGTACTGTTTGAAGGAATATTTTCACTTACTTGTTTAGCTGAAAATATTTTCACTAAATCCCTTGCTCGGGTGACTGATTCAAAATAAGAATTTTCGAAGTCAATTCTTTCTTGAGTATGATCATTTGCTTCATCTGTGAATTCTAACTCAGACTGAACGGTATCAAAATCATTCTAAAGAAGATCAACTTTCTCCAATCTGACATATACATTGAGTTTCGAAGTATCTGTCAAATCTACTAAGAAATTGGAAAATCTCGTGAGTTTACTTTTGACAGTTCCGCGTTTTTGGTTCAATACTTTTATTTTTTTAGCATCCATATCGATCTTTACGAGTGAGAGCTAAAAAATGCAAAGCAAACAAACTGAGGAGGATGAGTATAAGGAATAAGGAAAGGAATCGAGAAATACCTCAATGCTTTCTGCCCACTGACTAGCGTTCTGTTGTATCCATTCAATGAATATGATCTTCTTACGTATGTAGGTTTCCTCTGGGTGATGTGTCTGATGAATGAATGCGAAGGTGCGAAGGACCTGAGTGACTGTTGTTGATTGATGTGACAATTGATGACTGATGATTCTTCTAGGTTCGCTGATTACATATACCTATATCCGGCTCGATGTTGACCATGTAATGTATCGTGAGCCTTTTCACAATACAACTTGCTTTGAATGGAACTGTGTTTCAATTGAGAGAAGTATCTTGATTTTTTTTTATTCATGAACGAATATACAACAATTGTGACTTTTTGACAAATTCTAATGTCAAACTGACAACTCTTCCTAATCGTATTATCCTTTTTAGTGTGTTGCCAGATCTTATAAATATACGAAAATAGTAGAAATCAGTACACGTTCCAACGTTCAGGTTGGGTGCGATCTGCAGTCTGGAGACACCAAGTCTTGCCTCGCCCTGAACCACAAAGTGGAAAGGTGGCAGTTCCTTACTCCCTTTCAGTGTGCCTCGTTAAAGATGACTAGCAGAAATATATTCAGTTTCGTTCCACTCATATTACTAACCCTTCTCCAATTTTGTCAAAGGTTGCTGCAATCTACCTATTTACCTCTCCTTTTCCATATTCATTACTCTACCAAGAATACTTTTGTGAAGCCATAAGTTTCAACAAGATTTTTTTTTATTGGTAATAAATTACTATTTTACCGCCAGTTCACGATTGTATTGAAATTGAAAGTTTTCCTACAGCTAGTTTATTCCTGACAATCAATTGCATGATAAGGTGTCAAATGTGCATGGTTATGGGGTAGAATACTATATCGAAGCGTTTTTCCAAAAATTAAAAACCATGTTTTAAACAGGAAGTGATTATGAAATAATGGCGCACATAAATATATATATAATTCGTATTTTGGAAAAATGTCACTGTTTCGTTCAACAAAATACCAGTTCCAAAAAAGCATAATCGTTGGAAATGTTCCACCCAAATTTGAAAGATATGAGAGGAAACAAACGATAGTTTCAGATGATCTGTTGAACAAAAAAAAAAACAAGTTCCACAAAGAACTTTTACAGGGCAGATTAAATCAAGTTCACTCTGACTAAATAACAAAAAATGGCCCTGAATAGATCACATACAAATTGATACAAATTAAGCTTTCGGGCCACGAGAAACTATTTTTAAAAAGCAAAATCGAATTTACAAAGTACAAATTTATTTGTGAAGACAGATGTGTCTCGTACAACGTCGCTAACAGAACTGAACTAACTATAAAGCACGGTTAATCATATTTTCATAAACCTTAGTCAGCACTACATGGAAGTTATAAGTTAAGGGTTTCTTAGGGGTTTGTATATATAACTTCTCCATCCCTAAGACGAAAATAATAAGGTAGTATTATTTTCGGAATTCAAGTCCTTAGGTTTTGTCTTGACACATTTGAAATGTTTTAAAATATCATTCTTACATTTTATAGAGGAATTGTAAAAGATGACAATAACAATAATTATGCTCAGAATAATACAAATATAAAAAGAAGTATACGGGGTGTTGTTTTCTTCCAAGGCTTGGAGTCGGTGGAGTTGAGTTTTCTCGGCTAGTTTCTGGAGCCTTGTCAGCTCGTCTAGGTTAATCTTATCCAGGACCTTCAGGGGGTGGTCTTCATGGTTAGGTTCGATGATTTCTATTCTGGGCAATTGTAGAGGGGTCTCCCGTATCGGGGAAACGTTGTTGCTGTATTTTTCCCCATTAATGATGAGGCTACATTTCTGGGGTATGTGGATCAGCTGTGGTTTATGGATTTCTTCATATCCGCTTTCTTTGCACTTTTTTTCAATAGCCATTTGTCTGGCGGGAATGACAATGACATAGGCGTCGTTGACTGGTTCTACTACATCTTGTTCTAGATGGACTTGGAGTGATTGGCATGGCTGTCTGCTCTTTCCTTTCAGTACTTCAGGTAGACAGTCCTCCTTGGATATTTGATTTTCCAGGCGGAAAATACAGGTTGTCTCGATTTCGTGGCACGGGCTGTCCTCTTAGTGGTGATAAGTCGAGTTCAGGATAACGTATGGTTTCAAGGGAATTATGGCATTATTGGAAATCGGAATGGGAAATAAATGATAATAATCGTAAAGATTTTCTCTAAGTATCGGGACATGAATCGTGAATAGAATAAGATCATTTTTATATCGTGTTTCAATTTTTAAAAGTTTATAATATGATTGAATGTTATCGAAATATGGTAGACTTCCTTTGTACATGTTAAGCATTATTTCAATTAGTTCTTTGAGCTCGGAAGTTGGTAATATTGTGTTATGAATAATATTCAGTTCACCGAATAATATCGATTCTTCAATATTGTTCAGTGTTGACAGTACATTTTGACAGTCGATTATCATTGTATCGAGAGAGTTTTGGAGCCGTAAGAATAGCGTGTATTTGTTCAGACTGTCGACAATACTCTCTATCTGTTTGCCGATCAGTTGTTGATTTTTTACAATGTGTTGCAAGTTATTTGACGTTTCGTTCAAGAATCTTTTTGTGATAGTTAAGTAATTTTTCAAATCATGGTGTAGGATTTTTTGATTATTATTTAGTGTAGAAATAGCTTGGTCATATTTTTCTTCATCTTCGTCATCTAATGTCCCAAAGAGCCATTTGTTAGTTCTGTCCACAAAATTTATTAGGCCTCTTTTTGATCGGCTGAATTTTTGAGGCTTGATGTTTATTAATTTCACAGAAATTTGTTTGAGAAGTTGTAACAAATGGTTATGCATATGATGTAATTGTGGATACAGTACATCTTTCATCGAAATAAGGTCGGTTATGTAATTTGAGTTATTGGCTATGCTCTTAATTGGGTCATCAAATTGTTTCAAGTCGATTGGTTTCAGAAATGTATGTTTATGGGTAGTGATTCTCGCTTTTCCAAGAGAGAAAGGAAGGATGGGGTTGGGTATTACTGTCATGGTTATCTGTTGTCCATTAGTGGTAAGGATCCCGAGAAGTAGAAGGAACAGCGTTGTCATCTGGAAAAATTCGTTTCTGAGATTGTTTTCTTTGAGGTTTCAGTTTACTCTTATGATATTTAGAATTTTTCGTTTTTACTTTGATGCCACAATCCTTGATAGGTTGGATTTGCTTATAAAGTGGCGATAATTTATTTCGGGGCGATTCTTTCAGAAACACGTTTTCATTGATTTTTATCGCTGGTGGATCATCTCTTTTGGAATTAACTTCAGTAAGGTTCTTAGATTTTTCATTATTTTCTTTGATTATTTCGTTTATTATTTTTTGATTTCTCGCGTGTTTTTCAATGTAGTCAGAAGTTATTTTCGAAAATGTTATATCAAACGGATTTTGGTGTTCAATGTTTCCTTTAATAATTTGAAAAGGGGTGAATTTGGTCGCGGAGTGGATGGTGTTGTTATATCCTAATATAGCGTATATCATTTGTGTAGTTATTGGTCTATCAGGATGTTCGAGTTTCAGGGTTCTGATTTCTTCAATGAGCGTAGAATGTAGGCGTTCTACAGGACTGTTGCTATTGGCATTTTTGGGAGTTATGTAATGTAGAGTTATTTTGTGCAAGTTACAGAAATCTTGAATTAGACTATTTTTGAACTCTGTTCCAGAGTCGCAAGTAATTTTATTCGGAATACCGTAATGGGAAATGAATTTCAATAAACCATCTAATATGCTGGGTGCATTCAAATGAATCGGGTATGCTTGGGCAAAACGCGAGAAGCTATCAATAATTGTCAAAAATTTAGTTTTATCTGCCGAAAATGCATCGATATAAATATGCTCGAATGGGTATTCTCCTATAGGAGTAGGGTTGAATTTGATAATGTTGGGGTGACGTTCATATTTTGTCTTTTGGCAAGTGACACAAGTGTTTATATAATTTGTCACGTCTTGAATCATGTTTGGCCAATAATATGTTCTACATAGGGAGTCTTTCGTTTCATTTATCCCCCTATGAGTGGTTTTTGTTTCGTGATGATGCTGGATTTTTAGTTTCTGTTCGTCTTTGTCTGTGATATCGGTTAAAAGGACATTACTCTGGACTAGTTTGAAGGCTGAATGTTTAAAGTGTTTTTGAATCAATGGAATTACTTTATTTTTCAAACGTTCTTCAAAAAGTATGCCATGTACTATTTTCGGTTTAAGATATTCTAAGAAGATTCTCACAAGATCATTTTCGATATTTTTACTTGGTAGTACTATTTTTAGACGAGTTTTATCAAAAGGTTTCGTTACCCTTACCCGAGGGGAAAGAGTGTCTACACTTTCGGAAAGTATAATTTGGTTTTTGAATTTATTCAACGGTTGTTCAGAAATTGGGATTTCAAGAATTGGATTTTCATGGGAAGAGTGCTGAGTTTCATTGCTGTCGTCGGGTTCCTGCGGCTCCTGTACTGCTGGAACTAAGACTACGTTTGATAAGACGTTTACTTTTTTCTTTTCTGGTGGTTTTTCTTTTTCTTCTTCTGTTGGTTTCTTGCCAGTTCGAAGTTTTCGAATTTCATCGTTTAGGCGATTGTCAAGGTCTTGAAGGTCTTCGTCGGAAATTTCTGGGATTTCTTCTTTGTTTGCCAAGTCCGCGAAGATTTCGGGAAAGTCCTCTTCAAATCGGTTGTCTGATAAATCGGTATTGGCTATCATTGATTGGTTTTCCAGTGGGTGGAGTTCTATTCTGGAAAGGGCATCTGCGACGGAGTTGTTTTTACCTTTTCTGTATACAATGTTGTAATCGTACTCTTCCAGCTTCAAGCGCCATCTTACCAATCTTGAGCTGGGGTCCTTGAGGTTGAAAAGCCATTGCAAAGGTTTATGATCGGTTACGATCGTAAATTGATTTCCGAATAAATATGGCCTAAAATATTTGGTGAAATTCACTATCGATAAAAGTTCTTTTTCTATCGTGGAATAATTTTGTTCGGATGGGTTTAATGTCCTCGAAGCGTACTCGATAGGTTTATCTTTTCCTATGGCACCCTGCGATAAAACGGCACCAATGGCCACGTTAGACGCGTCAGTAGTCAGTATAAAGGGTTTCTTAAAATCAGGATACTGGAGTAGGGGTTCATTTGTGGGTACTTGTTTGCATGTTTCGAAAGTTTCCAAAAATTCCGAGGTATGAGTTATTTTTTCGCCTTTTTTCAGACACCGCGTAAATGGTTCGGTGAGATGGGCAAAATCTTTCATAAACTTCCGATAATACCCTAATAAGCCAAGAAAAGATTTGATTTCCCTAGCAGTAGTTGGTATGGGGAAATTTTGAATTGCCCTTATTTTATTAGGGTTAGGTTTGATGCCATCGGGCGTGACAACATGACCTAGAAATTCGACATTTTGTTTCATGAACTCACATTTATCTAGTTGTATTTTCAATTTAGCTTCGCGTAAAGTTTTAAAGACTTGTTTTAAATTGGCTATGTGTTCTTGCAAGGAAGTCGAAAACACGATAATATCGTCCATGTACACTAGACAGATTTTGTTCCGTAAATCTTTTAAGGATGTGATCCATTACTCGTTGGAAGCTTGCGGGTGCATTCTTCAACCCGAATGGCATGCGAACGTATTCGTAATGCCCATGCTCCACGTTGAAGGCAGTTTTTTCGATGGATTCTTCTTCCATTTCGATCTGGTGGAATCCAGATGCTAGGTCGAGGGTGGTAAAGAAATTGCATTTTCCCAATTTGTCCAGGATATCGTCTATATTCGGAATCGGGTATCGGTCGTCGATTGTTTTTTCATTCAACTTCCTATAATCTACCACGATGCGCCATTTCTTCTTTCCTGATGCGTCGGTCTTCTTCGGCACAATCCATATTGGGCTACTCCAAGCGGAGGATGATGGTCGAATGATTCCATCGGTGAGCATCTTCTGAATTTGCGTTTGGACTTCCTCCTTATGGCAATGAGGAAAGCGATAAGATTTCGTATGTATTGGTATCTCGTCTTTGGTCTTTATTTCGTGTTTGATTTTATTGGTAAATGAGAGTTTATCATGTTCATTATGGAATATGTCTGCAAATTCTTTATAGAGTTTTAGAATGGCTCGTTTTTCTTCTGGATTCATGTGGTCTGTCCTAATTTTGTCAGAAATGTCTTTTGTCAAATCGTAATATTGAATGTCGGGTAGAGCGCTCTCGATATGATAAAATTCGAAATGTTCTTTTTCAATTCGGATAGCTTTAAAGGGTTCGTGCATTGTGACAGAAATTGTCCTATCTGTATTATTGAAAATTTCGAAAGTAGCGCGATAGTTCGAAGCACAAGTCAAAGTTTCCGGTATATACAATCCATTGAAATTTTTATTAGTAATTATGATCTCCCCTTCGTTAATATCGACGGGATATTTCCGGACCAAACTTTCGAAAGGCGGTATTTCGAAAGTGAAGGAAGTTTCGTGAGGTTGTCTATAAAAGAACGGTATTTGCACCAGGTCATTGCGTAGTAGCTGATTGGTAAAATCGATATTCAATCCTAAATTTTTTAATTCTTTCAATCCTAAAATACCATCAAAAAATTCATGGAATTGAAATAAAATATAC
This sequence comes from Chrysolina americana, assembly GCA_958502065.1. NCBI lineage: Eukaryota > Metazoa > Arthropoda > Insecta > Coleoptera > Chrysomelidae > Chrysolina > Chrysolina americana. Next base: position 33,704,787 of record OY293415.1, on the reverse strand, counting down.
TCGGTCTCGTAACAACACTGGAATTCTTCAAAGGCGGGTATAAGAGCTCTAAACTGAATTTCTTTTTCTCCTAGAGAAGTTTTCAATTGGGAAGGTTGTCTAAAAATTCTGTCAGGGAAATATTTTTCGACAATCGAAGGTTTCAGTATTGAGGTGTGACATCCTGTATCAATTAGTAATTTTATCGGAGGGTTACGAATTTTTATATATGGGAGTCCATTGACCGTGGCAGAGTGAAGTTCTATCATGCTGTCTCATTCTTTGGAGGCGATTCGTAAAAATTTTCGCCCTCAGACTCGTGAATGTCGCTGCTCCGTTCATCTGATGGTTCGTGGGGATGACAATATTCGTCGGGGTAATGGTCAGTATAAGAATTATCTTGAAAATGTTCAGGTTGAAATTCTTGTGTAGTGTTAATTTGGTCATAGGAGTGATAGTCGTATCGGTAGTTATTCGGATAATAGTTATAAGCAACGTCAGACTGGTCGTAACCATGATTGTACATTTCCTCATTCATGGGTGTGCATCTTTGAGGTTGCGATTGGGCCGGATTGGTGAATGAATGGGACATGGGTCTATGAACCGTAGAGTTCCTAGATGTAGTGGACATCGGTTCGAAAGTCCTTGTGTCGGGTTTACCTGTTGGTTTAAAAACGTTTCGTGGCGGACCAAACACTTGTCTGTTAGTTAAAAATGTTTGTCTTACTGGTCTGGGTTGGACATGTATTGGTTGACTGGGAAATGGGGGCTTAAAGTTATTCTGGCTGTGATTTGGATATTGAGATTGTGTTCTAATGATATTGGAAGATTGATTTCAGAAGTCTGATGCCTGATTTTGGTTCCTGATTGTTTGAATTGGAGCCATTGGTTGTGAATTTAAAGGACTATAATTTAAATGAAGGTTATTATGATTTTGTCCAATTTGTCTATTAGGTTGTTTGGGTGAATTAACGTTCGGACGATTTTGGAAAACTAGATTTTGGGTGTGTCTGAAATTCTCATCCTCCTGGACAAGGTTCATTGCTGCTTCTAGAGAATTCGGATTTTGGACGATAGTTTTGTCCTGTAGTCGGATATTCAGGTTCCTCAAGAATACTTTGAGAGATTGAGATTCGTATTGTCGAATATGTATTAGTTTAGTAGCTTGGTCCATGTTGGCGTCGGAGTTTATTTTGAAAGCTAATTTACTGCGTAATAATTGGATTCTTTTTGCGAAATCCAGGGGATGTTCGCCTCTATTTGGTGTAAGAGTAAACAATTGTTGTTCGAGGTTATCGAGGCTTTGTCGATCGCCAAAAGTGTTTCTCAATTCTAATTTTACTAGAGTCCATGTCTTCAGTTCGGACCTTGCTCCGATTATTAACTGGGCTCTATCTTTCAACTTACTCAATAAAATACTCAAGATGCACTGATTTAATGTGGCGTCTGCACCATGATATTTTTTATGAAATTGCTCGGCGGCGTTAATAAATATTTCGAGGATCTCTGACGACCCATCGTATGTTGGAATAGTATCGGAATAAATCTTGAATAGTGTATAATTGATTTCTGTTGCCATATTTGAAACTCGCAATGAGCTTAAATTATTTGTCAAACTTTCAATTATGGGGTCAGTCATCAAATGCTATTTCGTACGTTTATATACGCTTAATTGTAAAAATATAACTGAAGAATATTTAGACCTTATTGAATTTATATTGAAATACCTCACAAAATAATTCTTAGAATCGATAAAATTATTTCTTTTAGGAATTTGAAGATAACAGTGTACAATACAAGCTATTCTTTCTTTCCTCACAGTCAGTTTTCAAACCGTGTAATATTTCACGAGAACAAGTGTCGTTGTCTTTGAGATAACGAGCGGCGAACTCTGAGTATCAGGTTTCGAAATGCAATTACGTGTATTTAATGTAGTTATTACTAAATTCAGGTAAATTATAAAATGATTTGAATGTGATCAATAATCGCTAATCTATAGTCAGTCCACCGATTTCGATTACGATAAAAGAAAAAATGATGGATTTACTGAATGGGTTTGAAAATCAATATTCAAAAATTTCGAACAAAAATCTTTACGATAAAGTTTTGAAGGAAAAAATTTGAAAGCAGAAAGGAATTCTCGACTTACCACGATGGTGAACCAGGACGTCCCCTTCTGGAGTCTGCAGCAACTGGGTATGCCGGTTTCTGGGTGGTCTATCGAAGCTGTTCTTTCGATAACGGATTAACAGTTAAAACTGACGAATTTCACGATCGATATTCTTCCGTTATCCTACCGACTGCGCCAATTAAGCTTTCGGGCCACGAGAAACTATTTTTAAAAAGCAAAATCGAATTTACAAAGTACAAATTTATTTGTGAAGACAGATGTGTCTCGTACAACGTCGCTAACAGAACTGAACTAACTATAAAGCACGGTTAATCATATTTTCATAAACCTTAGTCAGCACTACATGGAAGTTACAAGTTAAGGGTTTCTTAGGGGTTTGTATATATAACTTACATATGTAATATGAATAGGATCTGTCTGTATCGTAAGTTGGAAAACATTATATTAGGTATTTCAACTGATTCATAATGAAGATAACCCATCCGAAAACGACACATTTTTGAAGAAGTATTTAAACAAAGATTAAAGCTTCGAAAAAATAAGTGAGATAGACGTTTAACTAAGTTAATGATAGGCTTCAATAGTGAGAAATATTCGTTCGGTTTGATGGTGGAAATGAACAAAAAATACCAAAAATGAGGGAAAATATACTGTTTATTCATTTAATACTTCAAGAATATTTTTTTATTATTTTTATCTCCATGCACTAATACATCCCTCCATCAATCAAGGAAAAAAAATAATTTCTGGCTCTCTTTTTCTCAGGCCTTTGCTGTGTCAAATTTGTCCATTATTATACACAATTTTTATTATTATCAATAGTTGTCGATTGTTTTTGGTTGCTCTCTACCAAGGTGTTAAGTAATCCAGTCTCAAATAATTCAACAACATTCAACCCAACTCTTTCATTTTCCCTTCAGCAAATACATTCGCTAAAATGTATATTTATAGTATGATAATCCACTTACTGAATCAATAAATACCCCAAAACACTCCGATCTTAAGTGGTCTTTATTCCGGGATGAAATGTCTCTTTCAAACGCTTTGCCATTAAGCGAAAATTGGATATCAACTTGCTTTCAGCAACTGTTCTTAGCCGTTGTCGTGATGTTTCGCAAACTTCAGAAACAAGAAGGGGAGAGAAACAGTGAAACACTTGAGCTAAAAATTAATACTAACGATGATTAAAAAATCTGCATACACCCCTCGACGAAGGCAAGCAGTCGCTTATTTTATGGTCGCCTTGGGAACAATGGGTGCGTTCGTATGTAAAATGGCAAGGCGGTGGCAGCATTAAATATCATCAAACGCTCGCATGATTCATATATGTGCATATTGAGGAAATGTGTACGCGACGTCGCGGTTTTCTGGTATATCAGAGATCAATGAATCTCTCAGCAGTGTTCCCTAAGTTTTTCAACTCAAGTCCACGTTCTCCTATGATCCAGTGCCTCTGCATTCTCAAACGGCTCCATTTATAATTTTTTGTTCTTTGTATTTTGTCGAAACGTATCGTGTGTAACCAATGGCATAGAACACGGAAAAAAAATTCCAGAACATTCATAAGTCGTTTTTTCGGTTGATTATATGGGTTAAGATCCGGATTGGCCGTTCGGAGCTGACCTGCGCCCGCCATCATTTTTTTAAATATTTTTCCTTTTCATATTAGTGAAATTCAATGTTTTCTGTATAGATTCACCACACTTGGCCGTTCGGAGCTGACCTTCGCCCGCCATCATTTTTAAATATTTTTCCTTATCATATTAGTGAAACTCAATGTTTTTTGTATAGTTTCACCACACTTCGAAGTGATCGCAAGTCGTACATAGTTGCTGTAGGCGTTCAAACAAACGTCTGAATTCTCAAACGGCTCGATTTGGAATTTTTTGTCTTTTGTATTTTTCAAAATCGTATCATGGGTAATAAATGGCAAAGAACACGAGAAAAATAATGAAAGAATTTCAGAACATTCATAAGTAGTTTTTTCTGTCGATTATATGGGTTAGAATCCCAGATTGGCCTTTTGGAGCTGACCTGCGACCGCTACAATTTTTTTTTATCATATTCGTGAAAATCAATGTTTCCTGTAAAGTTTCACTGAATTTCGAAACCATCGCTGGTCGTACCTAGTTGCTGTAGGCGTTCCAACGAACGACTGCATTCTCAAACGGCTCGATTTGAAAGTTTTTGTTTTTCGTATTTTTTCAAATCGTATCGTGTGGAATCGATGGAGTAGAACACGGAAAAAATATTGGAAAAAATCCAGAACATTCATAAGTATTTTTTTCGGTCGATTATATGGGTAAGGATCCCGGATTGGCCGTTTGGAGCTGACTTGCACCCGCCATACATTTTTGTGATTTTTTTCTTCATCATACTCGTGAAAATTCCATATTTTCAGTATAGTTTCACCAGATTTCGAAGCGATCGCAGGTCGTACATAGTTGCTGAAGGCGTTCCAACGAACGTCTATGTTTTTGTTTTTTGTAATTTTTCGAAACGTATCGTGTGGAATCGATGGCGTAGAACACGGGAGAAATAATGTAAAAATTCCAGAACATTCATAAGTATTTTTTTCGGTCGATTATATTGATTAAAATCCCAGATTGGCCTTTCAGAGCTGAACTGCGCCGGCCACAATTTTTTCTTATTCTCTTCTTTATCATATTCGTGAAAATCAATGATTCCTGTATAGTTTCACTGAATTTCGAAACCATCGCTGATCGTACCTAGTTGCTGTAGGTATTTGTATTTTTTTGAAACGTATCGTGTGGAATCAATGGCGTAGAACATGAAAAAAAAATAATGAAAAAATTCCAGAACATTCATAAGTATTTTTTTCGGTCGATTATATGGGTTAGGATCCCGGATTGGCCATTCGGAGCTGACCTGCGCCCGCCACAAATTTTTTAAATATTTTTCCTCGTCATATTCGTGAAAATTAATGTTTTTTTGTATAGATTCACCGAATTTCGAGGCGATCGATGGTCGTACATAGTTGCTGTAGGCGTTCCAACAAACGTCTGCATTCTCAAACGGCTCGATTTGGAATTTTTGGTTTTTTTTATTTTGTCAAAACGTGTCGTGTATAATCGATGGCGTAGAACACGGAAAAATAATGAAAAAAATTACAGAACATTCATAAGTAGTTTTTTCTGTCGATTACATGGGTTAGGATCCCGGATTGGCCGTTCGAAGCTGATCTGCGCCTGCCACAAATTTTTCTTATTCTTTCCTTCTTCCTATTCGTAAAATCAATGAGTTTTGTATAGTTTCATCGAATTTCTGAGCGATCGCAGGTCGTACATAGTTGCTGTAGGCGTTCCAACGAACGTCTGCATTTTCAAACGGCTCGATTTGAAAAGTTTTGTTTTTTGTATTTTTTCGAAACGTATCGTGTGGAATCGATGGCGTAGAACACGGGAGAAATAATGAAAAATATCCAAAACATTTATAAGTATTTTTTTCGGTCGATTATATGGGTTAGGATCCCGGATTGGCCGTTCGGAGCTGACCTGCGCCCGCCACAAATATTTATTATTATTTCCTTCATCCTATTCGTAGAATCAATGATTTTGTATAGTTTCATCGAATTTCTAAGAGATCGCAGGTCGTACATAGTTGCTATAGGCGTTGAAAGTTTTTGTTTTTTATATTTTTCCCAAACGTATCGTGTGGAATTGATGGCGTAGAACACGGGAGAAATAATGAAAAAATTCATAAGTATTTTTTTTGGTCGATTATATGGGTTAGAATCCCAGATTGGCCGTTCGGAGCTGACCTGCGCCCGCCATCATTTTTTCAAATATTTTTCCTTATCATATTAGTGAAATTCAATGTTTTTTGTATAGTTTCACCACACTTCGAAGCGATCGCAAGTCGTACATAGTTGCTGTAGGCGTTCAAACAAACGTCTGAATTCTCAAACGGCTCGATTTGGAATTTTTTGTCTTTTGTATTTTTCAAAATCGTATCATGGGTAATAAATGGCAAAGAACACGGGAAAAATAATGAAAGAATTCCAGAACATTCATAAGTAGTTTTTTCTGTCGATTATATGGGTTAGGATACCGGATTGGCCATTCGAAGCTGACCTGCGCCCGCCACAAATTTTTCTTATTCTTTCCTTTATCCTATTCGTAAAATCAATGTTTTTTGTATAGTTTCATCGAATTTCTAAGCGATCGCAGATTGTACAATTTTTTTTTGATTCGTTTCTTTATCATAATCGTAAAATTCAATGTTTTCTGTATAGTTTCACTGAATTTCGAAACGATCGCTGGTCGTACCTAGTTGCTGTAGGCGTTCCAACGATCGTCTGCATTCTCAAACGAATCGATTCGAATGTTTTTGTTTTTTGTACTTTTTCGAATCGTATCGTGTGGAATCGATGGCGTAGAACACGGAAAAAGTAATGAAAAAAATCCAGAACATTCATAAGTATTTTTTTCAGTCGATTATATGGGTTAGGATCCCGGATTGGCCGTTCGGAGCTGACCTGCGCCCGGCATAAAGTTTTAAATTTTTTTTCCTCATCATTTTCGTGAAATTCAATGTTTTTTTATATAGCTTCACCGAATTTCGAAGCGATCGCTGGTCGTACATAGTTGCTGTAAATTACCGAGGCCGGAGTAAGCTTTTCTGTAAAAATATAATGATATATAGTAAGAATAATAAGAAAAAATCAACCAAAATGAAGTTTCCGAGTTTTTTCAAGTAGTGCAACTTCACGGAGCTGTAACTCCCAACATACGTGTGGTACAAAAAATCATTCCAACAAAAAATTAGGGAAATTCAGGAAATTTTGTCCTCTTTAATTTTGTATGAAACATCTCTTATCGTGAAAGTCACCATTTTTGAGTTATCAAAAAACTAATTTTTTTTACCTAAAATCCAAGATGGCGGCTCGAGCGCATGCGCCTCGAGGTCGAATACTTGGATTTTTCATTAGGGCCCCAATCCAACAACATCCTAAAAAATCGATACTACCCCACCTTTTGCATTCAAAACATCCCCACGTACTGGACTGTTTCACAATCAATAATAAGAACACTTCACAATCTTGAATAAATTCTGTTGGGAAAATGCACTGCAAGTTCTTTATGCACACTCTCTTTTTCAGGAATTGAGATATTCCACTCCACAACTGCAATTAGACCAGTTTGTGTACCTATTGGAAAAATTTACACTTTTTAAATCACAAAAAATTATTGTCCACGTATATTTTCTCATTAAATTTACATTCGGATTTCAATCGTATGAATAATTGAATATTTATAGATGAGTAATTTATTGAAATTCTGTAGTAAAAATGCGCTGGTCTAGTAATCTGTTGTTGATTGATTCATTTCCATTAAAATTTGATCCTCTGTTTAATAAACAGAATTGACACCATTCGCCTCGAATATATTTATTTTCATTAACTTGAAGTTTGAGATGATGCTATATAAGTTGAGAAAAGAAATGGTTTAAATGATAAAGTTCTAAAGTATCGATTTGTTTCCGCATCTATTCCTCTAACTTATATTAACAACAAAAGTTTTGAGGTAGGAAAATTCCCTAATTAACTTAAAATAGGGGTTATTAAACCACTATTCAAAAATGGAAATGAAAGGAATACTGAAAACTACCGCCCAATAATATTATTAATTATTATCAGTATTTTCTAAAATATTCGAAAAAATAATGAAAGAAAGAATATACAGTGTGTTACACTTCTCATTGAAACACCCTCGTATCTTCCGTAATTTTTGACGCAGGATCGATAGATACACTAGAAATGAACTCACTGTACAAAAAGGGTCAACTTACGTGATATACACTGCACGCCAGCAGCGATGGAACCACCCATTTTTACAGTAAAACATACTAGGGGGCAAAATTCGCTCAAAATTCTTTCAGATTCGTGATCAGTACCCCAAAATTACTATAAATACACCTGTCTTCTGAAAAAATTTCAGTCCTGAAAAATTCAAATTTGTTTCACTTCTCATGGAAACGCCCCCGTATCTTCCGTAATTTTCGACGTAGGATCATGAAATTTTCAGGATTGATAGATACACTAGAGATGAACTCTCTACACGAAAGGTGTCATCATACGTGAGGTAAGTGAAAAAAAATTTAATTTTTCAGGACTGAAAATTTTTCAGGAGACAGGTGTATTTATAGTAATTTGGGGGTGCTGATCACGAATCTGAAAGAATTTTGAGCGAATTTTGCCTCCTAGTATGTTTCACCGTGAAAATGGGTGGTTCCATCGCTGCTGGCGTGCAGTGTTTATCACGTAGGTTGACCCATTTTGTGCAGTGAGTTCAGTTCTAGTGTATCTATCGATCCTGAAAATTTCATGATTCTGCGTCAAAAATTACGGAAGATACGAGGGTGTTTCCATGAGAAGTGTAACACACTGTATACATTTCTGGAGAAATATAACATACTGTCTGCCAATTCGGATTCAGAGAAAAACGTTGTACAGAAGATGCCATTCTTGGGCTGACATCAGAAATCTACATAGCATTAGATAAAAAAATCTATCGAAGGCATTCGATACAGTATGCCACGAGAGGTTACTACAAAAGCTCTACTCCTACGGCATAAGAGGACCTGCATACCAGCTGCTGAAGGATTACTTATCAGATCGAAAACAAGTAGAAGAAATTCAAGGAATAAAAAACGATCCTAGGACTACCACATATGGTGTCCCACAGGGTACGGTGCTTGGACCTTTGTTATTCATAATATACATAAATAGTTTAATGACACTACGATCTGAAAGTAAACTTATCAGTTTTGCAGATGATATGGCAATAATATACAAAGGGAAAACATGGGCAGATCTAAAAACCACAACAGAACAAGACTTGAGAAATGTATGTGACTGGTATAAATAAACAGTCAACAATCAAAAAACATACTATTTACCTTTTACATCTTACTCAAATCACCTTCTAAACCTGGGAACCCTGAACATTGGAGACGACACTAAAAAAAAGATCGGTTGGAATATTCAGGAATTACACTTGATAGATATTTGAGATGGGACTTACATATCAAGCAAGTGAAAAACAAATTGAGAGGTCTACTCACGAAATTCAGGTACCTAGTGGAATTTCTGGATATAAAGAACTTGAAAAAGATATATTATGCACGTGTTTGGGCAAAACTCTAATTTTAGACAAAATTATTTTATTTGGCTTTTTTGGTTTTTTATTTATTCGTCAATATGACAATTCATGACCATCTCTAGTGAACATTCAAAAAAACAACTCAACTTGTACAATTTCGAATGTAATATGGGATCCTAGGTTGGGGAGTTGCAGCAGAAAGTAACATACTCATATAATTTGGGTATCATACAAAAATTGATCCTGAGATTAATATCGAAAAAGAACATGAGATACCCCAGTGACAAGCTATTTTCAGACAACAAGATTCTTGATGCCAGACAAATATTTTGCCAACGAATTCTGATGTATATTCACAAAAATAAAATCAAGTTACCACCCATCGAACACCGCTATGAAACTAGAACAAAAAATAAAAACATGAAATATCCGTCTTGCGAAAAAACCGCCGGCCAACGCGCAGCTGAATTTCTCGCACCAAAAATATATAATCTACTACCAGACAACCTAAAATCCATCAAAACTTATATTCCCTTCAAATACCATGTAACTACAAGTAGAAAAATACTGAATAACCTGATAGACCTAAAGTTTCTACAATAAAAAATTTGTCCGCCCTATACCCATATACGACATTTTACCTACTATGATTTCAAACCTACTAAAATAAGATGCAAATATCCTACTTTGGTCAACAACAAACAAAAATGCTTTAGAAATAGTTTTAATATTTTACATATTATGTGATTACTTAAATGTTTTACCTTTGTGATTGTAATGTTTTAACCCAAGTGATTATTTTGATATTATGAAATCATTGATACATCGAATAACTTGATAGTTATATTTTATTATTATATATTAATACCTACATCACGGACAAGCTTTTAGAGCTTCAGTGATCTTCATGTATATTTTCAAATTTCGATTGTATTTTGAAATTTTTTAAAATAAACATTATTATTATTATTATCTGGAGAGGAGTGCTGTTCCAAATTCAACGATGCCTCTTTTTGTTCATCTGGTTTCTATATTGATAGAAATTTTCATTTACAATGCGTGTTTTGTGGGCATTTGAATAATAGAGGGTGGGTGAATTAGGGCAAGAACGAGAAACTCCGCATACAGATTCAATACCATTTCTTTTAATTTTTTTCCTAAAATGCACCCACTCTGAGATACTTTCGTAACCACTTCATATTTTTTTCTAGACGAGTGAATGAACAAATAAGTGTTTGGCATTAGTTAGGCTCATCGATACTCAGCCTGAAAATCATAACTTCCGCATGCTTCTAAAAGTGGACGTTTCTAATATATTTGTCAAAAACTGAAGAAATGTCTGAGTAGAGACATAACTTTCTGTGTGCAATAATAGCATAATTTTCAATATTTATTTCATATTCAGTTATGCACACGCACTTGATGAATGAATTTACGAAGTTATGGGCCCTCAAAGTTATAAAATGAAAAATGTTTCTTTGATAACTTTCGAAGTGAATATTCAAAATCATCTGAATTTTGGTGATTGACTAAACAAATGAACTCCTTCGATGAGCTCTCATGCAGGAGGAAATGATAGGTACAATGTTCATAACGAATTTTTATCATACAAACACGTTTACCTTAAAAAACTCATGGTATGAATAATTAATCGCAAGCCTCAAGAGCAAACAGAAATACAAAATTCGCTTCAAAAAATGCTCGATATCTCAATACATTTTCTTAGTCGGCGCAAACACCCTCTCTGCACTTGATCCTCGACTTATTTATAGCAGCTAGTCCTAGTTAATCGTCTGGGGAAACACTTTTTTATTATCGATTTCACGTTCCGTTTATTATTTACTATTCATCACGAGTCTTAGTTAAAAGTACCGTACGGTCGCCTAAAAAACGTTATAATTCATCTTCGATATTCAGCACTAATTTACTCTCTTAAAACTCTCCCAGTCTAAGGGAGATTTTTCTATCCCCGTCGGCCGGATAGCGGAAGCCTTCCCACTCACAGATTTGAAGCCTCTGTCATTCGTCAATTCCGTGATTTATTGTTTTCTGGTACTAAAAATAAAATTTGTACCGGCCATTCCATAATGGCTTTGTCGTAATTTTTGTTATATTCACACCATTTCTGTCGAGTTTCCAAAACGTGTCTTAGAGCAAAATATCCCTCGCGTCAAAATCTGTATCAAAATACAGTAATGCTTATTTGGCGGTTTTTAAGTCTGTCTGTAACTGAATATTTATTTCAACATGAAGTGTTTCCGATCTTTAATGAGTTAAGATTAGCTTTTTGTATGAAAGGAACCATTCATTCAATTATTAACTATCACTTGCCCGAATACATCACAATAAGTCGAGACAGATTAATTATTTTCACAACCAACAATTTGTTCGATAATAATATATTCCGAGGTGGGCTGTTATACAGGATGGTATTTTAAAAATATTTTTTCATTGAATTACAAGTTCTTTAGCATTTGTTACACAATCACCAAAATTTAGATGATTTTTTATATTCACTTCGAAAGATATCAAAGAAAATCATTTTTCATTTTGTAGATTTGGGGGTACGTAAGTTGGTAACGAAGGTTTTTAAGAACAAAAGTTATATGAAGTACCTACTGGTGATATTTTGACTCCATCTAAACATTCCCGAGAGGAATCAATGTCATGCATATGAAATAAGTCGAGACGTTTGTCAAATTAACATCTAAATGTAGAATGCCGTGGCTAATATCCCGATAAAATTACAACATGTAGGTAATAAGACAGGATAATGAATTACTGTATTAACTAAATTAATATTGTCAAATTCATGGAAATGGCGAACCACCAGACAATGAGAGTTTTTTTAGTTCCAACAGAATACCGTGAGACACACTCATGGGTATACCCGCCTTTTCTCCTTTCCTTTTTTCCTTTATTTTCCAAATATGTCAAAAAGTGCCATCCAGTGAACATATTCAATGTTCCAAATTTCAAAAATAGTGCTCGAGAAACAAAGGCGAAAATCTGTTTAAAATTGTTTTTTCCGTTAACCAGCTGTCGTCCCCTTACGAACGGCAGCCTTCAGTAGACGAAACTTGTACGAGCAAGGATTAACTAGGTCTTACCTTTTAACGTGCGATTCCTGCTAGCACACAGTGTATTCCAATTATTATGAATCCAGTGACACCAAGTTTGACAGAATAATGAAACATGGAGGCAGAGATATGTTCATGGAATTTCCTGATTTGCCCAGTTTAACTAGAAATTTTTGACCTCCCTACTGTTTTCTAATTTCAGTCACACTCATATAAGGAAGTTGTTTTATCCACACTTCCGCAGCCATTTGACACAAATCCATCTAATCCTAATTTCATCCACATTAATGCAATTTCTGTGGGTAATAATTAACGAAAAAAGTTGTTCAAAAAACTAGGTTGGAGTACAATATTTCCAAAACCTTTGCATACGTTGATATCAACAAATGAGTTTCCATTCAAACATGACTAAAACTCAGAAAAGGAATCTTCTAGACTTGGGTATTCAAACTTTTTCAATTACCTGTTCGTGCATGGATGCAAGGACACACTTATGATAAATAAATGAATATCTAAGAAGTAAAAATACCCCAGTTGAAATTTATATGGGTAATGAAATACTCAACACATGATTAACAAAAAATGTATTCCCAAATTTATTTATGTGTTGCGAGCATGTAGAAATATGTCCAGTTATGAAAGGAAAAACGAAATTAATATATTTAATTACTTTCAGATTCAGAACTGTCACCAATGTTTATAATAATGGGTTTAATAACCATATCACAAAGGAGCTTTTCTCGTTCATACCATTTTTCAATGAGTGATTCAAAGTGTGTTGATGGAATGGGTTTATTTTCATTTATTTTGATGTATACCGTTTTTCGAGATATTTTAAGTGCATCTACAACTCTCTAAAATACAGTAAAGAAAAGTTATGACACTTCTTTTGTGGTTTAAATTGTTACCTCTTGAACAGATGAAAGTGGTAAAAAAGGTCCACCACTCGCTCTTTCCCTTTCAATACAAATTGTTGTGCTTGTGAATCTAAAAAAGAGTTCAAATATATTGTGAATGTTTTTACCTGTATTTATAGATTTAGGTAATGTTTTTTTCTCTCATTAGGATTTTCACACTATGAATAACTGTTGTGTGAATATCCCGGCAGTACGGGATTATAGTCACAAATGTCAATTGTGAGGTTAGAAATTTTAAAGAGCATTTGTGAAAAAAACACATCGTATTGGACTTACTTTGGAAGTAATGATTCCAAGAGACGTTTAGCTTTGAAAAAAAAAAAACAGTTTTTATAATATATTCGACTGCAAAACAAAGTAAAACTGGCGACGAACAATACCCCAATGACCGAAAACAATGACGCAATAATTGATGGTTGGCAAGTTTAGTTGAAATGTAAAACACTGTCGGTTTTATGGCTATCTGTTTTCACTCTTTTGAGTTTTAATCGATCATCACAATACCATAATTCTTAGCTTAGAAGACAATTGTTAACGAATTTCGATTAGCTCATAGCGGTTGATAGAAAGAGATGTTCGATAGAGGTTGTGTGATTTCTTCGATCATAAATTGATGACGCATGGATAAAGATAAAATAATCGAACTGTAAACATCACTAGTTGTTTTATTCTGGATGATTGACTACAAAATGTATATTGCAGAGAATGTAGTGCATGGAACGTGGATTACTTACAACTTTTTTCACTATTTGTTCAATACCCTTCCATCAAGCATACTTACCCCACCGAGTTTGGATACTGTGGCAATTCATTATTCATCTATTTTTCAGTTCTCTCCACCCAACCATCCCAGTTCCGATATTCAAATTTCAGCCAGCAACTATAAAAATAATTCGATAAAGCATTCTTATCTCGAAGCTGGGGCCCCTTTCAGAAAAATTCCTATTAGGACTTTCTGTTTTCTTTGTTTTCATAACTAGATTATACGAAAGCTCCTTCGACTCGGTTCATATTGTGACTGAAATGATGTTTTGTTGACGGCATTCGGGGTTTTCCGACATGGAAATATCAACCCTTAAAATTCTTTTTTAACTTTTTGAAATTTTCACAGTTTTTATGATACACGAAGTTTTTTCAATACTTCATTCCCGACTTGAATTCTTGAGAGCTCTGTTTAAAACCCTTTTCTTGATTTTGTTAACTGTGGTTAACATTAATTTTATGTGTCGTTAAATTAGCAAATTTCAATGAAATCACCCAACTTGATACCGTTAACTCGAATACACATTTGACAATGTTTCAACATCTAATGCCATCTAGTACCGAGTAGTTAGTTGAGTTTTATTTATTTACATATGGTAATATCATAAAGAAAACTCTGACATTCATAACATTTTTTCTACAAGGGATAAGTATTCGATAGTGATATTTGAATTATCGCAATTTTGTGATTCCCTAAATGATTTTGAAGTGAGAAAATTATGTTAATTGTGAATAACATTGCCAATTAATGTGACGGAATCAGTGAGATGAGCAATCCACCTTTCTTTTTCAAATGGCGAATTTTCGGTCTAGAACCAATAAAATATTATCTTTGTCGCTAATACCACAAAGTGAGTCGAAGTCCGAGTTTTTGGGTAGAGGACAGGATTTTGGGAATTTTTTTATAGATGACAATAATGAAAATCTGAAACAATCGAACAGTTTCGAAGGAGCAAATATTGTTTTGGACCAAAATGAACAAAACTCATTAATTATCACTTCGGAAAATATTGATTTATATCGATTATGTACCATGTAATGCAACAATTTTAACTCCCAATAACACTTGAGTCTGATAAAAAGTAAATTTACTCTGTCGGTTGAGATGAAAACTGAAGTATAACCGTGTATAGATATTAATATATGTTCAAAAAATAAATGAGGGTGAGATTCGGGCTCTTTCATCTGGAAAGTTTATCAAATATTTCCGTGAATCAAGAATAGCTTATTCAAAACGATATTTATTTCGCATGCATGACGTTCACATTATGAGACACCACTTTAGAATGAGACGAAGTGAAAAAGCTTTACATGGTGGCAAAAAAAGTATAAAATAATAATAAGATGACCATCAGTGGATGAAATACGAAGAACATGAAATATAATATTTGGGATGTGATTAGTGTGATAAACTTTATGTATTATAATTTTATTGCAAAATAATTTCAATGCAAAGTATATTTTGAACAGGGTCTTCTGAAATTTTCTACAGGACAAGAAGGTAAATATACTTTTCGGGGAGGATACACACAATAGTCCCTTTTGCCTGTAAAGGAAGTGAAGATTATCATCAAGAAATGGACGGGAACATGTTTGACTTCAATTTATTAAAAAATGAAAAAATATTTTAGGGGTCGACAATGCGCCATATCATTCCAGAAAATTAAAGTTTCTTAGAAAACTATGGACAAAATAGAGAACTGGACGCCTGTGGTGTCACTCAATGAGAACAAAAGAAGTTTGCCCCTTCACCACACTTATAATTTCATTCCTAGAAGCGCAGTTCGTTAACCAAGTTAACTAGTAGGTGGAGAGAGAAACTTCTTTTGTTCTTATGGACAAAATATCGTGTAATTAGGTACCTTGAAACTTTCGTAAAAGCGCGTTGAAAATCTACATCGTCCAGTGAAATAAATATATCATTTTGACAAGTCACTTTGATATTCACGCGGTGGCTGGAACAAGGTTCATTATTATTCGTGATAATACTGAAAATGGAAGAATCCGTAGAGAATAACCAGGCAGCCAATGATGTTCATTTCCAACAAGGCTATATCAGAAATAGTTAGCAAAGTTTCTGATATGACTGGAGTTTATGAGCAATATGTGTATCAATATCTAAACGAATATGTTCATGGTCCCATTCCTTACCCCACAAGGAAAAGAAAAAGACCGAGTTATTTCAATAGCCGGGCGAAATCATATGATGAGAATACGAGAAATTTTGAATGCCCTTTTTTTGAGAAACACCTCCAACTCTCAACAATATTCTGAAAGGGGTATGAAGCTGAACATCTCCCAAGATTTAGCAAGATACTTCACGATATGAGTTTCAATTACAAAATACAAAAATAGAAATTCAAATGCAACTTTATTTGGAACAACCAATATCGAAATATAACATTTTTCGAAGCATAAAATCAACTGTTTGACTTTTGTTGAACATACTTTTAAATGAGCGTTCTTTCCAATTCACTTATCTAGACAACATGAGAATCTGTAGATGATGTAGCAGGTGTTATGAGCCATAACGTCCGCTCATTATGCCTCGAGGCACAATGACATATTATCAGTTTATGTCTTCCTGAAAATAATGCACCGTCTCGTTGTGGTGCAAATTGAACTTACCTACTTTGCATGATTCACGTGCATATAACTTCCTCGAATTGTTCAAGGTAAACAATGCTCCTTTTTGAGGTGGTCGGTGGATCAGTGGCTAAGGTGGCTAAAGTGGAACTTCTGGATCGCATTAGACAGATGTTCGAGGCTCCGGTACGGAATCTTTTTTCTCAAGTATATATATATATGGGTCCCTTTAGGTGGCCACATGCCTTGTTTTAAATCAAGTGTGATGTGGGTTGCCTGGATGCCAATCCCGACGTCTGGTCCTAGCTTGAAGTGCACACCGACAACCCGGGGTGGTGCTGTAGGTTTCCCGGGTTTTCCTGCAGCTGAAAAGTGAATACACCATCGAAAACATCAGTAAGCGCCACGGCAAATAATAATAGTCGTCCTCTACCGGCACAGGCTATGCCTTTGGGTACACTCAATGAGTGTTTATGAGGAAGTATTATTATTATTATCATTATTATAGTTTAAAATATGTTCACAATCAGTAAAACCACTACCATCTAGCGTAACAGCGTATGGCCCTACTATTTATATCCTATTATTAACACCTCTTTCTGATGTATGAACTCCGGCAGTGGTGTTATCTCGCATCATTGTCTCCTCAATGAGGATCCTAGTTTAAATATCTTCCATATCATAGAGCAACCATATGATCCTCATGTATCCCCTCCGGATAGTATTACTGTTCTCTTAGCTATCATCTGTCATCGTCGTTCATTGGCATTCAATCGTTTTGAGCCATACCACATTTCCTTTGTCTCCTTATACAGATGACATAAATGAAAAGTAAAAGAACTGAAAAGTCCACAGAGGGCAAGGCTGTTCGTAGATCATTTCTGTTTTTTACATCATATTTCACAATATTCATAATTTTTTCACCATGATGAATATTTCACTTCAGTTTATTACAAGTTCTCAAACGAAGGTGATATTTTTCTTTCCTGACTTGGCTAATTCATAGCCATCAACTCGACAAGATAAAAGTCTTCTGAATAGTTTTATCAGTTCCATTTCAGCGACGTCCAACAACTCCAATGCAGCATTATCCGTAATTTACGATCGTCATTTATTACACTTAGCCAATATTAATATTATTAACAGCGCTGCAATTGAAATATCGGTTTGGCACGACCGAAGGAGGGGCAATCCAGGCCTCTTTTACTTTAGAGAGAAACACCATTACCGCGACGAAAAATCAATACCTGCGGCGGCAAGAAGACAAATTATCCAATTTGTATCCAGCATTTCAGATACATTCTTCGGCACTTAATAAAATCCAAACAGAAAATCCACCGACGTAAATATGATGCGTGGCGAAAGAATTTCAATTTTCTCCGGCAGATTTCAAATGTCGGTTGCTGAACGTTAATGAATAGCGATATCAATATGGAATTTGGGAAATTATGTTGATTTATCGAAAGATCAGTCCTTTTATCTATAGGGTTATACAAATTCCTGTCGTCTTCATTGCTTATATATTTTTTCCGATGAAATGAAACGTTGTCTTGAAATTTGTAAAAATATAAATAACTTGAGAGATAGGATTTCAAATATTTATCTTGAATATTGAATTAAATGTTCTTAATGAATTTTATAGTACATTGGCTCAACGCACAATTTCCTCTTGCTAGAATTGGATTGTACTGAAATAGTTATTTCCGAACAAGTGCGGAAAGTGATACTTTACGCATGAATTGGAAACATTATTTTCTCTACGACCGCATAAAGTTCAAAAAAGCATATTGAAATTACATATTTTATTTCAACGTAAAAAAACATTCAATGAAATTCCACTAATTATTATTAATATTTACGTTCAAAACACAAATTGTTGCATTCTGCAAATGGGTCAGAACAGCCGGTCCAGAGAAGTTTAGTTGGTGGTAACTGGCTGTAACACTCATAGATTGGCTAAGTGCATGAAGAAAATGGAGACGGCATTGGTTGATTGCAAGTTGTCAGTAGGTACACACACACTAGTGTGTTATAATCCATAACTCACTAGAGCGTTTATCACGTTCATGTTTGAAGTAGTATTCTACTTATTCATAACTATTACAAGCAGAATTTACATTGATATTGAAATTGAAGGAATATACTAACGGTTTATTCGAATTTGAAGTCATTGTAAAATTCGTTGGTTCATTGGAACCAGACGCTCCCATATCTGTACAGCTGCTGATAGTGCTGAAAGACGCTGACCTTGTATTTGTTCTGCAATTCGTATTTTGTTATGTACCGATTCTTCTAGGTATCCTCTTCCACCGTTGAGGAATTCCATCCTCCGTGACGATTCAATGTAGTCATGTTAGTCCCTGCATTGGCCTTAAAAGAGTCGCCGAAGTCCTTCTCAGACAGTGACCGGTGTAGAGCGCTGGTTCCTCCAATTTCAAAAACATTGCAATTCTTGAACGTATCTTCGACCACGTATTTATTCCCACACTGGCTGGTACACCTACCCTTTTTGTGAAAAAATAAAAAAGGGACTAGAACTAGCATTCTTTGGTCTCAAAGACATGCATTTTTTACACAAATTGATCAGGTTGACTGAAAATCTTTCTTCAAGTATGGTGAAACTTCTCGATTTCTTGGTTTTAGTGTCTGGCAAAACTACGTATATTATAGAAAATACAATATTCTTATGAAATTTTTGTCTTTTTCGTAGATACCCCTCCCTCAGTTCTATTATAAGTTATTATAAGCCTATACCCGCACAGGAGATACAGAGTAAGTAAATCAAACTTACCTAGATCATTGGCTCCTCATTCATATGGAAAAGAACTATCAAAAGGCAAAGAGTCCCCGTAGATTTTCTCTGACCAATGTACTGCTCACCACAATAGTTACATTTTTTCCCACTTAATCGTCTTGTATCTATTACGGTTTAGAATATAGCAATGTTACCACATGATAAAAGAAACGGCCTGTATACAAGTGATAATTTATGAAATCTGATAATGTATGGACATTTACATTAAAAGTCAAGCAATTACTTTACATTATATTACAGAGTTATGTAATTTTACATGAATATGCATTGCAACGCATTACCTATATTGGATCATGTAATCTCATGGAAATAATTTTTACAGTGTAGGGTATTGGATTTCAGTACCTTACTCAGCTCGAAAAAATACGGCGAATAAACCTCTTCTCTGAAGCCATTCCCTCCTTTTTCTAAACACCTGTTTAAAAATTATTTGTATCACTGTATCTTTCTCGTGATTTATCAGGTAAACAGATCTGAATTCACCTCATCTGCTGCCTTTAAAATTGCTTCTGGGAGCTCTTTGCCTGACGAATCCGTCAAAATATTGCTTTTATTGAAAATAATTTGAAAAATGCAGAATCTGTCACTTCAACGACGCTTCGACTTGAAACTTTGACATTTTGATGACAACTTGGTTGGCATTTGGTAACCACACCAAACCACTTGACAGGGTGTTATGTATGTACGTGGCCAAACTTGAATGGGTGATTTTTTGAGTAATTCCGGTCCGGTGATGCTTCGTTTTCAAGGTACAGGGTTTCGAAATTTTCAAAAGAAAACGTGTTTATCGTATTATTATTATCATTATTGCATTAATTATCATAAAAATTCTAAGACTGGGATAGACTATATATATGAAAAAAATTCTATATTTCTATATTTTTTCTCCAAAAGATACGAAACAAATTTTAGAACTAAAAAAGTTGTGGTTTCAGTTGATAAATGTGAAACAAATACAAAAATCCAATAAAATCAATGGTGCACATTTTTTCTGTCAAAAATATTGGTTACGGTGCCTTCCTGGACGCCACTGGACATTACTTTTGATATAGTCAGGGCTAAATTAGCCTTTTACGACACTTAATAATACTGCCAAATTTCAATGAAATCGGTTGAAGGATTAATAAGATATTTACGAAAAAATCGATTTCTCTTAAAAATCTTGTATCTTGAAAAAGAAGCATTACCGCACTTATGTTTATATGAACTTTTCGTATTAGAATCATTCAAAGAAAGAATCACTCCTTCAAGTTTGGCTTCGTACTTACATAATACCCTGTATAGACGTATCCCAATTTTTATTCAATTTCAATTAATAAAAAATTGCGGAAGCAAAAAAATGGTCTTGGTGGAATTAAATATTAAAACCTACATTATTTTGAACAGTGATATACCTACAGGATAAATCGTTGAAATGTTCTTATAATAACGTTAAATTGACATATTCTACTTTCCCGCAGAAGTGCTGGAAATTGATACTTTCTAAACTGAAATAAATGCATGCGGGAAAAAGGTGGGTAAAAATACACAGTCGTAGAAATAATGTTTTTCTTATACTAATGATACTTTGAGACGCCTCATATTACTTGTCCCGCAGAAAAGAGTACAAGAAGAAAATAAACTTAAAACTCATTTTCTGCAAATGGGAGACTGTCTTTTTCCTATGAGAAAAACGTTTCAAATTGATGACTAAAATATCAGGAAATCTACAAATTGATATAGAGACTTCGTTCACTTCCTTTTCTCTTTGCACTTAAAACATGTAAATTTTTCATTATCATCCAAAGTTTCTTCGTTAGTAGAAGAATCCAAACATTGTGACGGTCTTAATTGGCATATTATTTACGGAATCGGTGAGGAAAGCAAAATAAAAGTAAACCTGTCATAGATAATGGAGATGATGAAGTTACAGTCTCGGCATACTTCAGAACATATCCAGAAAATTCCTTAATAGATGCAGAAAGGGCTGTGATGTGGGAATACTTGAAATGAGTATTCAGAGGAGTCTGAAGAAACGCAAGAAAAGGAGCATAGAATAATTTCCGTCTACTGCATAGTAGCTGATGCAATGTATACTGAATGTGTCATAATTCTGGAACAAAGGGCTCATTCAGGATTCTGATATAATAATATAATAATAATAATAATAATAATAATAATGCCGTGACATGGCAGAAATCCTAGCCGGGCGAATGCAGAAGGCCATAATTCTTGGTTCACTCCGCCTACTCAGGGCACATGATTCTCGGACCCCATGGACGTGGGGAGTGTTCACTGGGGTTAATGACACGCCAGCGCGCCCTCCGGAAGTGTCGGAGCTTCGGAGACAGGGCCTGACAGGGTAATTCCTAACGAAAAAAAATTATAATAATAATAATAATAATAATAATAATAATAATAACAGAATGGTACTGGATGGAGCCTGTAAAGTCATCAGGAGTTCAGATCCACTTCTCTGCTTGGTATGTGATCATGAAAAGGCAGGGATTGGAGCATTTCTTTTCAAGGCAGCAACCCGTGCAGCCGATGAACTCGATCTCGTATTCGACACTGAACGGACAAACCCAAACTCTATCATCGAGTTGGAACCCGTTCAGCAAAAAGCCCACGTAAAAGCTGCGGAGTGTGAGAGGCTCCTGCAGCTACATAAGGATAAGCCGATGCATGGGGTCTTCTTCAAGAACATTGAAGACCTAGGCTTATCCAGAGACCTGACCTTCTCGTTTCTCAGGTCAAGTGGGCTGAAGTCGGAGACCGAGGGATTCATAATGGCCTGCCAGGATGGTGTCTTCAATACTCTCGTCTACCGCAGTCGCGTGATGGGTATAGAGGTCCCTGACACTAGATGCAGAGCGTGTCGTGGGGCAGCTGAGACCATAATGCATTTGTTGTCAGCTTGTCCAGCTTATGCGGTCTCAGCCTATATCCACAGACATAACGCGGCCCTACGAGTGTTGTACTACCATCTACGACACTCGTACGGTGTAGACGAGACACCAGTGTTGCCTTATGCTCCGGGGGATATTGAGTCCGTGGTGGTGAATGAGAAGTGCCGAATCTATTGGAACTATTCATTCCCCACCCTCAGGCAAATACAAGCCAATAAGCCTGATGTAGTACTCCTCGACCATCAAAGTAGGACGATTTTCGTCATTGAGTTTTCAGCTCCTGGCGAAACGAACATCGTCCGAAAAGAGGAGGAAAAACGGACTAAATATCGAGATCTTCTCTTTGAACTCCGCAGGCTTTACCCAAACCATTCTGTCAAGATGGTGGTTCTGATAATAGGGGTCCTTGGCGGAATGATGGACACACTGCTCTCAAACTTAAAAATCATACCGGCTTGCCGTGACATGGCAGAAATCCTAGCCGGGCGAATGCAGAAGGCCATAATTCTTGGTTCACTCCGCCTACTCAGGGCACATGATTCTCGGACCCAGTAATCACTTACCCCATGGACGTGGGGAGTGTTTACTGGGGTTAATGACACGCCAGCGCGCCCTCCGGAAATCTCGGAGCTCCGGAGACAGGGCCTGACTGGGTAATTCCTAACGGAAAAAAAAAAAAATAATAATAATAATAATAATAATAATAATAATAGAGGAGGCCCGCATCATACCACCAACGGAAGGCATCAGAACCCGCAGGGCGCTGCATAACACCAAGCCCCTGAAGCCACAACAACTGGCTCGGGTGGATGCGGAGATTCACGATGTCCTTTCAGAAGAGGCTGACATCTGGCAGATCAACTCTGCCGTGTATGACGCCGCTCAGGCCCTGTCCCAAACGGAGAGAAGGGATACCAACCCTCTGATTGGGAGGCATGAGCGACGCATTCACAAGATGGAAGCTAAGATCAGGTCAGCGAGACAACACGCGTCTCGTATCCAGTGTGTGGCGGACTACGTGGCGGCCAATAGGCCCTTCACGCCCGCAGTGCGGCGAATTGCCGCAAGTCTAAGACGAGCTCACCACACACTAAATCAAGGCGTGCTGTTAACCATCAAACAGCACTGTCTTGATAGGATACGAATGCTGGTGGCTGCAAAAAAGTCACTAGTGAGGCGGGCGAGAAGCATCGCGGAAAACATGAAGTTCCGCGATAAACCTTCTCGCCTATTCCAAGAGCCTCCACGTGTTGTGGAAAACCCGCCGGCGGCTGATCGGGTAGAAACCTTCTGGAAGGGTATTTACGAGTTTCCGCAACCACTCAACGTAGATACTCCAGCCCTAGCGCAGTTCGAAGCTTTCTGCAGGAGGCTTCGTCAGCCTGAGCTCAATGAACTGCGCAATCCGATAACCCCGGAAGAAGTTCGACGGGCCCTCAAAGGCTCGAAGAATTTTGCTGCTCCAGGTCCTGATGGCCTGAATAATTATTGGTGGAAAAAATTACCAAGTACCCACCACCATCTAGCAAGAGTTTTCAACTCGTGGCTAGATGGGGAGCAGCAGATTCCGGATTGGTTTGTCGAGGGGCGAACCGTGCTAATCCCCAAAAACGGAGATTTATCTGATCCGAAGAACTACAGACCGATAACATGCTTGAACGCATGTTATAAGATGTTTACACGCATCTTGTACATGCGAATACTCTCCGCAGTTGAGCCGGTGTATGAACGGATATATGAGCAAAGAGGGTCAAAAAAGGGGGTCGCTGGCTGCAAGGAGAACCTGCTGATCGACAGATGCATCACGCAGGACTCCGTGCAGTATAAGCGTAACCTTTCAATGGCCTGGATCGATTATCGCAAGGCATTTGATACAACATCGCATGAACTCATCATGCATTTGCTCAGATGCCTTGCGGTTCCCGATCAAATAGTGAGATGCATAGAACAGCTGATGCCGCTCTGGAGGACTCGATTTACCATAACATCTGGTCAAGTCAGAGTCCAAACAGAGCAGGTTATCTTTAGAAGAGGCGTGTTTCAAGGAGACTCCCTCAGCCCTCTTCTCTTCTGCATCTCACTACTGCCATTGTCCGTTGCACTACGGAAAACCCGCGGATACAACTGCGGCACCCCCAGCAACCGGAGGCATAAGGTCACCCATCTGTTTTACATGGATGACCTTAAACTTTGTGCCTCCGGAGAAAAGGACCTTAACCAGTCCTTAAGGGTGGTGCAAGAGTACACGCATGCTGTCGGAATGGAGTTTGGGATAGACAAATGTGCCACGGTTCATCTCAAAAGAGGACGATGCGAGGAATACGGAGAGGACGTTCAGCTCGTAGACGGAAGCATCCTACATCATCTGGATGCCGGAGAGACGTATACCTACCTAGGGGTGGAACAACGCCACACCTAAGAGGTAGCTACTGTCAAAAGCTCTCTCCGCGGCAAGTATCAGCACAAACTCCGACAGATCTGGTCTTCAGAACTGTCGGGGAAGAACAAAGTTGCTGCAACTAATATGCTTGCCGTTCCGATTCTACTTTACTCCTTTGGAGTAATGAAATGGACTCAGGAAGAGCTGCGACAACTCGACGTAAAAACTCGCAAAATGATGCATCTTCATAGAAGCTTGCATCCTAAATCGTCTGTTCCACGGTTATACTTCCCCAGACAACGGGGAGGCCGTGGACTTTTGAGTTTGGAGTGTCTACATAACAGAATGGTACTGGATGGAGCCTGTAAAGTCATCAGGAGTTCAGATCCCCTTCTCTGCTTGGTATGTGATCATGAAAAGGCAGGGATTGGAGCATTTCTTTTCAAGGCAGCAACCCGTGCAGCCGATGAACTCGATCTCGTATTCGACACTGAACGGACAATCCCAAACTCTATCACCGAGTTGGAACCCGTTCAGCAAAAAGCCCACGTAAAAGCTGCGGAGTGTGAGAGGCTCCTGCAGCTACATAAGGATAAGCCGATGCATGGGGTCTTCTTCAAGAACATTGAAGACCTAGGCTTATCCAGAGACCTGACCTTCTCGTTTCTCAGGTCAAGTGGGCTGAAGTCGGAGACCGAGGGATTCATAATGGCCTGCCAGGATGGTTTCTTCAACACTCTCGTCTACCGCAGTCGCGTGATGGGTATAGAGGTCCCTGACACTAGATGTAGAGCGTGTCGTGGGGCAGCTGAGACCATAATGCATCTGCTGTCAGCTCGTCCAGCTTATGCGGTCTCAGCCTATATCCACAGACATAACGCTGCACTACGAGTGTTGTACTACCATCTACGACACTCGTACGGTGTAGACGAGACACCAGTGTTGCCTTATGCTCCGGGGGATATTGAGTCCGTGGTGGTGAATGAGAAGTGCCGAATCTATTGGAACTATTCATTCCCCACCCTCAGGCAAATACAAGCCAATAAGCCTGATGTAGTACTCCTCGACCATCAAAGTAGGAAGATTTTCGTCATTGAGTTTTCAGCTCCTGGCGAAACGAACATCGTCCGAAAAGAGGAGGAAAAACGGACTAAATATCGAGATCTTCTCTTTGAACTCCGCAGGCTTTACCCAAACCATTTTGTCAAGATGGTGGTTCTGATAATAGGGGTCCTTGGTGGAATGATGGACACACTGCTCTCAAACTTAAAAATCATACCGGCTTGCCGTGACATGGCAGAAATCCTAGCCGGGCGAATGCAGAAGGCCATAATTCTTGGTTCACTCCGCCTACTCAGGGCACATGATTCTCGGACCCAGTAATCACTTACCCCATGGACGTGGGGAGTGTTTACTGGTGTTAATGACACGCCAGCGCGCCCTCCGGAAGTGTCGGAGCTCCGGAGACAGGGCCTGACTTGGTAATTCCTAACGGAAAAAATAATAATAATAATAATTATAAGCAGGGAAGGTCAACCATCATCCAAGGCCTTGGTGAGTTGCGACACCACTTTCCTGAGCTACCGGTGCAAAACCGGACCGGCAGTCATGGCGCACCCTGGAGGGAATGCTCATTCCCTCTGATGTCGGCCGTGGGTATACTGGGTTAACCCCCCGGTATACCCCACTACTCGGTTCACGATGGACGAGAAAGAGGCCCCCACAACCGACCCCCTCGGATTAGGGGTCATAGGCAAGGTGGTGGGGCCCAGAACGATGGATTGCCACTATTTAACGACCGCAATGAAAACGGACGCTTTGAGTGGACGGATGGACTAAGGGACAGTCTTCTGCATTGCTACGAGAGCAGTGAGCCCTCCCGAAGAGGATACATGGCGAGAATGCATGCTTTGTGGTGTGAAATACACCCAGAGCATGCTGCCTTTTCCGCACAAAACCTAAGGGATTATGTATTCCACCTTCGGGTTCGAGGCTATGTTAGAGCCCCTCCTCAGCCGGTTAACGCAGTGGCAGAAGTGGCAGATATGCCACGCGTCGATCTGGCTGTAGAGGAGGCCCGCATCATACCACCAACGGAAGGCATCAGAACCCGCAGGGCGCTGGATAACACCAAGCCCCTGAAGCCACAACAACTGGCTCGGGTGGATGCGGAGATTCACGATGTCCTTTCAGAAGAGGCTGACATCTGGCAGATCAACTCTGCCGTGTATGACGCCGCTCAGGCCCTGTCCCAAACGGAGAGAAGGGATACCAACCCTCTGATTGGGAGGTATGAGCGACGCATTCACAAGATGGAAGCTAAGATCAGGTCAGCGAGACAACACGCGTCTCGTATCCAGTGTGTGGCGGACTACGTGGCGGCCAATAGGCCCTTCACGCCCGCAGTGCGGCGAATTACCGCAAATTTAAGACGAGCTCACCACACACTAAATCAAGGCGTGCTGTTAACCATCAAACAGCACTGTCTTGATAGGATACGAATGCTGGTGGCTGCAAAAAAGTCACTAGTGAGGCGGGCGAGAAGCATCGCGGAAAACATGAAGTTCCGCGATAAACCTTCTCGCCTATTCCAAGAGCCTCCACGTGTTGTGGAAAACCCACCGGCGGCTGATCGGGTAGAAACCTTCTGGAAGGGTATTTACGAATTTCCGCAACCACTCAACGTAGATACTCCAGCCCTAGCGCAGTTCGAAGCTTTCTGCAGGAGGCTTCGTCAGCCTGAGCTCAATGAACTGCGCAATCCGATAACCCCGGAAGAAGTTCGACGGGCCCTCAAAGGCTCGAAGAATTTTGCTGCTCCAGGTCCTGATGGCCTGAATAACTATTGGTGGAAAAAAATTCCAAGTACCCACCACCATCTAGCAAGAGTTTTCAACTCATGGCTAGATGGGGAGCAGCAGATTCCGGATTGGTTTGTCGAGGGGCGAACCGTGCTAATCCCCAAAAACGGAGATTTGTCTGATCCGAAGAACTACAGACCGATAACATGCTTGAACGCATGTTATAAGATGTTCACACGCATCTTGTACATGCGAATACTCTCCGCAGTTGAGCCGGTGTATGAACGGATATATGAGCAAAGAGGGTCAAAAAAGGGGGTCGCTGGCTGCAAGGAGAACCTGCTGATCGACAGATGCATCACGCAGGACTCCGTGCAGTATAAGCGTAACCTTTCAATGGCCTGGATCGATTATCGCAAGGCATTTGTTACAACATCGTATGAACTCATCATGCATTTGCTCAGATGCCTTGCGGTACCCGATCAAATAGTGAGATGCATTGAACAGCTGATGCCGCTCTGGAGGACTCGATTTACCATAACATCTGGTCAAGTCAGAGTCCAAACAGAGCAGGTTATCTTTAGAAGGGGCGTGTTTCAGGGAGACTCCTTTAGCCCTCTTCTCTTCTGCATCTCACTACTGCCATTGTCCGTTGCACTACGGAAAACCCGCGGATACAACTGCGGCACCCCCAGCAACCGGAGGCATAAGGACACCCATCTGTTTTACATGGATGACCTTAAACTTTATGCCTTTGGAGAAAAGGACCTTCACCAGTCCTTAAGGGTGGTGCAAGAGTACACGCATGCTATCGGAATGGAGTTTGGGATAGACAAATGTGCAACGGTTCATCTCAAAAGAGGACGATGCGAGGAATTCGGAGAGGACGTTCAGCTCGTAGACGGAAGCATCCTACATCATCTGGATGCCGGAGAGACGTATACCTACCTAGGGGTGGAACAACGCCACACCCAAGAGGTAGCTACTGTCAAAAACTCTCTCCGCGGCAAGTATCAGCACAAACTCCGACAGATCTGGTCTTCAGAACTGTCGGGGAAGAACAAAGTTGCTGCAACTAATATGCTTGCCGTTCCGATTCTACTTTACTCCTTTGGAGTAATGAAATGGACTCAGGAAGAGCTGCGACAACTCGACGTAAAAACTCGCAAAATGATGCATCTTCATAGATGCTTGCATCCTAAATCGTCTGTTCCACGGTTATACTTCCCCAGACAACGGGGAGGCCGTGGACTTTTGAGTTTGGAGTATCTACATAACAGAATGGTACTGGATGGAGCCTGTAAAGTCATCAGGAGTTCAGATCCCCTTCTCTGCTTGGTATGTGATCATGAAATAGCAGGGATTGGAGCATTTCTTTTCAAGGCAGCAACCCGTGCAGCCGATGAACTCGGTCTCGTATTCGACACTGAACGGACAAACCCAAACTCTATCACCGAGTTGGAACCCGTTCAGCAAAAAGCCCACGTAAAAGCTGCGGAGTCTGAGAGGCTCTTGCAGATACATAAGGATAAGCCGATGCATGGGGTCGTCCTCAAGAACATTGATGACCTAGGCTTATCCAGAGACCTGACCCCGTTTCTCAGGTCAAGTGGGCTGAAGTCGGAGACCGAGGGATTCATAATGGCCTGCCAGGATGGTGTCTTCAACACTCTCGTCTACCGCAGTCGCGTGATGGGTATAGAGGTCCCTGACACTAGATGTAGAGCGTGTCGTGGGGCAGCTGAGACCATAATGCATTTGCTGTCAGCTCGTCCAGCTTATGCGGTCTCAGCCTATATCCACAGACATAACGCTGCACTACGAGTGTTGTACTACCATCTACGACACTCGTACGGTGTAGACGAGACACCAGTGTTGCCTTATGCTTCGGGGGATATTGAGTCCGTGGTGGTGAATGAGAAGTGCCGAATCTATTGGAACTATTCATTCCCCACCCTAAGGCAAATACAAGCCAATAAGCCTGATGTAGTACTCCTCGACCATCAAAGTAGGACGATTTTCGTCATTGAGTTTTCAGCTCCTGGCGAAACGAACATCGTCCGAAAAGAGGAGGAAAAACGGACTAAATATCGAGATCTTCTCTTTGAACTCCGCAGGCTTTACCCAAACCTTTCTGTCAAGATGGTGGTTCTGATAATAGGGGTCCTTGGTGTAATGATGAACACACTGCTCTCAAACTTAAAAATCATACCGGCTTGCCGTGACATGGCAGAAATCCTAGCCGGGCGAATGCAGAAGGCCATAATTCTTGGTTCACTCCGCCTACTCAGGGCACATGATTCTCGGACCCAGTAATCACTTACCCCATGGACGTGGGGAGTGTTTACTGGGGTTAATGACACACCAGCGCGCCCTCCGGAAGTGTCGGAGCTCCGGAGACAGGGCCTGACTGGGTAATTCCTAACGAAAAAAATAATAATAATATTAATAATAATAATAATAATAATAATAATAATAATACTAATATATATATATAATACTCTGCCTATTCAGGGCACATGATTTTCGGACCCAGTAATCACTTACCCCATGGACGTGGGGAGTGTTTACTGGGGTTAATGACACACCAGCGCGCCCTTCGGAAGTATCGGGGCTCCGGAGACAGGGCCTGACTGGGTAATTCCAAACGGAAAAAAAAATTAAAATTAATAATAATAATAATAATGTGGAAAACCCGCCGGCAGCTGATCGGGTAGAAACCTTCTGGAAGGGTATTTACGAATTTCTGCAACCACTCAACGTAGATACTCCAGCAGCTAGAGGAGTAAACCTCGATAATAAATCCCCAATGCTACGGCGTGAGTCATCGTGTCTACGGCATGAATGGCACTGGGGTCACAGTGCTTATAACGATACCTGTGGGATACATGGGCAACATCCTACTGAAAACCTGCCCTCACCCCTGTATGCGGGGCTCTGCGGGGGTGAACTTTTATTTCCCTAGCTACTCGTGGGATGAAATATGGAACAAAGTAATAAAAATTTTAAAATGGATCACGGTGCTATGTATCACGGTGCAAGTACGAGGAAGCGAACGAGGTCGGAAGTACGGATCGACGAATTCTACCGGGAGCACGGTAGGTTCCCGAAAGCCGGGGAGCTGAAATCACCAGAGGCAGAGAGAGAAAGGGACAAGATGCAACGAACAGAAAAGGTACTGGGAGAACTCGTAAATCAGGCAGCCGGAGCAATGCAGAACGCTATGACTGACATCATGAACAAGTCGGTGGAAAAGCTGCAAGAGATAGTAGCAAACCAGCTATCATCTACCATGCATGACGAAGGGGAGGGAACTGGGAAAGAGGGAGAACGGGATCTGGAATTCAGTGAGGAAGAGGATAACGGAGGACAAGGAGGCGAACAACAAGAAGCAGAAGAGGACATAATTAGCTCGAGATGGGAGAGGATCAAGGAGTGCATGAACGCCGTGAGGCAGGCCACCACTAGATACGCGGGCGGTAAAATTCAGTTCAATAAAGATGAACAGACGATCGTTGCTCAGAAATTGCAGGAAATGGCACTAGGGATTGGAGACATTATGTTGGAAGTTGGAAGGATGAAAGGTGATGGAGTTAAAATGAGAGTGATGGAAAGAAGAGTAGAGGAATGTGAGGACAAACTAAACGAGATGGATGGGATGAAAGTAGTGATCGAGGGGTTGGTTGAGGAAACTAGAAGAATGAATGTTACCATCGAAGACATGGGTAGGGCAATGATTACTAACAGGAAGAAAGCGGAGGTAATTAGAAGAGGGGGCGAGTCGACTGGGAGCCGAGTGAGGGAAGGAAGAAAGGAAATGGAGGCACCAGTGTCGACGGCTAACGAGGAGGGTTTCGATACGGAGATGGAAACTGATTCTGAACAGGGAGGACAGTTCCAGCAGACTAGGCGTAGAAAAAGGAGGGGAAGGGGCGACAATGGACCTAGAACCTACGCTGATATGACCAGCATACCCATGCGAGGAGAGAGGCCAAAACCAAGTGAAGGATGGCCAACGCGGATACAAGAAATCAAGGTAGAGGGTGTGACCGAGGAAGCGAAGAGGACGGCCGCTAGGATCATCAAGGAATGTCTGGAGAAGGAAGGATGTGCGGATGACGTGCTGGGCCTGACGAAAGTGAAGGGAGGTACGCTATATTTGGAAAGTAAGGGCGTGGAAGAAAGGGAGAGAGTGAAAAGGGCGATAGAAAATGATGACAGGGTGAGAGTTGAGGAAATTAAGGGAAGGAAACCGTCGCTACTTCTTACAGGGGTGGAAAAGGGATATAAGGATGAAGAGCTACCGAGGCTGATAAGGGAACAAAACTTGGATTTGAATAATGAGACGAATGATGAGGACTGGGAGGGGATGATTGTGAGAAGCAGGAGAGAATGTAGGACGAATAGTTGGAAGGAGAACATAGTGGTGGAAGTAGGAGCGAAACTGTTTAGGAAGATGATGACTGTGGGAGTTATATTTATTGATTTAACGAGAATATTTGTGGAAGAACATGCGAGTGTAGCAGTATGCTACAAATGCTGCCATTATGGACATACTGCTAAACACTGCACGGAGACGGCGGTATGTAATAAATGTGGAGGTAGACACGAAGGCAAGGAGTGCTTGGGTATCCGGCCACTTGACTGCATAAACTGCAAAAGGGCAGGGGTAAGTGAAAGAAGACATCCGGCGATAGACCCGAAATACCCGGTATATATGAGGAGGGTAGAGCTTAGCAGAAGGCGGACAGAGTATTAAAGTCCTGCAATTCAACGCAGGACGGGGCAGGGAGGCCACACACCTCATAAGAGGTATGGCAGAGGAAAAAGGGACGGATATAGTATGTTTACAGGAACCGTGGCAGAGAGAGGGGAACTGGGAAGGGTGGCATAAACATGACGGGGGTAAAGGTACCAAGGTCAGAACATGGATAAGGACAAAGATAGACAGCTCTGCCCTCATGGTAGTGAGGAGCATAAATGGGGTCGGAGTGATATTAAGGATGCAAGATGGGCAGGATGTCAAGATAATGAATGTGTATGAGGAACCTGGAAGGAGGAGGAATGATGAATGGAAAAAGGTGAGAAGGAATTTTGATAAATGGGCAGGCGGGAAGATCATCCTAGGGGACTTCAACGCCAAGCATGTCGCATGGGGAGGAATGGTGACGGATGAAAGAGGAGAGGATATACTGGACTGGATAGTGGAGAAGGGTTATCAGATTGAGAATGATGCGAACAGCCTGGCGACGTTCTCTAGTGGAAGAGGCGAGAGCTGAATTGACCTAACCATTTGCAGCAAGAGCTGGGTGAGAGACTGGGAGGTAAGCGAGGATGAGTCACTGAGCGATCATCGAGTGATACGTTTCCTAATAGCCGGAGAGCCGACAACGCGAAAAAGGACCTTTTTGAATGTTGGAAGGACAAATTGGGCCGTGGTGGAGGAGATAGTCTCTACATATGATATGGGGAAAATAGATAGCAGTGAGGAGGTAGAAGCAGAAGCGGGGAAACTCCAGTCCTTGATTGTTCGGGCGTGTCGCAAGGCAATACCCAGGAGTACAAAAGAGGAGCAAGAGGAGAGAGAATGGTGGAATGATGAGTTGGGTAGGATGAGAAGAAGAGTGAGGAAACTCAGGAGGGAGTACCCGGAAGAAAGAATAGAGGATGAAAGAATCAGAAAACAGGGTATATTTAGGAGAGAGAGGAATGAGTACAAGAGGGGGATTGCAAGGGCAAGAATCGAGTGGCTGAAAGAAAGGGTCGAGAGGTTGCAATCGGAGAAACCGTGGAACAGAGTGTTTGGGCTCCTGAGGAAAGAAAGGGCAGAGGAAATACCGGGCACGGCTAAGAGGGAGGATGGCACATACACCGAGGGGAAGCACGAAACCAGCAGATACCTGCTGGACAAGTACTTCCCGAACGATGACAGGGGAAAAGACACCATGGGTAGACGCTTCATTAGGGAGGACGGAGATGAAGGATGGGGACCGGAGCAGCCCAACTTCACGGTGAGGGAGGTACAAGAGGTAATGGAAGGATTAAAAGACAACAAAGCGACGGGATCAGACGGCATACCTAATGAGGTGATGAAACACGTGGAGAACCTAATAAGCGAAGATCTTACGGATATACTCAACGCATGCCTTAGGCTGAGGTATTTCCCTGCAGTATGGAAGGTGATGAAGGTTGTGTGGATTCCTAAGAAGGATAGTAGCCTAAGGCCGATCAGCTTGCTGGCCGCGTTAGGGCGAACTTTCGACCGGCTTCTCAGCGGAAGAGTATAGGTGTGGTGTGAAAGAGGACGGAAGTTCTCGCCCTGCCAATTTGGCTTCAGGGCGGGATTGGACACATCGACTGCTGTTGAGAATATGGTGGAGAGAATAAAGAGAAGTAAGAACGAGGGTATGCATAGCATGGTGATGGCGCTGGATTTGTCGAACGCTTTCAACACGGCATGGGGACCTGCGATAGGATGGAATATGAGAAAGATGGGGCTACCGGAGAACATTGGCAAGGTGTGCATGGAATTTGTAGGCGAAAGAAGAGTCAAGAGTGGAGGCGTGGAAGCGATCGTGGACAGGGGGTGCCCGCAAGGATCCAGCCTGGGACCCACGCTATGGCTTATTGTCATAGAAGCGTGGTTCGAGAGGATGAGGGCAGTAAACGAAAAGGAATATGACAGGATAAATGAAGGGGTGCCAGCAGCGCACAGAGTAAGTGGTGGGACGAAGGTGTGGGCCCAGGCCTACGCCGACGACCAACTGATAGTGGTGGTTGGCCCGTCGGTAAAGAAAATAGAAAGGATGTGGAAGGAGGTGTGGAAAGAATGTCAGGAATGGGAGGATGAAATGTGGCTGAGGTATAACGAAAACAAGACCGAATGCATGTTTGTCCCGGCCAGGAAACTGGACAAGGGACCGGTGGTTAGGGTGAGAGAGCAACGGATTGAGTGCGACGGTAACATCACATACTTGGGCATGATAGTAGACAAGGGCCTACTGTACATTGATCATCTCAAGGAGGTAAGAAGGAGAACGGCTATAGTTGCAGGAAAACTAAGAAGATGGACGGGCCGTGACGTAAGGCTAAGGAGAGGATGTGTCAGACTGATTTTCGAAAGAGTGGTTAAACCGGCGGTGATGTATGGGGAGCAAGAGCGAAGGACTCTAGGGTGATCAGACAATTGGGGGCGATACAGAGACCGTTTACGCTATCGGCCAGCGGGGCATATAGAACGGCGCCGTCAGCCGCGTTATGCGTGCTGACTGGGATGGCGCCTCTATACACAGAGGCAGCAACGAGGTATGAAGAATGGAAGGCGCACGGAAAAGAAAAAGTAAGAGGACGGATAAACGGGTGCGACAGAATATACCCATGGATGATCGGAACAATTCTGGAGAACCGAGAAGGGCTAAAAGAGGTATTTGTGGACGCGGTTAAGAGAGAGGATGGACGAGTGGGTATAGGATGGGCGCATAAGGAGGGGAGCGAGTGGAGAATGGGTCGGGAAAGAATCAGTGAGCTGGGAAGCGTACAGGAAGCCGAAATGGTGGCTATAAGTAAAGGGGTACTGATGGGTGGAGACATGGACATAAGAATAATAAGTGACTCGCCTGGAGCAGTGGAGACCATTAGTAATGCGAGGACGAAGAGCAAAAGGGCAGCTCGTATTAGGAGAATGCTTGAAAACAGAAGGGTAGCGGGATTGGTGACGGAAATTGAGTGGAGGAAAGGGCATGTTAGGGAGAATGAGGGAAACAGAAGAGCAGATGAAGAGAGTAGAAGAGGTGCGGAACTGCAAGAGATCACATGGCAAATAGACTTGGGACATAGCAGAATGGAGGAGAGGGAAAGGATTAGGAGAATGGTGATGGAAAAATGGCAGGGTGAATGGGACAGCGGCAGGACCGGCAGAAGCGTACATGGTATGTGCAACAGGGTAGGGATGGGGTGTATACCATTAGCAAGGAAGGCAGTGCAACTGGTCACAGGGCATGGGAACTTTCGGGGTTACCTGGCAAGGTTCGGAATTGCACAAGAGACCCCATGCCAGTGTGGAACTGGCGGGACTGACACGGCGGAGCACATCAGGAACGATTGCATGCGGAGAGAAAGGGTAGAATGGAGAAGGAGGATCGAGGAAGAGGAGGATAGACTTGGAGAGTTACAGCTAAGGGATACGAATGGTGTGAAGGATGAATGGGTAAGGATATTGAATGAATGGGCGGGGGCTGTGGTCGAGGATGAAGAAGTATGAGAACCAACATAGTGTCAATGCGACGGTAATAGTGGCCTGGCTTCGGGATAAACGAGCGACGAAAGTAAATCGGGAGAGCAGGCGCTCGGATAGAATAAGACTGCCGACCAGGGAGGGCGCTGTTTGAATGTGGAGGATGAGCGGAATAAAGAAGGAAGGATCTTCCCCGCTGATTGCCCGCCCGGTATTCGGTGGGTCACGACCCAACGGTGGTGGGGGGGTGTGGCGGGGCGGAGGAGCGAGGGATATCGTGACGTGGACGTTGGAATGGGATGTAGGTGCAGCTTTATGGCCTAACGGCTTGGCAAGTGCAGTACACCTGGGGTGGTTTTAGTCAGTAAGAGTCTGACACTACTGATACGCGATGGACACCGAGCGATCAGAGTCCATGAGGATTTCCACCCCACTGAAAAAAAAAAAAAAAAAGAAAGCTCGTAGACGGAAGCATCCTACATCATCTGGATGCCGGAGAGACGTATACCTACCTAGGGGTGGAACAACGCCACACCCAAGAGGTAGCTATTGTCAAAAACTCTCTCCGTGGCAAGTATCAGCACAAACTCCGACAGATCTGGTCTTCAGAACTGTCGGGGAAGAACAAAGTTGCTGCAACTAATATGCTTGCCGTTCCGATTCTACTTTACTCCTTTGGAGTAATGAAATGGACTCAGGAAGAGCTGCGACAACTCGACGTAAAAACTCGCAAAATGATGCATCTTCATAGAAGCTTGCATCCTAAATCGTCTGTTCCACGGTTATACTTCCCCAGACAACGGGGAGGCCGTGGACTTTTGAGTTTGGAGTGTCTACATAACAGAATGGTACTGGATGGAGCCTGTAAAGTCATCAGGAGTTCAGATCCCCTTCTCTGCTTGGTATGTGATCATGAAATAGCAGGGATTGGAGCATTTCTTTTCAAGGCAGCAACCCGTGCAGCCGATAGACTCGGTCTTGTATTCGACACTGAACGGACAAACCCAAACTCTATCACAGAGTTGGAACCCGTTCAGCAAAAAGCCCACGTAAAAGCTGCGTAGTGTGAGAGGCTCCTGCAGCTACATAAGGATAAGCCGATGCATGGGGTCTTCTTCAAGAACATTGAAGACCTAGGCTTATCCAGAGACCTGACCTTCTCGTTTCTCAGGTCAAGTGGGCTGAAGTCGGAGACCGAGGGATTCATAATGGCCTGCCAGGATGGTGTCTTTAACACTTTCGTCTACCGCAGTCTTGTGATGGGTATAGAGGTCCCTGACACTAGATGCAGAGCGTGTCGTGGGGCAGCTGAGACCATAATGCATTTGCTGTCAGCATGTCCAGCTTATGCGGTCTCAGCCTATATCCACAGACATAACGCGGCCCTACGAGTGTTGTACTACCATCTACGACACTCGTACGGTGTAGACGAGACACCGGTGTTGCCTTATGCTCCGGGGGACATTGAGTCCGTGGTGGAGAATGAGAAGTGCCGAATCTATTGGAACTATTCATTCCCCACCCTCAGGCAAATACAAGCCAATAAGCCTGATGTAGTACTCCTCGACCATCAAAGTAGAACGATTTTCGTCATTGAGTTTTCAGCTCCTGGCGAAACGAACATCGTCCGAAAAGAGGAGGAAAAACGGACTAAATATCGAGATCTTCTCTTTGAACTCCGCAGGCTTTACCCAAACCATTCTGTCAAGATAGTGGTTCTGATAATAGGGGTCCTTGGTGGAATGATGGACACACTGTCCTCAAACTTAAAAATCATACCGGCTTGCCGTGACATGGCAGAAATCCTAGCCGGGCGAATGCAGAAGGCCGTAATTCTTGGTTCACTCCGCTTACTCAGGGCACATGATTCTCGGACCCAGTAATCACTTACCCCATGGACGTGGGGAGTGTTTACTGGGGTTAATGACACACCAGCGCGCCCTCCGGAAGTGTCGGGGCTCCGGAGACAGAGCCTGACTGGGTAATTCCTAACGGAAAAAAAAAAAAATTATAATATAATAATAATACTTCCTCATAAGCACTCGTTGAGTGTACCCAAAGGCATAGCCTGTGCGGGTAGAGGACGGCTATTATTATTATTTGCCGTGGCGCTCCGGGGCGACTTACTGATGTTTCAGGTGATGTATTCATGTTTCAGCTGTAGGAAAACCCGGAAAACCTACAGCACCACCTCGGGTGGTCGGTGTGCACTCCAAGCTAGCACTAGACGAGATTGGCATCTAGACAACTCACAATACACTTGCTTTTTCAACAAGGCATGCGGCCGCCTATCGAATCCGATATAAAGTAGTTGAGAAAAATTCTCGTACCTACATCGGATTCGAACCGACTATCGCTATGCTGGAGTTTCGAACGGCCTGTGCATTAGACCGCTGATCCACCGACCACCGACTTACATGTTTCATAGCTATTTCTAATAGTGCAGGATTGGTCACTTCAAACAAAAACTTGTTCTTTCGTATTAATTGAAAATACTTGAAAGTATGAAGAGGAGCCTGTGATATCTCTATTCGTTCATGAACACCTTTTTGAAGTAACAGAAAATTGAAGTATGTTCCTTAACTGTCTATCAATTTTTATAATTTCCAATAGTAATAGCAATAGTTTGATCACAGTAATCTATGTTTGGATAATGCATATTGAGTTAGGAAGATGCAGAGGCTTCAATCGAGAAAAAATGTTCTGAAAATTATTAATAGAATTTTTTCGATTTGCGTCCAAAATTCTGCTGGTTATACATGTAACAATTTAACACAGTATTCATTGAGCGTATTTCATTTATTTGAAAAAACTGCTTCACAAGGTTCATTCGCTCAAAAACGTATGTGCACGACTATTGAGTGATTCTGAAAGCTACCGATATTATCTTGTTCTAGTGAAATGAATAAACACATGTATATCTTAACAACTTCAAAGATTTATTTGTTCAACACACGCGGACTCTTCTGATTATACTCTTTCCTAATTGAGTTGTTCGAGATTAAACCCCATTCGAAGGCAAGCTGTTTTACCCATATCAGATCTCAACTATCATAAATTACAGCAGGATAGTGAGTAATTTCATGTAGTTTCCACCGTGAATAGCTCGTGATTGTCATAAACGCCCCTAGACAAACTTACAACTTTTTTTTGTTCTCATTACTCACATTGTGCCTATATTTTATACTTTCAGAGCTACATATCCGAATGTTATTCTGAATTCGAATGCCCGGCCAATTTATATCTATTGAGAAATCTAGTATATTGAGATTTTGATTTCTTTTTGAAGTTCAAACTAACGTGTTGAATATTAAGAACAAACTCTATTTCATTAATACTGCTGATATAAAAAAATTGTTATTTCCGTCAACCAGCTGCACACCCTCAAGAGTACAACCCTCAAAAATCTTCGAAAGGCTTGTGAATTTCCGTTGAGAAGTTGAGCACGAAGAAATTGGCTAGTGTTACCAAATCAGTAGAACCATTATCCGCCGGATCCTGAAACATCATAAATTCCACCCATACAATACATTTTGTACACCAAATGAATGGAGATAATTTTGATAGGCGACAGGAATTTTGTGAAATTATGACTTCGAGAATAAATGCTGATGAGGAATTTCCATTTCAACATCTGCTTTTCTGATTTGTCTAAATTTTTTGTTAATTTGACTATGATTCGTCATAATTGTCAGATGTGCCAGATTCAATCCTACTCGACTTTTCCCTGTGGACTCACTTGGAAAACAAAATGTATGAGACCGAACCAGAATCTCTGGAATTATTGCTACGAAATGTAAGGTCTCATTTTGAACAGAACTTGTACTATTGTATGGAAATGGGTGATGGACAGTTTAAACATTTATTTAGTTCATTGGCAATAATAATTATTGCGACAGCTGCTTTATCAGATATTGTTTTTATTGATTGAGTGAATAAAAAGTAATTTCCCAGATTCAAGTTCCTATATCTCAAAAACGAATCGATAGAATAAATTATTTTTTTTTCTTTTGATATACTTTTCAAATGAGATATCACTTGCCAAATTTTACCATTTAAAAATTTAGGGGTGGCGGTCACAGCTCCCAGAGCGTTTTTATTTAATTCGGTTCTGTCGACCTGCCGCTGTTTCGTTTTCATTGGCCCGTTCGTTATTTGTGTACCGAATAAATTTTTTCCGTGCGATGCACAGACGGCTCTCGTCTCAGATTTTTTGCCAAAATTGACTCAATGTGAAATGCTCCTATTGCAAGTATATTTAGTGTTAACAATTTAGTAAGTCTGGAATTGCAATAAACAAAAAAAAAATAATTTTTGACAAGCGTCAACAAAGATTTGTTTTTTATGTTGTGATTTCGAGATTTGTGATGTACATTTTATTCAATATTTTGATGAAGTTTGACAGCGTTTTCCACTTGGTTCATTTTGAACTGTAAATTGAATATAAAACAGGAAGGTAAGTACATTTTAGATATGTATATCTAAAAGTAATTGAGTAAATGACCCAAGGACATCTGTAGGAAAATATTCTTGAAGTGTAGAAACCTAAAACAAGTGCATTAACTTTGATTTTGTCAGAGTAAAACTTTATATTCTCCATGAACCTCCACTTAGAGTTAGATATATTTCAAAACTATATACTTCCAGGATTATAACAGTGAAAAAAAAAATATCTGCA
Organism: Chrysolina americana; assembly: GCA_958502065.1. Classification (NCBI taxonomy): domain Eukaryota; kingdom Metazoa; phylum Arthropoda; class Insecta; order Coleoptera; family Chrysomelidae; genus Chrysolina; species Chrysolina americana. The sequence continues at coordinate 33,664,413 of OY293415.1, read as the reverse complement.
TTCATTTGCATTTTGATGACATTTTGCCATTTATTCTTAAGTATGCTATTTGAAATGTTTTAGTTGATATGCTCCCCCGCGCCTACTTATCGAGCAATCACAATCGAAAAGTATAGTATCGGTGAAACCCTCCAAACGTTTTTTTTAATGTTTAACGTCAAACCGTTCAAAAGTTAACAGGGGGGGGGACTATTAATAGCCGCACTGTATATAAAATTCATGATAAGCAATTCCTGAAACTCCTTTGTCATAACATGCCAAAAAGTATTATTCAGCAATCCTGTGATTTCAGTAGGCTACTTCAATTTTGTCGAATTTTTGCGTTTAAATCTTTCTCATTAACAGAATTCCGTTCATGATCGTAACTTCAAGCAAAAGTTCATTTTCTATGAAATTGAAACGGAAATCTATATCTATCTAACATTTCATCTGTTACATAAATTTTCATTAGATACCATATTTAAGACCCAAATAATTAATTAATTTCAGTATATATTTGTTAATGATTGCCACTTTAGGTGAATGCTCTTTTATGCATGAAATGTTAGGAATTTAATAACTGATAATAGAGAGATATTGCAGTTCATAATAACGTCAAGCAGAAATAAAGTTGTTCTTATTTTGATATACAGGGTGTCCCGAAACTATGGTGCCAAATTGAAACAGAAGATTCCCCTCAAAAAATAAATATGACTTTCCTCATATTTTTTTCTCAAATGTCGTTCATTGCAGAGATACAGGGTGTTGAATATGAAAAATTACAAGTAATTTTTATTCATAAATTCCACAGTTAAGAAAATTTTTCAAAAAAAATTTAGGTAATGTTTGTGTTCAATAGATGATTAATTTTGAAAAAGAACCCACATTTTCAGTTGTTACCAGTGGCGTACAAGAAGGGCATCATGGTCCCTTTTCTTCCCTATTTTTTACGCCACTGGTGAAATCAGAAAATTTTATAATTTTTTGCATTCCTCCTTCAATTTTGAGTAATAAATGTATACTTGTTGGATTCCAGAAAAATCAACCGTTTTCAAGATAATTGCGCTTTTATGAATACAAACATAGTAATGAAAAAATGTTCGGCTGAAGTGAATTTTACAATCCTAATTACTGGTTAAACTTAAAACTGGATATTTTACCAAAAAAAATCAATGACATTTCAACATGCATTTCTCTTGCAGAGGTACAGGGTGTTGAAACTGAAAAATAAAAAGGCATTTTCTCGCCACTTTAATTTTTCTCGCCACTTTCATAGTTACAAAAAAAAAACAATTAAATTTGAAAGTGTCATTTTTTTCGGTTGAATATCAAGATGTTATTTGGACCAGTAATTGGGATTGTAAAATTGATTTCTGCCAAACAAATTTTTCATTACTAGTATGTTTGTATTCATAAAATCGCAATTATTTAAAAAACGGTTAGTTTTTCCGGATTCAAACAAGTATACATTTTTTACTAAAAATTGAATGAGGAATGCGAAAATGTATAATTTTTCTGATTTTACCAGTGGCGTAAAAAATAGGGAAAAAAGGGACAATGATGCCCTTCTTGTACGCCACTGGTAAAAACCGAAAATATGTTTTTTTTTTCAAAACGAAGCAACTATTGAACAAAAACATTCTTAGAAATTTTATTGAAAAATTTTGGAAACTGTGGAAGTTATGAATAAAAATTACTTTTAATTTTTCATATTCAACACCCTGTATCTCTACAACAACAAGGGAAATCTTCTGTTTCAATTTGGCACCATAGTTTCGGGACGCCCTGTATATGCACGCGCAATTTGAATTTGTAATAATATGAATTTTTATTAAAATACCTGCCTTTATTAGTGGACGGTAAAGGCCAGAATTCTGCCGTCCTAAGCAAAAGAGCAGTATCTACATTTGCTATTTTGCTATTTTGCTCAGAATTCTGTATATCCGACCTTCTTACGTAGGAAATTCTTGACCTTTCGTATATACGACAAAATAATTTGTCAATTTTGGCTATTCAGACCGAGTATACTTCATATTTCTTCGATAAAAGTAAAAGTTTATAGGTTTTTAAACCTACTTGATCCAATATCTTAACATTCATATTTTTTGTAGATACTGCACTTTTCCGTAGGACGGCAGAATTGAAGTTCCTTCGGGCAAGATCGTGGATACGACATACCTCATACCTGATAGTTATATGACATTTTTTCAACACAAATCGATATCGAAACTCCCTTTGGCCATTCTCATCACAATAATTATTTTTCAGTCTGAAATAAATTATGTGGAAAGAAAAATCTGAGAAACTAATTTAGATTTATCGGTTATGACTGAAGAACGCCTGTGTAAATGAGGAACAGACAAAACTGCAATACCTATGTTTTCAATCACAGAATAGTGCCACTATTGAAATGAAGTTGTCTCAAATACTGCCTGGCGTTATTGCAATATCTCTCTAAATTGTGGGTAAACATTTTTACAACTTGTTCAATTTCTATTTCAGAATATATAAAAGGGCGGAAATGGCACTCTTTCTTTTACATAGAGGCACGGTCGTTTCATGTCCTTGCGCGATGCGTGGTTTTTCAAACCATACAATGCTTTTCAAATAATTGTTTGTTGAGATGTGTCTCTCGGGTACCAATCGTCAGCCAGAAATATTCCTTCAAAGGCTAAAATAATTGCAGTCTGCTAGCGTGCTCGCCACCTTTTCCAGTCGAGGAAACCACATGAAAGAATTCCAGATGTAAGAACTGCTCGCTGAAATATTCATTAAATGGCTCAACGTCAGAACGTTGCCATGTCAGTAGATAGATATTCGTTTCCACATTCGCTCATCTCAATAACATTTTTCCTTTTATCTCGATCTCATGAATGTCAAAATATAGCATATATTCCACAAGAAAAGTTATGTATTTAGCTGTTGAGAGTTAGTCGGTGGTGCAGTTTACATGCCGATTTTAAAAGTTGTACAGTCGAATATTGTTTGATATTGGGTATATTCTTTCATTTTGATCAAACTGAACGAACAGAATTGAAGTGATTCGACTGTTGAATTACGAGCTCGAAATGCAACATGAAATCATAAATGTACTCGTAATCTTGGTCTTGGTCATGATAGTCTTGGTCTTGATAGCCTTGGTCATAGATGGTTTTCTGCCGTGTCAAGACAAGCCGGTATAATTTTCAGTTTCGAACGCAGTGTGTCCATCATTCCACCTATGATCAGAACCACCATTTCAACAGAATGGTTTGAGACGTGCCTGTAGGTTTCAAAAAAGAGAAATCTTGATATTTGGTACGTGTTTTAACGTTCTTGAGTTTGTCTGCTTATGGAAAAAGAGTACTTCTAATAGATTCGGAACTTATCATTCTCTACATCCGACTCGATATCCCACGACGCATAAGGCAACAATTTTTGTTCCCGTTGTGGGACACCACAGGCGCCAACAAGTCCATTTTACAAATTTTCCATATAATTAGTTTTTTTATATATTGATAAATCTGGTACCTACCAAAAATTGAGTACAATTTTTGTAAATGTTTGGAAATTTTTCCAACTAGACAGAAAGTCTATCAATAAAACCAGATAAGTTAAGTTTCTACTTCAATAACATGAAAATTGTCAATCTGAAAAATGCTGATGATTAAACAATTTCACACATTTCCACCAGTTAGATAAAACAAATTCTGATTCGAATTCATCAATGTAGCAGCACTGTTTGCCATCTATTTATGATGAAATGAACAACTGATAATCTAACGGGGAAAAGCCATATAATTATTATCAATCATTACCACATCATGAAATATGATTTTCCAAATTACGGCATATTGTATTCAAAATTCAACTAGGTACATCATAATGAATATATTATGTTATGCATTATTGATAATTCATAATGAAACGGAATCAACAGAAGTGTGTACTCGCTATTTGATTAACTAACCATAAAAAATTATGGTAGCGTGTAAGTAGTTTTTGAATTTTGCTTTGTTTCATCTAGTACTAAAATGAATTCCGTTAGATGAAAATGATATTTCATCTTTGAAATGGTAACTCCTAGCTAGCAACATTCGACTATATTCCACAAAAGATAAGTCTATCAAGTATTCCTCAGTGACTCGACAACATTATGTCTAGATAAGAAGTAGAAGGCAATAACATCGATTCAAAATTCACTGCTTTATTCCAGATATTGTTCATTTATCACCCAATTTGAAAACCTTTAAATTAATTGCCTACTCGCACGAAGAAATCAAATATGAATGAATCTAATAATTTCGTATTAAAGTGTACCTATATTGTAAAATTTATAGCATAGCGCTTTCGACTTTCGTAATCTTCAGTGCTTACTTGTCAGGCAACAGGAACTTCCTGACAAGTAAGCACTGAAGATGACGAAAGTCGAAAGCGCTATGCTATAAATTTTACAGTATACACTTCAATACGAAATTATTGGATTCATTCATTACAACAAGTAGTGTATTCAGCTTCCCAAATTCAATCAAAGATGTTGCCGATGCTGACATTTTTCTTCAACTTCTTGATTTTAGTACTCGCATTCTCATTTAGGCATGATCTTAGTTCACTGTTGATGTAAAAATAGATTCGCATGCAAAATAAATAAAACTATATTTTTGTCTTTTAGTAAGTAATGTGTTCATTTTATATGTTTTATTGAAATTTGCAGCATACATGCATTAATGAAACACATAATGAAAATATTATGTTGATTGACTTCAATGAGTTCATTTGGAGGGAATATGGATGAAATTTTGCGAATATATTACGGATTTAAAGTGAATTTTCCAAATTTTTATTTTTCATGATTTTTTCTAGACTGGACTTTTTCGATTTTTCTCATAGTTTTGTTTCACAGCGATTGACTCGAAATTCACAAATTGAATTAATTTCATCTTTCTGAATTGATTTGCGCTCGCAGAATTATTGTATCTTGAACCGTTCCCGATTAAAAATTTCGTTTGGAGGCGGAAGAAGTATCCCTCATATTTTTGTCTACTTCTATAGGTGACACTTTGTATATGCTAAACCTGCATAAAATTTTGCGTATATAATGTGGATTGCAAGTAAATGTGCCGATGTGTGATTTTTAGTGGTCAACCACTTTGGACTTTTTTTCGATTTTTTGAATGATTTTGTTTCACGTCGAATACCTCGAAATTCATAGAGTGTTCTAACTCATCAATCTGAATCAAACGATGTCCGCAGAATTGCTCTATCTTTGACAGTTCTCGAGTTGAAATGTTGATCTGGAGTTGGAAGGAGTCATCTTCCTCTATATTTTTTCTCCTATCCGTGGAATTTTCGACATTTCGTTACTTCAATATGCCAGAGTTATGCCGAGCACTGACAGAATTAGAGCACTTATGAGAAGTGTCAGGAAGCACTAAGCATTAAACACTTCTCAAACTGTTAGATACTCTAAGATACTCTAATGGAAGATACAGTGACAAATGAGTCGAAATTCTTTGAAAAACTGAAGTGACATTACTCCAGTATTGACAATATTATTACAGAAGTAGTCTTTTAGCTTCAGGGAGGAAAACGATAACAATTTGGCATGAAAATGAGACATTATTCGAAACAAAAACCATCTAAATAACTTTTTCTAATATTCCTTCACGATGAGAAATTTATAACCCTCGCAAAAATGTTATAAAACTAGTGAGTGATATGGACTCCTTATCTTCCAGAGAATTGAAATTGAATGGTAGCCACTTTGAAGGCCTACTATAATAATAATAATAATAATAATAATAATAGGTCTTTTTTTCCATTAGAATATAAAATATATACAAAATGTGCGATATGCATGAATATAATAATTAATATAACAAGACGGAAACTATGACATCTACAGTCATTAGTATATATATTTATGGAACTGGGCGAGGTGTCAGCTGGGTGCAATGTATCAGAAAACACATCACACCCTCTATTTTTCAACCTAACCCGTAGTGATACAATAAAATAACAGTATTTCGAATAATACCTACAACAATTATTGTGAGAAATCTTAAAGATTACAAAATGAATAATAATAATAAAAAGATCCTCCACGATTCACTGATGCGTTAATAATTAACAGTGCTTCTCCTAAGGTGGCGTATGGAGTTAGTAACACAGCCTACCCAGAACACACGGCTAATGACCATAGCAGCCGATGCCAAAACACCAAGGAGAAACAAAAATTAAAGAGAGAAAAGGAGTGCAAACAACCAATGAGATTATATTGCAATAAATATAAAAATATAGTGCACACTGGAAAGTGTAGTATGAGAAAAATAAAAATCGATTCTATGAATTTATATTTGTTGACATACTTTGAATTTTCCTTTTGAAAGAGCCTATAGAAAGTAATTTGATCGGTTCCGATAAAGATTCACTATTTGATAACTGAAAGATCTTTTGAACATCTCTTTTCTGTGGACTGGTAGATTGAGTCTGGAATGCCGTGTATTCAAATTGTGGATGTTAAAACGGTACACTATTTTATTATATGAATAAAGTGGGTTCTGATGGGTAATAATTTTATGGAACAGGCATAAAGCATACTGGGAAATTTCCCAATATCCCGGTGATGCAATCCGACACTGGATGCGCCTTCCATTTCATTTTTCTTTATTTTAATTTAAAATTACTTAGGTTCTTACTTTGTCAACAAGATCGTACAGTTCGATTATTTTATCTTTACCCATGCGTCATCAATTTATGATCGAAGAAATCACACAACCTCTATCGAACATCTCTTTCTATCAACCGCTATGAGCGAATCAAAATTTGTTAACATTTGTCTTCAAAGCTAAGAATTATGTTATTGTGATGATGGATTAAAACTCAAAACAGTGAAAACAGATAACCATAAACCGACAGTGTTTTACATTTCAACCAAACTTGCCAAACAATCAAAACATTGTATTGACTAGCGGGGTACCATCAATTGCGTCATTGATTTCTGTCATTGCGGTTTTGTTTGTCGCCAGTTTTACTTTTTTTTGCGGTGGAATATATTATAAAAACGTTTTTTTTTCAAAGCTAAACGTCTCTTGGAATCATTACTTTTAAATAAGTAAACTATAATGTGTTTTATTCACAAATACTAACTAAATAATTGACATTTGTGACTATAATCCCGTACTGCCGGGATATTCACACAACAGTTGTTCATAGTGTGAAAAGCCTAGAGAGAGAAAACATTACCTAAATCTATAAATACAGGTAAAAACATTCACAATATACTTCAACTATTTTTTAGATTATGCCTGTAATTTAATCACAAGCACAACCTCTTTTACCACTTTCATCTGTTCAAGAGGTATTAATTAAAACCACAAAAGAAATGTCATAACTTTTCTTTACTGTATTTCAGAGAGTTGCAGATGCACTTAAAATATCTCGAAAAACGGTGTACATTAAAATAAGAAATGAAAATAAACCCATTCCATCAACACACACTGAATCACTCATTGAAAAATGGTATGAACGAGAAAAGCTCCTTTGTGATATGGTTATTAAACTCATCATTATAACCATTGGTGACAGTTCTGAATCTGAAAGTGATTAAACATAGTTCTACATGCTCGCAATACATCAATAAATGTATGAATACATTTTCTGTTAATCATGTGTTGAGTATTTCATTACCAAATATATTTCAACTGGTGTATTTTTACTTCTTAGATATTCATTTATTTATCATTTTACATTGATAAAATTAGGATTTTTATCAAACGGCTGTGGAAGTATGGATAAAACAACTTCCTTATATGAGTGTTAATGAAATTAGAAGGGAGGTCAAAAGTTTCTAGTAAACTCACTGGGCAAATGAGGAAATTCCATTAACATATATCTGCCTCCATGTTTCATTATCCTATCAAACCTGGTATCACTGGATTCATAATAATTGGAATACACCGTGTGCTAGGAATCGCACGTTAGAAGGTAAGACCTCGTTAATCCTTGCTCGTACAAGTTTCGTCTACTGAGGGCTGCCGTTCGTAAGGGGACGACAGCTGGTCAATTTTAAACAAATTCAGTCCTTTTCACCTTGTTTTTCCAGCAATATTTTTGAAATTTGGAACATTAAATATGATCACTGGACAGCACTTTTTGACATATTTGAAAAATAAATGAAAAAACGAAAGGAGAAAAAGGGGGTGTAACCATGAGTATGTCACACGGTATTTTGTTGGAACTGAAAAAAACTCACATTGTCTGGTGGTTTGTCATTTCCATGAATTTGAAAATGTTAATTTAGTAATTCATTATCCTATCTTATTACCTGCATGTTGTAATTTTATCGGGATATTAACCACGGCATTCTACATTTAGACGTTATTTTGACTAAAACGTCTCGATTTAATTCATATGCAAAACATTGATAATGCACGGGTAGATATAAAATAATCGAACTGTATATCTTTTTATAATAACGGCTATTCTCTCTCTATCATGACGCATGGGGTTACCATCGTAACTACAATAAATTGAACGGAACTTGAAACACACCCAATTTGAAGTGATCAATATTTTTTCTAAAGATCAGTAGTCACATGTATTCGTCTTTTGCAGGAAAAGGTTGTCTTTACCCGGCTTATAGCCTCAGCGGATCAGATGGTGAAGATTCGCCGCGGAGATACAACTTTCAGCACGCTTACCAGCACCCCTTGTATCAACAGCCTGCTGGATTGAGCGACACTCCTACGTCAGAGAACGCTTCAGATGCTACATTAACCGATTCCGAGCTGGCCCTAGCGAGGGATTCCACCCTACTTGTACATCACGGTGAGTACGAGAGTTACTTTTACTACTTTCCTGAATTTATGACTTAGTCGTTGTTGGCCATTTCAGAGTTTTCGTTATATTTTAGGTTAGCAAGTTATGAATGCAGCTGGATTTGGTTTATGTAGCTGATGAATTCATTTATAGCATTTTCGTTTGAGGAAACTTTCCACCGAATTCATATACCTACCAATCAATACTTACGGTGTTTTCTTGAAGCAGGTCAGTTTCGTTCAGAAATGAATCGACCGACTTATCGTAGGTAATACAAGTGTATCGGTGAATATCGAAATGGAAATTTCTTTGATTTTGCGCGTGTGTGGTTGCCTAAGCATAAACGAGAAGGAATTTACGATAATCGCCGACATCACGAGTTGTATTTGTTAAGATTATTTCATGAATTAAATCGAAACCATTTGAACTACTATGGCCAGTGACTTTAATTTCACTGAAACTGACAGATTGTGTGAGCAGACAATACTATCCATTCTGAATATTTTCCACTGCCATTCTGCTGAATCTGCTGACCAGACTTTCACGAGACTTTCGAAATTCGAGATTTCTCGTCTCGAATCGTCTCGATTTCGAGACGAGATCGAGACGAGACTAAAGGGTATTTTCGAGAACGAGACCGAGTAGAACATTTCGAGATTTTTTGAGGTCGAGAAACTATTTCGAGTTTTCTCGATCTCGAAAAAATATATGTGCTGCAATAATATATCTTTATATTTTTATTAGATTTAAATGATAATTTTAAAGTCTTGTACAATGCTATTTTATATTTCTCCATTACAATAATTAAAACATAATTATTATAACTTTAAAAATTTATTGATAGGACACTACTCGGTCAGTCTGGCCTTTCAGGGTAAAGAAATTCCTAAAGGGAAAGGGTCATATATTCAACTTTATATCTATTATAGGTATTCTTTAAATCTGTTAGTCCAATGGAATGATGGAATGGTGGAATGATGGACACACTGCTCTCAAACTTAAAAATCATACCGGCTTGCCGTGACTTGGCAGAACTCCTAGCCGGGCGAATGCAGAAGGCCGTAATTCTTGGTTCACTCCGCCTACTCAGGGCACATGATTCTAGGATCCAGTAATCACTTACCCCATGGACGTGGGGAGTGTTTACTGGGGTTAATGACACACCAGCGCGCCCTCCGGAAGTGTCGGGGCTCCGGAGACAGGGCCTGACTGGGTAATTCCTAACGGATGACAAAAAAAAAAACAATAATAGAGCCCCTCCTCAGCCGGTTAACGCAGTGGCAGAAGTGGCAGATATGCCACGCGTCGATCTGGCTGTAGAAGAGGTCCGCATCATACCACCAACGGAAGGCATCAGAACCCGCCCAACCAACCCAAGCCCCTGAAGCCACAACAACTGGATCGGGTGGATGCGGAGATTCACGATGTCCTTTCAGAAGAGGCTGACATCTGGCAGATCAACTCTGCCGTGTATGACGCCGCTCAGGCCCTGTCCCAATCGGAGAGAAGGGATACCAACCCTCTGATTGGGAGGAATGAGCGACGCATTCACAAGATGGAAGCTAAGATCAGGTCAGCGAGACAACACGCGTCTCGTATCCAGTGTGTGGCGGACTACGTGGCGGCCAATAGGCCCTTCACGCCCGCAGTGCGGCGAATTGCCGCAAATTTAAGACGAGCTCATCACACACTAAATCAAGGCGTGCTGTTAACTATCAAACAGCACTGTCTTGATAGGATACGAATGCTGGTGGCTGCAAAAAAGTCACTAGTGAGGCGGCGAGAAGCATCGCGGAAAACATGGAGTTCCGCGATAAACCTTCTCGCCTATTCCAAGAGCCTCCACGTGTTGTGGAAAACCCGCCGGCGGCTGATTGGGTTGAAACTTTCTGGAAGGGTATTTACGAATTTCCGCAACCACTCAACGTAGATACTCCAGCCCTAGCGCAGTTCGAAGCTTTCTGCAGGAGGCTTCGTCAGCCTGAGCTCAATGAAGTGCACAATCCGATAACCCCGGAAGAAGTTCGACGGGCCCTCAAAGGCTCGAAGAATTTTGCTGCTCCAGGTCCTGATGGCCTATTGGTGGAAAAAATTTCCAAGTACCCACCACCATCTAGCAAGAGTTTTCAACTCATGGCTAGATGGGGAGCAGCAGATTCCGGATTGGTTTGTCGAGGGGCGAACCGTGCTAATCCCCAAAAACGGAGATTTGTCTGATCCGAAGAACTACAGACCGATAACATGCTTGAAAGCATGTTATAAGATGTTCACACGCATCTTGTACATGCTAATACTCTCTGCAGTTGAGCCGGTGTATGAACGGATATATGAGCAAAGCGGGTCGCAATGCATTTGATACAACATCGCATGAACTCATCATGCATTTGCTCAGATGCCTTGCGGTACCCGATCAAATAGTGAGATGCATTGAACAGCTGATGCCGCTCTGGAGGACTCGATTTACCATAACATCTCGTCAGGTCAGAGTCCAAACAGAGCAGGTTATCTTTAGAAGGGGCGTCTTTCAGGGAGACTCCCTCAGCCCTCTTCTCTTCTGCATCTCACTACTGCCATTGTTCGTTGCACAACGGAAAACCCGCGGATACAACTGCGGCACCCCCAGCAACCGGAAGTATATGGTCACCCATCTGTTTTACATGGATGACCTTAAACTTTATGCCTCCGGTGAAAAGGACCTTCACTAGTCCTTAAGGGTGTTGCAAAAGTACACGCATGCTATCGGAATGGAGTTTGGAATAGACAAATGTGCCACGGTTCATCTCAAAAGAGGACGATGCGAGGAATACGGAGAGGACGTTCAGCTCGTAGACGGAAGCATCCTACATCATCTGGATGCCGGAGAGACGTATACCTACCTAGGGGTGGAACAACGCCACACCCAAGAGGTAGCTACTGTCAAAAGCTCTCTCCGCGGCAAGTATCAGCACAAACTCCGACAAATCTGGTCTTCAGAACTGTCGGGGAAGAACAAAGTTGCTGCAATTAATATGCTTGCCGTTCCGATTCTACTTTACTCCTTTGGAGTAATGAAATGGACTCAGGAAGAGCTGCGACAACTCGACGTAAAAACTCGCAAATTGATGCATCTTCATAGAAGCTTGCATCCTAAATCGTCTGTTCCACGGTTATACTTCCCCAGACAACGGGGAGGCCGTGAACTTTTGAGTTTGGACTGTCTACATAACAGAATGGTACTGGATGGAGCCTGTAAAGTCATCAGGAGTTCAGATCCCCTTCACTGCTTGGTATGTGATCATGAAAAAGCAGGGATTGGAGCATTTCTTTTCAAGGCAGCGACCCGTGCAGCCGATGAACTCGGTCTCGTATTCGACACTGAACGGACAAACCCAAACTCTATCACCGAGTTGGAACCCGTTCAGCAAAAAGACCACGTAAAAGCTGCGGAGTGTGAGAGGCTCCTGCAGCTACATACGGATAAGCCGATGCATGGGGTCTTCTTCAAAAACATTGAAGACCTAGGCTTATCCAGAGACCTGACCTTCTCGTTTCTCAGGTCAAGTGGGCTGAAGTCGGAGACCGAGGGATTCATAATGGCCTGCCAGGATGGTGTCTTTAACACTCTCGTCTACCGCAGTCGCGTGATGGGTATAGAGGTCCCTGACACTAGATGCAGAGCGTGTCGTGGGGCAGCTGAGACCATAATGCATTTGCTGTCAGCTTATCCAGCTTATGCGGTCTCAGCCTATATCCACAGACATAACGCGGACCTACGAGTGTTGTACTACCATCTACGACACTCGTACAGTATAGACGAGACACCGGTGTTGCCTTATGCTCCGGGGGATATTGAGTCCGTGGTGGAGAATGAGAAGTGCCGAATCTATGGAACTATTCATTCCCCACCCTCAGGCAAATACAAGCCAATAAGCCTGATGTAGTACTCCTCGACCATCAAAGTAGGACGATTTTCGTCATTGAGTTTTCAGCTCCTGGCGAAACGAACATCGTCCGAAAAGAGGAGGAAAAACGGACTAAATATCGTGATCTTCTCTTTGAACTCCGCAGGCTTCACCCAAACCATTCTGTCAAGATGGTGGTTCTGATAATAGGGGTCCTTGGTGGAATGATGGACACACTGCTCTCAAACTTAAAAATCATACCGGCTTGCCGTGACATGGCAGAAATCCTAGCCGGGCGAATGCAGAAGGCCGTAATTCTTGGTTCACTCCGCCTACTCAGGGCACATGATTCTCGGACCCAGTAATCACTTACCCCATGGACGTGGGGATTGTTTACTGGGGTTAATGACACACCAGCGCGCCCTCCGGAAGTGTCGGGGCTCCGGAGACAGGGCCTAACTGGGTAATTCCTAACGAAAAAAAAAAAATCGTCTTTGAGTTTTCAGCTCCTAGCGAAACGAACATCGTCCGAAAAGAGCAGGAAAAACGGACTAAATATCGAGATCTTCTCTTGGAACTCCGCATGCTTTATCCAAACCATTCTGTCAAGATGGTGGTTCTGATAATAGGGGTCCTTGGATGGACACGCTGCTCTCAAATCTGAAAATCATACCGGCATGCCGTGATGCAGTAGAAAACCTAGTCGGAAGAATGCAGAAGGCCGTTATTCTTGGTTCACTCCGTTTACTCAGGGCACATGATTCTCGGACCCTGTAATCACTCACCCCACGGACGTGGGGAGTGTTTGCTGGGGTTAATGATACACCAGCGCACCCTCCGGTAGTATCGGAGATCCGGAGACAGGGCCTGACTGATACATTCCGTATGGAAAAAAAATATAATAATAATAATTATAATAATCCTCCCTCATCAACACTCGTTGAGTGTATCTAAAGGCATAGCCTGTGCGGGTAGAGGACGGCTATTATTATTATTTGCCGTGGCGCTCCGGGGCAACTTACTGATGTTTCAGGTGATGTATTCACTTTTCAGCTGTAGGAAAACTTGGAAAACCTACAGTACCACCTACTACTACTACTTCCAAGGATATTCTTATGGCAGACTTATGGCACAATTGTTGAACAAATTTCACTATGCAGTACTGCGACCCCTACAATTGAGATAAAATAATTATATCAATAATTTTTTTTCAACAGACGACTGTTTCGATTATAAAAAATGAGTTTGTTGCTGGTGCTGGTACATTCTTCTCTTCACGAATGAAAAAACAATTTTAAACTTTCTCTTATCGTACTTAGTTAAATTTTAAATTTATGGATAAAAGATAAATTAAAACATCATAGATTCGTTTAATTTTAATTTTTTGGAACAAATTTGTTTATTTTTGTGCCGTAACTCGGCGGTTTTTTTGTTATACGTGGCTTTTAGTTCATAGCATAAATAGCCTCTGTATTTTAAAGAAATTTTTTTGTATAGAAAAATTGAATACCCTGTATTTTGGTGCAGTCTTGGCCTTGTGTTATACGTTAGAACTTATACATAGCATTTTATAATAACATTCAGTTTTCTTTTCGAGAGTCTCGAATCGAGATCGAGAAATTGTCTTCGACAAAAACATCGGGACGAGAGTTTGTTTATTTCTCGTCAAGATGATCGAGACGAGACGAGAAAGTGCCTTCGAGACGAGATTTCTCGTCTCGATGAAACCCTGCTGCTGACCAACAAAAGGTAGTGTGGCTGTCATATTGTATTGTCATTTATCATTAGGGGAGTTATTTTTCCCGTTATTTATTTTAAATTTTGGAATTTAATTTTCATAATTATCTGTAATACCAAAAAATATGCCTAGTGTTAAAATTATTATTATGGATTATTGAGGGGAGCAAAATGTCCCAGTTTTCTCCATCTTCGTCACTGGGGCAGCTTGAATCGTCTACAATAGTAGAAAGTATGGAGGATAAAATGATCGGCTGCTCGTCCTCGTCCATTTATGAAATTAAACATAAAGAATAGAATGATTTGAATATGAAATTATACAAATCTGCAATAGAAATATGAAAACCCAAAAGTAAACAAGGCTGAAAGTGCTGACACTTGACACTAATAGATGTTCCGATTTACATCCTATGATTCAACATAATTTTTGATGATAGATTTCGGAACAAGTAATTTTAAGTAGAGTCAGTAACACTACTGAGAGTACTGACAGTTGATTTCGGAATATAGCCACCGTTTGACACAGACTCATGGTACACGCCCTTTTCTCTTTTGTTTCTGTAGCTATATTTTCAAGCGATTTGATTTCGTTCGATAAAATAGTGTACAATCAATAAATATTAAGCGAAGGCTTTCACGGCCGGAAGTATAATCAAGCAGTATGGTTTCCGGTCTTTAGGGCCGTGGTCGGTTCACCTACGTGGAGGCGGTTGTGAACAAAACGACCGTAGAAACAGCCTCCACGGAGGTGAAGCGACCACGGCCCCAAACCAACTCCTTGAATAAATATAAAGTTATTTATTCCTGAGTATCTGGGCTCATAAAGGGATTATTACATACTTTGCATGCAATTATCTTTTCACACTTTCAGATGTAACGGTCCGCCAAAACCCGGTGGCAAACTTCAGTCCGTAAAAAGAATTCATTCCCATTGAATTCAAAGGGAGAATGAAGTGGAACTCCCGACTACATCATTACTGGTTTAATAGGATACGCTGATTTGTTCTTTGAATCATCTGGAAGGGATTTTTATCATTACTGAAACGAGTTCTACTCTTTCATTTTATTGAATCTATTAATAGAACCGGGATGTGAATTATTGCGCAAAGATGATAACAAAGAGCTTATTGCATGAAGCTGATGCCTCATCAGTTGTTTGAACGAGCACTTTCTAGTAGTTTTTCATCATCCTAACGAATATTTTACCAATATGATGCTCTCATTGAGTGAAGGGTTGAAATTGGTTTGGCGTAAGCCGAAAGCTAAACGATAAAATTAAATTGTCTAAAACCCCTGGTGTTTGCACTTATACCTGTTAAACTGTGGGATCAAGCAGAAGACACCAGCCTACTTAATTATGCTTGATTTTTGACAATTAGGGCTTAGTACCGAATGCACTACCAGAGGGCCGACTCAGTTATGTTTATATACAAGGTGCTCATATTTTTGTGTCAATTTTTCATCCATGACCTGCGGCATGACGATAGAATAGACATCTTGTCGCCAATACCGCTTGCCTAGTGGTGATCGTTCGTATTCGAGGTTTAGTTGGTTTTATTTGAGTGAGGTGAGGTTATTGTTGATAAATTACGGCAATGGTAGGGAATATGGGTAAACGTCGTATTTGTACGAAATTTCCACAGATGGCTTAATACATGATAAAACACTGTATCAAGTAAGAATTTTACGCAGAAACACCTTTGAAATATTTTTTTTGAAAAATATTTAGATGGTATGTCGATACTTGCTTTCAAAACACTCAAATAATCTGTTGGACGGAATATTATATCCATCTATCTGACTGAAATAAACTGTGTTGAACTGCAAATACTTTCTTTCATACACACTTTTTGGCGAAGTATGAGTAAAACAATCCTCAGGAAGTTAAAAAAGGAAAAAACTCATTAGACAATAATACACAAAAACCTCAAAAAAAATCCTACATTTTATTTGGCAAAAGAAATGACAGCTCTGTGTCTCATAACTGAAATACTAATTTTGCGACGTTGCCAATTCAATTCCAGAAATCTTCGAAATAGGAATATTTTAGAACAAGAATAAAAAAATCAGTAAAATAATTCGCGAACATTCTGAAAACAGGTGAAGATGTGAACTTCATGGAATGTATCACGCCACAACCTGACTTGGCATGAGGGGAGCCAGCGTTATGAGGGTGAAGAATGCGTGAAATTGTTTTCGTTAAATCTTCGGTTAGAGTGAGATTCCAATTTTCAAACAATTTGAGATTTGGATTGTTCGTGTTTCGTCGGGTCTAGTCGGTAATCATGTGCACTGAGCAGATGCAATGTACCAAGAATGACAGTCTTCTGCATTCATCCGGTTATAATTGTCATCTTGCGACAGGCTAGTATGGTTTTCAGGTTCGAGGGTAGCGAATGTTATACACCGCCAAGGCTATCATCATAAGAATTATGTTTACAGAATATTATAGATAGAACCTGTGAAGTTCTTTTTTTGTGTTTGTTTCGTTAGTAGCCAAAAACTCGTTCTATTTTGGTGGTCGAGTAGAACTATATCAGACTTAATGGCTTGAATTTGGCTGAGGATGGAAATTGATTATTTCAAATAGATTTGGCACGTCTCATTCTCCTCTTAAAAACCTTCGGAGATGAGGTAACACAGATGTTTCATCTACACCGTACGAGTATCGTATAGATGTAAGTAAAACATATACTCGTATGCCTGTTAATATAGGCTATGCCTATAAGAGGTTGACATGCTGAAAGCAAATGCCTTATGGTTTCAGATGCCCCACAAAGTGCTCTGCATCCAATGTCATGGACATCTGTACCCATTTAGCTACTACGGTAGACCAGTGTGTTGGGGACACTATCCTGGCAAGCCATTATGAATTCCTCTATAATTTAGTTGGTCGTTTTATTGCTTGATGAATTTCCAACCTGTAATTTTATTGCCTTTTTTTACATAACATTAATTCTCAAGTCAACAAAGTATATTTGAAATTCGATAAAATGAAATAATCTTCAATACCATGAATATTCTACTTCGAAGTTTCAAGTATCTAGCTAGGAACTTTGTTCGATTTATTGTTGCTAGGAAGTTAGTTTAAAATTGATTGCAAAACCGAACAGATGAACAAATGGTGAAAATTATGGATCTCAAACATTTTAACTAAGATGTCTATAACTCCTGGTTTGTCGACTGATTAGATTTTGTTTAGAATTTTTTGAAGACAAAACAAATGAAATCGTGGTCTGTTTCTCTAATCGGATCGAGAGAGGGCACCTGATCCTCGTGTCAATATTCCAGGGACATAGTGATTGTGATTGTTTTTATTGAATTTTACGGAATGTCAATAAACTTTTGAAATATCATTCTAAAGTAATATAGTGTCCATACTCGGAGTGGAAGACCAAATTTTTGGAAAAATAACACCACACAAATTGAGTTATTTTTCTAAAATGAACTAAATACCGTTTGAAAGTCAAAATAGTTGTGGCAGAATGAAATATTTCGTACTGAAATAAAAATAGACCATTAATATGAATAATTTGACCATAATTCGTTTTTGTGTGGATAAAATCCCTACAAGACGAATACAATAATTCATTTATATCTAGTACCGAAAGTGAGTACCACTTAGAATCTGTAACATACTTTAAAACCAATTTGAAACTCACATTTTATTTCTAAAATCTCCATGATTTAATAAACAATACTTTATGGCAAACATTTTTTCAAAAAAATCAACTGGGTGCGTGTTGTTTTACCCTACTCTTTCTTCAAATCTTCCATAAGTTCAAGTTGTGAAAGTCCGTGATAAAGTAAATAAAAATCATCACTCCTACTGAAATCTATCAATTTTGCATATATCATCAAGCATGTTAAGGTTTTCATTATTTCACCTTTCGTTTTCGTAAAATCAGTGTTGTTAGATCATCCAAAAAATATTAATTTTTTGTCGAAAAAAATTGCACAAAAAAGAAAAAGGTATTTTCACTATTAAATAATATTAACAGTTTAATAGTGCAAGAACATTGTAACACACAACTCATCACACATATCTCTTCTAGAAAGCAATTAAAAACTCAAAAAAAGCGACAAAATTATTACTTAAAGAACCATTTGAAAAAAAATCGGATACAGTTGCGCAGATACTTGCGCATGCGCATGCTTGGGCAGATAACAGACAGACACGAGATTGACAGGTTATAATGGTGAATTTCCATGCAGCTGAATTTCAATTCTTTTATGTGACATGTGTTAATATTATTTATTCCAGTAAAATGCATTTCAGCAAAACAAAAATAATATAATAAGTCGAAAATGTAACGAATAAAACTGCTTGCAGAGAGTGATTCCGTAAATTTGATTGATTATGTTGTTTTATTCATTTCATGCATCAGTTCATGAAAATGTACCTTAACAACAAAACCGACGGTGGCGGTTTACGCAAGTATCGCGGGATATTTGAAAAACAGACCACGATTTCATTTGTTTTCTGGTAATCAAGCTAGTGAATGTCCAGCGTTTTGGTCTCCAGTTTTACAGGTATGAGTCGGCACACCCGGGTTCTTAGGCATCATAATTTTAACCAATAAACTTTCTTATAACCCTTAGGAATATGCTGACAAATATTTCTATTGACACAATCCCAATAAGTTTTCTAGATTTCAGAACTTCGTGAATCGCTAGAAAAATGTCTAACGACCCCATTTTCTTCGACTCAAAGTCCACACATCCCAGCGCTTTCTCAATTCCTATTCGAAACTAAATTTCATTCTTTCGTCCTCACAGACACAGCAGTGAGGATAAAAAGATGAAAGTCTATGAGGGATGCTGGAAAGTTTCAGTAGATTGAACTTGGAGATAAGATACTTTTCGTTTCTTTACTTTGATTGTGCGAGCCGTCCTCGATGATTATATTTATCATCGGATCGGTATTTGCTAAGGCCGGATCTAGTCGACTCTGCTGGTAAATTGGACTGAAATAAAAGTTTAGATTCTGTCAGGTGGAAGTAATTTTACTAAGACGCTTGCGATATACTAATCGAATGATACTCATAAGCTTGAATTGCTTTCTAGTTGGTTGTGAGATAAATGTATTCTTCTTCGGGGGATCCTTACACAGGGTCATGCAAAAATGGCCCGGTCTTCCATATCGCCATTACGGTAATAGATAAATGGATGATTTTATCAACTCTACAAAACGAAAATGATGACTCTTACACAGGGTGTTCGGTTCTATCTAGGCGGTCACAACTTTGTTTCTTTAAATGGCAACTTGTATTTTTATCAGTTTCTACATGAGAAATAAGAGGTAATTACAATTTTTTTTTTTAATTTTGATGGTTTTCCAGATTATTTTGAAGGTGGTTGACAATATGTTACTTTGTGTAGAATTGTTCAGGGCTTCCATTGTCTAAAGAAAACAAAGAAAATAAATTCTCTGTATGTATTTTATGATTCACAACGTTTCGGCAATTAAATGCATGTTGAATTAGTCCTTTTATTGCCTTGGTGCCCAAAATGCAAACTCCCGGTTTATATATAATTGTGTCATTAAGGTGCATAGGTAACTGTTATGTTACGTACCTACAGGTAGTTCGGTAATTGAATATTGTGATAACGATATGTTCCAGATGTTCAGCATGGCAGCTTCTTTTCTGAAATTCGTCGCTCATAATATTTGAAATTATGAAGTTGTGACAAATCCCATTAAATTAAATTTTTAGTATATGTAAAATTGTGATGTACAGGGTGCTAAAAACACTGATAATAAAAATGTGCAAAATCTTGATATTATTCTACTACTCATAACAGTGTTGATGGAACCAACAAGTTTTTGGGTGGATATGTCAAAGTTAAGCCAACCAGCTATAGAGACGCCGCAGTGATTTTCAACTAGAGACATCCAAATAAGATCATTTCATCTGTGGCAAGGATTGTTTCCAAGCTCAAAAATACTGGTACCGTGGAAAATTCATTCAGAAAACAACATGAGCATTGGTTTACTGTCGGAAAACAGCTGATAAAGTGTCTGAGGATTTAGGTTAATCTTTAATTTTTGTGCAAATCTTGCTAAAAAATAAAACAAATTTAAGCCTCATAAACCCAAGGACAGAGACTACGATCCCTGCTAGTATTTTTCTATTCGACTGCGGGGACAAATTGAAAAAATGTAATATTCACATAATTAATTTTATTCACTGATGAGTCAACTTTCAATTCAAATTGCATTTTTTGATCTCAGAATTGTAGATGGTGGTCGGATGAGAATTCACCTTTTACAGTGAAATTCCGTGATCGATCTACAGGGCAATTCAAATTCGACCCCCACCATTGGGATCTCCTAAACTATAGGAGATACGTCGAAGCTTGAATTGGGACAAAGTTGCGTATTCTAGGGCCCGATTCTCAAATGTCTATTACCCTTTGTCGCATGCGACAAAATATTTCCACCTCTTTTCAATACACATTCGAGAAAGGCGATGGACATATTTTGTCGCATGCGACAAAGGATAGTAGACATTTGAGAATTTGGCCCCTGGTGCTTAACAAAATACTGTTTTGAAACTTGGAAAATTCCGAGTATTTCTGGAAATATCGGGAAAAAACTGAAAATCGGAATTTTCGTTTTTATTTTTTTCCATCGTTATTTGACAACATAGCTCAAAACCAAAAGTACATTTTCATCGATACTTTTTTTCAGCTACACGTTTTCATGTTCAGATTTACTATCCGACGTTTCGTCTTCTGGCATTCATCATCAACTTTTTTTCTTTCATAGTCGCCATATTGTTTTTTTATACAGAAAAATAGTGATTCTCATTCTGATTTCATTGATGTATAATTTGTTATGATTTGCACTTCTGAAACCACAGATATTTAAAAAAAACAATTTCATCTGAGATGGTCATGACTCCGTCGAAAAATTTTGTTTAATAAACACTAGTTGTCAGAACTCATTAAACATCATAAGTTTGCACAAATACTTCAGTCGAAATGTCCTCATTCTCAAATCAAGAAAAACGAGATATGTTGAAACTTTATTATAAATTTGATAGGAATAGTACGAAAGCAACACAAATTAATGTTGAATTATATCCGGAAAGATAACAGCCGGATAGAACATTATTCGGAATTTTGGGCAAATACTTGGCTGAGTACGGTGCGTTTTAAAAAACAAGAATGAAATCATGAGCTTGTAAAAAAATGCACAAAAAGTATTACAAGTGTTCGAAATGATGGCCTTCCTCTTGAATACATACATAACCGAGCTCGTCGTCTCAAATTAAGAACAGCCCTAACGATATCCCTTCTTCTGATAGACCTGAATTGCGTGATGATATTGTCTCTAAGTTCATCTAATGTGTCATATTCTTGCTCTCCATAGATTCTGTTCTTTAAAGTGCCCCACAAGAAAGTATCCAAAACTGTAAGATCAGGCCGGCCACCTCACTGGTCCAGAATTTCCTAACCACCTATTAGAAAATCTTTGGTGTAAATATTCGCAAACTGCTCTTTTATTGTGTGGAGGAGCCCCGTCATGCTGAAACCAGCAGCTGTTATAATTAACAAGAGGAAAAGTATAAAAGTATAAATTTGTGCTGTTTTCGTACTATTCCTATCAAATTTATAATAAAGTTTCAACATATCTCGTTTTTCTTCATTTGAGAATGAGGACATTTCGACTGAAGCATTTGTGCAAACTTATGATGTTTAATGAGTTCTGACAACTAGTGTTTATTAAACAAAATTTTTCGATGGAGTCATGACCATCTCAGATGAAGTTGTTTTTTTGATATCTGTGGTTTCAGAAGTGCAAATCATAACAAATTATACATCAATGAAATCAGAATGAGAATCACTATATTTCTGTATAAAAAAACAATATGTCGCCCATAACAGAAAAAAAAGTTGATGACGAATGCCAGAAGACGAAACGTCGGATAGTAAATCTGAACATGAAAACGTGTAGCTGAAAAAAAGTATCAATGAAAATGTACTTTTGGTTTTGAGCTATTTTGTCAAATAACGATAGAAAAAAATAAAAACGAAAATTCCGATTTTCAGTTTTTTCCCGATATTTCCGGAAATACTCGGAATTTTCCAAGTTTCAAAACAGTATTTTGTTAAGCACCAGAATACGCAACTTTGCCCCAATTTAAGCTTCGACGTATCTCCTGTAGATTAGGAGATCCCAGTGGTGGGGGTCGAATTTGAATTGCCCTGTATTGGTTAATGTTTGGTGTTGTATTTTCAACAACAAAATCATTTGCTAATTTTTCTTTCCTCACAATTTGACATCTGAAAGTTACCTGGATTGTATGAGAAATGGTTTCTGCAATGAGGTAGAAAAATTTACGCTGCAAGGAAGATGGGGTGTTACGCCTTTGAAGTGTTGATAACTTTAGAGGAGCTAATGTGAGATAAATGAGGAATGCATGAAAATAGATCACTAAAATGAAGCGAGCACAGATCTTACCTAATGTCAAGCAGTCCTGTCCGTCTTCGGAGAGTCCTTAGTCGGCCGACTGTTTGTAGGTTGTAGGTTGAAGAGCTGATCTTCAATTCACTTTTTTAATGTTCTCAGTGTTCACACGCAAAATGGTTTTCGCGATGATAACAAGACTTGTATGGCTTGTGTCAATGATTTCGTCGTTGTACTATTCGACCAGGGTTTCTCGAAGGCACTTTCTCGTCTCGTCTCGATCATCGAGACGAGAAATAAACAATCTCTCGTCTCGATGTTTTTCTTGAAGACAATTTCTCGATCTCGATTCGAGACTGTCGAAATTTCGAAAACAAAAACTGAATGTTAATAAAAAATGCTATGTATAGGTTATAACGTAACACAAGGCCAAGGCTGCACAAAAATACAGGGTCTTAGATTTTTTCTGTAAAAAAAAAACTTTAAAATACAGAGTTATATGTTATGAACTAAAAGCCACGTATAACAAAAAAACCGCCGAGTATCAGCACAAAAATAAACACTATTGTTCCAAAAAATTAAAATTAAATGAATTCTTGATGTTTTAATGTAATCTTTCATCCATATATTTAAAAGTTACCTAGGTACGAAATGTTTAAATCTAAAATTGTTTCTTCGTTCGTGATGAGAAGAATGTACCAGCAAAAAACTCACTTTGTGTATTTTTCATTTATTTTCTCATGTTTTGTTAATTTTTGAGTGTTTGAATTTAATTTTCGTGTTGATCGTGTTTAATAGTTTAAGGCGTTTAAGTTCTCTAAGAATATTAAAATATTTATTTTTACATTTGTCCTTTTTGTTCGCTTTTTTATCTTTGTAATTTTTTTTCGGTTTATGTTTTTATATTTAAAATGAATTAAAATTATTTCTTAGCATAGTTTTTTATTTTCTATTTTCTGGCGTATTTAGAGGTGTGAGTTATTATTGCAGCACATATATATTTTCGAGATCGAGAAATCATGAAATAATTTCTCGATTTCGAAAAATCTCGAAGTGTTTTTCTCGATCTCGTTCTCGAAAAAACCTATTAGTCTCGTCTCGAAATCAAGACAAGACGAGATATCTCGAATTTCGATAGTCTCGTGAAAGACTGCTGTTCGAGTTCGACGTATTGGCTCGATCTGACTATGGGTTTTTTGGTTAGAAATAAAATAATGATATGGTTTAAAAAACTGTTTAAAATTGTTGTTTCCGTTAACCAGCTGTCTTCCAACCCTCAGAAGTTTTCCAGAAACTTGTGCTAGCTAGAAAAGTCGGAGCTCCTATTCACATTTATTTGGCAGTAAGGAATTGGATGGTTGAAGATTTTCCTGGAAAGTAGATAGGTACATATTTATAAATTCCTTGGCCGCCACGTTCTCCTGATCTGACCATATGTGACTATTGTATAGTTATTTTAAAAGTACTGTGTTTGAATTCAGACCTATCCGAGATATTGAGCACTTGGAGGAAACCATCTATAACTGTGCAGCAGAAAAAATCATGCACACTTCGTATGCAAAAAGTCTTTCGGCCAAATTGTCCAAATTTTCAAGATGTTGAACTCGGGCTTCTGAACAGAAGTTACTGTGGTCACACAAAAATTCTATGTGTAGTTTACGAGTGAGATACAGAGTGTTGAAGTTGTAATATGTCACTTTCAGGTCATAATTAACTGCACTTTAATGTTAGTAATATCACAAAATTATCAGTGGGTTTTTTATACACACCACAGTATTACACTTGGCCAGTTCAACAGTATGTTTCCTAAGCCTTTTTTTAAACAGTATACAGGGTAAATTATGACTTATTCCGAGTTACGGAAAATAAAAGCAATTTCAGAATGAAGCTTCAACGTTATAAGTAGAATCGTTCAAAAATTGAAGATTCTATGTTGCATATTGTGTTGAATACAAGTATTTATTTTTTATATACAGCGGAGATTGAAGTTATACATATCTATATCTGTTATATTCTCTTTGGATAGGTACCTGATTTGATAAATTCAGTGCACCAGTTATAAGTGCTATGTGGCCACTTGACAGAACGTAAATTATGAATATTTTACAGTGTGACTCAAGTATAGACGAGACTAATATTGAGAAAAATAACAGAAATACTCTTTGTAAAAAAAACAGGTAATTTTCCTGATTCCTTCTCATTCTATAAGGATATATCTTATGAACTTTTGTGGGAAATACAGAATTTTTCTGTCTAGTTTTCGTTCAACATAAAAAAACAATATCATTACCTTCCAATATATGTTCCAAATACCACTAAATTTTATTCGAATCTGTTGAAATCTCACCTGTCCGTATCAAAATTGATGTTTCTGTGTTGGATATATTTGATAAGAAATGTAATATATTGAAATTCATTTTATATACATAGGGGATTGAAAGTATATGTGTCTCCGTTATATTCGCTTCGGATTATGTGATTTAATCAATTGAGAGCACCGATTATTTAACATTAAACAATTGGAAGAAACGTGAATTTTGACTAGTAAGTATACAAACTGACTCAAGAATAAACGAAAACAATATTACCAAAAATTACAGTACCCTGTATAAAAAAAAAACTCATAATTTTTCTGTTGTTTTTTTTAATTTCACAGAGAAGATGTAATATATGAACTTGTGTATCAAATGCCGAATTTTTCGGTCTGGTTTTTGTTTAAGGATGAAGATGCTGAATGGTCGTTTTGTTTTGAAGCATATTTGAAATTGATTTCTGACAAAATGATCCCGCACTTTCTCCTTGCTGCGAATGCTCTTAAATTATAGATATGCAGAATTTGTTCAGAATACTGGGTTAGTTCGTACTGCATGAAATAACGATATAGGCATATGAATTTTACACCAAGCTGCCATTAGTATAAACATATAAACATCTCGTGCTAGGAATCGCACGTTAAAATGTATGACCTTGTTAATCCTTGGACCGCACAAGTTTTGACTGATGACTGTCGTTCATAGGGGGACGTCAGCTGATTAACGGAAAAAACAACATTGATCGATAGGAACAGTAATAGGGGGTTCTTACACCTGAATTATTAAAAAAGGCCCTCTTTGACCTAACACCTTTTTGTAATCGAAGATTTCAACAGATTCGAATAAAGTGTATCAGTATTTGAAACATAAATTGGAAGGTAATGATATGTTTTTTTATGTTGAACGACAACCATACGTAGAAAAATTTTGAATTTTCCACTAAAGTTCATATGATGTGTCATATGTGAAATGAGAAGAAACTATATATAGAATTTTTGTGTGCCCTCGGCAACTTCTGGTAATAAGCCCGAGTTCAACAACATATTGAAATTTTGAACAATATGACCGAAAGGCTTTCTTGCATAAGATGTGTGCGTGGTCCTTTACCAAATTTTTTGTTGACATTACAAAAGAGATAGATTATAGAACGATTTTATGTATAGAAAGAGAGAAAGGCACACTAAGACAAGAATTGATCAAATAAAAACAAGATTCAGCAGAATGTTTTTTCACGACTAAGTACTTTTGAAGTGGGTTACAAATGTATTTCTTAGATCATGAAAATACATACCACTCCTTCACCCTCAGTTAATAATGAGCCGTCAAACCATGCTAAAAAATAGTGAAAATATTGAGAATGTCTATTTTAGATTTAAAATGCGTCAAATTCAATAGTTTAGGAATTTTGGTGCTAAGTGAAACAAGATTATCTTCGAAACTTGATTATAATCTAGAAAACACGATGTTTTTGTAGTGTCATTTCATCATAATACCTACTTGTGGAGTTCTGATATAACTATTAGATACGCACCAATTCAACACCCATGTCCGTAAAGAAAGAAGCCTTTTTTCCATTTGTTTCAATCGGTGTGGAGAAAATGAGAGGAGACTGTCATTGTCATCATGGTCAGTAAAGTCAAGCTATTTATAAGAAAAAATTGGTAGAGGTAGTGGACTTTCTTAAGAGCTATGACCTTGAATATATCTGCGCGTTGCTTACAGGCAACAACTTACAAAATTATTGAAACGGAAACCGAAAACATTGAATCAACTATAATAGCCTAGCCTAGCCTATAACAGCCTACGTTCAGTAGACGACTGCCGAAACGTAAATTTGTTCTCTGCGACGGTATGAGTCATACCTCTCAAGAAAATCCACTTCCTTTATTATATTCTCGATGTCAGGTACCAAAAACAACCCGTTTCCGAGATATTGTAGCTTAAAGAAATTGATCAGTGGCAAATCAACAATCTACAAATGTTTTACCTACTCGTTTCTTCAAAGAAAATACTGATACTGAATGCTGTTCCAATTATTTTATGCTTCTTCAAAAGCATTCTTGGAAAATTCAAGTATATTTTCCTTTCCAGAACAGTGATATGGTGGTTTCCATTCCGCAGATATATTATTGTCAGAACTGAAAGTGTACAAATGACCAAGTTTCATTCCAAATCCTGGGAGAAGGCAGTGTTTGATTTGATTTATGATTGCATTTGTATTCGTTTTTATTTGAGTTTTTATTTTATTGACGTTTCATATATCAAAATTATCAAAAAGTTATTTATACAACATCATGTCGCTAAGGGCAGCGGAGAGTTATTGATAATACCAACAACTTCAATACAGGGGGTCGGAGCACAATAAATATAAGATTATAAAGACAGGTTTCGAATATTTTTTGTTTTCTGTCAAAGTTAACGACCAATTGAATAGTGTTGTGTTCGGTGGACCGACGTCCAAGGAGAAATCACGAGAAGATTGTCGCCGATCAATCCTTCCTCACACCCAGTGGCCATTACTTCAAAATTGCTCCCGACAATCAGAGACGACCTCAGATTTTTCATTATCTCGTTCGGTGTTTGAGGAAATCGACAATTCCAACGATTTTGAGGAGACTATTGAACCAGTGTGTATTGTAGCTTGTTGAAAAGTAAAGGCTATGGAGGATTTCGAACGAAATCGCTTTAGAAGCAGTCTTCTAGTTTTTTGTCACAATGATTGATTTTCCTTCCAGTTGAACCGGCATTTTGTATCAAGTAGACACATTGTCAACTTTAATGAAAGCCGCTATTCTTTTGGTTTCACCAGTGGGTTATAGTAACCTAGGATATGTTGCCTGAGAAAGAGGTATTTTCATTTCAAATATGAATTACACCAAATTTCAATTTTCCTATTGAACACCATGTGAATAGAAGATTTACACGGATTATGTGGTCGACGTGAATTGCATCCAATGGTTCCTCATATATTTAATGAATTCTCGTGAAGTAATGTCTGTAATTTATTTCCTAGATGTGCATTTCGATAACAAAGTTATCTTCATCAGTAGGAATAACTAAACTGTTGTAAACAGTATCGTCACACACCTGCCCTCAATAACGCCACACACGGAAGAGAGCCAGTCGAAGACAAAACCGGAAAACCAAAAAAACACAAAAACAAATCACCTTCCTTTCCACTAGAAGTCGTACATTTTCCTTCCACTCAAAGATGATCTGTCAAATGTCAACCATTGACAGAAAATATTTTCGAATAATTTTATTGAAATGGAAGCAATAAACAATGAGGATTAATCATTGTTGGTGAGGATCAGAAGGTCGGTTATAAATCAAATTAATCATGAGAACTCCAGAACAAGGGCAGAGATCTTCAACATAATATAAGGTGGGTCATTTGCACGAAAGTGTGACACTTTTAGACAAGGTGCAGATTACACTACACAGCTCTACATACACTTAACCCCGTAGAAAACGAAAGGACTTAAATTGAAATTAATTAAACGTCAGATCTCAGGTAACCTCCAAATTCTTCACAACAATAACAAGGAATAATGAAATGACTGAAACGATTATGAACCGAAATCTAGTTAAGCTAATATGGAAAGGTAAATAGAATGAAAAGCATTCAGAACAAATTCATAAACCAACATACCAAAAACAAGAAGCATAATTCGAAACAATGGTCGATATTTCACACTATAAAAGGTAACAGATAGTCAAATCTGCAAATAAATATCAAAATTTGATTTTGAACCGTGACAATATCTTGGGTATAAACAAAACTAATGTGTGTAGTAATGTCGAACGACAATTCGATACCCCTTCTTCGAGCTATACGAGGAGAAATTGAAATGCTCTCTCAATATTGAGCTCGCTATTTTTTACGCTCTCATTGAAACGTAATAAGCAAGATACATTCTTTCCGATACTACATATCGACATTCCATTGAGACCAATAATTTCATTAAATATTAAAAATTAAATAATTGCTTACGTTTCTTTATCCCCATCAATACACTAGAGTTAGTTTTGAGTTAGTTTAATCAAAGTGGAAGAAATGGCATCGGGCACGATCTCACTATCTGCTAGAAATAAATCATGTCGGATATAGAAAAGCGGATGGTTGCGTTGATCGAACTCAGGAGTTTGTGTAATTTATTAGCAGTTAATTTTAAGGAGTGTTCAATTTTACGATCGCTCCACTCTGCTGGGTTTGCAACCATATTTACGATCGGGCGGGATAAACACACTCAATTATTGGTTAACATTATTTTCCGAGTTTTTTCGCCTTTCTTCGACATCTGTTTTCTGTCGGGGATGTTGAGTGGTGAAAATGATCGATTTTACGACACGTCTGTACCTATTCAGTATGAAGCAGTCACTATGAAATAGGCCTCCCTTAATTGCATCATTCGACTATAAATCCAAGAAGACCTCAATAGACTTACTAAATATTCTTGCACGTCTATTTTGTTATTCAATTTTCAAAAATGCTATTGCAACACATTTACAAGGAACATCAACTTGGTACACTTTCAGAAAATGATCGAATAACTAGAAAAACGAGTTGAGGAAAAAATATATCTTGATACATGGCTTTATGGAAAAAGATAACGAACCCACCCCATGACAGAAGTGATGAAGAATTACCTGTGAATATAACTCTTGAACTCTTCAAAGTTATCCGTAAAAACTATAACAAATATAATAATGCATCATTTGAATCAGAATGGGGCGTTCCTCAAGAATCACTTCTTGGACACCATTTGTTTATACTATACGTAAATAATCTACACAAATATCTTGCGAATGCCCAAAGTCGACTAAACTTAATTCTATCTGATGATTTGTGTGTGAGAATCAGCATGGGTTCAGGATAAACATCTATTGAAATTACATGTTTTTTGCTCCGTTATCTTAATCAACAACTTGACAACAATAATTTTGTGATGTCTTTTCTAACAAGTAGATCTATATATAGGCAGTGGTCCATACCATGTATGTAATTTTTTTTATAACAATTTTTTTATGCCTATGTAATCATCAGAGCTGTGCCGAACACTGACAAAAAGTGCTTCGAGTACTAAGCACTAAGCACTCTTGAATAGCTAAGCACTAAGCACTTTTTTTCCTGAAGTGCTCGCGATTACTAAGTACTTTCAAAAAGTAATTCGATTTAGCGAGCACTAAGCACTTTTCAGAAGGGCAAGACCGTTAAGGTGGGTGTTCAATTTCGTGTATTCCAAGTTCATATTGCATTTGAAAAGAGTTTCACTTGGGAATCTCAAATTTGGTAGGTGAACTCAGAAAGGATTGCAGTACTCATTGAATAACATGACATTGATTTGATATCGAAAATTCAGATTATTTTGGTCGGCCATTGATGGAAATGAGTCAATACTTGCTTTTGTTTTATTTCAATAGAAAGACCTATAAAAACAATGCAACTTCCAACTGATAGAGAATATCCAGACAATGTTGTTTGGGAGATTGATCTGATTTCCGAAATGGGCGACGAATAGCCAAATTGAAATATAGAGCGGCGCGAAATAGTTCCTACCTTACCAACATTCTCACTGATTTCTTAGTTCGGCAGTTTTCGGATAGAAAGCACCATTGTATAGTATATTT
This sequence comes from Chrysolina americana, assembly GCA_958502065.1. Lineage (NCBI taxonomy): Eukaryota > Metazoa > Arthropoda > Insecta > Coleoptera > Chrysomelidae > Chrysolina > Chrysolina americana. The sequence goes on along the minus strand of OY293415.1, from coordinate 33,633,658 downwards.
CATTCATGTCAGAGCGTGCTGCGTAAGAATGAAATAGGAATGTGATTTTGATAACCATCGGTAGACGCTAGACAGGCAGAACTAGTCAGATCGAGAAAATAAAATGTTCATATTCATAAGCGTTACATTTTTAAAATTTTATTTTTGTCTGACAATTTTCAGTGGTTAAAATCCCAGAAAAGAGAAAATGAGTCAGCAAAATCTGTCATTATCTGACGGTCTATAACTTGAGAGTCTTTTGTGGACCGCGGGCCTCCCAATCGATGCGACAGGCAAGGGAGGGGGTAGGCGGATCGTCATGTTCAGCAAAGTGAGGCAACTTATATACCGGGTGTCCCACATTTTATGTGACAGGCAATATCTGGTTTGTCAGAGGAGATATACAAAAATGTTTCATACAAAAGTTTTATGAGTTCATGGGAGCTATTTTTTGATATAATTTTCAAATATACAGGGTGTTTGGTGTAGGTGCTACAGAACAAAATGCCATTTTTTAAAATAGAACGCACTGTATATCATTACATATTCAGATTCTACGCTTAATTCTGATATCATTTCATGTTTAGTTTTTGAAATTCGGTTACGGCGTTGTTGAGTTATTGCACTTTAAATACGGTTTAATATAAGGTTTCAAAAAAACTTTCCACAATAATGGAGTTGTGAATCGACATAACAGTCACTATTGGTCTCAAGAAAATCGCCACTGGATCCGCGAAAGTAATTTTCAAACTACTTGGGGTATTAATGTATGGTGTGGATTGTTCAATGGCCGCATCATAGGACCTTACTTTTTCAATGAAAACCTCAATGGATTGCGATATTTACATTTTCTAGAAAATGATTTGATCCAGTTTATGAAAGATATTCCCATAGCAGAACGACAAGGAATTTGGTGGCACAATTCACAGGTTGTTACTGAATATCTGGATAGAACGTACCCAAATAGATGGATTGGTAATAAGGGTCCAATTCGGTAGCCGGCTCGTTCCCCAGATTTATTACCGCTTGATTTTTTCCTATGGGGTTATTAAAAGGTATTATTTTCATTTTATTTGAATGTGAATGATCTGAAAATGAAAATTCGACTAACGTGCAGTGATATTACGCCTGATATTATAAGAGCGACTTGTTCGAGAAGTAATTCGACGTTTCGAAGACTGTATAATATCTAATGGGCGTCACTTTGAACATTTTTTATGGCATATCTACATACTATTCTTATGAAATGATTCATCAGGTTATATTACATTTTTAATGGCGATTTGTTCCTGAATACACCTTTTTCAATTTCGCAATTGTTTCATATTTAAAATGATTCCTGACTGAATTCCACAACTCAAAATTGAAACCATTTCTTCGAACACCCATAATTTTGACTAATTTTCATGTGATCTGATGCAGAGAGAATAGTTATTGTATGGGATATTTTTAAAAATAATAGTCGTTCTCAAGACTTTACATTTTAAGCAATAACTCAACAACGCCGTAACCGAATTTCAAAAACTAAACATGAAATGATATCAGAATTAAGCGTAGAATCTGAATATGTAATGATATACAGTGCGTTCTATTTAAAAAAATGGCATTTTGGTCTGTAGCACCTACACCAAACACCCTGTATATTAGAAAATTATATCAAAATATTGCTCTCATGAACTCATTAAACTTTTGTATGAAACATTTTTGTATATCTCCTCCGACAAACCAGATATTGCCTGTCACATAAAATGTGGGACACCCGGTATTTATTCGGTAAACTTTGTTTAAGGTAACAAATCAAAAATAAAATCAAAATATTGTGAACAAAGTCACTTTTTCTTTGTAAACTAAACTAAACTAAACGGCTGAACCGATTTTGATGAATTTTCGGTCGTTAGATTCGTCTTAATACCGCAAGTGACACTTATATTCAAATAATGATAAATGAAAATTGCCGATTTTTTGCGCCAAATTGGCCGACTTGATACAACATAATAATTGTGAACTGAGAAGCTGAAAATAAAAAAATAAATAAATAAACTAAAAAACCCGACTGCGGTTTAAAATAAAAATCAAAAAGAAGTAATATCTTTTCAAATCAAATAAAAACTGGAAGCAGTCAGCACTCTTCGAGATTACTAAGCACTAAGCCTTTTCGTAAAATGCTCGAAGCACTAAGCACTGAATCCAAAAAGTGCTCGGGAGCACAGTGCTTACGAGCACTAAAATGCTTTGACCACTAAGCACAGTGCTTTGGGACAGCTCTGGTAATCATATATGCTTACGATACGATGGTAACAATTCCAGAGAACAATGTAGAAAGGCTGTTGCCAACGATATCGGCAAATTCTCAATATAAGAGAAAAACAATGACCATTAATTTCCATCTTTACGAAGGCGTAGAAGGGCCACGAGCAATTTTTTTTTCAAATCCTGACTTTAAACTTCAATCTTGGACCCCCGACTTTAATCTCGGACCCCCGACTTTAAAGGCGGACCCCCGAGTTTGAAAAATGCTTACGTATATATTATTCTACGCCATAAAAAAAGCTACAAAAAGACAGTGTGAATAACTGGCAAATATCAATTTTGAACTCATTATTAAAAGTATCTGTGGAAATTATAGCAAATAATAATACTCCATCATAAACACTCATTGAGTATACTCAAAGGCATAACCTGTGCGTGTAGACGACAGCTATTATTATTTGCCGTGGCGCTCTGGGGTGACTTAACGATACGTGAGATGGGCGTCCAGGCAACTCACAGCACATTTGCTTTACAAGTCATGTGGCTGCCTGAAGAGACCTATGTTATTGAGAAAAAGATTCTCGCGTATTGAGACCTCGAACGTTTATCCAATGCAAGCCAGAAGCTCCACTGCCAGATACCTCAGCTACTGATGCATAATGAAATATTTAAATGTGATTGAATTTTTGTGTAAGCATCAGCATGGGTTCAGAATAAACATATTTATCCAATCTGAGTCATGTCATCTGCTCAGTTATGTTCATCGACAACTTGACATCGATAAGTTTGTGATCTCTGTTATATTTGATCAACTGAATGGTTTCCATGCCATGTGTTTTCAAATATTGGGTATCAAGCTATCGCCTCTTGGGATATTGTTGGCTGGGTGAAATTATATATGACGATAAAAAAAATAATTATAGTAAGGTGCTACGATTCAAGATTAAATGTATATACAATGTGCAGTTGGGTGTACCCCACGTATCAGTTCTTGGACCCCTTCTTTTTGTACTATACGTGAATGATGTACCCCAATATGTTATAAATGCTCATGTACCAAGATATGATGACGATAAGATGATCACAATTCAAGGAGGCTATGTAGAAGACCTAATGCCCCCGAAACTTATTCTCATTGTAGACAGATCAATGACCATCAACTTTCGTCTGAGGAGGGACATATCCATCAACCCAAGCAACTATAATCCTAGCGAAGAAGTGAAGTTCTTAGGTCTTCATTGAGATAAAAGACTAATTTGGGACATATTGAGAATTTGTCGATATCGGTGACACCTTACTACATTGTCTCCTGAATATATATGATCACATAGGTGATTCTAGAAACGAGGTACAAGAACTGGTCCTTGGGGGAAGTATATGCCTTGGATCTTACATCGTTGCAACTCACTATCATTTTTTGATTTGCTGTATATGATTCCTCCCAGTCAACAATGTTAATAGGAATTCAATAAGATGATAGCTTGATTATATCCGCAGTGGTCATTATGGTATAGCGCTAGTCTATCAATCAGAGGGACGTGGGTTCGATTCCCAGCATGATCACTGGTCTTGTGCTAGGAATCGCACGTTAAAAAGTAAGACCTCGTTATTCCTTAGCTCGCACAAGTTTTGACTGTCGTTCGTAGGGGTATGACAGCTGGTTAACAGAAAAAACAATTTTAAACAATTTTTTTAAACAACATTATATTTTTATATTTCAGAATACACGGTATGGACCACTGTCTATATATCTAATAGAAAATACATCACAAAATTATTGTTGTCGAATTGTTGATCAAAATAATGGGGCCAGTTCTGAAGTTTCTGAATTCGTCTGCTCTCAATACATGGTCCATATACAGTATCACAATGATTTAGGTGTGACAGCACAAGCGAGTCACATAATAATTTCTTTACATCAGATGATAAGAATTGTCTTTGAGCATAAATCATCTTCAGAGTTGCATAAGCGATGTTCAGTTTATATGATATATGTTCTTTGAAACGCAATTTGGTATAGATTATGAGACCTAAGTTTTTGCATTGTGTTTTAAAAAGTATTTCGGTGCCACCAATTTCAAGCAAAATGTTATTTGTTATATGATTAAAATATTAAAAATCTCATCAAGATCTGTATTAATAGCATTGATTGTGAAGCACACATATATTGGAATATTGAAAAGAAAAATACTGTGTATCATCTGCATATAGATGATAATCACAAACTTTAAGCGAATTTGGAAAATCTGCTGTGTATAGAATAAAGAATAGAGGACCAAATATACTACCTTGTGGTACTCCAGAAATGATTTCCAACGGTGCAGATGTGTCAGTACCAATAACTTCGCTTTTTTAAATATGAGTGAGCATGCACCGAAATCAAAATGGTAAAACTTTAATATAGCCAGCAAAATATTATGGTTTATCATATCAAACGCCTTTGAGTAATCTAGTAGTATCAATATTGATATTTTGTCAGAATCCATAGCACTAATTATGTCATCAACAACATCGGCAAGAGCTGTAGCACAGCTGTATCCCCTTCTGAAACCTGACTGCTTCACAGGAAAAACATTTTGATCATAAAAAAATTTTCTTATTTGTATATCCATAATTCTTTCAAAGATTTTTGAGAAAACCTGTAAAATACTGATTAGCCTGAGATCGCCATAGTTATTAGGTGAGCTAATTTTGGGTAAAGGTATTGCTTTCGCAATTTTCCATATCGGTGGAAAGTAGTTTTTCAATAAACACTCATTAATAATGTTAGTAATAACAGGAATTATAACAGGACAACATAACTGCACAAGTTATATTCAGACCATCATTTCCATAAGAATTTGTTTTGATGCTATTGATTATGTTGATTACGGTTGCTTCATCAGTTAGTTGAAAGCTAAAATAATCTACAATATTATTTTTCACATTATTTCTATAAAAATTCAGAACTTTGTTATAGGCCGCTGAGACAGTTGCTGTTGCAGTTATGAAAAAGATATTAATATTTTCAGCAGACTGAAGATGTGTCGGTATTTCAACTTTTTTTTTCTTGGATATATGGAGTTTCTTCAATTCCACCCATTTTTCTTTAGAGTTACAATTTTTTTATTTGTCATTAAGATATGCCTTTTTTTCGGATTTGATTGCAGTTGTTGTGAAATTTCTCAATTGTTTGTAATAAATCCAATCTTTGGGCAGCTGAGTTATTTTAAATTTTTGTAAGGCTTTGTTTCTAAGAGACTGCATCATATTTATGTTCCTAGTTATCCAAGGCGCGTAACTAGATTGTTTACGTATCACTGATTTCATGGGTGCATGCAAATCCAGAACAGTGATTATATTTTGATACAAGAGTGTTATTTTTTCTTCAATATCATTTCTTAAATATATAACATGCCATGGCTGCGACTGCAGGTCTCTTTGAAAATCGTCATAGATGATTTTATTGAGAGATCTATAAGTTATTCGTTTTTTTATTTGGGGAACTGTGAAATTGATACTGAATTTGCATTTAATATGGGCATGATCTGTAATCAAATCATTTCCCACCACCTCATTACATTCATTTATATCAAAATTAGTAATTATCAAATCCAGCAATGAAAGGCCACGAGTAGGCTCTTTGATTAATTGTATAAAACCAAATGTTTCTAAGATATCATTAAAACGTATTGTTACATTATCATCTATAGCGAACATATTCACATTAAAATCTCCAAGACATATTATATGGTCAAAATTTGTAAAAACATTTTCAAAAATATTTTCAATTTGGTCTAGAAACTGTGAGTTATTACCTCTTGGTTGCCTATAAACATTTCCTACGGCAATAGTATCTTTGCCAAAGTGAATTTTTATCCATATGTATTCCTTAATATCATTACTTTCAGACAAAATAATTTCACGTAAGCCTCCTTCAAAGTACTTATTCCTAATTGATTTGAGCAATCCCGAGATTAAAGTCAGGGGTCCGAGATTGAAGTCAGGGGTCCGAGATTAAAGTCGGGGGTCCGAGATTAAAGTCGGTGGTCCGAGATTAAAGTCGGAGGTTCGAGATTAAAGTCGGGGGTCCGACTTTAAAGTCGGGGGTCCGACTTTAAAGTCGGGGGTCCGAGATTAAAGTCGGGAGTCAATATTTGAAAAAAAAAACTGCTCGTGGCCCTTCTACGCCTTCGTACATCTTAGAAGAGACATGACAATTTCTTTAACAAGAACACAACCATCAATTCAACAATGGACTAACCCGTTTTTTAGGCCAACCGAAAGTTCTTAGATCTTTGAGTATAGTAATAACATTTACAGGTAAAGTTTTTGGGCATTCTAGTTGTGGGACAGTCCCAAAAGTTTGCAGGTGCCACCTTACAAAAATTTTTCGCAAACAGCTTGTTATTTAACCGACTACCCGAGGTGGTGTTCTAGGTTTTCCAGGTTGTCCTACAGCTGAAAAGTGAATACACCACCGAAAAATCTGTAAGTCGCCCCAGAGCGCCACGGGAAATACTAATAATAGCCGTCCTCTACACCGACAGGCTATGCCTTTGGGTACACTTGATGAGTGTTCATGAGGGAGTATTATTATTTGCTATAATTTTCACACATGCCTTTGATAATAAGTTCAAAATTGTTATTTTTCGGTTATTCACGATGTCTTTTTTCTAATTTTTTTTTTTAAGTCAGGATCCCGAGATTAGAGTCAGGATCCCGAGATTAAATTCAGGATCCCGAGAAAGTCAGGATCCTGAGATTTAAGTCGAGATCCCAACGTTAAAGTCAGGATCCCGAGATTTTGACTATCTATCAATTATTGTGAGAGTTATCTCTAATATCAAAAATCTATGCATTATTATGCGCTCTAAATACACACATAACCATCACTCCCACCTGGAATAATCCAAAATTTCTCTCCGTATGTAGAATTGTACCCGAAACGATATTTCACATTCACAGAACAGTTGAAAATACCTAACTATATATCGTAAATCAGGCGTGCGTATCTTTTCCCAAAGGAACCTCTTCGGGTGAACAGGAACGTTTCGTGCAACTCAACAAGCAGAAATCTGCAACATTTCAAATGCCTTGTTTTATTCAATGAATACAAATAAAAATTCAAACCGTCCGTTCTGCGTGATCAGATTGCAGATTTTTGGTAGATAATGCGAAGGGGAAAACGAATAGGTATTCGACGAGTCGAGCAAATCCATCGACGGAAATGAAACGAAGCTAAAAAGCAAATATTTTTTGTTACCGCTTTTGATTGATGAGGATACTCGTAATTTAGGTTCCATTCGAAGAAGTTGGCATGAAACTCATTGGAAATGTCGAAAATTAATTGATGAGCAGTTTAAAACGATAAAGATTTCAGTTGGAGTTTTTTTTTCGGACCCTCCATGTAAGAAATGAAAACCTATGTATCGACGTGCCTACTCAAGCCAATAATAATATACAGGGTGGGTCAGATTAAGACCGACAAAATCCGACTGCAGATTCCTCACCTCATTTCGAGGTGAAAAGTTCCTATGAAGGTATGTCCTAAAATGCATCCCCTCTGAGATATACAGGGTGTCGAAAGTACGAAAAAAAATTAGCTTTATTTTTTGTCTCCAAAATTCCTGAAGCAAATTATACCAAACTCGGTACACTAATCAAGGTTTATCAACGTGATCATTTGAAGTTACAATTCTTAATTTTTGTAAACCAGTGGCGTAGTAACGTTGATATGTGGAAATATTTTCCTTCATATTTTCTTTGGACAAGTGAGCGTTTGACATCAGTTAGGCTCATCGATATTCAACTTAGAAGTCATACCATTCCATGTACCTAAAAGAAAAGATTTCTGAGAAAATTGAGAAAAACTGAAGATATGTCCTGGAGTAGCAAAATAATTTCCTCTTTAAAATAATCTCATAACATTTATTTCTCACAACATATTGGAATATTTGTCAACCTCCTCAACATTTTCCAATCACTTTCTCAGGCCATCAGAAAAATGTACTGCAGTCGCTGGACTTTGAACCCACGACCGGTAGCCAGAATTATTGAAAAGTGGTGATGCTAACCACTCGGCTTTATTCAATTTTAACTCTTCTTCCTTATGATTATGTTGTCGAAGTTATAACCACAAATTTTGATTAATGTGTACTGGGAATTATCTCAGACAAATTTTTTGTTATATCCGTGAATTTCTTCATATTCGACGTTTGCAATGCAACTAGAAGAATCAATATTATTTTCATTAATCGATCCCACTAATATGCACCTGCGCGAGTTATATTTGTATTTTGTTTTTTCTCAAAAGATAAAAGTTGGTTATTTCTTGAAGGATAGGTAAAGAAAGATGTTGGGAGAAAAGTTGTTTTCTGTCTGATATTTGCTTTATTTTTCTACTCTGTGAAAATGTGTAGAAAGAAGAGTATTTTCGACTTTAGTCAAAATCATTTGTTTTGTTTTTTTCATAGAAAAGATTATTTTTATTGGCTGGTCTCCAACAATTCCCAGGCTGAACAATTATTGAATTAATCAATTGATTTTGAAAGATTGATTGTACAGAACAAGTTCATCAAAAGTTCAACCAAACTGGGTTGCTGAGAAGGTAGAAATTTCATTGGCTAATCCCTAGCAACTGAACTCAGTTCCTTTGAACTGTTGGTGAACTTGTATTGTACAGCCCGCCCTAAGGATTGTTTCTGTTCTGGAATGATATAAACGAAATCATTAACACAACAAAACTTGTTGTCGATGATTGACGAGGTTTTTCTGTTTTCAGTTTTAAATTATCATTTCCTACTTGAAAACGTAACCAAAACATGTGTGCTCAAAATAATGAATGAATGTTACATGATTGATCCATTTGATTCTTTATAATCAATCATGGAAGTGGGCTAGTGAGAGGGTATATGAAAAATTAAAATGATTCGACGGATTTGCCCTCAGTTAGATAAGTAACCATGGATACGTGTTTTTGGCTTATGGGCTTCGTCAGTACGGTGTAGTTAAGTGGAAGGGGATTTAATACTTAGTTGGACGTATAAACAACAAGTGAAAACAGCAATCGAACGGAGTCAACTATAGGAAGCCAACTACACATTCGGGGCTCAGCTAGAAAATTTTGATATTTCATAAAATTATCCAAATAGCTGCCTCCTTGGCGATGTTGGATAATTTTATGAAATATTAGAGTCTTTTAACTAACCGTACTGACTAAGACCAAAAAAGCCAGAAACGGTTGTCTTGTACAATTAACGGTTAACCCGCTAAATTATTTTCATTTCAAATTGATGTTGTTGAAATAATCCAATGACCAAAGTGTTGAAAACATCATTCCTTCAAAAAATTATAAACATCATGCTCACTTGGACAAGGTTTTTGATGTTCTTGAAGAAAATCCTCTATATTTTTATGTAGAGGTAGGAATAGTAACGCATATTACGAAGGTTTTGTGTGGGCTCCATCGCAGTGATAGTTCTAGTTATTCTATTAACAATGGAGAAGACACTAAGTTCTACTTCGGCTCCACTGGCTGATTTCTTCAAACTGCATTCCTTTTTCTGATGGTCTTGGCTATTGGAAGACGTCAGTGATTTTTCTACTCAAAACTGAACATAAGGAAATTTCGATATTACCAAACATCGCTTAAGGTTGACAAAATATGAAATCATTCAGTATCCAAAAAAGTCTAATTGACAATCTGATTTCATGACAATATGATTACTGTCATATAAATTTGCTAATGTTCAACCACCTTTTAACAAATTGCAGATAAATTAAGGTTTATACCACAGTCACTGCCATTCATTGTCTGACAATGTTCTGCTCAATTATCAAATCTTACCCCGTCAATGAATTTTTGACTTTCCATTCAAAAGTCATTCCAGAGCAGTTCTGTGTACCTGATGAAATGGAAGCCTCAAATTTTTTTCTTTTCTTCGAAATCAGTGAAATCACGTTATCTACATGAACATTTTATCGAAACGGTTACATTGTAGAGCGAACTCATTGTCAATTTGCTTGCTTCAGTGTATGCATCATTATTTTGATAGTAATAATAACCTCCGCAGCTTTACAGCCCAATAAAATTAAGCCCTTATATTCACGCGTTTATTTTGAACGGCATTTTTTCTCATATTATCCTTCCAAACATCTTGCTTCGCCAGCTAAAATAAATGCAAGGACCATGTTTACTCGTTATCATAAAAAGTTACCACCTAGGCAATTTTCTCTGGCTTCACGATACTTTTTGCGTGGATAAAAGATAGAAGCTGATAACAGTAGCCCGGTAACCATTACACGGAGACTCGGCTCATCACATTTTGAACATTATTCTTTGAGTGCCACTGCTTCAAGTTACGTTCACTGCATGCATGTCTACGACTTCATAATACTGAGAAAAATCGCATTTTTGTGAAAAGTAGTGGAGCGGAACTGAACGAAATTGGTGGCTGTGACGCCATATTAGTAATTCACATTGAATTGGTTCCATTTTAGTTCCTTAATGGCTGAGTTATGTTACTGACATAATAATTTCGATTACGTTAATTTATGTTCGTTCTAAAACCGCTTACCAAAGTGGACTTTGACGCTTTCAGATGTCAACACTCAGAAATATAATTTTTTGTATAACCGAGCGAAAAGTACCATGTTTGCGCTTCAAAAAAAAAGCGCAGAGTTTCCGAGGAGCTCGCTGAGTTACCATGGAAACCATAATAGAAAAACGTCAAATGTTTTTGCGACATTTGACACCAGCAACAAACCAATATAATCAAAAACCTTCAATTTTATTGAAGTCAAAACCTCAAAACGTTCAAGGACATTGATGAATAAATTTTACAACATAAGAGATATTTCACCTCAAAAAAAATTCGATAATGATATATAATTCACTAGTACCTTTAAGGTATTGTATAACTATCTGGGCAGGCATATTCACAACAAATTTACAAAATCTACAAATCACCCACATTACTTTTTTATAAATCATACTCCATAAAAATAGATGATTTTTAACTCGACTTCTTTATAATGAAGCTGAATTATTCACAGTCAGACAAATCTACACTTACCAGTACCTCCTCCGTATTTATCTCAAAAAGGAATCATTTAAAAAATATATATCGAACACTAGGGCAGCGACCAATTGGAATGTGAATATTGACTTTTTCGATAAATCTCTAACACAGAAATCATTTTTCTCCACGATCATCACATAATTTGCTGATTCTGAAATGAAATTTGATTACAGAATGCTGAAATTCTATCTCTTGAGATTGAAGAAATATTCTGCAACACCTCTGCCCCCATACAATTCAAATGTATTTTCATTCTCACACTGGTTAGCAATAATAACATTAGCCTTGACGCAGTTGACTGTCACCGTAGTGGCCAATTTCAATAGTGTCGAAATTATTGCTGTCACGTTTTCATTCGAAAATATAAAAAGTATCATGAATTTATCAAGTGATTCAGAATCAGAGTGTGAAAATACACCACCTGAAATTACAAAGAGTACTAATAATATACTACCAAAACACCCGAATAATTGAGACTCGTAGTATTATTATAATATATATCGAACGTATTTTAATGAGAGGCCGGATGGCTCAGATGTTATAGCATTGCCATAGTAGACGAGAAGTCGTGGGTTCAAGCCACCGACAATGTAATTTTATTTTAATTCAATAGTTTATTCTTAATGCATCTTTGCGATTAGAGAATTAGTTCTGGTTAGTCCAGGATTAGTCCTTTCTGATAAACAGTGTTTTTAAATAATAGTTATTATTTCATGTAAGACGGCTATATACGCGGATGACACCGCGATATATGCCCAATCGTTCTCCGGCGTTGCAGCTGCTAGGAAGGTCCAGATCCGTCTGGACAGGGAGATCATTCCGTATCTAGAGAGTAACAAGATCGTGGTAAACCCGGCCAAGTACGAAGCCATTAACTTCTCGAGAAAATTCAAATTCTCGAAGGTTTTCCAGAAGTTGAAGGTCAAGGACAAAGCTGTGGAGGTAAAGACCAATGTGCGATACCTGGGAGTACAGCTCGACAAGCGCAAAACATGGCACAAACACATTAACCTGGCTATCCAGAGGGCCGCGGCTGCGGTAAAACGCACATACCCACTGATAACCAGAGGTTCTCACATGTCGCTCGAGGCCAAAATGGCTATTTACAAACAGATCATTCGGCCAGCCATGTTGTACGCATGCCCAGCGTTCTGCAGCCTGTCCTTTTAGGAGATTGGACAGGATGCAGAACAAAGTACTTCGTATCATCACCAAGAGTGATAGATACATTCGATTGGATGCGCTGCGCGCCCTTGCTGTCGGAGAAATTCTACAGGTTTCACCTCTTCAAGAGTACGATAACGTGGGACCTTACCAGGCTCCGAATTCATGATAATCAGCCCCGCAAACACGGTGGGCTGATCTATCAATCTTTGGCCATTTTCCTGGAGAAATGGGAAGAACCGGTTCCTTAGGGAACCAAGCCGCCTCTATGTAGCCTTTTCCGGGGTAACATCGAAACAACCTACCTCTGACCAAACCTTAGACAAAGCATTTTCTGCATAGAAAGCAAACTGAACGACATGCATAAGCTTTGCAGGAGGCATGGATTATACGACGAACTACATCCACTATCATTCGGAATGCTTGACCTACCGCCACCATCAGCGGGGGAGGATACAAACGCCCCTTCGCCGGGACCCTATGTACCCCTTGACACAAGCGCTCCCTCATCTCTCGCCCAGAAATGGTCGGGGGATGGGGGAGGCGGCTTTCAGTGCATCCTCTCGATCCTCTTCCTCTCCTGAACCCTCTTGGGCGACGGCAAGACGAGTTGACGGAGTTTTGAACATATCGAATGAAGTGTAACTTTGTAGAAATAAACCTTTATGTATTTTATTTATTTATTTATTATTTCGTGTGGAAATTATCTTTGGTTCGTTTCCATTTAAAAATATTTTAAAGTATAGTCTGCTACTCGGTTAGAATGAAAATTCATGATGCTCGTTGTTCATCCCGCTCGCCTTCGGCTCGCGCTCGGAATTTTCCACTCGCATCGAATTTTCATTCTAACCTTGATACAGAATATACTATTCTACTATGGACCAAAGCTATATAATGTACTGCCATTACATATCAAACAAATTAAAACAATCCATATATTCAAAACTGAAATGATAGAAATGCTTCTGGAAAACTTCTCAAAATTTGAAATGTTCAACCCCTAACAATACAAATACCCTACCCCTCTTACTTACCTACTAAACATTGATATCTTCCCTAACTAAAAAAAAAATAAAAACTAAAAACAAATCTGATAATTATAAAAAAAAATCCAGAAAATTATGTCCTTAGTTGGCTTCTCACTCCACCTCAAGTATCAAAATTGAAATAGCATGAAATATTTATTTTCATCAATAAGTTTCATTTTGGCTTTATCAGAGGAGGAAAGTCGGCAAAACAGACACTAGTGTCTATATAGGTCACACCTCCTCTTATGGAGTCCAAATCTGAATTTTAATATTGATTTTAATTTCAATACTCATGTATGATAATACCTTCACGACAATTATCTTTTGTCAACCACTATGACTTTCCAGACACTTCTGATGGATATATTTACTGCAAAAAGTGATCTCAATTTTTGGTATCGCTGTTGCATGTAGAAGAGATAAATTTTATTGGACATTGAAGATAGTAGAACATTCACTGTCTCAAATAATGCAACACTGAACTATACAGGGTGGACCAACTATTGCAGATCGGAGGATAGCTCCTAAACCACTGTAGATAAAAAAATATTTTGCACCTGGAGATCACGTGGCACACAAATGACTATTGCTGTAAAATATGCTGAAGTATACAGAGGGTTCCGTGAGCAGGTGCCAAAAAATTTATTTCAAGAAATACTGAGAAAATGCCCTATTTCCCCAATAACTCGGAAGCTAATGAGTTTAGAAAATATTATATCGATGGAAAGCCTAAAGAATTAACTTTCAAAAAACATCGAAATATACAGGACGTTCCATTTAAAAAAAAAAGTTTTTGTCTTTTGAAATCTGTAATTCTGGCAGTCGTCTAGCGAGCGCCCTGTATATTTCTAAACAATTTTCAATGATTCAGTGGATATCTTCATTCCTGTACTGGGAGCTGCAATACTTTTTTTGCGACTCCTTAGTGCTGAGTTTTTATAGAATTTAACCCTCCACAATGATTTTTCAGAAATTTTCATTGGAAATGCAATAACTCGTCAACCTCGCATACAATTGAACAAAATCAAGAACTGTTGTATAGCTTGTTATTTGCACTATCCAAAAATGGAAAAAATACAGGGTGGGTCATTTAAGAAAAAAATTAATTTTTTGGCAACTGCTCACGGAACCCTCTGTATACTTCAGGCCCAAGAATTGTATAATACGTAGACTATTTTTGAAATATTCGAATGGTAAATATCATAATCAAGCAGTTGGAATGAATTATATTGCAAAATTTCCAAAAACTGTAGCACAATATCTTGGACAAAACCATGCAACTATACAGGCCATTGCTCCTGGCGAGCTTCAGACGAACTTCTGTCAGTCTTTTAGTTGATGAAGGAGGCGATATCACGTAATTGAAAAATCATGAAGGATGGAAGAGTACTAACATAGCAGAAGGTTATATACATGAAAATCTTACTGAAAAAAATTTCTACATGTGAAAAAATTTAGGGACCGACATTTACGTCGTTACATACATTATAATTATTATAATAAAATAAGCTGGTATATAAACCACAGTTATGTGAGATCTTTTTTAATTAACTACTTCATCTACACTTTGCATGTTCCGTTGAAAGTTCAATAGTGTTAAAATACAAATTACCAACTTTAATTATACAAAATAACAAAATTATATGTTCGCAAAGTCTAGTACATCGTTCTGAGGGATTTTTCTTCCACTAAAGGTGGTAGAAATTTATATTTAATAAATAATTCACATTATTGTAACGATTTCGAGACCGGCCTCGAGACCGGCCCTGATCATCCAATTAGTGGTGCACACTCGAAATGTAAACAAGTTCTCCGCTGACAAAAACATGAATCACGTGGAAGAAGCGCGAACGTTCTAAGAAATCGAAGTTTCGGGAGAGAGCCATCTATACGAATCTTTTTGTGGACTCGATTTATCGAGAACTGTAAATACGAGTATATAAGCCGCTGGGAATCAGATGGCGGAATAGTCAGAGACAGTCACAGAGATTTACAAATACCGTTCGAGAGTTCGCAGATAGATAGCCACAGTAGAAATAAATAATAAATAAGTTAGTGAAGTCTATGTATTAGTGAATAATTGTTTTAAGTTGTGTTTAAATAAATTAGTAAAATTAGTTAAGTGCAGTTTTACTACATTATCTATAAGATACATTGATGCCCACATCAACGCGTTCAATAAATTACAAATCTGTCAACTTAAGTTACGAAAGACAGATCAAAAATTGGTTGGTGGTTATTCTTCTTTTATTTTTGAACAATTTTGTACTAATAAAGGTGGTAAAGATACATTTTTCTCCGATTCAAACTAATTATATTTATAGCTTTCACATAGCACAAGCGATATGTAATTGGTTTTTGTTTTTTTGTTTTTGATTAACCAGCTGTCGTCCCCCTACGAATGACAGCCCTCAGAAGTCGAAACTTGTTCGAGCCAAGGATTAACGAGGTCTTACCTTTTAACGTGCGATTCCTAGCACTTCCTCAGGCCATCAGAAAAATTTATTAAAATCGCTTGGAACCAGCGACTGGTAAAACCAGAATGAAAGCATTGTACTCTAATCAATCGACTACCTAACATTTTGTTTATCATTGTCGATTATTGAAAACGCAAAACAGATATATGTAACGATTTCAGTGGTTAAGGTCTAATTGAACTTAATTGTAGTCGCGTGATGGGTATAGAGGTCCCTGACACTAGATGCAGAGCGTGTCATGGGGCAGCTGAGACCATAATGCATTTGCTGTCAGCTTGTCCAGCTTATGCGGTTTCAGCCTATATCCAGAGACATAACGCGGCCCTACGAGTGTTGTACTACCATCTACGACACTCATACGGTGTAGACGAGACACCGGTGTTGCCTTATGCTACGGGGGATATTGAGTCCATGGTGGAAAATGAGAAGTGCCGAATCTATTGGAACTATTCATTCCCCACCCTCAGGCAAATACAAGCCAATAAGCCTGATGTAGTACTCCTCGACCATCAAAGTAGGATGATTTTCGTCATTGAGTTTTCAGCTCCTGGCGAAACGAACATCGTCCGAAAAGAGGAGGAAAAACGGACTAAATATCGAGATCTTCTCTTTGAACTCCGCAGGCTTTACCCAAACCATTCTGTCAAGATGGTGGTTTTGATAATAGGGGTCCTTGGTGGAATGATGGACACACTGCTCTCAAACTTAAAAATCATACGGCTTGCCGTGACATGGCAGAAATCCTAGCCGGGCAAATGCAGAAGGCCTTAATTCTTGGTTCACTCCGCCTACTCAGGGCACATGACTCTCGGACCGAGTAATGACTTACCCCATGGACTTGGGGAGTGTTTACTGGGGTTAATGACACACCAGCGCGCCCTCCGGAAGTGTCGGGACTCCGGAGACAGGGCCTGACTGGGTAATTCCTAACGGATAAAAAAAACATAATAATAATACTCCCTCATAAACACTCGTTAAATGTACCCAAAGGCTTAGCCTGTGCGGGTAGAGGACGGCTATTATTATTATTTGCCTTGGCACTCCGGGGCGACTTACTATTGTTTTTAGGTGATGTATTCACTTTTCAGCTGTAGGAAAACCCGGAAAACCTACAGCACCACCTCGGGTGGTCGGTGTGTACTCCAAGCTAGCAATAGACGAAATTGGCATCTAGACAACTCACAATACACTTGCTTTTCAATAAGGCATGCGATCGCCTATCGATCCGATTAGAGTATTTGAGAAAAAATCTCTTTTACCTACATCGGACTCGAACCGACTATCGCTTTGCTGGAGTTTCGAATGGCCTGTGCCATTAGACCGCTAAGCCACCGGCTACTAGGTATCATAACATACAGTTTTGCGTTTTTATTCTTTACGCACAATAGAAACTGTACTAAAAGAATGTTAACTGAAATAGAAGTAGAATAATATTGAAACGTACCACCCTCCGTTGCTTACTAGAATGATAGCATATCAGCTTCACCACTTTTCGATATTTTCCAAATTATAGATAATTACCACTTTTTTACATTTCAACAAAGCTCAAATTATCGAAATTTATTCATGAAAATTGATCATGATGAAAATGTCTAGCCATCTACGAGTTTCATATGTAGAAAATCCGGTAGCTTTTGAATTATCTAAAGGCGGTTTTCCACCAAAGCAACTGCGTTTTGTTTCCAAAAAGAGCAACAAAAACTAGTTGCTGTCTTTGGAAACAAAAATTCAACTATGTGCCCACCAAAGCAACATAAATAGATATTTTTGTTTTCGGTTTGTTCTCAGCTGTTTCTACTAAAGAGACAGGAGACAGTGTGAAAATGTCAACTACGAGCGATGATTTATTTGTGCACTTCTTATAATTTCTTCTTTCTCTTTGGTACTGTGTATTTATGTTTTTTAATTTTCGTTCAATTTCATCCTTGGTTGTTCCAAATATTTCCGCTATTTCCTTTAGTAAATCGTATTTTTTATATCTGTTTTTATAGTCAACATTTTTCGGATTCTATAAGTTAGTCCGCTCTCGATATGCCTCAATTAAATTATCCACTTCTTCTATTGTCCACGTTTTCTTGTTCATTGTAAATGCACGAAGCGTAAACTCGCGTGACCGATTAAAAAAAAACATGCCGGAATATGAGTCTCTTGTATGTTTCCTCTAAACCAACTGTGTTGCTAAAAACTGCAACCCAACAAGAAAACCTTTTGATCTTTCCGCTCCGAGACGGGACTTTCAACAATTGCCAGAAACAGTCGCCAGCGACACAATGTTGCCGAAATGTTTCCAAATTCGGCAACTCCAACTCGAGTTGCTGTTTTGTTGATGTATGTTGGTTTGGTGGAAAACCGCCTTAATATTCCGAAAAATCAACAGAAATGTCTCAGTCCTCCCTCTAACAAATGAACTGCTGGCTTTCACAAAGGCAGACTCACCTTTTGAAGAAGCAATTATTATTGGTTTTCCGAATTCAAGAGACTTGATTGAGCGAGGATTTATTAAGCATGAGTGAACACTGATAGAAATCGAAGCCGTTTCGGGCTCATATTGAAGAGCGAACTAAGAGCATCGTCAGACCCTTTTCGAAAACAAATTATACGTGTTTTCATCAATGCTTTACGTTTATTTATCTCACATATCCGGAGCAATATCGCAAAAATATCAAATTCCTTCTTGGTTATTACCAATCCAGGATAAGATAATAAGTAGAGAAGCAACCAACCCGTCGTCGAGTGGAATTTCATCGCTTTTAGTAAATCATGGAAATATTTCGTTCAGGAAATCGTATTGCTTAGAAGTTTCTTCTCGAATGCCATGCATTTGAATCCTTTCGATCACAGAACTGATATCATTGTTCGTAATAGCGTCCATTAAATTCTTTATGTGTGGGATGAAAATTGAATTTTCCACACAAAATGGACTAGTCTCCAAACTGTAGAACAAGACAGTACTTATTAATTCGCTTGTGATGGTCAAATTTCTTTGGTACTATCAGATGAATCTATTTTTCAATGAATAGTCATGCATGTGTTTTTTTTTGAAAACGGTCAATAACTGAGTTATCGTCTGACGATCCTTGGTGCTTGTGATTATTCTTCATTCTGTAGATGTATATACGAATACCCACAATACAGGTTGACTGAAAATGACATACCCTATCGTAATAGGGTAACTTATTGATGAATTCATAATTGAAATACTACATAAAGAACAGATAAATCATTACCAAACTCGGAAAAACGGAAACAACAGAATTTGTCTAAAACCAAGATTACGCATAGTATTGTCAAGAATGGCGCTAATCCAAAACCTAATTTATTTTGTTTGATACCAAAATCCACTGCCATGATTCATATTTCATAATTTGTTGAACTGTTGAATTACTTGAAGTTCAAACATCGGTCATGGTCGAGCTTGGCCTGGATCGATTCATAACAAAAACAAAACATCTGTTATTGGCACGGCTATGAAGATTTCAACGAACTTCTTCATTGAATAAAAATATCCGTAGCAATAACACGAAACTTGAATAAATACAAGATGACTGACAGATGGCGATGAGACAGTTAAGAGTCGACAGTGGAGGGCGACAGGCGAACCTAGAGTGGGTTTGTGGCACTATCGAACCCGGAGTGGGTTTGCGACACTGTCGAACCTAGCGCGGGTTTGCGACACTGTCGAACCTAGCGCGGGTTCAGGGCGATAAAGCCTTCTTGACAAACGTCTTAGCAAGCTGTCCTTAAGAGAATATTAATAGTGTTCATTTGGTAAGGAACCTTTGTGAATTATACCACTGATTGATTATGTGTTGACTTGTCCCGTTTGGGGAATATATGGAATATAGCTTTGTTGTGTCCTGATAATTGTGTCCGTTAAAATATTAGAATGTGATGAATTTGAGACTTGTTTTATTTGTCAATAGCAAGTCAAGAGGAAAACAAGTTTGTTCTTCCTGACTACGTCCCAAGCGATAGGGCTTATAGCTTCACTAAGGCTCTAGTCGCGACAGTATTAATACGTGTATATTCATCTCGGTTTAAAAAAAGAGAGAAAATTAAACTTCCAATCTACACAAGATAATATGGAGTGCGGCTGCTCCATTCCAGAACCCAGTACGTGAAAAAAACAAAATTTGGAGAAAAACGAGTTTAAGTGTTTTTATTTGGCTTTGAAGGGGTTGCACATACTAGGTTAGGGGTATGTCATATCTCTGAAATTAGTACAGCTATCAACAAACCGGTCAGGTTGAAAGATGCGCCTAAACACAGTATATCCAAAAATATTGAAACTTCATTTTCTGAAAAAATGTTGCTTACTGTGTTTTGGAACGGAGCAGCCGAGTGAGCACGTAAGGGTTGGAACAAATTCGTTGAAAGCTTGATATGGCCATTGAGGAAAAAACGCTCAAACACGTCGATTTCTTTTCAGTTGCGCATTTTTTGGTACAATCATATTTTTGATGACGTCATCACTGTCCGAGTTATGACGTTATTATATTTTTTTGTCAAATGGCAATACCCCATTTTGATAATACCTTCGAAAAGAACACATTCGTCTGTGTATGTATGTAATTTTTTTTTATGTTACGTAACAACATTTTCAGAAATCAATTCAGGATACTAAAAAACGCATGTTTCTAATTTTTGTTGCAATGGCAACACTGACTGTAAATAAGCTTTCAAAATTACTTTTTATCGGCTCTATACCCACATCATCAATATCCTCAGCTATTGATTATGGGTACCAGCAAAATGGAGCGCATACGCACTACATGTACGTGAATACCTGTTTCACAATAGATGGATTGGCAGACGAGGATTTCAACTAATGTTTTCCAAGAGTTTCAATATCGCCTTCTGAATTGTCAAGAGGCAAATGGCTTGCAATTCGAAAACTTATTTAATAGTTTGTAGTCCTGTTGTCATATATGAATTACAGTATTATGAAAGAAATATCTTTTATTTACGGTTACGTAACATGAGAAAATATATGACATCCATACACATATCTCGAACAGTGATGATGTCATCAAAAATATGAATTGAACAAAAAATGCGCAATTGAAAAAGTAAATCGACTTGTCCGAGCATTTTTCCCCAATGCTCACATCAAGCTTTTAGCGAATTTGTTCCAACCATTACGTGCTCCTGTTACTGCTAACAGATGTTTGGACATACTTTGTCATCATCTGTTTAAAACTGTTTCATTGAACGTTACTTGGTTTGTTTAATAGTTTTTCCTAACTTTGACCTTCAAATTGTTTATATCCAAGTAAGTGCCCTTCAGGCTCAAGAAAATTGGTTTCAACGTCCTCTCTGACTTTTTGGCCTGCAGATTCACTCTAATGTCTCAAAGGATGAAGTCTCCGAAACCGGTCTTTTGTAGGTTGCTTAAAGAGCATGCAATATAAAACAAAACAAAGTGGCAGTGAGTGATTTCCCTTGTACTTATGGAAATTGTGCTTATTAAAGGAGTACGTGGATCTCACGATCCAAAGTAAATATATTGAAACTACCAGCAGAGCCGAATTGACAGTTTTTAAGTATATTTGAACATAAATATTTATTTCAATCAGTTTCCGTTCATCGATGTTTTGAGTTATAACCGCTTATATCAGAGATCCCGTTCAATCTCACCAACACAAATGGGTTGACAATTCGTATATAATACAGTGGGTCCCGTTTGAAAAAAAAAAAGAAAATGAAGAGTAGTCTCATCAAATGGTAGTTGCACGTGGATCAAATGCAAGAAGTCAATATCTCTACGGCTCTTTAAATTTTTTTGGGGTATTGAATCGTTGTTGCCTGTAAAATAATACATATTGATAATCCGTTAATGTTTGGCTTTACACTCATTCCCAAACAGTACCCATAACTCGCTGACCGCTCACGAACTGCCCTGAAACTCCAAATTTTCTTGGGTATTTTATGTTTTTTTTTCTTTCAAATTTTGGTCTTTTGTTCAACCGACTGCATCCTTACTAGTATCGCTCAAGAGTATTCAAGAGACTTACTTGTGCTAGTCAGGAAACAGTGTAGATGTCTACCTTTCATGTGGATGGGAATAACTATCTGCAGACACGTTTCGAGGTTCTTGCCTGTAATCCAAACTTCCTCTCCTATTCTCTTTCTGACCATTTTTGTTCGCCTCAAAATACTGAGTAATTCTCCTTTTTTGACTTATTAGGAGCGACCTTTTTGGCTTGATAAGCTTTGTCATCTTGTCTGTCCTTCTCGAGCCTTAGTACAATTGCTGTATCTTGATTCATCTCAGCAGTTCCATTGAAGTGAGCGAACTTTTAATCAGTAGTATAATTCTCTGACACATTTGCTCCTTCAAAGGTTAGTCAATAATCGTTGATAATAGCGAGTATATTATTCGTTTTAGCAATAGAATCTCAGACAAAGAAGATTATTTACATAATTTAACACTATACTCAATTCGGGTTTCATTCTCTCAGTTACATTGTTGGATACCCATTTTTTTGTCTACAGAAATTACCATTCATTTGCTCCTCTTGTTATTTTTTTCACGTGCCTTCTCATTTAATCTGTTTCTGTTGTTTCCTGTCTTCTCGTTCTCATCACGGTAATTTTTTCCTCCTGTTTGTTTAGTACAGTCTACTCAGTTTTCAGACGAGGATCGGTTGTAACACCACCAAATTTGGCATGCTAGTAGTTGATACCATGTCAAATAAGAAAAAAAAATGTTTACCAAAATTCCGTGGGTGGAACCCAAAAAAAAATTAATTAAATTTTTTATTTTTTTTGGTTTTGTCTTGGAATAAATTGAGTTTAAAAAATATGGTTTGAATAGGGTTGACGATCATTCAATTCTCTACAAGAATGATCCCCGCTAATTCCCTATAAATTGAGCCTGTATCCTCAGAAAACGTGCTTGAACGCCGACATCAAATTTCAGGCTCGTGTTAGTCCGCCGCTGCAAGTTCCGGCGGTGCCGAACGTTAAATGTGTCATAACTTTGCTAAAAATAATCAAAAAATTAAAAATAAAAGTGTATTTTGGCCGTGAAGACTTCTTCTTTTTCATGCAAATATAACATGTAGATATCTGAGTGGTTGTTTTTACCACGTTACATAATCCAACTACGTTTTTTACGAAGGATGCAGAAATCATAGATGTTAAACCGGAATAATTGCACTGAAGCAGGAACTATTTCCCTCTTTAGACACTAGGCAATGATTGAACTCACAAAAACAACTCCAAGATGTGTTATAATTTTAAAAAATTCAGAGGCTGTCCAAAAACTCATTCTTTTTAAACGATAGATAATTTTGTTGAACCATGGGATTAGTATCTCGACTCCGGTTTCCGGCTTATTATAGACATGTCAAACCCTACTGTCATGAGAAGTTTTTTGTTCTTGCTGTGAAAATTTGAGTCTATAATTGGGAAATTTCATGGTAAAAGACACTAATTGATATTATAATAGATCCAGCTGCGATTGTCCGTCTGAAAGTGAGTAGAAATTCATTTCAGAGCAGACAGGACATCAAACATTCTTAGAATGGATTGGAGTTGTATTGAATGCTGTGGTACCTATGAAATTATTATTGCTTATCTTTTACAAAAAGTAGGGTGGAAATGTGTCAGGGTATTGAATTATTCTGGCAAAGTGCATATACCACAATTTTCTCTCTCCCAAAAAGAGATACTCCATTTGAATTTGTTGTGTAGAAGTTTTTCCTAAAGGAATTATTTGAGTTGGTAACTAAGTCATACAAATATTCTTTCCCCAGGGGTATTCGAAGTAAAAATAATGGAATCCTAATTATCATGCACTGATCTTTTCTGAAGTAAAAGCTGTGTGCCAACAAGTCTGTTTTCAGGATTTTGAAATTTGTACATGCAGAATTGAAAGTACGTACACAAATCGTAGAGTTTTTTCCGTCCCAGGACAATTATATGAATAAATACGTTTTCACTATATTTTCCTGAATAATAATAATAATACATAATTTTTTAGAATTGTTTGAGAGAATGTTATATAGATATATATGCGGTCGGATAAGAGGGAACGTAGGGGTAGATTTAAATGGTTGAATTTAAAAAAATGCAATTGTAAGATGTCACGAAAGAGAGGGATTTGTTTTATTTGCAATACAGATTTTGCCAGGATTGGTGTCTTTTCACTTTAGCAGGGCTGGAAACATTGATTTCTGTGAGCAGAGAAAGGGGTTTCTCATACAGAAAGCTTGATGAACTGGCGGACGTCAAAGTAAATGTAAAATTTCTACAGATATACACACTCAGGGCTTCAAGCTCTAAGAAGTTCAAGTATGGCAATGAAAAATTTCATAGCCCTGACCCTCGAATCGGTTCATATTCTCCAATGGAATCCAAACTCGGGAACGGTTCAGAAAGCTTTGATTCCTCGCATTGCTGTTTGATCTGTGTCCAAAAATGTGTACAAGAATGAATCGACCGCTCAGGACAGTTTCTAAAGCACCAAACGAAACTATTAAAAATGTTGCAACTACTTGTTAGGATGAAATTTCGAAAGCAGTTATGACGAGCCCATGTATATTTAGTAGCGGTTTTTGCCAATCTCATAATTCTCATAATATTTATTCATGAATTAAATGTGAGGCTTATCCATAATCTCAAAAAATATTCTCATTTTTTGTCTACAATGGCGGCTATTCCTAATCGCGATTTTAGGACGATTAACACTGTTTCCAGAGCTCGAAAAGACGGATTTGCTTCAAATATGAAGCATTAACCTCACCGAAACTAACCTAACTCAGCCTCCTAAAAGGATCAGAAGACTACTTTGTAATTTCGTTTATTCTATCGAAGCCGTTTCACGATAGCCTTTTTACTTTCCGAGAAAACTCCATTTTTTTTTTCAAGTCAAAATTGTTTTGTGTTCCACCCCTGATTTTTTGATAAACAATTTTTTTTTCAACTAAACATGATGTCAAGAAGTCACGTGCCAAGTTTCATAGTGTAACAATTCATCCTTCGGTTTTGGCAAAAATTTTCCTGTGGATATTGAACTATGGAACTTAGGAGGGTAAGGCAATTTCCCTGTTTATTTTTCGTTTCCCTTATTGTTCTTCAAACTTTTCCTTCTTTTCTTAATCGCTCTTACCAACCCGAGTATAACAATGAAAATATACAGTCCTTGAACATCACAAATATAAAATAAGCTCTGAAAATTTGATGCAATTTCATAACGTTCAACAAAATTCTTCTCGAATTCCAGGTGTTTTCATATCATTTTCTGTAACAGAGTAAATTTGATTTTCCTAATCAAGATATTCATATCATGGCCTATAGTTTGATTGATATATCGACAGATCCTGTTGATAATTTTTCAGATGCAAGACTCAAGTATAATCCCGTTACACATTTTTATCTTCACATCAATCACATCACAGGATTGAATCGAGATTAATTATATCTCCAGTTCATTTTCATGGGAAATGGAAGAAATTGGAATGTTTCATCAATGTCCGCAATAATTTAGTTTTCCCCCGAAACCACCCTTTTCCATACATTAATACATCCTAATGAAAGTGATTTTTCTCGCCTGCTCCCTACCCGCTCGTGACCCCGTCACTCCTGCTTCATCCTATCGTCAATCTTTTAATCCTAGACAGATTAATTTATTGAATTTGATACCCCACTGCACCACATGGCGTCAATCTGTAATGCATGGGGATGTTCACGTTCAAATCTTGTTTGTTGGAAATGACGATATATACCAGTAATATTAGATATTGTTCACTGGGGTAACTAACAGGACAGAACAAACATCAGGATAGTGAAGTTAATAGGATATGGAGTGTCTGGCTCGGTCTCTAGCGCTATGACTTATCCGAAATACTCTCCAGGGAATGGCTGATAAATATCGTCAATAATGGCCTCTTGTAACCGAGGTAATCCTATCGATAAATTTGTTTAGCTCTTCAACATTCCATAAAATATTCAAACTTTTCATTATGTGATGGTATCGTACGTAATTTCCGAGTGAGAATTGAAATGTTCAACGGATTTAACAAAAATCAGAGAGAGCCTGAATTATATCAAGAAAGATATGAATGAAGATTCCAGGTTCCGAATGTACTACC
This sequence comes from Chrysolina americana, assembly GCA_958502065.1. Classification (NCBI taxonomy): domain Eukaryota; kingdom Metazoa; phylum Arthropoda; class Insecta; order Coleoptera; family Chrysomelidae; genus Chrysolina; species Chrysolina americana. The sequence goes on along the minus strand of OY293415.1, from coordinate 33,607,601 downwards.
CTATTTTGACAATAATTTCCCTCATATTATATAAACCAATCAAATGCCATAATTTTCTCAATGAGAACAGGACTTTTTGAAAAAACTTCCTCCAGCCCGTGGTATTTTTAAAACGGTGTTTCGTTTCTAGCTTGTGTATACTTTTCCATAGTTACGACAATCACGGTAAATATAGAAACGTCAGTTTGATGGTTCAACTCTTCAACTGACATTGATTACACAAGATGAACCGTTCTTGCAATATGCATTTAGTCCATAACATAATGCATTCGTGAAATGTTCTGATCGAATATCCCTTCAAATTGCAGAATTTCCAAAATACTTTCACCATTCCAGGAACTCAAACTGTCTTGCTGTACAAAACACCACTGGAGCAAGCGCTCGTGGTGTTTCTAACCACCACAGTTTTCGTGCCAGCAAGGCGAAAGTATTTTACGAAAATTATGCATTTTGTCATATTATATAAGCCAATCAAATGCCATAATTTTCTCATTTCGAACCAATGAGAACAGGACTTATAGGAAAATAGTTCCTCCAGCCTATGGTATTTTCAAAACGGTGTTTCGCTTCTAGCTTGTGTATACATTTCCATAGTTACGACAATCACGGTGAATATAGAAATGAAAGTTTGACGTCTCAACTCTTCAACTGACATTGATTATACAAGATGAACCGTTCTTGCAATACGCATTTAGTCCATAATATAATGTATTCGTGATATTTGTGCAGTATACGGTTTTAATGGCAGTCAGACTAGTGAAGTCACGAGTTGTTCTCTTTACAAAGCCCAACATTTTCGTAGACCTATTGACAATGGAAGTTATGTGATATTTGAAGGTCAGAGAGTCGTCGAAAATTACTCCAAGATCCTTGATACGGTCAGCAGCTTTAATAGGCTGGCCATTGATAGTATAATCAAAATTGAGGGGTTGATGGAACCGACTTAAAGTATGATACGGCATTTGTTTATGTTTAAGTCCATGCCGTTTATAAAAGCGGCTACTCACACACCTGCCGCAGGGGCAATCTAGGATGTAAAAGTGGGGTTGACCCTTAATTGTCTCCTAGATTGTGACGTGTGTAGGCAAGCAGGGCCAATTTCCTAGATCGCCTCCTTTGCAGGACGGCAGGCGCGCCGGACCTTCCTTGCTTCCTAGATCGGCTCCAACCGCCCTGCCACAAGTCGCGTGTGTAGCGTAATTGGGGCAATTTTGACTCAATCCTGTAGAGAAGGCCGTGCGGAGTGTTCGTTTTTATTGTGCAGCTCGCTGAGGTGGATCGAATATTATAATTGAAATCGAGAAAAACCAGGAGCGAGAAGTTTGGACGCGGGTTATAGAAGTCTTTAAAGACCGGCCCCACATGTGGGATAAGAAAAACAAACAATATTTCAACAGACATGACCAATTCTTCATCCAGTACTTCCTTTTTTTTTTTTTCTGTAGCATCACGGAAGCAGCCAAGGCAATGCCAATCTTTTGATTATTTGAAAGTGTTGGCAACATCTTCACAACTCAAGTGATAGTAACAGACTATCACTTGAGTACGTTCACTGTCGCACTGAACTGTAGGTAGGTGTGTAGAGACGCCTCCTAGATTGCCCCAATCACCCTGCACCCTAGATTGCCCCTGCGGCAGGCGTGTGAGTAGCCGGGATAAAAGTTTGTGCATCCCCTAAATCTAAACACGCATCAACGAAATAAAGTAAAACATGCGTAATGTACGAGGCGCAATAGAAAACTTGATTTTGAGCCAGTAGTAAAGTACCCTTATTTTGGAAAAAATTAAAAAAAAATATTTGGAAAAGTTGTTCGGCATTGAAAAATACATCTGGATTTGAAGTTATGGCCATCTAAGAGAGATTTTATATTTTCACCAATTTTTTTTTAAATGGATTCTTCAAAAAATAAAATTAGCTCAAAACGATAAATAAACGTCATCCTGTATACAACGATTCATTATAAAAGCGTGTAAAAATACAAATTGCCCAACTATTATGTTAACTACGCTAATTTTATTCTTTTAGTAAATTAAATATCAAAATTTTTGGTGCAAAGTCCTTTTTATTTTGTGTTAACACCTAAAATTGCTCAAAATAATACAGTATTTTTACAAGAAAATACCGTTCAATAATCGCGACTGATAAAACATCAAAATAATATTAATATCTCAGCACAAATTGAATACATTTATTTTGAGGTTTTCACACCCAAAATAACTGTTTTAACTTGGCTTTGAATTCTTTTGAGTTTTCTTTATTTTGTTGGTGTGAGTTTAGATTTGGAGGGTGCCCAAACTATTATCAAGAATAACTTTTTGTTGAAAAACCCATAGTGAAGAAGTTTCCCATATTGTGCGTACTTCGAGGATGACACTGTGTATTTATATACAGGGTGTTCATTTCAGGACTTCCCACCCTAATTTTCTCGAAATGTATGTATTTTTTTGAAAAATCCTAAGACACGTCAACAAACGTTTTGAAGGGGACAAGTTTTCATCAGGAAATGAACGCGCCCCCTGTCATCCCCTGCAAGGGGGAGCTACCAACTTCAAAATTTTAAATACGAAGGGGTATCGAGTGACACCTCATCTTAAAGGTCTTTTTAATCTCTACACGTCAGTGTTTCTTTTTTTTTAATTGATCAATCCGTTCTCGAGATATTTAGGAAATTCTGTTTGCTCCTTCGTACCAATGAAATAAAAACTGTAACTGTTTATTCTCATTCCTTTTAATTCAAACCTAAATTGCAATATTTTACACTACTGTCACTTTAATAATTGCTAAAAATGTTGTCCATTATTGCCCAAACAATGGTATAACCGCTGTTCAAATGCGTGGCGCACATTTTCAAACACTTCTGTTCGAAGTGCTCGACATACTGCAGAAATCCTTTGTTGAAGCTCTTGTAAATTTTGCGGCGGGGGTGTGTAAACAACTGATTTCAAATGTCCCCATAAAAAGAAATCACATGGTGCTAAGTCCGGGGACCTGGGTGGCCACTCTATAGGTCCTCTTCGTCCTATCCATTTACCGGGAAATACGTTGTGTAACCATTGACGGACCGGAAGCACATAATGGGGGGTGCTCCATCTTGTTGAAAATGTAACTCATTTTCGTCAAGAAAGGTGTTTCCATCTCTATCCAGTTGATTTTCAAGAGCTTCAGTAATTAGCGTATTGGTCGTATTTTCTAGCATATCCAAGTACACCTTACCATTTAGATTACCATTGATAAACAATGGACCAATCACTTGATTTCCTAGTATCCCGGCTCATACATTCAGTTTTTGGGGATACTGGGTATGCCCTTCAACAAACACATGGTCATTTTCATTGTTCCAATATCTGCAATTATGTTTATTGACAAATCCATTCAAATAAAAAGAACACTCATCAGAGAAGCAGATATTTTTTAGAAATTCCATATTGTTATTAATAATTGTAGTCATTTGTTCACAAATCTCAATTCGTCTGTCAAAATCGTCTTCACTCAACTCTTGACATATTTTCATTTTATAGGGATGGAATTTATTAATTTTTGTAATTTTGTGGACAGAGCCTAAGGAAGTTGCAGCAGAAATAGTGCGTAACGAAGTATTAGGACTTATGCCAAAATATCCTTACACTTCGATTTGAGTGGCTTCATTCAAAACTCTTGGCTGATCATGTTTTAAATTTGCAACAGATCCTGTCTGTGTAAATTTGGCGATAAGATTTAGGACATACCTATGAGAGGTGTTTTTATCTGGGTGCCTTTCATTAAATATTGCTGCAGTTCGTCGAGCACTTTGATTTTCGGCGCCGTAAATAAACACTATTTCGACTTTTTCGGCTAAAGTGTAAACCATTTTTAATACGACACTAAGGTAAAACACGTTAAAATTTCCACAGAATTAGGGAATGTAATAAACTAAATTATTCTTTCTTGAAAATACTTTAATACCTATTCTTATCAATCAAAATAATTAGGGACTACCTACCATACAACTTATAAAATTGACTATAACACTATACCTACCTGGAAATCTCAAAACATACCTACTACTTAATTGAATTAAATTTAACAAAGGGGAACTATTCAGGTCCAATTGATCATTTAATAATCAAGTTGCATTTTTCAATTCATTAATTTCCAAGAATTCTTAATAATTAAGCCTAATTCCCTTATTTTCCACATGAAGAAATTCGAAGTTTTCATCGAAGTCATGGCCTTCCTCCAGAATATAATTAATTGTCTTATTTATTAGTGTCGTAACTGTGGATTTCTATCAAGTAACGGCCACGTCAATCCAAACATTTTTAATACATTGCTTTATCACATGGTAAACTATGGTGAACAATTCAATATGTCTTTTGTTTTCTTTAACAAGTACACTTTTAGAGTACACATTTTGAGCAATTATTAAAGTGACAGTAGTGTAAAATATTGTAATTTAGGTTTGAAGTAAAAAGAATGAGAATAAACAGTTACAGTTTTTACTTCAATGGTATACGGAGGAGCAACCAGATTTTTCTAAATATCTCGACAACGGATCGATCAATTAAAAAAAAGAAACACTGACGTGTAGAGATTAAAAAGACCTTTAAAATGAGGTATTACTCGATACCCCTTCGCATTTAGGATTTTGAAGTTGGTAGCTCCCCCTTGCAGGGGATGACAGGAGGCGCGTTCATTTCCTGATGAAAACTTGTCCCCTTCGATACGTTTGTTGACGTGTCTCAGGATTTTTCAAAAAAATACACACATTTCGAAAAAATTAGGGTGGGACGTCCTGGAATGAACACCCTGTATATTCTTCTCTAGACCGCGTTCACTGAAAAAAAATACCATCTGGCCTCGAGAGTCCGAGATGATCAGCTTGACTCATCCTGATGTATAGACCTTTTCATTTAAGAAACGATTAGCTTTTGTTCTGTATATTGCGGAAACAACGACATGGAAGGAGGTATTCCAAATTTATTTAGGGTACAAATAATTTAAAGCTAAGTTCTTGAAGATCTAGAAACTCAGATCCCACTAGGAATTTTGCTGAAATTCAAAATTTTTATAAAAGTATTTGGAGTGGGAATTGTTATTTTCAATGTTCGACTCAATCTACTGCAATTCTAAAAATGAAATAATTCTCGGATATCTCGAATTTTGAGCTCTATATATATCTGCATTTTAGATTGATTAGAAGTTTTTTACATTAATGAACAGGGATTTAAAATAGCATAAGAAAGCTTGAAGTTTTAATGTGCTTCTTACTCATTTCAATTTTAAAAAGATGTTTGATTAAATTTAAATGAAACTGAAATGACTGAAATAAGGGCTACTGTTCACGTTCACAGTAGCGATATCCAAAAATATTGAAAATAAACCTATAGTATTATTTACGGATCGTGACTGAACAGTAGACTTAAGTCTAGTTCGTACCCTCGCGAACTTCGCAATTTTTCTGCGATAAAATGGCATACCGGACCAATCGTTGATGCAGATCCATGTCGGCAGCCATTTTATTCGCAGAAAAACTGCGAAGTTCGCGAGGGTATGAACTAGACTTTAAACTCGAGGAGTTTCAAAATTCTTCGGCGTTCCGCAGTACGTTGAGGTTAGGTTTTTATTCATAAAAAAATACAAACCAAAGCGTCTGTATATTTAACAATACAGTCAAACTGTAAATGTCAGGTTCTCTACAGATCTAGCTGTTAATTTTATTTTATGATTACTGCAAAGAACTATCCTATTTTTTTTATATAAAAACAAAAAACTAATTGTATTTCTAATCGGTTCACAATGAAATAATGCTCAGCAAGTTATCTATCTAGGGCATCTTGGTGTCGTTTAACCTGAAGCAGTCAGTTTGATTCTTTATATATGATAAGTTATGATGTCACTATTTCCTCATAATTTAGCACTAAGAATGGCAATGAAAAAATTGTATAGTGTATTCCAAGCAGTTATTCGATGTCCATATCAAAAACGTTAGTGCTATGTCCTCCATTTTTTTATGACTTGAACTTGGCTCTTCAAGTTGACTGTCATTCGATATTTGAACAAACTTGGAGTGAAGTTAGTACTTTGAGGAGTAACACCTATATCAAAAGCCCAAATAGAGTAGCGAATATAGCATATAACTGCAGATAATATATCAATGAGGCCAAGCCATCCTTCGGAAGGGACGTTAATCTGGAGTCAATGGATATTGGGTTTGTTAGACATCTAAGTGTACACAGTGGCTTCGGTGATAAACCTTGGTAGTAGAAATATGCTGAAGTTAAATAAAGCACAAAGGGAGAAATCTTACATGTTCTCGCTGAAAACCGATGATTGAACTTCCTGTTACAACTGCTGCATGAATCCACCGTATCACATAGAAACAGAGCTAAATGTATCAGCAGATTCATTGAATCTGTTGGATCTCCTCATAGATCTCTCAGATGATAATTTAATTTATGACTTACCTCTTGCATGCTTCACTAAAGAAACAATAAAATAGACGGAGCCAATGGCTCAATGGTTCTAGAAATATGTTTTGTGTTTCATTGCATTTTATTGAAATTACAATACAAAACATCAGAAAATATACATCATATAAGTTCTTTCAAAAGACACTTGACAAAAAACAACTTATGCACAAGTATACTAAATAAACAGTATAGTAACATGATTTATATTGAAGTAATAAAATAAAACCGTGGTAATCAAAACAAGATTTAGATTTATCAACAGTAATATAATTTGTTTGGAATTTTATTATTACACATTTCATCCTTGGAATACATACATACATACTTATTCAATTCGCTCAACCAGCTGTTATATGATAGAACTCGAACAGAACTGTTCCAGCAAATAATGGGACAATTATCAAGCAAATTCGACAAAAATAACTCAACAATGATACAATGAGGACAATATTTTAGAAATAAATTTTTTCACATCGTATTACTAAGAACCAACAACTGAACTTATCTTCATGCAAAAACTTTTTTTGTTAAACTGTTAATCTTCTGGTCATTGTTACTAAGTGTTGGTCAATTCATGTACCTATCATACATAAATCACTTGTTAAAATCATCAATTGTCTATTGGAATCAACAAAATTCTACTTGGTAAATGTTTTTATACACTCGATGATTTTTTATACGATCCACTGTGTTTTCCTGTACAGAACGAATTTGTATTTTTTCCATGTATTACTATTTTATAATTATTTCTTGTATTTTGTCATATTGCTCCCTAGTAGACATTTTCTTAACTACTACACAAAATGAAAATTTTTTATATTTGAAGGCAATAAAGAATTTGTATACCTACAGGTTTGAACTCCCATCGATGGCAATTCGATTTATTTCATTTTATGTCAATAAAGCTCTTTTATTATTATAACTTTTCAAAATATCAGTTGTAATTGTTAACAAGTGAAAATCTCATTGACATAAACTTCAATTGATATTTGTTTTCGTTCTACTAAGTTTATACAAACATTTATATACTTCCTGTAATACAAATACTCAAATTATGGGTCTCTGTTGTATTGCTCGAATTTCTTCAGTTCAACTTTGATGAATACTTTTACAATGGGATCTCTGTTCTGTGTTTCATTGGATAACAGGATACATCATGAAATGATGGACAGGTTGAGTTTTTCTCATGCAACGTCTTCACTCAAAAGGTTTACCTGTATGCACTATGTAATGTACAATTGTTGGAATGCTTGCTGTGAAAAAAAAGGAATAAGCTCCGAAAAAATATCACTATGTTGAAAAAGTAAATAAAAAATCAAGCAATAAGCGAAAAATAATTTATTTTGTTTTTTGTCCTGTTTTTGAACTTTTTTTTCTAAAAAGAATTACAAATTTCATAAGGCGTGGTCAATGGAATAGTGAATACCTGCCAAATTTCAAGTTAATCAGACAACTAGAAGAGGGTCAAAACAGTCTGAAAGATTTCAACTGAACTTGAAAACAAAGCTAACGAAAAAGAAATGAACAAAGGAAGTTAAATAAAAGTTTATACATAAGGAAGTTAGCAGCCTTACCCACAATAAATAATTCTTCAACAAGTTGAAACTTCCTTGATAGTTATCATGAAATGTAAGTGTCTGAATAATTTGATAAATTGTAATTCTCTTCAATTTGATGCAACTGCTTAATTATAAAATAATTAATAAGTTGGGGCTTCCCTTCGATATTTTTTGCCATTTTTCAATCAATTTCTTTGTCCTTGAAAGCTTTATTTTGTAAAAAATAAAAAGTTATTTTATGAATACAACCCAATGTGTATTATTTTCTACTTTGAATGCTTGATAGTTACTTTTTTTTAAATTTTATTATATTTTGATATTCGATTAGGATGGTAATTTATGAAAATCTAAGGATATTTTTTCTAATGAGATTTTAATACATTCTGATAAAATTCTATTTTCATCTAGTGGTGCCTATTGAAAGATCTTCAAATGTTTCTTCAACAAAAATTCTCCTTGCTGAATTTGTGCAGTTCTCCAGTTTAATTTATGTCTTGCTTTTCCTCTTTCTTCAGTTCAGTGGATTTAAATTGTTTTTGATATTGGTATAAAGACCAGAGTGAAATATGATAGTTTGTTTAGTACAATGACTATTATACTATTTAATTTTTTTAAGCCCTACCTAGAAGTATCCAAATTTTGCAAATGATATTAAATGCAGGATCTCATATATTCCTTGCAGGAATACTTTAAACAAGAATGCAGAACAACAATTACCTTCAACGACTCAACTTCCTTCCAAGTAAATATTGAAGCATCATGTTTTGATTCGGAATAATTTTTTCCACCATTTCACTGAAAACAGAAATATTATTCAAATGTTATTGAAAGAGTTAAGAATGATATTTTTAGCAACTTAATATTTGCTTGAAATGTTTGTATTCAGAAATTGATAACAGAAGAAAGGAAATACACATGGGTAAATTTTATGTAACTGAAATTGTACACTTGTACCAAATAAATAAATCTGAGTTCAGAAGGTTGATATACTGCTTGGAGCAAGAAACCCATTTGTTGTATGGGCCCGCATCATATGAAAATGAAAGCTAAGAGTGGTAACGTAAGTTATCCATTACAACATACTGACACTTGAACCAAACAACAGAAACGTGATTTTCTTTCCATTATGTTACAATAGATTTGTATTCAGAAAATATATGTATATTGAAAACATGTGATCATTAGATTAAAAAATAAAATATAATTAATAATCAATGTAAGTTCAAATTGGTTCCTACCATCAAACATATTTCTTTTGAAAAGTCTATATGAATTATAATATTGTATATAATTAATTTTTTCAAAGACATTCCATTATTTACCTGTTAGTTTCAAGCCCATCATCACTCTGAATGTTGACGTGGGTGTTGAACAAACTGAAGGCTTTGAATCCACAAAATGTCTGGAAGTGCAAGAAATTATGAAAAACAAAACATAGGAGTAGATATACAAAGCTGGTTCTGCCTCACTTTCATGAGGCAGAAACAGTGTTGCTCCACACGGTGAATCTCTCGATGGCCGCGTCCATCGAGTTCTTGCCGTTGGTGGAGGGTTGGTGCTGAAGAAGATGACGTGTTCGCCGAAGAGTTTCGGGGTGGAGGGGTTCAATACGTTGCACCCTAAGTGGGCGATGAAGCGGAAGGCAAAAAAACATGGCGGCGATGGAGCGGAGGGCAAAAAAACATGGCGGCGATGGCGAAAGTTATGAAAAAACGTCCCTCACGTGATTCGCTGAGAGCAATTGGCTGAAAGAGAAAAAAACATGGCCGCCGCCACCTCAATTGACAAAACAAAAAAATTAAATATGAAAAAATGTCTACTGTCTTAGAACACACACACAACAGAAAATTATGATGGACTTACTATTAATTCACTCGCTCTCGAATGAAATTCCAAAAGAAAAAAAATACGTCTCCGCCGCCGTGAAATAGCGATAAGGCACGTATGTTGAATGTTTACTGTCTGCTCTCTCAAGTTGAACGAAATTCTCAGTAAACACGACGATGATCCATTTTTGACCTTGAATTTGTTTTTCAGATTTAATCGCACATCCGGTGTCTGTTTACGCTGCTCGAGCTAAATTGACCTTGGAGTTGTTTTTTTTTTTATTGCGCAATTTGGGTTTTCCCCAGATCGACCGTTGCGTGGGTTACGCGAACTCGGCGTGGAGGTGGACGGCGTGGGTCACGTGACACAGAGAGTTAATACGTACGTTCACAGCGAGCCTGCGTCATTTCATTATCTGCGTTCGGAGCAACAACAAGTGCCTCTCTGCCGCTCATCTGTCTCTCGGTTTTTCCTATACAAGTGTATTGTTTTTTATTGTGAGTGCCATTTAATTCGTAATTTGCAAAGGTCAGTAGTAGTAGTAGTTATTCTTTTTTGTATTTTTCGCGATTGTTTCACGTGTGCCTATTTCTTTCGATTCACTTTTTGTAGTGTTTCTTTTTCAAAAAAAATTCAGAAAAGTTCATTTGTCATATTTGTTTTTCGTCTCATACAGAGTATCTCTCTCACAAAACGTCATATTTTTTTGTTTTTCATACAGTGTGTGTGGATTGCATTTTTTATCATAATTCCTTCTCATACAGGATTTCTCTCACAAAGTTCCATTTGCTATATATAGTGTGATTGGAATATTTTATTTTTATCATATTTATTTCTCATACACGGGGTGAATCATAAACATCATTTTTCATTTTGAGTGAGTGAGTGAGTGAGAGTTATAATACAGCGTGTATGAATTTTTTTTCATTTTTCAAATGATTTCGCAGATGTCTCATCTTCTCGACGAAATGAACAAGATTTCGTTGGCTTGCAGAAAGAACCTGCGGAAGTTGTCTGAGCTACCGAAGGACGAACCCCATCTGATCCTCGGCGCTGAAGCGAAAACAACCAAATTTGGAGAGTCCATCCCAGTGTAGTTGGAGGAGTGTAAAGTATTCCTGAAAAATCGAGTGACTGGTGCATTCAAACCCATCCTCGACAAATTAACCGAGTCCCAGCATATACTCATCTACAGGGGCGAGCAGAAAATTGCCAATCAAAATCATCCGCAGCAGCTGTTTGAGATCGCTAAAGCCTGAAGACGCTGACGCCGCCGCCGTTGGAAACAAAGAGTGAGTTTCTTGTATTTTCATTTGACATTTTCTTGAAATTTTGTGTGTTGCACACAGTATGGAGATGGTAGCCAAGTTGCGTAAGGCCAAAAAAATCATCAAAAAGGGTTGTACTGATGAAGAACGCAAACATTGGCTAGCCCATTGCAAGTACACCGCCCGCCTGATCAATAGTGCGATCGCGGCAGTGGATTGCATAGGCTCTCTGAGAAAATTACAAACTTTATGTGGACACTTGAAAATTATCCGAAATTCAATCAAAAAGTCAGGTCAACAGCCAGGCGTCGACGTGGTGGTGGGAGAGGGAGTCAAATCAAAATTAACATCTCGAGTAAAGTGGGAGGACTTGAAATCGGCATTTTCCTCGCGTTTACGCACCGGTATAATTATAAATTTGAAACATAAAGATATTGGGCAATTTTTTGGTGATGCATTCATTATATTCAAAAGCAGAATTAAAAATTTATCAAAAAAAAAACATCCAATCATCAAAGTCAATGCGACATTTTGTGGTAAATTCGTGAAAAATTCCTTGAATCAAGAACAAATAATAAGCGACTATAAATATTTCAGCACTAAAAACGTTGTTATCGATAGGGGTACAACTTTGAAAGAGTGGTTCCTAGAAAATGTCATCGATCAAATTCAAAACAAACTGTCGGAATTCGCGGACAAAGAAAGTGGCTGGAATCTTCAGAAAATTGTTAGTTTGGAAATCAATACGAATAAATCGGGCGTGGGAAACGGTTCGTCTTTCATCGAGCTGCCAAAATCTATTGCGAATAGAAAAGCTTGCATTAATTTGAAAAATAAAGATGATGCGTGTTTCGCTTTGGCCGTCGTTTCGGCCTTGTACCCTGTTGAATCGGGTAAAAATACAGATAGAATTTCATCATACCCTCACTATTCAAATGTACTGAACTTGGATGGAATCGACTTTCCTATGAAATTAAAACAAATTACCAAATTTGAGCGATTGAACAATATATCTGTGAATGTGTACACCTTGGAATTGATTCAGCCGCAGGCAAACAAGGAGGCAATTTTCGTTACTGTTCCGAGCCGACTCACGAAACAGAAATTAGACAAACATGTCAATCTTCTCCTCATTCATAATGAATATCACCCGAAACTAAATGATTACGAGGCACCACCACTGGAAATCGCCGATGACGACAACGATATCGGCGATGACATAAAATTCCATTATGTTTGGATAAAGGATTTATCTCGCCTACTCAGTTGCCAACTCAGTAAAGACTTTAATAAAAAATTCATTTGCGACAGGTGTTTAAATTATTTTACGAGTGAGGAGAAACTCGACAGTCATACTGTTGATTGTCAAAAATTAGACGAGAGCAAAATTTCATTTCCTTCGTATGATCACGTAGAATTTCGGGATTTTGTACATAAAGAAATAGTGCCCTTTGTAATTTACGCGGATTTTGAGTCGATTTTGGAACAGTTTAATGACGAAGAATGCACCTCTCATAGGACAAAGTACCAAAAACACATTCCTTTCAGCGCTGGATTTTATTTCAAGTGTGCATATGACGATAATTTGTCATTTTATGATAGTCATCGGGGCCTCGACTCGACGGATTGGCTTGCGGAGAGAATGGGGGCCATAGCCGAATTTGTGGAAGCCAAAACTTTGGATATTGTCCCCATGATCGTCTCACCTCCAGATAGAGCGACAGCGCCATGTTGCCACATCTGCGAAAAACCTTGGAAAACTGACGACAAAATTGTAATAGATCATAATCACTATACGGGAGCGTTCCGTGGATATGCGCATGCGCATTGCAATTCGAAATACAAAAAGTCGTTCGTTGTGCCAATCATTTTCCACAATTTATCCGGATACGACAGTCATTTTATTATTCGAGATATAGCAAAAAAAGGTCGAGTCAGCCTGTTGCCTGTCAACAAAGAAAAATACATTTCTTTCACCCAGTACGACGGCAACACTGACATTAAATTTCGATTCATTGACTCTTTTCGCTTCATGGGCATGAGCTTGGAGCATTTGGTGCAAACACTGACCATCCATGACTTGAAGATTTCAAGGCGCGAATTTGCCCATTTCGATGTCGACCGGTACGAGTTACTCACTCGAAAAGGGGTATTCCCATTCGATTTCATCGATTCGATGGAGAAATTGGAATGCCCAAGTTTGCCAGCACGCGATCAGTTCTACAACAAGTTGAACGATTGTGGCATCACCGATGCCGAATACGAGCATGCGCAGAACGTGTGGCGGTCGTTCAACTTGACAACACTGGGCGAGTACTCTGACCTATACATGAAAACCGACATATTGCTCTTGGCGGATATTTTCGAAAATTTTAGAAATATCGGCCACGAGACATATGGGTTGGATCCTGCGTGGTATTACACCCTCCCGGGATATACTTGGTCCTGTATATTGAAGTACACCCAGTGCAAATTGCAGATACTGAAAGACGCCGACATGGTTCTCTTTGTCGAGCGAGGAATTCGTGGCTTCATCAGTCAGTGCTGCAACACATTCTCCTCGGCCAATAACAAGCACATGGGTGAAAGGTATGACGCCTCCAAACCGTCGACCTATTTGCTATATCTCGACGTGAATAATCTGTACGGTTGGGCCATGATAGAATATTTTCCGTATGATGGCTTTAAATGGATCGAAAATGCAGCCGATTTCGATGTGTCGGAAGTGTCGGACACCTCGCCCATCGGCTACATTCTCGAAGTCGATTTGGAGTACCCCGAACATCTGCATGACAAACACAAAGATTTTCCCTTGTGTGCCGAGCACCGTAAACCGCCAGGCTCGAAATTACCAAAATTGATGACCACGCTGTACAACAAGGAAAAATATGTTGTGCACTACAGGGTGTTGAAACAAGCACTCAAACACGGCCTTGTACTCAGGAAAATCCACAAGGTGTTGCAATTCAATCAGTCGGCGTGGCTGCGTCACTACATTGAATTAAATACGAAATTACGCTCTCAAGCAAAAACTATTTTTGGCAAAAATAACTACAAACTAGCCAATATCGCAGTGTTCGGGAAAACCATGGAAAACATACGGAAGCACTGTGTGGTGAAAATGGTCTCCAAGTGGGAGGGACGATATGGCACAAAAAATCTGATTGCAAGTCCAAATTTCAGGAGTCGCACCATTTTCGACGAGAGCCTCGTTGCTATCGAGATGACAAAGACGGATTTGTTATTCAATAAGCCCTTGTACATAGGAATGTCGATTCTCGATATTTCCAAGGTATGCGTGTACGATTTCCATTACGGCTTCATGATGGAAAAGTACACGCACGATCAGTGCAAATTGATGTATACGGATACTGATTCGCTCATTTATGAAATTAAGTGCGATGATATTTATTGGGATTTGATTAGCAGTCACATTGAAAAATTCGATACGAGCGACTACCCAAGCGACAACCCATTTGACATCCCCCTCGAAAATAAAAAGTACCCGGCTTGATGAAGGACGAAGCCAATGGTCGTATCATGACAGATTTCGTAGGGCTTCGATCAAAGTTGTACACCTATGAGATACAAGGTGGAGAAACCGTAAAAAAATCCAAAGGGGTCAAATACAGCGTTGTCGAAAATCACATCACTTTTGAAGATTATGTGGAATGTCTGAAAAACAATGTGGAAAAAATAACTTCGCAACGCTGTATTCGATCCTTTTCACACAAAGTTTTTAGTGTAGAGCAAACAAAGATCGCTCTCAACCCCCACGACGACAAGCGCTGTTTGATTGTCGGCTCTCATGATACTCTGCCGTGGGGCCATTACAGTCAATTAGATATCTAATAGAATTTAAATGTTTTTTCAGAGAGCACATACCCACACACGCACACACACACCACCACCATGGTAGACACTTTGAAAAATGTATGCTGTCTGCAAGTAGTCAGATGTACATCATCAATAGTTGAATTCATCGAGGCCTCACCTCTACCATGGACGCTCACTGATCGAATTTTGAAAATGTTTGCCGATGAAAAATGGGTACAAATCTATAAGCAGGCTCAGAGCGTCAAACGAAATGTCAATGATTTGAGTCACTTAGAGTACACGAGAGAAATCAGCTTTGAAGATAGGTGTGGAGCTCTCAAAAATCAAGACTGGGAGAGTCATTTGCACGAAGACCAATACTGTGTGTGGGCGAATGCATATCGTATTCCAAAATATAATTTAAGATTTTGCCGCACTTGCTATAAAGCATTCAGAAGGGCTATGCAAAACCATCCAGTTCACAGCATCAGAGACCATCAACATATGTTGTTCGGTGTAAAGCACTTGGACAATATATATCAATGTTGCAAATTTTGGTGTCACAACAGATTTGATGAAGTACTGTTCACTTTGAAAACGAGCAGCCAATGCTACTGTGACCTACATCTGCGTGGTGGTGGTGAGCCCTACGGATTAGATCTCACATATAAACGCTTCATAGGCTCAGGAGATGAGGATTCAGAATTCGATGAATGAGATTGCCAAACAAACACACACACACACACACGAAATTTCAAGAAAATGTTCCTTTCCACACGCACTACATATATTATTAATCAAATAATAGTCGATTATGTTTTATATTTATGATTGAATAAAATCAATATGTAATCCATGTCTGGATATTATTATTATTATTATATTTTGTTTCACCCTTCCAATCTCCCATTCAAAATCCCACATATTTTTAGAGATCACTTTTGCATCAAAAAAGGGTTACTTTTTTGCGCAAAAAAGTATCATCTTTTCATACGAAAAAGTTCCTCTTTTTTCTGCAAAATAGTATCATTTTTTATGCAAAAAAGTGTTACTTTTTCATTCAAAAAAGTAACACTTTTATTGACACTCAGCCACTCAGCTTTCACTGAGAATGCTTCACTCAGCTTTTACCACCATGTCAATAAAGGTGTCACTTTTTATGGAAATATGACAATTTTTTTTTATAAAAAAAATGACCGAAAATTGACATGGTGGAAAAAGCTGAGAATGCTGAGTGAAAGCTGAGTGAATGCTGAGTGAATCAAAATTCACTGAAAATGCTTCACTGAAATCCTTCAACCATGTCAATTTTGGGTAATTTTTTTTATCGAAAAAAGTGTCACTTTTCTGCATCAAAAAGAGCACGTTTTGCACCAAAATTGGAAGAATAATTCAATCAAATATGTGATACTTTTTTACATAAAAATTCAAATGTTTTTTGAAGCAAAAAAATGGGGAAGGGTATTTTCGAGTAGCAAAATTAAAATCAAAAATATTCTGTATTGATGGGTGATCTACAAACTACGCATGTGTCGCACCTGATGGTGCACTGTGAGCAGCACGCCAAGTGTCTACATGGCATAAACAATACATTTAGTTCATTCACAAGACATACACGACACATCATCACCGTGTTCTGTGAGTCTATGTTTATGACATCTGTGGTCACTTTGCTGCTCATGTCACCTTTCACTTGTCGTTCTTCTGGAGCAACATCAGCGCCATCTGTCGGTGGTGGTGGTGGTGGTGGCGGTGTCATCCATGTGTCATCTGTCACTCTGCTAATGACATCTGACACTCTTGGTTCTGGAGGGACATCAGCGCCATCTGTCGTCGGTCTGTGTCTGTGTCGCTCAGAGTACTAACTACGAACGAAATCACAATGGGGGCTCCATCGACGATGGTCAGCCATAGGATCGTCATTGGGCAGCCATCTGAACCCTACTACTTGACACGAAAGACATGCAACTACATCTTCCGAACCGGTATACGTAAAGCCTGCTTCGGCTAACTTACTTGCAGGAAATGTCGAAGTCCAGCTTCGATACGAGTCGAGTCTTGTTTCGTACTGCTGCATCTCTCTCTCTCTCTCTCTCTCTCGGCATACACACAGACACACTGCACACTGCATACTGAATTAAACCGCCAACTCTGCTCTCAATATATACATTTATTTCGTTTCGTAATCAAACATTACTTTATCCGGCAAATAGCATAGCTATTCACGAAAACATAGATTTTTATCATCTTTTGATGATATAATACGCAAGTTTATTGCCTCATCAAATGACAAACCATTGTTTTTAGCTAGAGTTTTTGTACTGCTTAATAAATCGTGATAATATTGACTAAAGTTCATAACATCGTCCCAGTCGAGTTTGATTCGGCTAGTCTTGGCTGCTGCTGCTGCATTCGGGCCATTTCGGCTAGTATAAAGCAACTGATTCAAACATGCTGAAGGACAGGCTGGAGCATATGGTGTATTGGACCTTGCACACGAGTTTCACTGCAGGCACGAAACTCCGAGAAAAACTTATGCCGCATTGCAAGCTCAAAACGTCGGTGTTGCGAAACTCGTAGGTGGCGTTACACGCGAAGAAACGTTCCGCTTTGATGGCCTCCTTGTACATGTCACATATTCGATCTAAATCTGCCATTCGATCTACCCACTCTCGGTCCGATGCTGATCATGATGATAATGATGATGATGAAGCTGACGCCGCCGACGCCACCGACGCCACCGACGCCGACTCGTAACCAGAGGACTCTTCAGAAGACTCGACAACGACGTTGTTCACTGCACCAAACATGTTGACTGACTAATCTCTCTGCACCGTTTGGCATCGGTTTATTTCTCCGCTGCCGCCGCCACCATCACCCCCCACCCTCCCCTCATACACCGGCTCGAGTTTCTACGTCGTCGGGAGCTGAGAGAAGACGATGATGATGAAAGGCCTCCTCTTCCAGTTGAGATTGTGCCAATTTTCCATTGAATTACATGCGATTTGTCGCATCAATCCAACTATTGTGCGTACTATCGAACCCCAGCCATTTCACAAGTACTTCACGACCCTTACACCTGATGATTTTTTCCACTAGATAGACTTCCGGATTTTTTGTTTTTTGTAGTTCTTGTTCATAGAAAGCGCCGCTGATTGGTCGCCCTTCCAAGTCCTCCAGCAAATACGTGATTGGTTGGATAATTTTCACTTTGACAACTTTGAATAGTTCCGTAGTCCAATTAGGCGTATACCCTTTTTCGAAAACATGCTTGGCCTTGCTAATTCTCACGAAATCGCCAATTTTTTTCGACCAGCACGTTCGGCATAATCATACGTTGACTTATACACCTGTTTTTCATTGTCTTTGGTGACGTCACACGGTTTCATGCCGATCGTTCGATGTTTGCGCTGGTTGTAGATTTGGCAATGTCCGGCAAAATGTCCAGCCATTTGTAGGTACCGTTCAAACTGAAATACTTGAAGAGATTCTCCTTGAGAGTACGTATAACCCTCTCTGCGATCGCGGCTTTCTTCACGGTATACGTGCTGTAGTGTTTGATGTTGTACTTTTTCAGGAGAGTCTGAAAGCTGGAATTGAAATATTCAGTTCCGAGATCTGATTGGAGGAGCTTGGGAGATCTTTTCGCTTTCGACATTATGTCACTCATCGCTTCGGTGACGTCTCGACCAGTTTTGGTCTTCAGGGGGCGCACCCATAGGTACTTGGAAAAGGTGTCAATCACCACGAGAATATAATTGAAGTTTTTATTGGCTTTGGAGTATTTTTGAAGATCAGCCAAGTCCATCTGCCACAGATCGTCGAGTCCTTTGATGATGGTACGTCTGCGAGGAAAATTCCTTCTGGCTGGAGCTTGGAGCTCATCAACCAATTGTTTTTTATCAGATGATGATGATGACGTTATTTCGCTAATGGCGGAGTCAATACACTAACTGCACTGGGCGTTACACCTTCTACTTAAGAGGCTGGAATATCAACAATATCCAGTGCCAATTTATCCAAGCGTTTCTTGGTATTTTCATGCTTTTTCATCGAGGGTGACATGAATTTCATCACTCGAATATCCAAGGCTGTTAGATTATTTTTGGCGGTGTCCAGCTCGTCTTTGAGTTTGTGTATGACGTCATCTTTGAGCTTCTGTATGACGTCATCAACGTATTTTTTGTTGGCAACATCATTGAGTGCACTTGGCGTATCCACATTACATATATTCACATGTTCAGCATCAATGTCCCCATTTGTCGTATAGTTGAGTATAACACCAGGAAAATGGTAGGGCTGCTGCTGCTTCCATGCACGGCGAGCTGACGAAGTTTGACCGAACTTGTTGATGCTCATGATGCAACTGTGGCATGCAAAAAAACTTCTACGCTTTTATTTATCGAATATAGCCTGCATCTCTCAATTCATTGATGATGGCCACGATCTCGTTGTCGGTAGAGGTGCTGCCGGCATTTTTGGCGGCTACCAGAATCCTATACCTGTCAACGAGCTCGTTCACATCGTCCCAGTACACGTATTCTATGGGTTTCGTGTTGTATGTCAACTGATCTGGGATACCACTGCCGTCGGTGAGACGACCTCGGCCTCGACCTCCACCACCACCACCTATTTTTGATTGAGGATCTTTGAACATTGGTCGAATCAACTGTTCGTATTTGGCAGTCTGAGATGAATTCAACCTACTTCGCGCATCTACATGCGCACCTGTAGCTGTCAAAATTTGCTTGTATGCCACCAAATCGGCTTTATGGTATTTGAGATTTTTGTAGAAAATCAAACTATATAGTCCCGGAGTGCCCTCGTATGTTACACCATCAATGCGAATGTCCCCCGTATCTTTGTCGAAGTCCATCAGCTTTCTACCGAGCAAACATTGCGCTCTTCGTTTGTCGTAAATGGGGCCGTAATTCACATCTATTTTGCCGGATTTGGCGCGATGTTCATTCACGAATTCAGTTGCTACTTCGGGATAAACTTCCCAGTAGTCATCCTCATCATCATCGTCATAATCACCATAATCTGTGTGGTAGCTTTCTTCATCTTCTTCCTTTTTCATAAAGTCTGGAGTCGATGGTGTCGACGGTTCCTGTTTCTCTTCTTTTTTCACTGTCAGTCGTGATCGCTTGGTGAGTGGCGGCACTGCCGCACTCAATCTTTTCAGCGGCACCGTAATAGGTTTGAATAATTTACTCAGTGCTTCATCATGCTCGGATTTTCCAAGTTTCAGACTCAGATACTTTTTTCGCACAATTTTCGACAACTGATTGACTTGACGTTTGCGTTCAGCTTTAGCAATCTCCGTCTCGATGCGGGGTGATGTGGTCGGCGCCATGGCTTCAGTACGAATACCGTGCCACCTCGCATCACATTTGTATATATTTGTCAAAGCCCAGGCGGTAGCGCCCTTTGTTCACATCAAAGTCTTTGACAATGACCAAAGATCCGAATTTTTCCTTCCAACAGGTGGCGCACATGCGGCGAAATTCCTCAAAGGTGTAATCCGGAGAGACGTGCTCGTCGAAGGCGTGCTTCAAATTCATATCGTCTTACCGAAAAAGCATTATAATGTTGCAATTGTCCCTGATCAGCTGTTTGGGTATTTTCGAGTAGGTTTGACACAAGTAGGTTGGGTCAATACCCTTGTGGCGTGTCATGGCATAGAACTCTCTGATTTTATTCTGTTTGTCACACGCCACATCGTCAAATATGAAAATTGAGTTTTCTTGCGCCTTTGACAGATCGATTACCTCGTCGTTGTCCCTGTATGGAAAATAACCAACGCCCTTGACTTGTTTGAGTACATCGTGCAGTAGCTGATATTTAGGTTGGTACAGCGACTTCGAATAAACGTAAACATTCTCGAAGCGTGCTCCGTTCGGGCTGAACAGCAGACTGAGTACAGCGTTGGTCTTGCCACATCCGCTGGGGCCACAAAATATCGCTCGGAATGGATTCGGTAGCAGGGAGCCGTGTTTACGTGTACCGTCGTCGTCACCGCCAATACCTCCTCCACCAATGGTATCCAAATTGACTATATCCAGAGCCGGCTCTTGTTGCACCAATTTCATGTTTGAGTGGATTGATTTTTTGCTGAAGTGTGTGTGTGTGTGTGTGTGTGTGACCACGCCCACATCTGACATTCGAATGACATTTTGAGTGGAGTACAGTAATGTGAGTAGGTGTGCAACATCATTCGCGTCAGTGTCATGCTGACTGTCGTGCACGAAGGTCTTGGTGTGGTGAACTCTCTGATTAATCATCTGCCATTCGAGCTTCATTTGCCTAGATACCAGTACTGTGGACCGGGTACCAAACTACAGAAGAGATTGGCACGTGGAGACCCTGGTGTGAACCCTTTGGATTCGGCTTGTAAGACTCACGATATTGCATACTCGCAAAACAAGTCTTTGAAGGAGAGACACAAGGCCGACTGGGCGCCGGAAAATCGAGCTTGGGAACGTGTCGAATCAAAAGACGCTAAATTTGGTGAGAAAGCTGCTGCTTGGTTGGTCACCACAACCATGAAGGCAAAATGTAATTTGGGAATGAGTCTGACGAAGAAGAAGACTGCTGCTGCTGCTGCTGCTGCTGCTGCTGCAAAGCCAAAGTCTTTCCGTCGAGATGTGGTTAAGAAAATTACCAAGACTCTGCGAAAAACACTGAAACCTGATCAGCTGAAAGATTTAAGTGCGAAGGCTCTGCGAAAATCCTCCTTGGTGGCACTGCGTGCTGCCCGTGCTCAAGTGAAAAAATTGGGTGGCCGCAAAAAAATCAGAGTACCCCGAATAATACCGTTCGAAGCAAAGAGCGGTGGTGTGTTGCCTCTGCTTCCGATATTCGCCGCTCTGGGAGCGCTGGGCTCGTTGGCAGGCGGTGCCAGGACCATCATCTCCTCGGCCAATGCCAAAAAGAAATTGGAGGAAGACAAGCATCATAATACCGCAATGAAGAGCATTGGTGGTGACAACAAAAATGTAGGAGGTTCCGCTTTGTTTCTCAAGAAGAAATTTTCAAAAAACTCCCGCTGAAGCTGCCCAATAGAGCGTTGTACGATGAGGAATTACTTAAATATGTGAAACGTCTGAAAATACCTAATTTCATTGGTGTTTTCATGCGAGACAACTTACCCCGATCCTCATCATCATCATCGAAATTTCCCAAGTACAGAGAATGCGCAATCATCAATCTGGACTCGAGCAGGAATCGCGGAACGCATTGGGTAGCTTACGTGAAACGCGGACATGTGGTGAAATACTTTGACAGTTTCGGCAATTTGAAGCCGCCGGTGGAATTGGTGCGATATCTGGGTAAAAAAGTGAAAATCTTCTACAACAACGATCGCTATCAGACATTCAACCAAGTTAATTGCGGTCATTTGTGTTTGAATTTTCTATACGAGAACACACTCTGAGTGTGTATACGCGCGCACGCGAAAATGAATAGAAAAGTGGTGACCTTTAATGACGAGCGCAATGAGGTTCATTATAAGGTGACGTGGCGTTTTGCATACAAAACTTCACGCAAATCGTATTGGATGCAAGTGGCCATGGACAGGATACGTTTCGCTAGACGAATAGCGGGAGCCTCACGCGTCTTGAATCCCATACTAGACTCTGAGCACAGAGCGTGCATATGGAATGGTTTAAATAGAAGTACATGACCCCATCCAGTGTCAGTCATGTCTTTGCTGTTGAGAGTGACAGGTCAATCGTCGACGCTAACCGCAGACTTTTCTCCGCCGCTCCAATTGAACGAAGATAACCGAACATATCGAGTGATCAATTCTATTATTCTGTCAAAGGAGCGCCATCTGTTAGCATCATCCAAATACCGACTGGGTGTTACGAAATAAGCGACATTGCCAAGTTTATACATAAACACATCGAGAGGCCGAAAGAAGCAAAGAAGAAGAAGAAGAGAGCCGTAGTGTGTAGTGGCGTTGGCGACGTCGACGACGACGACGACGGTACCAACAAAAGCAAGGCTTCGTTCTCTCTCAAACCCAACACCAATACGCTGCAGTGTGAGATATACAGCAAGCTCTATAACATCGATTTTCGTCCCAAGGATTCCATAGGAAGTTTACTGGGTTTTTCCCCGAGACTATTGGAGGCTGGAAGCGTTCACTCATCCGACCTACCTGTGAACATTATCGTAGTTCGAACTGTTCACATCGATAGTAACATCACATCGGGTGCCTTCTTCAACAATCGCCCGGCTCACACCATATACGAGTTTGCCGTTCGAGAAGACCCCGGCTTTGCCATCGACGAAACGCCCTCGACCAGGACTGTTGCAGTGTGAATTTCCGTGGAGAGACCATCATTATACGACTTGTATTGCGCAAGCTGTCATAAAAAATGGGGTTGGTATTTGATCAAAATGATGATCATGATGCCTTTGGGCATAAAAGTGCAGAGGGTGCTGGCATCAATTCAGTCGCGCAGACGCAGTCGAAGAGAGCAGACGCACACACTCTGTCTCACTCCAGCATACACTTTCTCCAATCGCAAGGACATCATGTTATCAAGACAAGTGCTCGACGTGTACAATCATCCAAAGTTCGACGAATCCATCAACAGAGTTGAGACTCGAACGCACCACCCGTACGTCAAGTCCCTTCAAAATAACGACATCATCGAAATTGTCATTCTGCAGAGCGATGTGTGGATACTGATGAACGATACCCTTGTGTGCATAGAGGGCTCTCTGACTCGTACCGCAGGAACGGGCAATGTTAGATTTATCAATAATGCCGGCGCATACCTTTTCGAGGCCATCTACTATGAAATCAATGGCAAAGAGGTGGACTCTGTTCGATCGCAGGGTATAGTGAGCACCCTTCGATACTTGTTACGAGGAAAATGATGTGCGACACATGAGCACAGCCGGCTGGACCTATCCTGGCGGAACGGTTTACAATGCCCCCGACGGTTCGTTCGCCATGTGGATCCCGCTTAAGCATTTGTTGGGCATATTCCATGACTATAGATATGCCACCATTGGACGACAGTGCATTCGCTTGGTGAGAAGTAGAAATGATAATAATTGCATGCTGATAGAGGAGGTGGCGAATCCAGTAGTCGAAGCCACCACAGCCACACTGACGATCACGAGCGTTGTACTCAGAGTCAAACATGTGGTGCCCAATGACGACATTCGTCTGAAATTGCTGCAGTCCATCAAAACAGATGCTCCTGTAGTGATTTCGTATCGCAAGTGGGACATACACGAGTTGCCTGCACTCACTCAGGGTTTCATCAAGGAAGTTTGGGCTGTGAAAACTTGCACGGCCATGGAGAGTCCCCGATTCGTCATTGTGGCCTTCCAAACAAATCGGATTGGCAATGCGGCTCGAGATGCGTCCTATTTCGATCACATCGACATCAGCGACATACGCCTAACCATGAACAGCGATACTTACCCGCATGAACGTATGCACTTGGAATTCAACAGAAACAACTTTGTCGAAGCCCATTGAGCCTACACGGAATTCTATCCGAGCTATGCCAATTGTCCGAAGAAGCGCCCTCTACTCGATTACGGAGCATTCAAAAGCAGAGCGACCGTGTTCGTAATAGACTGTTCCCGCAGAGCGGAATTCATGAAATCCTCCACTGTCGGTGTCAAACTTGACATCGAGGCCAGAGTCGGATTTCCCGCCAATACTCGAGCCTATTGCATCATCATTCACGACTGTATGCTGGAACACTTGCCCTTGAGAGAGATTGTACGCCGTCTGTCATAAAAAAAATAGTGACATACAGTAGTAACAGTAAGTAGTAGTAACTCTTTGTTTGTGTGTATGTATGTAATGCAGGCATCGACAGGTCGAGAGCGTCAGTTGTAAGCCAAACGTTCAGTTGTTCAGTCGGTGTTTAATCTCGCTCTCTCTCTCCGAGTGTGTGTCTCTCAGGTAATCAAAGCAGTGAATCAGTTCAACAATCATCATACAAACAAAAAACAACAAGATGAAACTCGTAGCCTGTGACATTCAGGGTTTCACTGTGGGTGGTGAATTCCAACCCAAAGAGCTTGCCATCACCGACGGGCATCGCACAAACCACTTTTTATTCAAAGCCGTAGTGCCATTCCATGACCTGAGCGAAGCAGATAAACGGCAAGTACGATATTTGGGGAGAAATATCTACGGTATTCCATACTCTGATGGCTATGTCGAATTCAACTTGATCCAGGAAGTGCTGCGCCCCATCATCGAGGCTGATGTGGTATACGTGAAGGGTAATCAAAAATTCGATTTTTTGCTGAAGTGTGTGCTCGATCTGCCTAAGAGACCACACATCGTCGATATTGCGGCTACTACAAGTACAGTCGTCACAACGCCTCCACCGACACTCGAGAAGCAAATCCCGCTCTGTTTGAATCATATGGCATCCGGAGAAATAGAAGTGCATTGTGCCGTGAGACACTGTTTCAATATCTGGCAATGGATATCGTCACACCTGATATGGTGAGGCCCCACGGCGATCACGACGACGACGACCACGACACTCCTATCAAAAAATTTGCGCGAGCTCAAGGCGCACATAGCAGAGTACGAGCAAAAGCTGTGTATTTCCAAACGCTTCCAAAATATGCAAATTAACGATGGTAAATGGATGGGGCAGCAGCAGCATTCACCGATCCACCACGTTCCGCCGCCGTCGCCGCCAGTACCAAGTCCATGACGTCAGCCACACCAAGACTAGCCGAAAACACACGAAATATTATTATTCATATTGTATTATTATTCATATTGTATTATTATTATTATTATGTATTAATAGATGTATAAAACCAATTTTTCTCGATTTATTTTGCGGATCGAATGAATGAGAGAGAGAGGGAGACTGAAAGAAATACGAGTCATGTACATTGAGCAATGGTGTATGTGTGTGTGTTTGTGTTCCTCTCAGTGTATATATTTGAGTGACATATATGCTGTTTCTCATTGTACATTGAGCTGTCGTCACGATGACAACAAATTATATAATTCTAGCAGCCGTTCTGTCGAACGTACTGTATATTAGCCCGCCATATGAGTAAGGTAAGGTATTGGTATCGTATTTGCACGACGATGATTCGAGTACTTCGAATTGAACGAAAATGATTCATACGCTAGCCAATGATGGATATTTGCCTGTGTTGAGAGCCGAAATCCCGATGAACACCTCATCGTACAGACTGCGGAAGATTTATACAAATCTCACCTATAGCGATACGCAGTGGTTTCCGCTGAAGATGTCTTGCCCCTCTAGCAGCAGCACTTCGAGACCATCGTCTTTGTCGTCGTCGTCAACGTCCCACCCAACTACCCAACCCGTGGACGTCAAGGTGCATGCTCCTGCTGCTGCTGCTGCTGCTGCTGATCAAGAAAGTAAGGTTTCCAAATGCGAGCTGCCGCCGCCGCCAACACTGCACGATTGGTTTATGTTTTTCGTGTCAATGGTTCTGAGTGTTCAAATATCCGAATCCATATATAGGTTTATTAAATCCATGCATCCGAAATATTTTTTAATCGATAATGATAATGTATCTTCATACTACGCCACTGGCACTGAACTGTAATTTTTTTATGTGAAAAATAAATGTATTTTTCTCGAACTGATGTTATACATTTCAATAAATGCAAACAGACAAAGACAGACATACAATGCCATGGGTTAGAGTGAGACATTTAAAATGCCTTGAATCGATCAATTTGGCTTCAAACTCGACTCTCTTATCTCTTCCTGGAAAACAAACATCTGAGGCAGTAAACAACTCCAAGGTCAATTTAGCTCGAGCAGCGTAAACAGACACCGGATGTGCGATTAAATCTGAAAAACAAATTCAAGGTCAAAAATGGATCATCGTCGTGTTTACTAAGAATTTCGTTCAACTTGAGAGAGCAGACAGTAAACATTCAAGATACGTGCCTTATCGCTATTTCACGGCGACGGAGACGTATTTTTTTTCTTTTGGAATTTCATTCGAGAGCGAGTGAATTAATAATAAGTCCATTATAATTTTCTGTTGTGTGTGTGTTCTAAGACAGTAGACATTTTTTCATATTTAATTTTTTTGTTTTGTCAATTAAGGTGGCGGCGGCCATGTTTTTTTCTCTTCCAGCCAATTGCTCCCAGCGAATCACGTGAGGGACGTTTTTTCATAACTTCGCCGCCATGTTTTTTTGCCTTCCGCTCCATCGCCGCCATGTTTTTTTGCCTTCCGCTGTATCGCCGCCATGTTTTTTTGCCTTCCGCTCCATCGCCGCCATGTTTTTTGCCTTCCGCTCCATCGCCGCCATGTTTTTTGCAGGGACCTATTTTTTTATAACTTTCGCCATCGCCGCCATGTTTTTTGCCTTCCGCTGCATCGCCGCCATGTTTTTTTGCCTTCCGCTGCATCGCCGCCATTTTTTTTGCAGAAAAGACGCGCGCCACTTAGGTTGAAACGTTTTGAACCCCCCCACCCCGAAACTCTGCGGCGAACACGTCATCTTCTTCAGCACCAACCCTCCACCAACGGCAAGAACTCGATGGACGCGGCCATCGAGAGATTCACCGTGTGGAGCAACACTGTTTCTGCCTCATGAAAGTGAGGCAGAACCAGCTTTGTATATCTACTCATAGGGCCACCACATTTTCTAAATTCTTTCATAGGTACATTCCACATAAATAGGATAACATATTGGTGTAAGTATGTCTCATGAAAAATGGATCATTTAAATTTATTGTAAAAGAATTATATTTTTGTTTATTGTTTGTGTATTTTTGTGTGTTTAGCCTTCGAATGCCACACTTTTTTAGAGACTATACAATCTTATAAGCCATAAACTGAAGATTGTAATTCTAGTTCTTACTGGATGAGGCTTTCTATGAATAACGGGCAAGGCACCAAACTTCAAATATCTTTACCACTGGGTTTCATGATAAATTCATCTTCGGTGAAGTGGTCTGAGCAAACAAATTTGGCGATAGTATCTACATTTTCCAACCCCAGAAAAGATAACCATTGAGTTCTCCCAGGTTCTGCAGGAAATCTATATCATTAATATATCAGGTTGATAAATTGCGTAATTTGCGTAAATAGGTATTATATTTACTTTTTCAAATGGAATGAAATGGTTTTTAACATTCAACAATTCCAAAAGAAATATACACAATCCAATTATCTCCACTATCGTGCTAGGAATCGCACGTTAAAAGGTAAGACCTCGTTAATCC
The DNA here is from genome assembly GCA_958502065.1 of Chrysolina americana. Classification (NCBI taxonomy): domain Eukaryota; kingdom Metazoa; phylum Arthropoda; class Insecta; order Coleoptera; family Chrysomelidae; genus Chrysolina; species Chrysolina americana. The sequence continues at coordinate 33,579,449 of OY293415.1, read as the reverse complement.
TTCGCTCGCACAAGTTTCGACTTCTGAGGGCTGTCGTTCGTAGAGGGGTGACAGCTGGTTAACGGAAAAAACAATTTTGAAACAATTTTTTGACGTTCAAATGATTGTGTATATTATAACTACAGTTTTTATAGTGCTACATATCTCAAAATTCCATTTTAAAACCAATATTCGACAACAGAGTCGATAGAATGAACTCGATTTGAAACATACATAACCATTATAAAAAAAAATCAGAAAAGAGTTAATGGTATTTACAGAATTGTCTTTTTAACGAATCAAGACTTTAGATGAATAATTTCAATAATAATAATAATATAATAATAATAATAATAATATACGCTTTATTCACACAAAAAATACAATAAAATACAAATACAATACAACATACAAAGTTTATAATATTTGTGAAACAAAGCAAAAATCCGAAAAGTGTATACACACTTGTTTCGGTTCGAGAATTAGGAATGAAAAATATTTGGGTAATAATAGCTAGGTATAAAATGTAATAATAAAAAAATCATGAATTATATATAGGTATATGTTTAAAATGTGGTTAGTTCAATAAAATAATACTATGAATAGAATAGAAGTACTTAGTAGTTATTCAAACGTAGTGAGTTAAAATTGACTAATTCAATTATCGAAATAATGATTCACAGTTCTACCCATTTGAATTATGTGATTCCTTAGTTGGTATTTGAACTGATTTATATTGACTAGAGACTTCATGTTTTCTGGAATGCTGTTGTACAGTTTCGGTGCGAGGTAAGAGTAAGACCTTTGAGTAGCTGTTTTGGACATGAATGGTATGATACAGTGCTGTTTTTTTTTTCGAGTATTGTGTTCATGTTCTGGTATTTGAAAAAATTGCTTCCGTAGATGTTGTCGCACACAGGAGCAGTGGTAATACAATTGCCTGATATCGAGTATTCTCGTTTCAATGTATAAGGTATTTGTTGGATACTGGGAATTCTTTGAAAAAATTAATTTCAGGAACCTCCTCTGCATGACTTCTAAAGTATGGAGATAAGTTTTTGGAGCTGAGCCCCAAACAAGTATCCCATAACGAAGATGGCTTTCAACTAGTGAATAATATAATGTATTGAGATAGTTTTCTGGTAATAGCTCTTTGAGTTTCCTAAATTTGTACAATATGGCTCTTAGTTTCTTCAGAAGATATGCTATATGCAAGTCCCATTTCATGTGAGAATCAATAATTATGCCTAAGTACTTTATTTTTGTTTGGGGGTAGATGGTGAAAGTCGAAACGAGAATTCATATTGAGCTGGTCGAAGGTCGGTCTAGTGGAGGATTTACAGGTGAAGTATAGGTAGGTGGTTTTTTCCATGTTCATGGAAATATGATTGGTCAAAATTGTAATGAATATCAACAGCAAAACTTGGCGTGATCCTGAGCGATTCGATTATACAGTACACAAAAATCATAACCTTAAAAAGGCGAAAAATATTGAATTTGAATTAAACTCTACGGTTACACCGTTACAATAATGGAAATTTAGGTTATCGAATATATAATAAATATCTTTTATGAAGTAATCGCAAGTATATTAGCTGTGTGCCAACAAATCTGTTTTCAGGATTTTGAAATTTGTACATGCAGAATTGAGAGACATTCACAAATCATAGGGATTTTTCCGTCCCAGGACAATTAAATGAATAAATACGTTTTCAATATATTCTTATGAATAATAATAATATAGGTACAATTTTTAAGAGTTGTTTGATTGAGAAAATGTCATATAGAAATAAATGTCGATCGGATAAGAGGGAACATAGGGGTAAATTTAAAAGGTTGAATCGAATTGATTCATATTTTCCAAAGGAATCCAAACTCAGGAACAGGTCAGAAAGCTTCGATTCCTCGCATTGCTGTTTGATATGTGTCCAAAAATGTGTACAAGAATAAAATCGACCGCTCAGGACAGTTTCTAAAGCACCAAACGAAACTATTGAAAATGTGGCAACTACGTGTTAGGATGAAATTTCGAAAGCGGTTATGAAGGGCCCATGTATATTTAGTATCGGTTTTTGCAAAATATCACCGAGACTGGCCAATCTCATAATTCTCATAATATTTATTCATGAATAAGATGTGAGGCTTTTCCATAATCTTATCTTATCTTAAAAAATATTCTCACCTTTTTGTCTACAATGGCGGCTTTTCCTAATCGCAATTTTAGGACGATTAACGTGCTAGGAATCGCACGTTAAAAGGTAAGACCTCGTTAATTCTTAGGTCGCACAAGTTTCGACTTCTGAGGGCTGTCGTTCGTAGGGGGATAACAGCTGGTTAACGGAAGAAACAATTTTGAAAACAGTTTTTTTAAACAACAATTAACACTGTTTTCAGAGCTCGAAAAAACGGATTTGCTTAAAATATGAAACATTAACCTCACCTAACCTAACCTAACCCAGCCTCCTAAATGTATCACAAGACTACTTTGTAATTTCATTTATTCTATCGAAGCCGTTTTACGATAGCCTTTTTACTTTCCGAGAAAATTATTTTTTTTGTTCCACCCCTGATTTTTTGGTAAACAATTTATTTTTTAAGTAAACATGATGTCACGTACCAAGTTTCATAGTGTTACATTTAGTTTTGGCACAAATTTGTCTGTGGATATTGAACTAAAATACCAATACTAGTTTTAAACCTATAAAATACGTGTTCCACACCAACTTGTATTAATTTTGTATGATTATTACCGCATGCATCGTGCCTGGGGTCGTGTTCTTGACCATTCGCAATAAGCACGAGTGCTCGTATCGTTTCATTCTGATGAGTTACTGATAGCGTTGAAACGACATGAAGAGAAAATTAGACTGTGACGCTACACGTACACATTACTATTGCGAACGATCAAGAATGGCAACCCTGAAACTGGTATCAATTTGTAGGTATTCAATCAATTCTAGCCATAGGAATCGCACGTTAAAAGGTAAGACCTCGTTAATCCTTGGATCGCACAAGTTTTGACTTCTGGGGGCTGTCGTTCATAGGAGGACATCAGCTGGTTAACAGTAAAAACAATTTTCTTAAAAACATATGCTTATCATAGGGACATTTCTTTTAGTTTGACTTTTTTCCTTTTTGCATATCAAAACCTACATTCGTATTTTTGGATTCTAGTAAAATTTTCTTCGCGATATCAATATGACATTTGTACCACTGACTATAATATCCCAAGGACATTGATAACCAACGAAACAATTTTATCACAGTTTTCGAAAGCACGTTATTTGGTAACATCCCGACGCCGAAGGAGGAGGGATGTTACCTAAAATAACGTGCTTGAGGAAGTTGTGATAAAATTATGAGTTATTTATCAATGTTCGAGGGATATTCGGTGAGAAAATTATTTGCAATTCGAACAAAATTATTTATTGAATACACAGTTATTAAAAGAACAATTCGTATAATGATATTCCGTTGATCTTGCTGTATTCGCCTCAGTTACTGCATAGGTGTTTCCACGCATACTATTGATTATTTGGTTATGATATTCCTGATCAATATTTAAATAAGGTTTTATAGAATTTCCATTATTGTGCCCAATAATTTTCAACAATTTTTGTTCTTGAACTCCACTCTTAGCTAATTGACTGACTGCAGTTGCTCTATTAGAGTAATTGGTTATTTTCCTCTGTTTCGTATCCAAGCCAATTGCATCAGCAGAAGATTTCATCCATCCGTTGATTATATTTCTACCCAGAGGCATATTGCCGTACTAGTTATCGCTTTCTGTCTTCTTGTTAAAAATAGTCTATTTGTTTTGATATTTGTGCCTCGTTTTGATAATAATTTAATGAATAATCTGACAGGACAGGCATTGTTATCATTATTTTGAACTAACCATTTACTAGAGGCGCAGTTCTTTGAACCCACTTGACAGGTTTTACTGAAAATTGGATTATATTTTATCCTATTAGTTGGAGATCCATTGTTGTCCTTTTCGATATGAAAATAATCAACTAAGCAAGCAGCACCTTCACCACCTCTCCAAGCCAATTCCACCGCTGCTATGTGATAAAATTTGCGTAGGAGTCCTATAGGGGTATTTTCATCTCAAAAGTTTATAATTTTACTCATTTCCGTTGAAGTTAATGGTACTGAGCTTATTTTGCGTTTAGTGGGATCTGTTTCTTCGTGCTGCGTCGCGTGCATTCCGTGCTTGTTTGAATGCAACACCTTTAAAAGGGTCTAGTATGATATTATACTCCTTGTAATACTTTTCTTGTAATAATTTGCTTGCTATATTCCATACAGTTTCAACAGTAGCCTCCTTAAACTCTGTGCCATCCATTTTTCTCATATTAATCGCCCAATCCTTGAGTACTAATGCAAGTTCTTCAAGAGTACGATTCCCATCCAATTCATATTTTTTGGCGTCACAAAACTCCATAAATATTTTCCAAGTGTATTTTTTACTATTGACAGTATTTTTTGGTGTATTTTCTTCAATGATTTTATCAATTGCCGCATCATTTTGAACACCAAAGCGAGGAAGTGACATTTTCGAAATAAATTGAATTACAGAAATGTCAAATAACTGTATTGTGTTGGTTGCTTAGCAATGTCATGACGTAAGTGATAACTACCCGTGAAAACTATCCATGGGTAGTTATCAGTGTAATGATGGTTACATTGGTTAATTTGATAGGATATGTTTTTGAGCAAAAAATTTTCATCGTAAATACATTTTATTATCACCATCAGTTTTCGTCTGATGATCCAAATTCTTCAACAATTTCGTTCAGTGTCATCATCCTAACGTGACGTTCTCATTCGCTTTATATTTTATGAAAGTTCCATTCCACCTACCATTTTGAAATGCATTAGTAGGATTTTCACCGATGGCAATCCGTTTTGTCATAAAATGAGATTCTGTGACTACTCAGCCACATGAAGAATTCAATTCGAGCTCCACTATCTACTTCCCTTATCTGCTCATCCGGTGTAGGTACTTCTCTAAAAAGACCCGTTCTAACTGGACCTTCCTGTCCCTTTGTTGTGTTTTTTCGGCAGATTAATGTAATCGCAGTTTGCCTACTTTCAGTTTTCGACGATACCGAGAAACTTCACAAGCCGGTCGAGATACTGCTCCGTCAGGACTCTGTTTATAGCCTCCAATAAAGGGGTCGTATGCTGTAATCGAGGGTCCACTGATAATACTTCGGCTTATGTAACGAAATATGTACCCCACGCGGGTATAGTAAACCAAAAAGTACAGATACCTCTACCTTCATTATAGTCGATATTCGAGGCAGTAGAGCTCTATTATTAGATATTCAATTTAGAATATAATTAAAGTAAACACCGTGTTATCTTTCTGAAATGTATTGTCAAAATATTGTTCGGGTATCATCAATGAGTCGATTAAATATGTCTATTATGTTTCTTGTAAAATTAATCAATCGCTCAACAATATATCTTAATTTTCAAATATCACTAGTTTACACAGTTTATATACTGGTGTTATGATATGTAATATCTTGTTGATTTAGGGGTGGTAGCACGACGAAATACTGATTATCCTAACAAGTACGGAAAGAGTAGGTATCTTTCTCCCATGCGACTGCCGTTACCCGAATGATGCGAGGCGGAGTTCAGGTGAGCAGTCGAGTGCGGGAAAGTACCTTTCCGTATGAGATAGGATCAAGATTTTTTCTACAAGTGCTATACAATATTTTTTTCCGACGACCTCCTTAAAATACGTATCATTTCACACTGTAAACTAGTACACAAAATTAGATATTTCGCACTAGGGCGAAATATTTCATTTAGCACTAGTGTGAAATGAAATATTGCGCACGGTCTCCTCGCTCTGCGATTGGTACGATTACCAAATATAGTTAATTTTTACTCATATAGGTACCTGTGATAATGACATATCTACAAACGAATTCATAACAATATAGTGTCAGTGTCAATGTGATTTACTAAGTAGAGAGATAACGAATCGTAAAATTTCTTCAGTTTTCTTTGGTACAATGTCATCTGACGATGAAATGTTAGATTTTACTCCCCCAGAAGTATGCAATTTAGCACACGAAACAACGAAGGAATTGCTGCCAGTTCATTGGCTTACATAGGAGAATTGGGAAATAAGTACAAGCCAAGTTACTGCCTGGTCAATTTATTCTATGTTACGAACATCCGTGATCCTAGCGATATAACTCTTTTTAATTTATTTTTTATCGAATGTTTTATAATTAAAGAGTGATACTCATGTCACTTATAAACTCACTTTTATAGTAGATATATTACTCACTACTAGAGAAATAACAAATACTTATGTATTTTAATGATTCTAGGTTGCTTTAGCATTTGCTATAAGCGGAGCCCTAAGACGGGCTGAATTGGCCAATGTGAAAATGAACGATCTGAATGATGCAACAACTGCATTAATTGTACAGGTTCCGGACACCAAAAATAAAGTACCACGATCTTTTACACTAACAGGAACAGTTTATGAAATATATAAAAAGTACGCTGATCTACGTCCCAAAACCATGGTAGATAAAAATAACAGATTCTTCATTAATTACCAGAAAGGCAAATGTACCTCTCAGTTTGTGGGAATTAACAAGTTTGGTGCAATGCCCAAAGAAATCGCTACATTTTTGAAATTACCAAACACAGAATCTACACTGGCCATTCATTTATGCGTTCTTCAGCCACAATATTAGTGGATAGTGGCAGTGATTTATTGACTCTGAAAAGGCATGGCGGCTAGAAAAGCAGCACAGTTGCAGAGGGTTATATTAATGAATCAATCAATAATAAAATGGAAATATCCAATCAAATAACCCAATCTATGGAACATGCAACAACCTTCTCAACAGAATTATTCGGAACTAGCTCGGTATCACAATCAGTCCCTACTGCGAGACCATCAACCTCCACTACAGTTTTGGAAACTAATAATAATATGACAGGAATCAATAATCAAGCCATTCAAGGTTTGATAAAAGAAAATAACAGTATTCCGTTAGTACTGAACAATTGTTCAAATATTACCATCAATAACTATTTTTCTAATATTTCATAAATACAGACCAAAATGTACCCAAATATTTTTGTTGAATGTTCAATAAAATGTGTTCTCTTTATGCGATATATCTTTCTTATATGCTTCTTCAGGCTATTGAATTGGTTTCCTGTAAAAATGATTTGTATGTATAGGTATAATACAGTCATGCCAAATTAAAATCCGACATACCTATGTTTTTGATGTAGGTCGTCGGAAAAGTATAGTGTACAACTCGTGCGGAAATTGAATATTTCATAATCTTGTCAAACTCGTATGAAATATCCTATTTTCCGCATTAGTTGCACAATATACTCTTCCCGCAGTAGTGCTGGAATGAAACTATCACGAAACACATCACTCTTTTGGAAAAAAAGTGACAACTCCAAATTCCACAAAATTCAGTTAACTACTTGAACGGCATTTTGAAGTGATTCCCCATTAGAAGGGGCTTGTCATTTTCTATACAGTGCTGCGTAGAATTTAAAAATCGATCCACTTTCTTAGAAAATATGGAGCGTTGAAACTCCAACAAGAATGTGTGACGACAAATGCAAATAATCGATTCAATTGTACTTTAAAACTTGTTTATTATTTAAGTCCTCCAACCTGCATACAGTGGTACAAGTTGTAAGTACATGATACGGCTTCGCGAGACCAAGAATAATCATTCTTGGTCTTGAACTCGAAAAATATATGTAGTCTTAGTCTTGGTGATTCAAGACCAAGACTAGACTGGCTCAGTCTTGGTCTTGGTCTTGATAGTCTTGGTCTTAGATCAAAATTTGTCTAGAAATTTTAGTTATTCAATTCAGTTGTCTAACAGTTTATATGCATATAATAGATATTTCGTATTTCTCAGTCTTTAAAACCCAGATATGCCTGAAATTTTTGAAACAAGTCCTGTTGTATTTCTATGTCAAAGTCAGTTCAGTGCATGTCAACATTGTTGGAAAAAAAATAAAAAAAAAATTCATAATGATCAATTTTTTCAGATGTCTTTAAACAAGCTACATGTAGTGCAGCATTGCATTTCTCACATTTCGTATAGCATTTTCGACATCTTGTCTGTTTTTCCTTTGGTATGATCAGATGATCCATACGGTCATATCGAGAATCTGCATTTTCAAGTTGTGAGGATTTTGATCTTTTAGCAAACTTTCTTTGGTTACCTTCCAGAATTGATAAAACAATTCTTCTTCAAAAAGTCAAGTGATCAAGTTTACCTCTTTGCATTCTGTGGAGCTGCCATGCATTTTGTTCTGGAAGATCCAACATATGAAATATCAAAGGCATGTACCATTTCTTTCTTCGAAGTGCTACTCGATACAGACTTATATTCTGATCTAATAACTCCCCCCATACTTCGATTATAAAGGAAAATGTTATGAGGTTGTTGTACCTGAATTTTTTTTTTCTCTTTCAGAGAATATCGATTCACTGTATGCGTAGGATGATCAGGTACTGCATTAGACATACAGGAAACAATACTGTTATCATGCCATTTGACTATTATTCCATCTTCATTGGATCTGAAATCAAAATATCCTCTCTTCTTTTTTTTAATTTCAGTTGAATTGATATTTGGACATTTCGAAGTGCGATTATCCCTGATAGTACCTGTTATACGAATATTTCTTTTTTTCAGCTCTACACCTAATGGAACATTTGTAAAAAAATTATCACAAAATATGTGGTACGGTTGTTTTTCTAAAGAAGTAATTAGGTCGGCGTACTGAAGAATAACTGATGGTCCTAAGCCAAGATCTCTATATTTTGGATCGATTTCACTTTTTGCACCCTGATATGGCTCAGTCCATACAACATAACCCTCGCTGGTAGTACCTGTCCATAATTTGTAGCCATATCGAATTGGCTTGCCTCTTATGAATTGCTTGCAGCCATGATGCCCAAAATAAGGCACCATGTCTTCGTCAACACTGTTATTTTCCCGTAGAGGAGCGTATTCGTGAAATGATGTATTCATTTTTTGAATCAGGTTTCTAACTTTCGCAAATCTGTCATACTGATCTAAATTTGCGTTATCACAGCAATGTAAGTTGCTGAAAATATATTCAAAACGATCTCTCGAGAGTGCATTTGAGACTAAATCATTATGAGAATCGACAGAATTTTCAAAAATATTACAAAAAAGTTTTTCATTTCTTCTTTTGTTATGTTACCAACTTTGTTTTTGCTAGTAGCATACAAATTTGAATATGTAACGAACATTTCAATTACCTCGTCACTCCAAAAAAATTAAAACAATTCACTAGGTGAATTATTATTCAGAACATAATGTTGGCATGGAAACTGAACTTCTTCTGGAATTAAATCTTGAGCAACCCACTTGTAAGATTTCTTTTTAACTTCAATCTTTCTTTTCTTTATTCGACCTCTCAACTCAATCAATGGAATGTTATCTTCGCTGTCTGTGCCATCAAGATCATTGTCGGTCACCGAAATTATCTTGGTAATATTAGTTCGATTACTAACTTTTGAATCGTCATGAAAAATTTCAGCCTCTGCTCGGAGCTGTGATCCTGGAAGATTATTTATATTCACATAATCTTCATCGCCCGAGTCTTCATCCGTAACTGGATCACAAGCATTCGTTGGAGGAAATATTGTTAGTGCTAGTCCATTGTGGCCGTCTTCATCACTGTCTTCGAGAGATTGCAATAGTTCGTGCAAAGTGAGGCTTCTATAAAAAAAACAACTGCCCTTTTAAAAGAACACTGAGATATGTTGCCTCTATGAACTCAAAATGCAAATATATCAATGTTTTATATCATTATTCAATGAATAATGTGTTATTATAACAAAATATAACAAAATGAGCTTATATGAATACAGTAAATTAAAATACTCACCCAACCAACTGGAAGTCGAGTGGCGTGTCCATCATGAATTATATGACTCGTTCAAACGCGAAATAGCATGTTAAATGACAACTGTGCGAGTATTATTCCGAATAATACATCAAAATATTGAATCCAGTTGGCGCCATCTATGAAAACTTATTCAAACTTATCCGAAATGCAAGGTGCGTACTCACTGACCGAACGAAGGCCGAACGAACAGCAAACCTCGAACTCCGAATTTGAATTCAGTCAATGTATACGTAAAAACGAAGGCGAACCGAATGGCATTTTAACGTTCGGTTCGCCTTCGCCGTTGTTCGCTGGCAGAGCGGTACATCAAAGAGATTCGCTGTTCTGTGTGGACGGCATTCGCGATTTCTAGTTTCTTTTCGAAACGAACGTCGAATTTGCGTTGACATAGTCCTGTAGAGTTTCTTGCTTGGATATCTTAAAAAGATACATAAGACTTGTATAAGAATCTCCAGTTGCCAAACATCGGAGGGTTAGTGCCAGTCTTTCCTTAGGTGGAATTGCTTCTCGAAAATTAGTTGACATTTTACAAATTTTTTCACTGATTTTTCCAAGTAAAAATTCAAAATCCGTAGGGGATATTCTACAAAAATTACTGAACTGCTCTAAATCATTCCTTAAATCAGTTAAAAGGTCCAAACCCCTATATTGACTCCGACTTTGATATAGTTTTGACATCCAATATCTTCGTTTCCCTTTGTTTTTTTCACTGGTTTTCAGTAAACCCGCAATAACTATGAAAGACGATGCTGCAATAATTTCGTCACACATTTTTCAATAAATGGAGTCGAAGCCAAATGCCCAGGGAATAGCGAACTTTTTAAACGCTGCAATTCGGTGCGGAGTTTGCTTCATCGAAACGAAATCGCCAAATTGCTGCCGAACGAACTCCGAACCTTCGTTGTTCGGAGTTCGCTGTTCGTTCGGCCTTCGTTCGCTCAGTGAGTACGCACCGAACTGTTGTTTGTGCATATCCTTATAGAAGGACAGTAGGCATATCTCTCATTTCACCATCATGAAATAATTTTTAAGAAATCTTAAATGAATATTAAATTAGACCCACACAGCACACAGGTCGACTCCCGACAGGCCAGAAAAATGGTTTGAAATGTTATATAGGTTTTTATTAACCATTTTACAATGGATTATTGTGTGATGAACAGTAATATGCGGTTGTGGCAGAGTGGTGGAATCGGAATCCCGAGGAAATTGCAATACCACTGCAACTGCGACTTACAACATACACCTATTTGTTGTAAACTGTATAACTGCAATACAGATTCTGAAAAATATATTTTTGATTTGAATGAAAAAATTCAAAAACCCACCATATGAAAAATAAATAATTGAGAAAAAATGTCATAACATTTTCATTCAAAATTTTACTAATATAGAGTAGATTTAAGTTTACTATTTTTCTTTCGAGATCATGACCAATACTCATGGGGGAGAGTCTAGATCTCAAATTTCATATAATGCGTGTTCCAGAGACAAATTGTGTTGAGTTCAATAAAATAATACCAATTGAAACATACAGTTTGTTTCTCGTTGTACTGTGGCAACTGTAAATTGGGATTTTAAGCGCCGGATTTCTATTACATTTAGGATGATATACCATCACCATGATCATTGGTGGTGGTGGTGGAAGTGGTCGTGGTGTTAGAGTGATTGCCTTCTACCCAGGCGCCGTGAGTTTGATCCCCACCGCCTGCCACTGATCTAAAGTGGTTAGGAATCCACTTTTATTTAAGTTGTATGTCCCGGATCTCCTTTGCTCGCACAAGATCTGATTTTAAGGGGTTTTTTTCTGAAAACTTCGGTGATTCGTAACAACAAATATTTTTTACGAAATTTTGTTGCTATGATCAGGAGCGTGCAATTTCATAATGAAAACTAATTCGGGTTAAATTTAAATTGCAACCCTGAAAAATTGCCAAAATATTTTTCTGTAATGAATTCATTTTTGATTCAACTGAAGATTTATTGGCACAATACGATTGTTCAACACATTAAAATATGTGTTAATCCTCTAGTATGATATTGCAGGAGGAAATAAAGCTAGCACTCGGTTGTGATACATGTGGAGGTGAAGACGCTTCAACTGCAATCTGTTAACAAAATTCGAAATCCATTAATCAAAGTATTATCTAAATTTTTTCAAGATAAACGAAAATAACATAGAAACAGCGTTTCTCCTCACACAGAGTTTTTTCCTAAATGTAGTCGAAACGCGGATATTTCGAAATCAAAGGAATCTACACTGAAGTGTAATTGCATGGCAGGCATGTCTCCATACTTCTCTTCTTTCAAGATCGCGCGAAAAACTGAAATAGGTCATGGTAGTGAAATAAAATAATCTAGCAGAACAGTTTTACAGGGTGTAAATTTGATAACTTTCAATGCGAATATCTCGCGAAATAAAAAAGTTAGAAAAATGCCGTTTGACACGAATGCTAAAGAGTTAGGGGGAACTAGAACCACCATATTTCAGTGAAGGGATGAATCACCCCCTCGGCGCGACACACCCAAACTTTAAAATGTCAAATGGCACTACCTCTTTTGTGATACCTCAAATGAACGGTCTCAGTCAATGGTATTCACCTGTACAAGACTTTTTTTCCACCCACTAAAGTCGAATAGAATTAAATATATTGTGTTGAAAGGATATTTTATTTGATCAGATGTACAAAATGCATTCCATTCTGTTGTAAGCAATAGTATAATCGATGTTCAAATGCCATTCCAACATTTCGGAACACATCTCTTGGAATAGATCTGCATTCTGCAATAATGCGTTGTCGAAGATCTTCTACTGAAGTTAGGTTGTGTTTTAAATACAACGGATTTCAAATGTCCCCAGAGAAAAAAATCGAAAGGTGTTAGATCGCGAGATCTCGCTGGCCATTCGATTGAACCTCTCCGTCCAATCCACTGACCTGGAAAAGCATAATTCAAAATTTCCTACTGGCAAAACGTAGTGGGGTGGTGCTTCATCGTGCTGAAAATGTATTAAATCTTCATTCAGGTTCCTATTTCCGTCAAAGCCCATCTGATTTTCTATTTCGGCAACAATTAAAGGTTGAATGTTGATGTTTGAAATTTCGAAATAAGTATCGCCATCAAGATTGCCATTAATAAATAATGGCCCAATCACTGTGTCACCTAAAATTTCCACCCAGACATTTAATTTTTCTGGATAGTGCGTGTATCCTTCCCTGAAGACATGCGGATTTCGTTAGCCTTTGTGCCAAATGGCATTTTTCTAACTTTTTTATTTCGCGAGATATTCGCATTGAAAGTTTTCAAATTTACACCCTGTATGAAGATCTGATAAAGATTTTGTGTTTATTCTTTTTCGGATAACTTCCAACCCCATTGAAAACTACTAAAACCCCTTGTAATTTTTTCTCTTTGTTCTCACTATTTGAGATGGCTTGTGGCAATCAAGAGTAAATATTCGAATGAAATGAAAATACCATCACGGTTTATAGGGGTATGCAAGAAAACATAATATGTTGTTAACTTTGATTGTGAAAAAATCCCATGTAAACCATAACAGACTACCGGAATAGATGAGCAGTTTTTATATCCTTCTTATAATTTGCTCTGGGGTAGTATCTGATGCATTGCTTCAAAACACACCATGACATTTTTTATCGATGAAGTTCAGGAAACACATGAAAGAACACTTTTCTAGTTGAACAAAATTTCACTTTTAATTCAATATAACCTGCAAATTGCGAAATCTGACAAGCATGCACATCCTTCGAAGCGGTACGTTGGTAGGGATAAACGATTTTATTGGAGAATCTTCGGAGTGGGAATATCAGGGGTAATTGGCAGGGTGCGCAGTGGACCATGTTCTCTCCTTTTTCTTTAATCTATGGTCAAGACCAAGACAAGACCAAGACTAATCTCGTGGTCTCGCGAAGCCCTATTCTGAAACCAGCAACGACTACGATCCTGATAGCACGTTTTTACGATCGGAAAATTTTATCAGCATGACGAGAGTTACCCCAAAGCAACGTGTCGTAACTGAGATGAGAATGAAATAGAGCAAAATAGCATGATAGCATAGCATAGCATAGTTTCTATGGATAACTATTTTCTTCAATTTTGTAGCACGAATAGCTTGAGAGTTCTCGGCATAGTTGTTGAGCATGATAGGATCAATTTAACTTATCATTAATGACTAATCCAAGCAACAATACAATATGATCTTAAGCTGAATTATTATTACTTGAGAAGATGTGAAAGAATACGAGGTACCCTTTCTCTAAGAAACGCTTAGAGAAAAGAGTCCCAAGTGGAAAAATGAAGGCAAACATCTGTCAGAAAACAACTACTTTCCTGGCTAATACCACGACGGATATTGAATTACATCTGACAGATATTTGTCTAACGTTCTTCCAAGCAGACCCAATTGCAAATGCTTGTCTTGTAGATAAACAGAAGATTATCCTTTATTCGGCTAGGAATGACCGCCTGCAGACATGCGTGTTTCGTGGTTTATTGCCTCTCATCAGTGACAGGGTAGGTCGGACAACATTATAATTGTCCTGTCCCTGCCAAATGAATAATAATCAGTAGTATGACAACCTGGTTGCTCCACACGGTGTTCGTGTCCCAGAACACAGGTTGCTCCACACGGTGTATCTCTCGATGGCCGCGTCCATCGAGTTCTTGCCGTTGGTGGAGGGTTGGTGCTGAATAAGATGACGTGTTCGCCGAAGAATTTCGGGGTGGGGGGGTTCTTTTCTGCAAAAAAACATGGCGTCGATGCAGCGGAAGGCAAAAAACATGGCGGCGAAGCAGCGGAAGGCAAAAAAACATGGCGGCGATGGCGGAAGTTATGAAAAAAAAACGTCCCTGCAAAAAAACATGGCGGCGATGGAGCGGAAGGTAAAAATATGGCGGTGATGGAGCGGAAGGCAAAAAAACATGGCGGCGATGGAGCGGAAGGCAAAAAACATGGCGTCAATGGAGCGGAAGGCAAAAAACATGGCGGCGATGGAGCGGAAGGCAAAAAACATGGCGGCGATGGAGCAGAAGGCAAAAAAACATGGCGGCGATGGAGCGGAAGGCAAAAAAACATGGCGGCGATGGTGGAAGTTATGAAAAAACCTTCCCTCACGTGATTCGCTGAGAGCAATTGGCTGGAAGAGAAAAAAACGTCACGTGATTCGTTGAGAGCAATTGGCTTTAAGAAATCGAACGAAAAAATTAAATATGAAAAAATGTCTACTGTCTTAGAACACACACACACAACAGAAAATTGTGATGGACTTATTATTAACTCATTCTCTCTCGAATATAATGCCAAGACTGATACGTCTCCGCGCGCTGTAGTCGTAAACAGCGATAAGCCACATCTGGTGTTTACTCTCTCTCCAATGAAATTCTAAGAAATAGCGATAAGGCACGTATCTTGAATGTTTACTGTCTGCTTGCTTTCTCAAGTTGAACGAAATTCTCCGTAAACACGATGATCCATTTTTGACCTTTAATTTGTTTTTCAGATTTAATCGCAGAGTTTTTTATCTCACACATCCGGTGTCTGTTTACGCTGCTCGAGCTATATTGACCTTGAAATTGTTTACTGTCTCAGATGTTTGTTTTCCAGGAAGAGATAAGAGAGTCGAGTTTGAAGCCAAATTGATCGATTCAAGGCATTTTAAATGTCTCACTCTAACCCATGGCATTGTATGTCTGTCTTTGTCTGTTTGCATTCATTGAAATGAATAACGTCAGTTCCAGAAAAATACATTTATTTTTCACATAAAAAAATTACACTTCAGTGCCAGTGGCGTAGTATGAAGATACACGATGGTCTCGAAGTGCTGCTGCTAGAGGGGCAAGACATCTTCAGCGGAAACCACTGCGTATCGCTATATGTGAGATTTGTATAAATCTTCCGCAGTCTGTACGATGAGGTGTTCATCGGGATTTCGGCTCTCAACACAGGCAAATATCCATTATTGGCTAGCGCCTGAATCATTTTCGTCCAATTCGAAGTACTCGAATCATCGTCGTGCAAATACGATACCAATACCTCACCGTACTCATATGGCGGGCTAATATACAGTACGTTCGACAGAACGGCTGCTAGAATTATATTATTTGTTGTCATCGTGACGACAGCTCAATGTACAATGAGAAACAGCGTATATGTCAATCAAATATATACACTGAGAGGAACACACACACACACACACACACACACACACATACACCATTGCTCAATGTACATGACTCGTATTTCTTTCAGTCTCTCTCTCTCTCTCTCTCATTCATTCGATCCGCAAAATGAATCAAGAAAAATTGGTTTTATACATCTATTAATACATAATAATAATAATAATAAAATATGAATAATAATAAAATATGAATAATAATATTTCGTGTGTTTTCGGCTAGTCTTGGTGTGGCTGACGTCATGGACTTGGTACTGGCGGCGACGGCGGCGGAACGTGGTGGATCGGTGAAGAATGCTGCTTTTTTTTTTTTTTTTTTTTTTTTCAGTGGGGTGGAAATCCTCATGGACTCTGATCGCTCGGTGTCCATCGCGTATCAGTAGTGTCCGACTCTTACTGACTAAAACCACCCCAGGTGTGCTGCACTTGCCAAGCCGTTAGGCCATAAAGCTGCACCTACATCCCATTCCAACGTCCACGTCACGATATCCCTCGCTCCTCCGCCCCGCCACACCCTCCCACCACCGTTGGGTCGTGACCCACCGAATACCGGGCGGGCAATCAGTGGGGAAGATCCTTCCTTCTTTATTCCGCTCATCCTCCACATTCAAACAGCGCCCTCCCTGGTCGGCAGTCTTATTCTATCCGAGCGCCTGCCCTCCCGATTTACTTTCGTCGCTCGTTTATCCCGAAGCCAGGCCACTATTACCGTCGCATTGACACTATGTTGGTTCTCATACTTCTTCATCCTCGACCACAGCCCCCGCCCATTCATTCAATATCCTTACCCATTCATCCTTCACACCATTCGTATCCCTTAGCTGTAACGCTCCAAGTCTATCCTCCTCTTCCTCGATCCTCCTTCTCCATTCTACCCTTTCTCTCCGCATGCAATCGTTCCTGATGTGCTCCGCCGTGTCAGACCCGCCAGTTCCACACTGGCATGGGGTCTCTTGTGCAATTCCGAACCTTGCCAGGTAACCCCGAAAGTTCCCATGCCCTGTGACCAGTTGCACTGCCTTCCTTGCTAATGGTATACACCCCATCCCTACCCTGTTGCACATACCATGTACGCTTCTGCCGGTCCTGCCGCTGTCCCATTCACCCTGCCATTTTTCCATCACCATTCTCCTAATCCTTTCCCTCTCCTCCATTCTGCTATGTCCCAAGTCTATTTGCCATGTGATCTCTTGCAGTTCCGCACCTCTTCTACTCTCTTCATCTGCTCTTCTGTTTCCCTCATTCTTCCTAACATGCCCTTTCCTCCACTCAATTTCCGTCACCAATCCCGCTACCCTTCTGTTTTCAAGCATTCTCCTAATACGAGCTGCCCTTTTGCTCTTCGTCCTCGCATTCCTAATGGTCTCCACTGCTCCAGGCGAGTCACTTATTATTCTTATGTCCATCTCTCCACCCATCAGTACCCCTTTACCTATAGCCACCATTTCGGCTTCCTGTACGCTTCCCAGCTCACTGATTCTTTCCCGACCCATTCTCCACTCGCTCCCCTCCTTATGCGCCCATCCTATACCCACTCGTCCATCCTCTCTCTTAACCGCGTCCACAAATACCTCTTTTAGCCCTTCTCGGTTCTCAAGAATTGTTCCGATCATCCATGGGTATATTCTGTCGCACCCGTTTATCCGTCCTCTTACTTTTTCTTTTCCGTGCGCCTTCCATTCTTCATACCTCGTTGCTGCCTCTATGTATAGAGGCGCCATCCCAGTCAGCACGCATAACGCGGCTGACGGCGCCGTTCTATATGCCCCGCTGGCCGATAGCGTAAACGGTCTCTGTATCGCCCCCAATTGTCTGATCACCCTAGAGTCCTTCGTTCTTGCTCCCCACACTTGGACGCCATACATCACCGCCGGTTTAACCACTCTTTCGAAAATCAGTCTGACACATCCTCTCCTTAGCCTTACGTCACGGCCCGTCCATCTTCTTAGTTTTCCTGCAACTATGGCCGTTCTCCTTCTTACCTCTTTAAGATGATCAATGTACAGTAGGCCCTTGTCTACTATCATGCCCAAGTATGTGATGCTACCGCCGCACTTGATCCGTTGCTCTCTCACCCTAACCACCGGTTCCTTGTCCAGTTTCCTGGCCGGGACAAACATGCATTCGGTCTTGTTTTCGTTATACCTCAGCCACATTTCATCCTCCCATTCCTGACATTCTTTCCACACCTCCTTCCACATCCTTTCTATTTTCTTTACCGACGGGCCAACCACCACTATCAGTTGGTCGTCGGCGTAGGCCTGGGCCCACACCTTCGTCCCACCACTTACTCTGTGCGCTGCTGGCACCCCTTCATTTATCCTGTCATATTCCTTTTCGTTTACTGCCCTCATCCTCTCGAACCACGCTTCCATGACAATAAGCCATAGCGTGGGTCCCAGGCTGGATCCCTGCGGGCACCCCCTGTCCACGATCGCTTCCACGCCTCCACTCTTGACTCTTCTTTCGCCTACAAATTCCATGCACACCTTGCCAATGTTCTCCGGTAGCCCCATCTTTCTCATATTCATGTTGAAAGCGTTCGACAAATCCAGCGCCATCACCATGCTATGCATACCCTCGTTCTTACTTCTCTTTATTCTCTCCACCATATTCTCAACAGCAGTCGATGTGTCCAATCCCGCCCTGAAGCCAAATTGGCAGGGCGAGAACTTCTGTCCTCTTTCACACCACACCTGTACTCTTCCGCTGAGAAGCCGGTCGAAAGTTCGCCCTAACGCGGTCAGCAAGCTGATCGGCCTTAGGCTACTATCCTTCTTAGGAATCCACACAACCTTCATCACCTTCCAAACTGCAGGGAAATACCTCAGCCTAAGGCATGCGTTGAGTATATCCGTAAGATTATTAGGTTCGCCACGTGTTTCATCACCTCATTAGGTATGCCGTCTGTTCCCGTCGCTTTGTTGTCTTTTAATCCTTCTATTACCTCTTGTACCTCCCTCACCGTGAAGTTGGGCTGCTCCGGTCCCCATCCTTCATCTCCGTCCTCCCTAATGCAGCGTCTACCCTTGGTGTCTTTTCCCCTGTCATCATTCGGGAAGTACTTGTCCAGCAGGTATCTGCTGGTTTCGTGCTTCCCCTCGGTGTATGTGCCATCCTCCCTCTTAGCCGTGTCCGGTATTTCCTCTGCCCTTTCTTTCCTCAGGAGCCCAAACACTCTGTTCCACGGTTTCTCCGATTGCAACCTCTCGACCCTTTCTTTCAGCCACTCGATTCTTGCCCTTGCAATCCCCCTCTTGTACTCATTCCTCTCTCTCCTAAATATACCCTGTTTTCTGATTCTTTCATCCTCTATTCTTTCTTCCTGGTACTCCCTCCTGAGTTTCCTCACTCTTCTTCTCATCCTACCCAACTCATCATTCCACCATTCTCTCTCCTCTTGCTCCTCTTTTGTACTCCTGGGTATTGCCTTGCGACACGCCCGAACAATCAAGGACTGGAGTTTCCCCGCTTCTGCTTCTACCTCCTCACTGCTATCTATTTTCCCCATATCATATGTCGAGACTATCTCCTCCACCACGGCCCAATTTGTCCTTCCAACATTCAAAAAGGTCCTTTTTCGCGTTGTCGGCTCTCCGGCTATTAGGAAACGTATCACTCGATGATCGCTCAGTGACTCATCCTCGCTTACCTCCCAGTCTCTCACCCAGCTCTTGCTGCAAATGGTTAGGTCAATCCAGCTCTCGCCTCTTCCACTAGAGAACGTCGCCAGGCTGTTCGCATCATTCTCAATCTGATAACCCTTCTCCACTATCCAGTCCAGTATATCCTCTCCTCTTTCATCCGTAATCCGTGAATGCTGCTGCTGCCCCATCCATTTACCATCGTTAATTTGCATATTTTGGAAGCGTTTGAAAATACACAGCTTGTGCTCGTACTCTGCTATGTGCGCCTTGAGCTCGCGCAAATTTTGCAAGTGCCGATTGATAGGAGTGTCGTGGTCGTCGTCGTCGTAATCGCCGTGGGGCCTCATCATATCAGGTGTGACGATATCCATTGCCAGATATCGAAACAGTGTCTCACGGCACAATGCACTTCTATTTCTCCGGATGCCATATGATTCAAACAGAGCGGGATTTGCTTCTCGAGTGTCGGTGGAGGCGTTGTGACGACTGTACTTGTAGTAGCCGCAATATCGACGATGTGTGGTCTCTTACGCAGATCGAGCACACTTCACAAAAAATCGAATTTTTGATTACCCTTCACGTATATCACATCAGCCTCGATGATGGGGCGCAGCACTTCCTGGATCAAGTTGAATTCGACATAGCCATCAGAGTATTGAATATCGTGGATATTTCTCTCCAAATATCGTACTTGCCGTTTATCTGCTTCGCTCAGGTCATGGAATGGCACTACAGCTTTGAATAAAAAGTGGTTTGTGCGATGCCCGTCGGTGATGGCAAGCTCTTTGGGTTGGAATTCACCACCCACAGTGAAACCCTGGATGTCACAGGCTACGAGTTTCATCTTGTTGTTTTTTGTTTGTTTGATGATTGTTGAACTGATTAACAGAGAGACACACACTCGGAGAGAGAGCGAGATTAAACACCGACTGAACAACTGAACGTTTGGCTTACAACTGACGCTCTCGACCTATCGATGCCTGCAATACATATATACACACAAACAAAGAGTGGATTCCCCCACTACTTACTGCTACTACTGTATGTAACTATTTTTTTTATGACAGACGGCGTACAATCTCGCTCAAGGGCAAGTGTTCCAGTATACAGTCGTGAATGATGATGCAATAGGCTCGAGTATTGGCGGGAAATCCAACTCTGGCATCGATGTCAAGTTTGACATCGACAGTGGAAGATTTCGTGAATTCCGCTCTGCGGGAACAGTCTATTACGAACACGGTCGCTCTGCTTTTGAATGCTCCGTAATCGAGTAGAGGGCGCTTCTTCGGACAATTGGCATAGCTCGGATAGAATTCCGTGTAGGCTCGATGGGCTTCGACAAAGTTGTTTCTGTTGAATTCCAAGTGCATACGTTCATGCGGGTAAGTATCGCTGTTCATGGTTAGGCGTATGTCGCTGATGTCGATGTGATCGAAATAGGACGCATCTCGAGCCGCATTGCCAATCCGATTTGTTTGGAAGGCCAAAATGACGAATCGAGGACTCTCCATGGCCGTGCAAGTTTTCACAGCCCAAACTTCCTTGGTGGAACCCTGATTGAGTGCAGGCAACTCGTGTATGTCCCACTTGCGATACGAAATCACTACAGAAGCGTCTGTTTTGATGGACTGCAGCAATTTCAGACGAATGTCGTCATTGGGCACCACATGTTTGACTCTGAGTACAACGCTCGTGATCGTCAGTGAGGCTGTGGTGGCTTCGACTACTGGATTCGCCACCTCCTCTATCAGCATGCAATTATTATCATTTCTACTTCTCACCAAGCGAATGCCATATCTATAGTCATGGAATATGCCCAACAAATGCTTAAGCGGAATCTACATGGCGAACGAACCGTCGGGGGCGTTGTGAACCGTTCCGCCAGGATAGGTCCAGCCGGCTGTGCTCAAGTGTCGCACATCATATTCCTCGTAACAAGTATAGCCGCGAAGGGTGCTCACTATACCCGGCGATCGAACAGTCCACCTCTTTGCCATTGATTTCATAGTAGATGGCCTCGAAAAGGTATGCGCCGGCATTATTGATAAATCTAACATTGCCCGTTCCTGCGGTACGAGTCAGAGAGCCCTCTATGCACACAAGGGCATCGTTCATCAGTATCCACACATCGCTCTGCTGAATGACAATTTCGATGATGTCATTATTTTGAAAGGACTTGACGTACGGGTGGTGCGTTCGAGTCTCAACTCTGTTGATGGATTCGTCGAACTTTGAATGAATGTACACGTCGAACACTTGTCTTGATAACATGATGTCCTTGCGATTGGAGAAAGTGTATGCTGGAGTGAGACAGAGTATGTGCGTCTGCTCTCTTCGACTGCGTCTGCGCGACTGAATTGATGCCAGCACCCTCTGCACTTTTATGCCCAAAGGCATCATGATCATCATTCTGATCAAATACCAACCCCATTTTTATGACAGCTTGCGCAGCACAAGTCGTATAATGATGGTCTCTCCACGGAAATTCACACTGCAACAGTCCTGGTCGAGAATATTCAAGGTTATGTTGTGTATTTCCGTCTTGTTCACAGGCAGGTAAATCAAATTCGAGGGCGTTTCGTCGATGGCAAAGCCGGGGTCTTCTCGAACGGAAAACTCGTATATGGTGTGAGCTGGACGATTGTTGAAGAAGGCCCCGATGTGATGTTACTATCGATGTGAACAATTCGAACTTTGATAATGTTCACAGGTAGGTCGGATGAGTGAATGCTTCCAGCCTCCAATAGTCTCGAGGAAAACCCAGTAATCGTCCTATGGAATCCTTGGGACGAAAATCGATGTTATAGAGCTTGCTGTATACCTCACACTGCAGCGTATTGGTGTTGGGTTTGAGAGAGAACAAAGCCTTGCTTTTGTTGGTACCGTCGTCGTCGTCGTCGTCGACGTCGCCAATGTCACTAGACACTACGGCTCTCTAATTCTTCTTCTTCTTTGCTTTTTTCGGCCTCTCGATGTGTTTATGTATAAACTTAGCAATGTCGCTTATTTCGTAACACCCAGTCGGTATTTGGATGATGCTAACAGATGTCGCTCCTTTGACAGAATAATAGAATCGACCACTCGATATGTTCGGTATGCTGTTGTATGAATGGAAACCAATCAATGCCAAGCCGTAAGTGCTATCTTCGTCCAATTGGAGCGGCGGAGAAAAGTCTGCGGTTAGCGTCGACGTTTGACCTGTCACTGTCAACAGCAAAGACATGACTGACACTGGATGGGGTTATGTACTTCTATTTAAACCATTCCATATGCGCGCTCTGTGCTCAGAGTCTAGTATGGGATTCAAGACGCGTGAGGCTCGCGCTATTCGTCTAGCGAAACGTATCCTGTCCATGGCCACTTGCATCCAATACGATTTGCGCGAAGTTTTGTATGCAAAACGCCACGTCACCATATGATGAACCTCATTGCGCTCGTCATTAAAGGTCACCACTTTTCTATTCATTTTCGCGCGCACACACACACACTCAGAGTGTGTTCTCGTATAGAAAATTCAAACACAAATGACCGCAATTAACTTGGTTGAATGTCTGATAGCGATCGTTGTTGTAGAAGATTTTCACTTTTTTACCCAGATATCGCACCAATTCCAGCGGCGGCTTCAAATTGCCGAAACTGTCAAAGTATTTCACCACATGTCCGCGTTTCACGTAAGCTACCCAATGCGTTCCGCGATTCCTGCTCGAGTCCAGATTGATGATTGCGCATTCTATGTACTTGGGAAATTTCGATGATGATGATGAGGATCGAGGTAAGTTGTCTCGCATGAAAACACCAATGAAATGAGGTATTTTCAGACGTTTTACATATTTAAGTAATTCCTTATCGTACAACGCTCTATTGGGCAGCTTCAGCGGGAGTTTTTTGAAAATTTCTTCTTGAGAAACAAACCGTAGCCGCCTTTAGCGGTCTTGCGCAGAAACAAACCGGAACCTCTTACATTTTTGTTGTCACCACCAATGCTCTCCATTACGGTATTATGTCGCTTGTCTTCCTCCAATTTCTTCTTGGCATTGGCCGAGGAGATGATGGTCCTGGCTATGGTGCTGGCACCGCCTGCCAACGAGCCCAGCGCTCCCAGAGCGGCGAATATCGGAAGCAGAGGCAGCACACCACCGCTCTTCGCTTCGAACGGTATTATTCGGGGTACTCTGATTTTTTTGCGGCCACCCAATTTTTTCACTTGAGCATGGGCAGCACGCAGTGCCACCAAGGAGGATTTTCGCAGAGCCTTCGCACTCAAATCTTTCAGCTGATCAGGTTTCAGTGTTTTTCGCAGAGTCTTGGTAATTTTCTTAACCACATCTCGACGGAAAGACTTTGGCTTTGCAGCAGCAGCAGTCTTCTTCTTCTTCAGACCCATTCCCAAATTACGTTTTGCCTTCATGGTTGTGGTGACCAGCCAAGCAGCAGCTTTCTCACCAAATTTGGCGTCTTTTGATTTGACACGTTCATAAGCTCGATTTTCCAGCGCCCAGTCGGCCTTGTGTCTCTCCTTCAAAGACTTGTTTTGCTAGTATGCAATATCGTGAGTCTTACAAGCCGAATCCAAATGGTTCACACCAGGGTCTCCACGTGCCAATCTCTTCTGTAGTTTGCTACCCGGTCCACAGTACTGGTATCCAGGCAAATGAAACTCGAATGGTAGATGATTAATCAGAGAGTTCACCACACCATGACCTTCGTGCTCGACAGTCAGCATGACTGACGCGAATGATGTTGCGCACCTACTTACATAACTGTACTTCACTCAAAATGTCATTCGAATGTCAGATGTGGGCGTAATCACACACACACTTCAGCAAAAAATCGATCAACTCAAACATGAAAGTGGTGCAACAAATGCCGGCTCTGGAAATAGTCAATTTGGATACCATAGGTGGAAGAGGTATTGGCGGTGACGACGACGGTATACGTAAACACGGTTGGCTCCCTGCTACCGAATTCATTCCGAGCGATATTTTGTGGCCCCAGCGGATGTGGCAAGACCAACGCTGTACTCAGTCTGCTCAAACTCAAACAAGTCAAGGGCGTAGGTTATTTTCCATACAGGGACAACGACGAGGTAATCGATCTGTCAAAGGCGAAAGAAAACTCAATTTTCATATTTGACGATGTGGCGTGTGACAAACAGAATAAAATCAGAGAATTCTATGCCATGGCACGCCACAAGGGTATTGACCCAACCTACTTGTGTCAAACCTACTCGAAAATACCCAAACAGCTGATCAGGGACAATTGCAACATTATAGTGCTTTTTCGGCAAGACGATATGAATTTGAAGCATGCCTTCGACGAGCACGTCTCTCCGGATTACACCTTTGAGGAATTTCGCCGCATGTGCGCCACCTGTTGGAAGGAAAAATTCGGATCTTTGGTCATTGTCAAAGACTTTGATGTGAAAAAAGGCCGCTACCGCCTGGGCTTTGACAAATATATACAAATGTGATGCGAGGTGGCCCGGCATTCGTACTGATGCCATGGCGCCGACCACATCACCCCGCATCGAGACGGAGATTGCTAAATCTGAACGCAAACGTCAAGTCAATCAGTTGTCGAAAATTGTGCGAAAAAAGTATCTGAGTCTGAAACTTGGAAAATCCGAGCATGATGAAGCACTAAGTAAATTATTCAAACCCATTACGGTACCGCTGAAAAGATTGAGTGCGGCAGTGCCGCCACTCACTAAGCGATCTCGACTGACAGTGAAAAAAGAAGAGAAGCAGGAACCGTCGACACCATCGACTCCAGACTTTATGAAAAAGGAAGAAGACGAAGAAAGCTGCCACACAGATGATGGTGATTATGATGATGATGATGACTACTTGGAAGTTTATCCCGAAGTAGCAACTGAATTCGTGAAAGAACATCGCGCCAAATCCGGCAAAATAGATGTGAATTACGGCTCCATTTACGACAAACCAAGAGCGCAATGGTTGCTCGGTAGAAAGCTGATGGACTTCGACAAAGATACGGGGGACATTCGCATTGATGGTGTAACATACGAGGGCACTCCGGGACTATATAGTTTGATTTTCTACAAAAATCCCAAATACGCTAAAGTCGATTTGGTGGCATACAAGCAAATTTTGACAGCTACAGGTGCGCATGTAGATGCGCGAGGTAGGTTGAATCCATCTCAGACTGCCAAATACGAACAGTTGATTCGACCAATGTTCAAAGATCCTCAATCAAAAATAGGTGGTGGTGGTGGTGGTAGTGGAGGTCGAGGCCATGGTCGTTTCACCGACGGCAGTGGTATCCCAGATCAGTTGACATACAACATGAAACCCATAGAATACTTGTACTGGGACGATGTGAACGAGCTCGTTGACAGGTATAGGCTTCTGGTAGCCGCCAAAAATGCCGGCAGCACCTCTACCGACAACGAGATCATGGCCATCATCAATGAATTGAGAGAAGCAGGCTATATTCGATAAATAAAAGCGTAGACGTTTTTTTGCATGCCACAGTCGCATCATGAGCATCAACAAGTTCGGTCAAACTTCGTCAGCTCGCCGTGCACGGCAGCAGCAGCCCTACCATTTTCCTGGTGTTATACTCAACTATACGACAAATGGGGACATTGATGCTGAACATGTGAAAATATGTAAT
Organism: Chrysolina americana; assembly: GCA_958502065.1. NCBI lineage: Eukaryota > Metazoa > Arthropoda > Insecta > Coleoptera > Chrysomelidae > Chrysolina > Chrysolina americana. The sequence goes on along the minus strand of OY293415.1, from coordinate 33,553,024 downwards.
GTGGAAACGCCAAGTGCACTCAATGATGTTGCCAACAAAAAATACGTTGATGACGTCATACAGAAGCTCAAAGATGACGTTATACACAAACTCAAAGACGAGCTGGACACCACCAAAAACAATCTAACAGCCTTGGATATTCGAGTGATGAAAGTCATGTCACTTTCGATGAAAAAGCATGAAAATACCAAGAAACGCTTGGATAAATTGGCACTGGATATTATTGATATTCCAGCCTCTTAAGTAGAAGGTGTAACGCCCAGTGCAGTTAGTGTATTGACTCCGCCATTAGCGAAAAGACGTCATCATCATCATCTGAGAAAAAAACAATTGGTTGATGAGCTCCATGCTCCAGCATCAAAGGACTCGACGATGTGAGGCAGATGGGCTGATCTTCAAAAATACTCCAAAGCCAATAGAAACTTCAATTATATTCTCGTGGTGATTGACATCTTTTCCAAGTACCTATGGGTGCGCCCCTTGAAGACCAAAACTGGTCGAGACGTCACCGAAGCGATGAGTGACATATTGTCGAAAGCGAAAAGATGTCCCAAGCTCCTCCAATCAGATCTCGGAACTGAATTTTACAATTCCAGCTTTCAGACTCTCCTGAAAAAGTACAACATCAAACACTACAGCACGTATACCGTGATGAAAGCCGCGATCGCAGAGAGGGTTATACGTACTCTCAAGGAGAATCTCTTCAAGTATTTCCGGTACCTACAAATGGCTGGACATTTTGCCGGACATTGCCAAAAACTACAACCAGCGCAAACATCGAACGATCGGCAAGAAACCGTGTGACGTCACCAAAGACAATGAAAAACAGGTGTATAAGTCAACGTATGATTATGCCGAACGTGCTGGTCGAAAAAAATTCAAAATTGGCGATTTCGTGAGAATTAGCAAGGCCAAGCATGTTTTCGAAAGACGGTATACGCCTAATTGGACTACGGAACTATTCAAAGTTGTCAAAGTGAAAATCACCCAACCAATCACGTATTTGCTGGAGGACTTGGAAGGGCGACCAATCAGCGGCGCTTCCTACGCACAAGAACTACAAAAAACAAAAAATCCCGAAGTCTATCTAGTGGAAAAAATCATCAGGCGTAAGGGTCGTAAAGTACTTGTGAAATGGTTGGGGTTCGATAGTACGCACAATAGTTGGATTAATGTGACAAATCGCATGTAATTCAATGGAAAATTGGTACAATCTCAACTGGAAGAGGGGGCCTTTCATCATCATCGTCGTCTCTCAGCTCTCAACGACGTAGAAACTCGAGCCGGTGTATGGGGGGAGGGTGGGGGGTGATGGCGGCGGTGGCAGCGGAGAAATAAACCGATGCCAAACGGTGCAGAGAGATTAGTCAGTCAACATGTTTGGTGCAGTGAACAACGTCGTTGTCGAGTCTTCCGAAGAGTCCTCTGATTACGAGTCGGTGGCGTCGGTGGCGTCGGTGGCGTCGGCGGCGTCAGCTTCATCATCATCGGACCGAGAGTGGGCAGATCGAATGGCAGATTTAGATCGAATATGTGACATGTACAAGGACGCCATCAAAGCGGAACGTTTCTTCGCGTGCAACGCCACCTACGAGTTTCGCAACACCAACGTTTTGAGCTTGCAATGCGGCATAAGTTTTGCTCGGAGTTTCGTGCCTGCAGTGAAACTCGTGTGCAAGGTCCAATACACCATATGCTCCAGCTGGTTCTTCAGCATGTTTGAATGGGGCCAATTCGTGGGGGCCATTAATCAGTTGCTTTACACTAGCCGAAATGGTCCGAATGCAGCAGCAGCAGCCAAGACTAGCCGAATAAAACTCGACTGGGACGATGTTATGGATTTGGAATTACACACGTATGCAGAGAGTCAACAAGTGCGAGTTTACAGGAATGACACTTACTTCTACCTGACGGAAGCGGATGTTCAAGAAATCCTACATCTAGATGCTACTGTGATGGCGACAAGATTTGAATATCTATTGAATATGAACTTTAGTCAATATTATCACGATTTATTAAGCAGTGCAAAAACTCTAGCTAAAAACATTGGTTTGTCATTTGATGAGGCTATAAACTTGTGTACTATATCATCAAAAGATGATAAACATCTATGTTTTCGTGAATACCTATGCTATTTGCTGGATAAAGTAATGTTTGATTACGAAACGAAATAAATGTTTATATTGAGAGCAGAGTTGGCGTTTTAATTCAGTATGCAGTGTGCAGTGTGTCTGTGGGTATGCCGAGAGAGAGAGATGCATCAGTACGAAACAAGACTCGACTCGTACCGAAGCTGGACTTCGACATTTCCTGCAAGTAAGTTAGCCGAAGCAGGCTTTACGTATACCGGTTCGGAAGATGTAGTTGCATGTCTTTCGTGCCAAGTAGAAGGGTTCAGATGGCTGCCCAATGACGATCCTATGGCTGACCATCGTCGATGGAGCCCCCATTGTGATTTCGTTCGTAGTTATTACTCTGAGCGACACAGACACAGACCGACGACAGATGGCGCTGATGTCCCTCCAGAACCAAGAGTGTCAGATGTCATTAGCAGAGTGACAGATGACACATGGATGACACCGCCACCACCACCACCACCGACAGATGGCGCTGATGTTGCTCCAGAAGAACGACAAGTGAAAGGTGACATGAGCAGCAAAGTGACCACAGATGTCATAAACATAGACTCACCGAACACGGAGATGATGTGTCGTGTATGTCTTGTGAATGAACTAAATGTATTGTTTATGCCATGTAGACACTTGGCGTGCTGCTCACAGTGCGCCATCAGGTGCGACACATGCGTAGTTTGTAGATCACCCATCAATACGTTTATGAAAATATATATCTTTGAATATTTTTGATTTTAATTTTGCTACTCGAAAATACCCTTCCCCATTTTTTTTGCTTCAAAAAACATGTCAATTTTTATGTAAAAAGTATCACATTTTTGATTGAATTATTCTTCCAATTTTGGTGCAAAAACGTGCTCTTTTTTGATGCAAAAAAGTTACACTTTTTTCGATAAAAAAAATTACCCAAAATTGACATGGTGGAAGGATTTCAGTGAAGCATTTTCAGTGAATTTTGAGTCACTCAGCATTCACTCAGCTTTCACTCAGCATTCTCTCAGCTTTTTCCACCATGTCAATTTTCGGTCAATTTTTTATCAAAAAAATTGCCATTTTCCCATAAGAATACATGTATTTTTGAATGAAAAAAAGTGACACCTTTAATGACATAGTGGTAAAAGCTGAGTGAAGCTATTTCAGTGAAAGCTGAGTGAATCACTCAGCTTTCACTCAGCTTTTTCCACCATGTCAATAAAAGTGTTACTTTTTTGGGCAAAAAACAAGCACTTTTTTGCATGAAAAATTGACACTTTTTTGCAGAAAAAAGTGTCACTTTTTCGTTTAAAAAAATTATACTTTTTTATAAAAAAAGTGACCCTTTTTGATGCAAAAGTGATCTCTAAAATTATGTGGGATTTTGAATGGGAGATTGGAAGGGTGATACAAAATATAATAATAATAATAATATCCAGACACGGATTACATATTGATTTTATTCAATCATAAATATAAAACATAATCGACTATCATTTGATTAAATATATGTAGTGTGTATGTGTGGAAAGAAACAAACAAGATCACTATTTCTTGCATTTTCATTTAACATTTTCTTGAAATTTTGTGTTTGTGTGTGTGTGTGTGTGTGTGTATGTGTATGTGTGTATGTGTGTGTGTGTGTGTGTATGTGTGTGTGTTTGGCAATTTCATTCATCGAATTCTGAATCCTCATCTCCTGAGCCTATGAAGAGTTTATATGTGAGATCTAATCCGTAGAGCTCACCACCACCACGCAGATGTAGGTCACAGTAGCATTGGCTGCTCGTTTTCAAAGTGAACAGTACTTCATCAAATCTGTTGTGACACCAAAATTTGCAACATTGATATATATTGTCCATGTGCTTTACACCGAACACCATATGTTGATGGTCTCTTATGCTGTGAACTGGATGGTTTCGCACAGCCCTTCTGAATGCTTTATAGCAAGTGCGGCAAAATCGTAAATTATATTTTGGAATACGATATGCATTCGCCCACACACAGTATTGGTCTTCGTACAAATGACCCTCCCAGTCTTGATTTTGGAGAGCTTCGTACCTATCTTCAAAGCTGATTTCTCTCGTGTACTCTAAGTGACTCAAATCATTGAAATTTCATTTGACGCTCTGAGCCTGCTTATAGATTTGTACCCATTCTCCATCGGCAAACATTTTCAAAATTCGATCAGTGAGCGTCCATGGTAGAGGTGAGGCCTCGATGAATTCAACTATTGATGATGTACATCTGACTACTTGCAGAAAGCATAAATTTTTCAAAGTGTCCACCATGGTGGTGGTGTGTGTGTGCGTGTATGGGTATTTGCTCTCTGAAAAAACATTTAAATTCTATTAGATATCTAGCTGACTGTAATGGCTCCACGGTAGAGTGTCATGAGAGCCGACAATCAAACAGCGCTTGTCGTCGTGGGGGTTGAGAGCGATCTTTGTTTGCTCTACACTAAAAACTTTGTGTGAAAAGGATCGAATACAGCGTTGCGAAGTTATTTTTTCCACATTGTTTTTCAGACATTCCACATAATCTTCAAAAGTGATGTGATTTTCGACAACGCTCTATTTGACCCCTTTGGATTTTTTTACGGTTTTTCCACCTTGTATCTTATAGGTGTACAACTTTGATCGAAGCCCCACGAAATCTGTCATGATACGACCATTGGCTTCGTCCTTCATCAAGCCGGGTACTTTTTTATTTTCGAGGGGGATGTCAAATGGGTTGTCGCTTGGGTAGTCGCTCGTATCGAATTTCTCAATGTGACTGCTAATCAAATCCCGATAAATATCATCGCACTCAATTTCATAAATGAGCGAATCAGTATCCGTATACATCAATTTGCACTGATCGTGCGTGTACTTTTCCATCATGAAGCCGAAATGGAAATCGTACACGCATACCTTGGAAATATCGAGAATCGACATTCCTATGTACAAGGGCTTATTGAATAACAAATCCGTCTTTGTCATCTCGATAGCGACGAGGCTCTCGTCGAAAATGGTGCGACTCCTGAAATTTGGACTTGCAATCAGATTTTTTGTGCCATATCGTCCCTCCCACTTGGAGACCATTTTCACCACACAGTGCTTCCGTATGTTTTCCATGGTTTTCCCGAACACTGCGATATTGGCTAGTTTGTAGTTATTTTTGCCAAAAGTAGTTTTTGCTTGAGAGCGTAATTTCGTATTTAATTCAATGTAGTGACGCAGCCACGCCGACTGATTGAATTGTATCACCTTGTGGATTTTCCTGAGTACAAGGCCGTGTAGTGCACAACATATTTTTCCTTGATGTACAGCGTGGTCATCAATTTTGGTAATTTCGAGCCTGGCGGTGTACGGTGCTCGGCACACAAGGGTAAATCTTTGTGTTTGTCATGCAGATGTTCGGGCTACTCCAAATCGACTTCGAGAATGTAGCATTTTCGAGCCATTTAAAGCCATCGTACGGAAGATATTCCATCATGGCCCAACCGTACAGATTATTCACGTCGAGATTTAGCAAATAGGTCGACGGTTTGGAGGCGTCATACCTTTCACCCATGTGCTTGTTATTGGCCGAGGAGAATGTGTTGCAGCACTGACTGATGCAGCCACGAATTCCTCGCTCGACAAAGAGAACCATGTCGACGTCTTTCAGTATCTGCAATTTGCACTGTACTTCAACATACTGGACCACGTATATCCCGGGAGGGTGTAATACCACGCAGGATCCAACCCATATGTCTCGTGGCCGATATTTCTAAAATTTTCGAAAATATCCGCCAAGAGCAATATGGCGGTTTTCATGTATAGGTCAGAGTACTCGTCCTGTGTTGTCAAGTTGAACGACCGCCACACGTTCTGCGCATGCTCGTATTCGGCATCGGTGATGCCACAATCGTTCAACTTGTTGTAGAACTGATCGCGCGCTGGCAAACTTGGACATTCCAATTTCTCCATCGAATCGATGAAATCGTATGGGAATACCCCTTTTCGAGTGAGTAACTCGTACCGGTCGACATCGAAATGGGCAAATTCGCGCCTTGAAATCTTCAAGTCATGGATGGTCAGTGTTTGCACCAAATGCTCCAAGCTCATGCCCATGAAGCGAAAAGAGTCAATGAATCGAAATTTAATGTCAGTGTTGCCGTCGTACTGGGTGAAAGAAATGTATTTTTCTTTGTTGACAGGCAACAGGCTGACGTGACCCCTTTTTGCTATATCTCGAATAATAAAATGACTGTCGTATCCGGATAAATTGTGGAAAATGATTGGCACAACGAACGACTCTTTGTAGTTCAAATTGCAATGCGCATGCGCATATCCACGGAACGCTCCCGTGTAGTGATTTTATGATTCATGCTTTGTGTTCAAACTTGTTAACAATCTTACTGATTCAGACTCATGCTTACAACAATTATCACTAAATTGTACTCCTTATAATTCACGAAATCAACTATCATTCTATCCCCCGCCGTCTTCTACGAATTACTATTGTAATTCTCCCCTAGTTAGATGCATGAACTCTTATAATATCATTTGTGACTCTCATGTTGATATCTTTGGTGACAACTTCACAAATTTTAAAAGAAAACTGAGACAAAAATTAATCTCTTTTTATGGTATGGCTGCCGAATAAGGAATTCATTCTTACATATTGTATATTATATAATTTTACAGAACTTCAGGAGTAGGAGCTAGTTTTTGACTGTATAACATTTGTATATAATATTAAACATTTTTTTATATATGTACACTACCATTTAAGTACAGTTGTGTTATGTTCTCTAGCGACCAGCATAATATGAATTGTAAAAATACTTTATTTTACTTTGTATCACCCTGTAATAGGATGTGCTCTTTGTGCATCTGTTGGGTGATCTCTTTGATTAAATAAATAAATAAAATAAATAAATAAATAAATGATCTATTACAATTTTGTCGTCAGTTTTCCAAGGTTTTTCGCAGATGTGGCAACATGGCGCTGTCGCTCTATCTGGAAGTGAGACGATCATGGGGACAATATCCAAAGTTTTGGCTTCCACAAATTTGGCTATGGCCCCCATTCTCTCCGAAAACCAATCCATCGAGTCGAGGCCCCGATGACTATCATAAAATGACAAAGTATTGTCATATGCACACTTGAAATAAAATCCAGCGCTGAAAGGAATGTGTTTTTGGTACTTTATCGTATATGAGGTGCATTCTTCGTCATTAAACTGTTCCAAAATCGACTCAAAATCCGCGTAAATTACAAATGGCACTATTTCTTTATGTACAAAATCCCAAAATTCTACGTGATCATACAAAGGAAATGAAATTTTGCTCTCGTTTAATTTTTGACAATCGACAGTATGACTGTCGAGTTTCTCCTCACTCGCAAAATAATTTAAACAGCGATCGCAAATGAATTTTTTAAATGTGTCTTTACTGAGTTGGTGATTGAGTAGGCGAGATAAATCCTTTATCCAAATATAATGGATTTTTATGTCATCGCCGATGGCGTTGTCAGTAGGTTCGTAGATGATGACTAAACTATCGATTTCAGTTGATAAATTGGTAGATTGGTAGATCAATAAATTATGTGGAACCATCCGGGGTAATGAAAGTAGTTTTTACTTATAAGCTCTGGTCTAAGGAAATCGGTAGATTTCGTTTTAAGACTTTATATTTCCAAGACTACTGAAATTAATATCTAACTGAACTCTAACTTTTTCGATGGTATCCCAAAAATTAAAACAACAAATTGTAATTATTATTCGTCGAATCGGATAATTGAAATAAAATGAAGTTGGTCGCAGCAGAACTAATTCTAGCGGAGTTTATTTGGGGCTGTTATCACATCTGCATATAAATAGAAATATTATAAAATTCTTGTTTATATATAGGGTACTGGCGGGCATTGTAACCTAACCAAGCAGGATATATCCCCGATTCACGTTTACGATAATTAAATGTATATTCCGGCAGGTGGCTTCGCACGAATCTCGCAGAGCACCTGAATCTTCTGTTGAAAGGATTAGCTAGATTTTCCGCCCTACAGCAATGTAATTATAGTACGGTTACGGCTCATTGGTCGGTAGCCGATGTGTTAATTTTCTAATTGTCGGATTCATCGTTATAGGAATCACCATACATTTTGTCTACTATACTATAATGAGAAAAAGTAGTTATCTAAGTAAACAATTGAAAACAGAGATCTTATTTACATAAATCCGTTACTTCAGTCATAAAATAATAAAACATAACCGTATTTATCCATTATGCAAATAAATAGTATGTCATTTAACAAGCGTGTAATATAGATATTTATTATGAGATAGAGAATAGACATTACACCCAAATAGAGTACTTTACTTCTTCAATGGACTATAAGTAGTGTTTACCATTCAATGTAAACAGACGATGTGTTTTTTTCTGGTGGATGAAAATAATAATTTCATTCATTAAAAAAGCTGATTGAGATTCGAACCCACACCGCCTCTCTAATAAATTGGAGTGTCGGGCTTTAAATAAATAAATAAAATTAATAAAGTTTTTCTTATACAATTATTCGTTAAAATACATTTGAGCTGGTTTATTACACAACTGAGACACACGGCTCGACTTCTTCACCCCACGAGGGCTCAGGAGTAATATAATAATAATAATAGTCTTTATTTAGCACATAAAGCTAATTTACATTGTCAAAAGTAAAAAAAAATTACAAATAAAATACAATTTAATTACAATCACAACATAAAAAATATACCGCACTACAAATATAAAATGAAATATACAATAGGACAATTGTAGAAACGTCATTTAAACTCATTAAAACTTGACCTGTTATATGAGTAGGTTGGCAAGGGTGATAGTGACAAGCATGTATGACACTCTCGTAACAGGCATCTTTTCAATTCTTTTTTGAAAGTTGTAATAGCGCCGAAGGTTTTCAAAGAATTTTCTAATTTATTATAACACACTATGCCCTTATAAAAAATTTATTTTTCGGAGCTTTTTTTGTTTTTTGTCGACACTCTTATGTCTGTCCTCCTTCGTGTGTTGTAGTTGTGTAAACTGTTGTTAAATACTAGTTTGGAGGATAGAAATGATGGGGTTAATGCAATTTTCATTTTGTGGACTGAAATCATAGTATGGTACTCCAAGTAGTATTGTACCGAGAGCCAGTTCAAAGTGCGTAACATGTTATTTTGCAATTTCTGCATCCGTCCCATGTCCCATCTCATTTTTATTTGCCAGGTACAGTATAGACGAGGCGAATGTGAAATGGGGCAATATTATAGTATTGTAATATTGTTTTTCTAGACCATGGTGTCAAAGATGGTGCCACTCTAAACCAGAAGTTTATGTTCTTCGATATTTTGTTGGTACACCCACGAGCAAGGAAACTTGTGGGTGTTCGTTTGTTTTTGCACAATAGAATTTGACTATGATTCTTATAATAATTGTGTATTAATGTATTGTACAGAAATAAACTATTAAGAAGTAAGAAATATGTCTTTGAAAGTTAAATGTCTATCGATTATAATGCCCAAGTATTTAATATTTTCCACAATTTCAATTTCCTCATTACCAATTGTAATCATATGATTATCTTTGATCTGGAAGATGTCCAAATATTTATAAAAGAGCTCGCTGTGTTTGCGGGGGCGATCAACATCAATTCTGAACCCGGTAAAGTCTCTGCGGTAAGCGAACTCTTCCAGATGTGAAACATGTAGAATTCATACTACAGGTTTTAACATGTGTTGGGATGGAGTCGACGCTTGCAAGCTCACGTAGCTCATCCAAACGAATGTACCTATCACTCTTGGTGATGATACTAAGTACCTTGTTCTACATCATGTCCGAAAGAAGTCTTGGGGATGCTGCAGAACGCTGGGTGCTTTGAATAACCAAGTTGATAACCTTGTGTCATATACGCTTGTCAAGCTCTACTCGCAGGTATCGTACATCAGTCTGGATATCCAAGGCTTTATCCTTGACCTTCTATTCCTGAAGAACCTTCGAGAACACTAATGTCTTCGAGGAATTGATGGCTTCGGACTCAACCAAGTTTACTACTATTTTGTTCTCCTTAAGATACGGTAGGATTTTCCTGTCTTACCTGCACTGCCTATCTTACTAGGAGTGAATGTAGTAATTGAAAATTAGCCGATATTATAAGTTTTTAACAAATGTCATATCTGCAAAAATTACCCCTAACCTGATAGTAAATCATGATTTTTTCGAAAACATGAAAACTGCAGATACGCCCTTTATGCTTAACACGGCTCGACGGATCGACCTATATCGCGATATCATCCGCTTATATTGCCGTCTTCGTTCTCGTGCACATGAGGAAATCATATGTATGCAAGGAGTACAAATGCGGGACTCGACCTCTGCGGGACACCTGGTTCTACAGAATACTCTGCGGATCTTGTGCTGTTAACTTTCCGCAAAAGTTCGATCTACCAAATAGGAGTTCCCCAGTCTTACCATGTATGAAGGCAGGCCTGCTCTCAGCAATTTGAAAATTAGACCTTTAACCCACAAGAAGTCAAAGGCTATCTGCATATCTAACCTCGGTGAGCCACCACTTTCACCCTGTGAACAACCCAGACGATCTGCATAGGCATACCTTGACCTGCACGAAAGCCACATTGCTCAGCCGGAACCATTTTGAGTTTCTCCTCGAAATAAAACACATTTTTGAGGGGAATATTCATTACTACCTTGGCGACAACACTCAATAGTGGGATCAGGCGTTAACTATCAAGTTGATGGCCATCCTTACCCGGCTTCAGGATAGGTATTAACAGTGCCTTCTTCAGATATTAGGAGTGATACTGCCATTTGCTGGTTGCGTTTGAACTGTAAAAACTGTACGAGAGACTTCCGGGGCAGGTTCTTGAGTTGAATGGCGTCAAGCCCATCAGGCCCAGGCGCTTCATTCGTCGGGAGTCTTTTAATAACTTCCGTCAGTTCCTCATAAGTTGTCATAACTTTGGCATACCTATGAGGGCCAACAGGGGTAGGCACAGATTGTCTTGCGTTGTCTTAGACCTTTCTCTATGGCTTTCTATGACCGTCGCTAACGTCCGGCCCTTCTTATTGTAAAATTCTCACCGAATACTTCCGTCTATTGAAGATTCGTCTCTGCATGATCTGCATCCCACATGGCTGGGACGGATTCGAAGCGCTTGGAGATGCGCTTCGTCGTATGCCATAGAGTCGTTGTGGTCGCTGATCAGTTCCAAAATGTTTCTTCTTAGCCGGAGCACGTTTTGCCACTTCTTTCGGAGAGAATTCTTCAAATTTGTCAACTCCCTTACTTCGGGTAGAACAATATTCCGATTTCTCCTGATCTCAATCGAATTGTTGAGCGACCTGAATGCCACGAATGGAAGCGAGAGTAACCTCCTCAATTCTGTCACGGGCAATGCCGGACTTTATGGAAGTCCGGACATTCATGATCCTTCAGAACTAAGTCCAGTTGCCATTTCTGCAGTCATATCGTAGGGTGGGAGGAGTATTCTCGCCCCGATACTTGGATTGAGCCAAAGTTTCATGGGTGGCCTTGAGTTCATTCATAATCATGAAATTTCTGTTTAGTATCAAGTCAATTGTAATGGGAGTGGGTCCGTTCCAGGGCTAAAGTGGGCTAATGTGAGTATTCCCACAGCGTTTTGCCTTTAGCATTGGCCTACGCTACACTCAGGACGCCTGGCGTTGAGGTCCCCAAACATCAACACCTTGATTGCGTAAACGCGCAATACCATCCTGGACAAGGATGGTCCTCCCCACTTACTGTCTGAGAGTGGTCAGCCCTGACATTGGAGAAGCTCTTCAGTCTAAATCGATGGTCCGGCTGAAGCCGAGTCTCCAATATGAACATTAGGTGTCCGGCTATGGATCAGCTGAGCCACGAACCTCTGATGCTATACTGATTGTACGAACATTATCTTTTACTCTCTGATTGGCCACAGCTCGTCATGAGTCATGATTGATTACTCACGACGTGTGGCTTGTTATGTGCAACGAAAATTCCACGTAGAAGGATTTTTTCGAAAGTCATACAAAAAAGTATTATACTTCATAACGATATAGCATCCTGTTTATTGAGATGGATGTTTTTTTATTTGTCTAGCAGATAGTTTCAGAATTGTGTACTAGATTATAATGTTTCGCATCATTGTAAATTATAAAAAGTTCATTTACTAGCGGATTACGTCCAGTTATTGAAAAAACGAAGAATAGTAGGTTCAATCATATGCATCTAGCGACGCTACAGTATCTTTCGTGTAGTTGTACAAAAATCTACGTTTAAATAAAGCAGTCAATTGCAAAATCACTAACTATTTCCGCTTTATTCCGGTAATAACGTTTTATTTCATGTTTGTGAGCTACAATTAAAACTAAACTCATTAAGAGTTGTTCCCTCTAAGCCAGAAACTCAGTTAGTTTAAACTTTCGAAGGTATTGTTAAGAAAACATCGTAATAACTTAATTATTCCAAGCTGAGCTCTGCGAATTGAATGAATAATTCGAGACAAGTTACTCAAAAATTGATTTCTGGAAACTGAAATGAGTTCAACCGTTTTTTTGATGTATGTACTTTGAGGTCAGAGAATCAATATTTTTCTTCACTGCATTGTTTTTCTGAAAATTTCTAATAAAAAAATGACAAAATAAATATTTTTGGTGGGTAATCAGCTAGAAAATCTTTCTGATATTGAGATGTCGTCTGCAAATAGGTGCATATAGTCACATTCATTACATAAGGTCGATACCATTTATATACAGAAGGAACAATAATGGGCCCAGAATGCTTCCTTGCGAAAGTTCATGTTGTACTGCTAATGGAACTGAGAATGAATTAGTTTGTCCGTTGTTTTCTATTTGTAAGATAGTTGCTTATCCACTCTAGTACTTTTTCCCTCGTACCATAAAGTTTCAGTTTTTTGAGTAGTATAATATATCATGGTTAATAGTTTCAAATGTAGGGGGTGGTTCATCTGTAGGTTTCCCCAAAACTCCCGTTGGAATATAAAAAAAAAACAGAAAGTCAAAATTCCTACAGAAAAACAGAATATTGTTGAACCCGTGCACGAAAAAATTTAATTTTTTAAAGGGTATTGTGGAACTGATGGTTTTGGGCTTCAATTATAGCTAATGTAGTCTACTTTAAAAAAAATATGCAGCCGATACTGTTGCTGAATTATTTTGATTCCGATACACTGTGCAGCCTGTCCGAGAGCATGAATACACTGCATGAGTGAATTGATATTTTGACACATGCCAAAATGGGAATCTATCACGCATATTGGTGTGTATTAAGCTTATAAGTAATATTTTCATTGGGAATCTTCAAATTTGTGAATATGGAATTTTCATTTCAAAATATATCACATTCAGTTACCAAGTCTGGAAATTCATTTTTTTGAAAACTGTATCTATAATCTTAGCAATATTGAAAATATTTGAATTAAAAATATGGGCCTAATTTCGAATTATGCAGTTTTTCCGAAATATGAACAACGAATTTACTGAACGACTGTCTTAATGGGTGAGGTGGCGAAGTCCAAACGAAAAATATTCCACCTTATTTCATTCCATTCGTTCGTTTGACTTCGAAGTTTTATAGTACAATTTCGACCGCAAAAGTTACACGCACCGTTAGCCCGCGGTCTGAAAGACGTGCTCGACCTAGTAATCCCACACCTAAGGTGGTCCCTTATTCCGTATGCCGTGGAAGTAACGACTCGTTTACCTTCGGCTCACTGGATACACAATTTCCACCCCATTTATACGTAGAGTACTATATGGGAAGAGCTTCAGTCACGACTGTTTTCTCTGACGAAAAACACACGAATTTGTGAACCGTTTCTGTTAGCATTCATCATACAACAAAAATTATCCGAAAAAAGTAATAGTTTTCAGACGTTTGATCGTAAATTAAACTTTTCTCTCACAAAAGTCGAAATTTTTACTACCAGGTAAAGTGTGTCGAATATTGATTTTGATCTTGTATTGTGGGAAAATAATGATTGCAAAAATTACTTAAGCAAAAATGAGTTTTACACTCATGGGATTGTCACACTCGGCGTACGCTTCGTGCTACAATATTTCCCAATGTACTTTATCGTTGAAAAACCATGTGAAATTAATTTCTTATAACTCTATGAGAAAAAATTCAACATACCTACCTTCATTTACTAAATTGAATATTTCATACAGAGTACACTTGCCATGAAGGAAGAATTGAATGTTAGTTGGATATTACAAAAACTAAAGTAAAGTAGTTTTGGTGACTGTGGATAAATATTGAGAAATGTGTTAGCAGCCATTCAGACATCAAAAATGTGAATGAAAAACTGAGATAAGCCGGGATTGGAACAAGGGCCCTCCAATCTCTAGTCTGGTGCACCTAACCAATTGCACTACCACAGCCGTCTGAATTATCCGAGCCATGGTGAAGAAATTTGACAACAAGGTAAAAGATGCGACAACATATTAGTCGTATTGTAGAATAGTTCTAGTTGTTGAGAAGTCATTCTAGGGTGAATCATTTGTGTTCTAATTGACAAATGAACGTACCATTCATGTGAAATGGTTTACGAAATATTGATAAAAATCTAGTGTTCGATTTATCAGTGAGGGTGTATTAAAAGCCTATCAAAAATAGTGTTAAATTCAAATGTGATTGTAAGGTTACCTACGTATACCAATTTGTGCTTCTGGAGGGAATTTCTACTCCATTTATGCCAATATGCCTACTCGTTGCTATGTGACAGGGTGTAAGTCGAATTACTATTCTCAATAAAGCCATATCTCAGTATTTTATTTTCTGAAAGAAGAGGAATTGCGAAAGAGATGTATTCCTGCAATACCTCATAAAAATTGGAGCCCTTCTCAAAGGTCTTTTGTATGTGTGATTCATTTTCATGATACTAATATCATCAGCTATGAAACATTTCCTCTACGAAATGGATCAATAAAAAAAATTATTGAACGTCCAAAGTTGATAAAAACAATAGTTCCTTTAATATTTCCGAATTTAATAAAATATTTTTCGAAACCTGCAACATTGTTGAGAACCCCATGACAGAGAAATCAGAAATGTTCATAATATTTTAGTAGAAGAGTTTAAAAAATCAGATACCATCCACAGTTACGACCAAATAGTTAGGGAATATGCCGAAAAAATAAAATTTCATAATTACTGAAAGTAGCTGAACTTTATTTCTATCTATTAGGTATGTAATCAGATGTTTTACTATCTGTTAATGAGAATGAACTAAGAATAATTTCGCAAATTACAATATTTAATGAGATGCAGGTCCAAGTTTACCTTCATAATAATAAGTTGGGATTCAATGAGTTGAAGTGGATTCTTACTTTTAATTTGTATTGAGTAGGTGCGGCCACAACTTGAAAATATTCTGGCAAGGTTAGCAACTCAAATCAGACCGATGCAAATATGATTAATAATTTCATGGATAAAAGTATGTTATATTTGGAAAATGCCCTTACACTATCTTGTGAGAATAGCGACCAACATTCACATTTACTCACACATTCATTGCCTTTTGAGATAAATGTAAGGGAAATTGTTAATATTATTATTATTATAAGTTTCCTTTTAGTTCAGGAAGTACACTCTTATTATTTTTTCATTGTTTATGTATTTATAAGTAAATTTTTTTATTTCTGTTGTTTTTTCTCTGTGTGATGGACAGAATTTTATTTTATATTGTTTTAGAATAACATGTACCTATTTAATCGTGGAAAAATAGGGCTAATGATGAAATACCCACAAAAATAAAAAGTAATGCAACTCAGTAGTGTACATAGGTGTCGTAGTAACCTACCATTTATTCATTTGAAACAATTTACCTGATTTTGGCACAATTGGTATATCTACCTCCTACTAACATATTTTTTTCATGAATCAGATATCAAATGAAAAATCTGAAATAAATCAGGAATCATCGAAATGTGGATTTTAGGGCATGGAAAAACCGACCTTGACAGTTTTTCCGTTTCTAAGAAATTGAATAAATTGCAATTCCCGTTTGCGATGAAGAAAAATAACCGACCATATCAATAAATTTTTTTCTCTACAAATTCATTTTCTTATGTTTTTTTTCTAGTTATTCAAATAAGCCGAGATATTGACATTATCGAATAAATAGGTCGGTCGTCAAATTGATTACAGCGCGGTGTTGCCGATTTTCTCACCACGGCTCGGAGATTCAAGACGGCTGTGGTAGATATACTACCCGTCCAATTCGTAGATCCAGCAAACTTAAGTATCGAAGTTTGACGTCTGTTAATGGTCCTTATAAGGTGAGTCCGGCGATACACTAATGCATGTGTGAATGTTTTCATAGTCGTCATACTAGCTATCATCTCCTCATTTATCATGATGAAGATAGCAGTAAGACTATGAGCTGTCGGTTTACAAATAGGACCGTCGAGCGGCTTCGAATTTTGGATGGACCAAATTTTCATTTCAGTTTTTAAATTTCCATTTTTCATGTCCGAATCATACTCTATCATCAAACAATATGTCACATAATAAGACAGTAACAGGCATAAAATTGCTAACACAAACTTTTTTAATATACAGGGCTTTCCACAATGACCGTTAATTAGGCGTTTCTGGCAAACCAGACATCGGATCAACCTGAAAATTTTACAGTATGCATAAGACAACATGATCTACACCCTGTATATAATATCATGTGATATTATATACAGAGTGATGCATTTAAAAAATCAAAGTAGCTGCTACTTTATAGCAGAAGCGTCAACGCCGCATGTACTGAAATATTTTAGGCGTGTAGATCATATTCATTTATGCATACTGTCAAATTTTTAGGTTGATCCGTTGTCTGGGTTGCTAGAAACGCCTTATTAACGCTCATCGTGAAAAGCCCTGTATAGGAACACTTTTAAAAATTCTTCATATTTTTCAGAGAGAATTTAAAAATTCAACGATTTTTTCAGAGGACCACACTGCAAAACGTGAAAGGTGATGTGAATAATTTTGGTTTCGGTTGAATTTTCTGTGTGCCTTTAGAGCACAAATTGCATACAGGCCAAAGGTATCAATATGAATGATCGATTAATTAATGATCGAAGAAAACGACAGAATATCAAGAAACCGTAGGATGAGAGTCAAAACATTGGCCCTTGGTTCAGTCATGCATCTTTGGAGGTAAACAAAAAATAATATAAATCATCATGGATTGCTAAAATATTTAACAGGTAAAAAAAAAATCAATCAATTAATGGTTACGTGCTATTAGCGAACTCTTTCTAATAGTTTTCTAATAAAAGGAATTGAGCATAGGAACCATAGTCCGAGCAACGTTTTCTATGAAGTTACAGGTTTGATTGAAAAATAGCGTTGATTAGACGACGGCAGTCTTACCTAAAATATATGTATACGGCTCGAAATTACCAGTTTTTAACAGCTTTTTGTCGATATAAGAATTCTCTGACAATTCAACTTTTGTGAGTTTCTTCATTTTCATTTGAATGAGTTCATGAATCTTATAAGATAAAGAAAACGATAACTGTTTAGAGATGACGGCAAAATATCTTCTTAGGCAAATAAACATCAATTTATAACTTGAAAAATGTTATGGCTTCTCAACCCTCAGCTGGAGCTTCACTGAATTGCCCTAGGGTCATAATTGATTGAGAAAGTTCTGTTAGCTCGCAGCACACTCAGTTTTTCAAACATGATATATAATACATATCCACATCTCTCCTAGACGCGATACCGCTAAACGTTTCTGAATACGTCCTTGAGGCGAACTCGAATCATTTCCAGTAAACTCACTCCGCGGAAATATTTCACCTAAAAAGTCGAAGTTTCATTACGAATGGAACATGGGAGAGATATTTACAAAATGACATGTTCTCAGCTTTGTCGGATTGTGGCACTGAAGAGGAAAACTCTGCTCCGCTAGTCGTCTTCTCATAAGACAGTTATAACGAGGCGGGGTCTTCAGGCACAGATGAGCAGTACGCTTGGGTTGTCAAAAGATTTCTTTGACTGACGGTGCCCTTTGCTAAACGTGTGGAATAACTATACCGGCGGTATTCTTATAAATTGAACAGAACGTATTATTTTGTGGAAAATTAATATTCGGAAGCAAATAGGTGTTTACTGTAAAGATATGATACAGGGAGGAAAATTCTAAAAACGTAACAGAGGCAATTACAAAAAGGTATTACCAGATAAAAGCAAAATTAACTTCAATAATTATTCACTGAGATAACATAAAACAAAAACATGACAAACTACCATTAATAGTCTAGTCCACTCAATTTTTGGGAAAAGTATCGGTTGTAACACCACCAAATTTGGCATACTAATAGTTATATAAATCCTTTATTTAGTCCATTTGGCTAATTTACAATAATTAATTACAATGAAAATAATAAATATACTCATGGTCTCAGGTAAATATAAAAATGTTCTCACACATAAGGCCTTTGTACCCTTGTCGCAAAAATATGTATATACACATAAACACAAATACACCTACCACACCTATACATATACATCCACCCCACACCTTTATATTTACAAAAACACATATTAAAAATAGTGGATGAATATAAAAAATACTGTGCACATACTGAAACATATAAACACCTGTCATAGTTAAATTTATTAACGAACTGAACGAAATGAAGAAGTGGTTACTGTTTTTTTTATTGATGAAGTAAATATGATTTTAACTTTGTCTTGAAGGATGTTAAAGATGTTAAACATTTGATCTCTTCTGGTAGATTATTGTACCTATCAAGCCCCTTGAAGAAAATAGAATTTTGGGTATGTGTTAACGTGACATGTTGAATATGGAAGTCAGTTCTGAATCTAGTTAGTTATTGTATATAACTTTCTCTTGTAGATATGTCGGTGAAATTTTATGCCTTATTTTGAAAATTAGAATTAATGTATGATAGAGGAGAAATGAATTAGTTGGTAACCATTCTAGTTGTTTCAACATGTCTTTTATTGGTGTTAATCTTTTGCAATTTAAATAGTTGTAACCATGTCGAATAAAAAAAAAAAAAATCAAAAATCCGATGGTGGCACCTAAAAAAAAATTAATTTGAAAAAACTGATGAAACACGATTTTTTCAAAGGGAAACCATACACTATTCTATCATTTTTGGATACTACGGAAAAAAGATATCAAATTCGTGAAGAATACCCTATACCTAAAATACACCACTGGCAAGATATTGTAGTAAAACTGCACTTACTAATTTTCCTAATTTATTTGAAACACTATTTACAACAATTATTCACTAAAACATTGACTTCAATAACTATTTCAATTTATTTCTACATGGCTATCTATCAGCGAACTCTGGAACTGTAACTAACTCTCTGAATTCTGACTGTCCTCCAGCGGTTATATAGTCGCAAGCCTCTCTCGATTATTCTGGAGTACAGAACATTTCATCTAGATAGCTCTTCGAATAGTATCGAACAATCGATTTATTCCAGCTTGTTCTCGGCGATCCGTACGCCAGCAGATATGCAGTTGTAGTTGAACGAGGGTGCATGACTAATTAGATCAGGGCCGGTCTCGGGGCCGGTCTCGAAATCGTTACATTGCCCCCTTCTTAAAGACGTTTCGCCCCGAAACGTCATTCTTGGAGTGTGAAGATATCTGCAAGATTCTCCATGTCTGTACCTGGACGTTCGATGGAAGTAGCACTCCACAGTCTTCAAGTTGGGTCGAGGAAGATGGTTGCAGCACACCAGAATTTTGATGCCGCTGGATCTGAATATTGTCTCCAACATGCTTCTTATAACTCTCCAGTCCAGCCCATCAAGCCCACAGGCCAATTTTGGGATTGCCAGGTCTACAATATTCTGGTCCAGCATCGTGTCTCTCAATCTCGTAAGGCTCTTCCAAACATCTTCATAAGACGGCTTATCTTGAGAACGCTTCTTGGTAACCAGATAGTAGATGTTTCTCTGGCCTTTCCTCAGCTGTAACACCCCTCCAACTTCCGGGTTCTGTTCTCTCAGTTCCTGGATTCGACCGAACTTCTTGGAGAAAACTACTGCAATGCCTCTGGACATTTGGAGATCTTCTGCCACACAGTGAGCTAACGCGTAATTGGCAGGCACCTTGAAAAGATCTCGTGACTCCTCTCGGGTTACCCCATATTGAACTTTCTGTCCGTTCGTGTACAGGGACATGAACCTCTGAAATGTCATTTCGTCCTCCGGTGATCTGACGGTGCGGACTTTATCGTGGTTTCCGGCGTAAGGGGACAACCTATTGAAGTGGACTACCCTAGGTTTTCCTCGTGGTGGCTTATATATGCGGTAGACGAGGTCGTTTATCCTTTTCATGATCTTATATGGACCTTCCCACGAGTTCGGTGATAGTCCACTGCGGCGTTTAGGGTTGTATAGCCAGACAAGGTCACCAGTCTGATATCCACCAACATCCGCCTTGATGTCGTAGGTCTCCTTCATTCTGTCGCTGGCACTCTGGATATCCAAACGGACCTGTTCATGGATGTCGTCCATTCTCTGTCGCAGTTTGCTGACGTAGTCATCTCCCGCAGTGTCTTGTCCTGGTGGCGTCCCAAACTTCAGGTCACATGGAAGTCGCAGCTCTCGGCCCATAATAACACTAGCAGGGGTTTGGCCGGTTGACTCATGAACTGCGGAACGATACGCCATCAGGAACAGATGGAGGTACTGGTCCCAATCCTTCTGGTGGTCAGAGACTACCTTGGACAGGTGGCGGTTTATCGTCTTATTCATCCGCTCCACCATTCCATCGGACTGCGGATGTAGAGCTGTGGTCCTCGTTTTCCGGATGTTCAGCATCTCGCACATCTCCTGGAACAGGTTTGACTCGAAATTCCTGCCTTGATCCGAATGCAGCTCTAACGGGACACCGAATCGACAAATCCACTCCTTCACCAAGACGTCGGCAACGGTGATGACTTCTTGGTTGGGCGGGGCATAGGCTTCGGCCTACTTGCAGAAGTAATCCATCGCCACAAGGATGTACTTGTTCCCGTGTTCAGATTGTGGGAACGGGCCAGCGATGTTAATGGCGATCCTTTCGAATGGGCTGCCCACATTGTACTGGCGCATCGGGGCCTTAGGTCTTGTTCGAGGCCCATTACTGGCAGATCATACAGCACATTTTCTGCACCAGTCCTTGACGCCAGCTTGACAATTGGCCCAGTAGAACCGTTGCCTAACTTTCTGGAGGGTCTTCGTCACTCCCAGATGTCCTCCGGTGACCCCATCATGGATTTCTCGGAGCACTTCCTGTCTTCTGCTCCTGGGAACTACTACCTGACGTCTTTCTTCCCCGCCATCCTCCGACTCCAACACACGCTTCAAGACTCCATTGTCTAAGGTGAAAGAGTTCCATTGGGCCCAGTAAATTTTAACGACTGGAGAACAACTGGCTATTTCCTGCCACGACGGTCTTCGCTCACTCTTCTTCCAGCCGATGACTTAACCAAGATCTGGATCTTTCTCTTGGTCTTTCTGGATCTTGTGGTCATTCCAGTTATCATCGACCGCCGTGGTTCTGGAATTATTCATTGACTTCAATAACTATTTCAATTTATTTCTACTGTGGCTATCTATCAGCGAACTCTGGAACTGTAAGTAACTCTCTGAATTCTGACTGTCCTCCAGCGGTTATATAGTCGCAAGCCTCTCTCGATTATTCTGGAGTATAGAACATTTCATCTAGATGGCTCTTCGAATAGTATCGAACAATCGATTTATTCCAGCTTGTTCTCGGTGATCCGTACGCCAGCAGATATGCAGTTGTAGTTGAACGAGGGTGCATGACTAATTAGATCAGGGCCGGTCTCGGGCCGGTCTCGAAATCGTTACATTATATTCATTTTGGAAAATATTTGAAATGTAAATCATTCCAAGCAATACCAAATAAAGAAAAGAACTAATATCAACCCTGACAATTCCACTGTTGTTGGTAAAAGGTTACTCAAAATAAAAATGAATGGATTGAAATAAAATACTACCAGAGAGGTGACTTATATCTCTTTGTTTATTGATATTGAATACAGTCATTCTTCTTTCTACTCGAGTTCATTTCAACAGATGTTTCCGTTTTGTTCTAAACAAGAATTAATTCTTTTTTGCATACCACCATGTGTAGCTTTCTGTATGGAGTCAGGAATCAAATTATTGAATGCTTTCAGAACCCTTCGTTTCATGTTTTCTTTATCACTCACAGGATCTACATAAACATTTTCTTTAATATATCACCAGATGAAGAAGTCCGGTGGCATCAGGTCTGGAGAGCGAGGAGGAAATTTAAATGGTCCATTGTAACAAAGCCACTGATCTTCGAACATCTCATTTATCAACCAACCAACGGCAGCAGTACTATGTACAGGTGCTTCACCCATCTGATACCATAGCTTGGAACGGTATTGTTCAGAAACATGCCTTATGGATTCACCAACCACATTCCTAATTATATTGTTGTTGTTTTTAAAATTGTTTTTTCCGTTAACCAGCTGTCATCCCCGTACAAACGACAGCCCTCAGAAGTCGAAACTTGTGCGAGCTAAGGATTAACGAGGTCTTACCTTTTAACGTGCGATTCCTAGCACGAGACCAGTGACCATGCTGGGAATCGAACCCACGTCCCTCTGACTGATAGACTAGCGCTCTACCATCATGGCCACTGCAAATATATATCGCTATTCAAATTGTCATCATAAAGATATAAACATAAAATTCGGTTATCCTTTATAGCACAAAAACCATTGAAACTCCATGAATCCTGAAAGGTGAGCTGGCGAACGACCTTTGGATTTTCTGCTGCCCAAAAATGACTATTATGGCGGTTGTACATACCATTCTTGGCAAATTTGGCTTTATCTGTCCATATCATGTTGTTCATGAACTCAGGGTCCTCCTGTACCTTGATGAGAAACCATTCGCAGAATTCCACTCGTGCATGTAAGTGTTGAGGTTTCAGATTTTGAACTTGGTGATATTTAAACTTATGTTTGATTAAAATCCGGTTCATTGACGAACATTAAATTCTAAGTGATTTTTCTGTGTCATTCACGAATTTTCTGGATAAGCTGTGAAGTAGGCCAAAACTACAATTTCGTTGTCCTCATTGTTTACGAGTGTTTTTTTTTTGTTGATGACAGACGAAAAAGATCCGAAATCGCGGCAGTTTCTCAGAAGTCTTCTCAGAATATTTTTATTAGGTCTGTGTAGATTTGGGAATCTTCCTGCGAAAATATGACAAATTCTGACGATTATCTTATTGCATTCGCCATAAATAGTTATTAAATTCAGGAAATCTTCATTAAAATACCCCAAACGAGACATTTCTTAGACAAATAGAGAACTATGCAATACACGCCAATTACATCGCATCAAATTCTGACATACTTGTTGTAACTTCATTTGTTTCCAAAGGTTTCTTGGTTTGGTATTGCTTCGAATGATTTACAGTTCAAATATTTTCCGAAATCGGATATATCTTGCCAGGGGTGTATTTTATGTATAGGGTATTCTTCACGAATTTGATATATTTTTTTCCGTAGTATCCAAAAATAATAGAATAGTGTATGGTTTCCATTTGAAAAAATCGTATTTCATCAGTTTTCTCGATGTAATATTTTGGGTGGAAATTTTGACCACCCTGTAAGTTATTTTTTAAAATTCAATTGACCTGTTCATGACTTGATGCTTCAGTTGTAATTCTGTGAAATTTCACATTTCCAACTGTTACTGTCTATGAGTTATGATTTTTTTGGAGTGTAATACATTTTTTTATCACATTCCGTTGCATATATTTCTTCAACATTTCAAGTCTCTCTTTCTCCGAGTTTCTTATCCACGCATTCGTAGAACTGTTGTTTCAGGGAGATTCTTTCTGTTTGGGTAAAAACTGACAGATATCTAGCTAATGACCTGGCAAAATCTTCCTCCACTTGAGATGTCTGTTTGCTCTCAATAAATTTTTCAAAAGTTTGCAAGCATCCCCCCAACTTGTTGACAACATTTTCTTTGTCAGATTTATTGCCAGGTTTCGATTTTCTCAAATCGTTCAACCCTTTTAGTTCAGCCAAGTATTTCCTATTGTTCACTACCGGGCTCTCGCTTGAATTTTGTGATTGTCACTGGCAATTTTCTTGGCTGGTGGGGTTTCATTATTTCTTTTTCTCTTTCATAAAACATTTTCATATAATATTTGGGTGTCATCTAGATTTTCGTCTTCTTCCTCCAAATTATAGTGGGTTTCTGGGATTTCAAAATCTTGCCTAACTTCTTCCTCACTATCAGAATCCACAATATTATTGATAATAGTGTTAACACCACAATATTGAGAAATACTCCTACCTGCCGAAAAATATGTAGTTGTCCTAGAATAGATTTACGTATATTGGAACTGAATACTCGTATGGAAATATTTACCTTCGCTGCTGAATGAATGGATCTTAAAATTTCATCATCAGGCTATAATATGGCCATGAAATAGTATATGCCTCCGATCCTGAAGGTCTGTTTTGTGCCAATCTCTTTGAGGTGGTGTACTTGTTCCTTAAAACGGTCCACCGCAGATCACATTCTAGAGCTGCAATTATGATAATGATATATTTAAAGCTGTTGCCTACGGTCTCGAATTGATTTGCAGAACTATCAGGAATAAGAAGTATACTTACGAGTGAATCCCATTATGGCTGAGATTGCCTGCCAAGCATTTTCCCTTTTTACTTTGTTTTTAAAATTAGTGTCTTTCTTGTCGTGAAGGAATCTAAACTGAGACATCCTCTCGATTAATTCTCCATCGTCCATTTTAAAATTTGCAATTTTTCGTTCAAAAAGAAAGAAAAGAATAATATAAATATCTCTCAGCTATCCATCAAAAACCGTTTGTTGTTCAAATTTCAATATTTTTAATTTCAACCATAGAACACTTCGATATGTCAAATGCGAAACGCATAGAACATAATTTTTAATTTCTTAGTTGACGTTTATAAACAACTCCTTAATTCCTTATAGTTAATTCATAATTGTTATTTATAAATTCTTAGTTTAGTTGAATCTATAAATCCACCATAATGGCAAATACATGAGCCAACTGACTTTTGAACGGTCACCCAATGTTGACACATTTAATAAATTATCCGAAGCTGCTCATTTGACACGTGACCGAAACATCACATGTCAATGTTTGGCAAATCAGCGCTGCAGGGCGAAAACGCGCCCTGTTATCGCCATGCGAATTACATGGAATATTTCAAATGCATCGGCGTCAGCAGTGGCGGGTACGTCGAAGAAATTGTGAGTTTTCATTAAATTTAATTCCTGATTATCTACTTCAAATAATTTGTGTTGGAAGTTCAGAAACAGTGAAAAATGGCGACTGGAGTTTGTTTTTCAGTCGCAGAGGATTCCAAATGTGACTTTATAAACAGCACGTTCATATTTCCATAATAGTTATTTATGTATCAAGGGCGTAAAGTAGGCGTTTATGGTCTGCGGCGTGGATAATTGCCCGAAGGCGTTAGCCGGGGGGCCATTACACGCCGAAGGCCATAAACGCATTTCACGAACGTGATACATACAAAATTTTATGCACTAGCGGTTTATACAGTGTCCACCAAAATCTTGGAACAGCATGGAAAACTAACTCTTATGAAGAATGACATTTTCTGAGAAACTATTAATAAAAAAGTTTTCCATATGGTTCCAAGATTTTGGCGGACACTGTATATATATTTATATCGCAATTATCGTGTCAATAATCATCTCTGTATACTGAAATAGATTCATTTATTCAAATTTTACACAGAATACCCAGTATATACCCACCTAATTATGACGTTGTTAAGCAATCTGGTTGTTGTCTAGCAACAAATTCAATAAACAAGGTAAACGATCATCTTCATGTTTATCTGAAAAAGTGCGTGAGTGAACTCAACACGAAAATTATGGAATCATCAGATGAAGAACATAATATATACATACCAATGGAATTTTTGGAATCGGCTGAGAGTGCCAAACTCGAACTGCTACCAACAAAGTCAAAGACACTTTACGAAAAGACGTATAATGAGTTCATAAAATGGCGCAATGAAAATAATGTGAAGGTGATTACAGAAGATATATTACTGGGATATTTTTTTGAGAAGTCCAACAATCGAAAACCATCTTCTTTGTGGTCATACTATTCGATGTTAAAGTCTACTTTGAATTTGTATAATAATATAAACATAAGCAAATTTCCAAAATTGATAGTATTTTTGAAACGGAAGAATGATGGATATAAGCCGAAGAAATCCAAAATATTGAATAGGGATGAAATCGAAGTTTTTCTAAAAGAAGCTCCAGATAATGTATATCTGATGATGAAGGTATGTTATTCCTACCTATATTTATTAAGTAATTAAAAAACTTATTGATTCTTTTATAGGTTGCATTAATATTTGGTATTTGGCATAATACATGGTGCTTGTCGTAGACAAGAATTAACAAATCTCAAGCTTGATGACATTCAAGACCTAACTTATGCTTTATTGATTACAATTCGAGAGTCAAAAACTAAAATACAACGAACATTTACCATCTGCAGTACTGAAAACCAGTCAGTTAATTATTTGGATATTTATAGAAGATATGCTAGTCTACGTCCCGCAAATACTGAACATGGTCGTTTTTTTATATTCTATAAGAACAACAAATGTACAATACAAGTTGTTGGGAAGAATATCCTCGGTCAAATTCCACGAAAATTTGCAGCATTTTTGAAGCTACCAGGCCCATAAAAATATACGGGTCATTATTTCAGGCGTTCTTCAGCCACTTTATTGGCTGATGCTGGGGAAAGTATCACCAATATCAAAAGACACGCTGGTTGGAAATCAACTACAGTAGCAGAGAGCTACATTGAACAATCGATTTCAAATAAATTGAATATTGCCAAAAAAATTGCCGGCGATGGTGATGGACCGATACCAAATAATAATTATTTGGACCTACCATCCACATCTAAAATGAGTGGTGAGGATGTTTCAAAGGGGAATAATTATTTTCAAGAGAAAAGTGAATATCCCACCCTCAATATTCAAAATTGTAACAATTGCATAGTTAATATAAAATTCTAATTTTCAGGGTTATGGAGCAAAGATGTAGATTATGAATAAAAGTTGTTAAATGAGTATTTCTTTATTGGTGGTGCTGTAGGTTTTCCGTGTTTTCCTACAGCTGAAA
Source organism: Chrysolina americana (assembly GCA_958502065.1). Classification (NCBI taxonomy): domain Eukaryota; kingdom Metazoa; phylum Arthropoda; class Insecta; order Coleoptera; family Chrysomelidae; genus Chrysolina; species Chrysolina americana. The sequence goes on along the minus strand of OY293415.1, from coordinate 33,525,644 downwards.
AGTGAATACATCACCTAAAACATCAGTAAGTCGCCCCGGAGCGCCACGGCAAATAATAATAATAGCCGTCCTCTACCCACACAGGCTATGCCTTTGGGTACACTCAGCGAGTGTTTATGAGGGAGTGTTATTATTATATTATTATATTATATTATATTATATTATTATTATTATTGAACTGAATTCATTGTTTCGTGGTAGGTCTTCCGTGAAATGATGTGCGTAGGTATATATGGACAATTTTAGTATATTGTCTACTTTACCGCCCGCGGACCATGATGCGCCCACGGGCGGTAAAGTGCCACTTTACGTCCGGCGAACCGGGCGGTAAAGTGTACTTTACCGCCCGCTAGTGCTTAAAGATCGTAATTAACATAGTTGAACACATGATTGTGTTTGTAGTTTTCAAAATACATAAAATGGATGAAAATAGAACAAAGCTCTCGTTCAAAGATGTTATCATTGATTAAAAAAGCTCTGGGACAGCAAGTAATCTGGCAATTTTTGTTAAAATCATGCATAGTTGATACTTCAATATGAAAACAAGTGTTACTTGTGGTACTAATTCGTACACGAACAAATCAAATTGGATGCATACTAAATAATTATGATGATAAAATAAATCAGAGGGAGGCATTGATTAGTTACCAATCGTTTCAGCAATCAAGTCATCAGACCTCATCAAGCTTTGCATGCAGCAGAATTGTTTTCAGCTCAATAATTGCTTTCACCTTCAACATGACTAATACAGCTGTGGGAAAATCTCTGTCTACTATTTTAAACAATTTGTTCTGAGTAGATTTGAAATGGACGAAAAAGTACTGCGGATGTGGGTTAGGGACGAGAACGTGCCGTTTCAACACAAAACAGGTCGATATGAATAGATGTCCTTGTGTTGTTAGCGGACCAATGTAGACATAATTTTTTATGCTACCATAACAAGAAAAAAAGTCTAATGAAGTGATATGGGGCGAACGAGGAGGCCATCGATGGGGTTCATTGGTTGCTATCCAACGATCTTCAATATGATTGTCTAAAAAGTTATTCACATGTGCAGTATTATGAGATAGAGCTTCGTCATGTTGATACCAGAGCTGATTCCGCAGGTCAAATCTAATGTATAATTATGTAATAATAAACGTATTTTTGTCCCCCCTTGATCTCCAATAAACATACTGTTACGAGATTGATAAAAATCCCCTAGCTACGCCGCTGGATAGACTTGCACGCGAATCGTCTATATGCATGATTTCCGAGAAAAAGGCAGATAACTGCCGGTAATGAATATTCGGGATAACCGAACCGTCGCATCGCGAAGATTCTGGTTACACTTGAGTACCTATATAAACGCGAGACATTTGACTGGGATGAAGAAGTTTTATGAAGAGAAGTTGGATAAAGAAGATTAGGAAGAAGTGATAATAAGCAATTTTTGAAGAAGTATAGAAGTGTTTGGAATATTTAGCTAGTTGTATTGTTGTATAGATCTAAGTGTTTATTAATCAGTGAAGTGAAGTTAGAAAATATACAGTTTAGTATTGTGCTCGGCCTATTATTTAGCAAAAACGTAACAATACCATTAAAATGTTCACCATAGAAATGCACCACGAGCAGGAAAAACATTAAAACTACAGTAACCTTGAAACTGTCTTTTTCGAAATACTTGTGGATTAGTATCACTCCAGTAATATAATGGCGGTTGAAAATTCCATTTTCCATAAATTTTGCCTCGTCCTTCCAAATCAATTTTTGTAATATGAATTTTGATTATCATGAATTCGCAAAAATCATTCCTTCTTTGACCGTTACCTGCTCTTAAATTCTGGACCAATGAGACTGGATACGGATGGTACTCATATTTTTAGTGAAAGTAATATAACCTCACTTAGAATGCACGTTCAAAAACTTTTGATTGTTTGTGCCTCAAATGTATTCTGATAGTGTGTAGAGAACAGGAGTGCTGCCCTCTCCACACATCCTCGCGCTACACGTTTACAAATCTGACGTAGCGTAGCGTCATCGATGAAATAAACGATCGCCTTCATTGCACTAATTAACTAATAATTTATTCAGCTTCATCCACTAAATTTGGTTTTATGTATTGATTATTTTTGCAGTAATCAGGGTTATCGTCCAGATTCGTAGAAAGTTGAACAAATCAAAGCGTATTAGATTAGTATAAATGATAACATCTTGGCATATTGCATTAATAGTGAAGATCATATCACTTAATTCGATTTGTAGTGATCGGCTTAATATTATCATTTAACAGATTGAAGGGCATGTGACGTTTCGGATAGGGCGGTGTAAATGGATCGCGCAGAGAAAGATGTTATCTTGAGAATTGTGAAAGGATTTGGATATGCTGAATAAAAAAACACATTCGGTGGGACAGCTCATATTTGAAGGTCGTAAAGGGGTTGTAATAGCTATTTGTGTATTAGGAGCGCAAATTTATACATTGTCGCTTGACAAATAGAGTAATCTTTGGAGAGCGACAATGACACTTTGTGCTCGAAATACACACAAGATTTTTTCTATAAACGCAGTTTTCAGAAATGCTTTATTCAACAAAAGTACATCACATTATAACAAACTTTCATTTTAACTCGAATATAGAACATAGTTTATGAATTCCTGATTAATATTAATTTAATTTATCATTGACTATACTAAAATTGCATGTACAATTGTGACACTCTTTAATTATTATTACTGAACCTGATGGAGGATCAGCAGATCCATCAAACATTGATTCCCCGTATATTGGAAATCACGTCATAAATTTACCATGTTGTAATTCATATTTCTTACTTGATTGCTCTGGTGGAGATTCAAAGTTAAAATTTTTGCACTTTCTGCTACATCAGGAGGAGTGTTTGATAATTCACTGTCACTATCATCAATCACCATGCAGAAATACGTTGGAGAAGCGAGCGTTTTCGAAATATTTTCGCTCTAGAGCGCAAATGCTGTCACAAAATGACTTTTCACGGAAAACGTCAACTTTGCGTTGAAATCTGAAAGCGTCAAAGGCTTGCTTTGTTAAGCGTTTGTAGAAAAAAGTACTTACTAACAGTGAGCGAGAGTAATATTATTGAGGTTTCCTCTGTGATTTCGAAAGAAAGTTGAAATTTGATTTAAACTGCTATAACAGTTTGAGGAGAGAAAATAGCCCTCAGAAAGTTCCGGTTATTTTTGGCTTAATAGACCTTTGTTTACATTCATATCAGATCCCGAAGTAGTACAGATCTCCAGACTCGGATAGAAATGAAAAAGCATTTTACTCTGCTAACGTTATATTAGTGCGAACATACTCACTCAATAGAGTAAACAAAATGAATTCGTATTCGAAAGAATTCCAACTTGTCGGTAAATAATCATAATATTTTTCAAAGTTCGGATTTATTCGAAAGAATGGTGGATGAAGAAATGTTCTCCATTGTTTGCCATATTTAGATACTGTAGCAGTAGTTGTATTTTTTACGATGTGTATTGTAGATATGCCAAATGAAGGATCATGGAAAATTACTGTAAATTGATAAAGTTATGGAAAAATGGAAAATTATTGGAAAAAATTCAAGATTTCGAACAATATTGCTTGATTTACCATGTACATACAAATAACAACTCCTTCCAAATAACGTGTTATTTGAAATATTTTATGCCATCATCTTCCATGCTGAGAAATCATTGGCATCTACTAGAATAGGAGTGCACCATATTCTTGAGGTATTTTCATTATTTGAGGATGCACGATACATGGATTTTACACCTGTTTTTTCTTGATTTGGTTGCAATTTAGTGCAGGAGTCCAAACTTTTACTGAAAAAAAAGAAGGTCCTTGCTAATTGGAGTTGAAGTAGATGGGATGGGTCCCCCTGGCAGGGGACTCGCTAGAGAGACAGTAGCGTGCAACGGCCTTATGCCCAACGGCGAGGGGGCCATCCATTCGGGTCACCATGAAAAGTGATTCTACCGAAAAATCAAATCATCATATCCCTATCTCACATGAACCATTTTCTCAATAATATTTTGAAACCCCAAATTCAGTAAGAAGAATTATTTTAATAACACTCTAAAATCTTTTGTCCAGCAATTTCTAGTAGGAAACACATACATTTCGACTATAACAGTTCGATTATTATATCTTTACCCGTGCGTCATCATCACAATACCATAATTCTTAGCTTAGCAGACAAATGTAAACGAATTTTGAATCGCTCATAGCGGTTGTTCGAAAGAGATGTTCGATAGAGGATGTGTAATTTCTTCGAACGTAAATTGATGACGCATGGGTAACGATACAAGAAAAGAACTGTATATCTTTACCCGTGCTTCGTCATCACAATACCATAATTCTTAGCTTAGTAGACAGATGTTAACGAATTTTGATTCGCTCATAGCGGTTGTTAGAAAGAGATGTTCGATAGAGCATGTGTGATTTCTTCGATCATAAATTGATGACGCATGGGTAACGATACAGTAATCGAACTGTAGTTAACAAACGCTAAACCACAGAAATTCAATACCGAACTTGAAATTCAACGTTGCAAATATTTCCATGAAAATTACATGATGAAATGCGAATTGACATTTCGACGGGACCTGATTGATTGCGATGCAAAGAAAATCGCTGGAATAAACTGTCTTTTCACCGAGTAACGAATTTAAATCGAACAAACCCTATAAAAAAGAAATACTGTCGCTTTCGCTCAAAGCAATTTCGTAACGTTAACATTTCATCACGTATTGATTATGATCTGATTGTCGCCCAGCTCTAAGTTTACGAGTCTAGACGAGTTTAATTGAATGGAGTGTTAAACGATACGGCAGCGCTGTGTGAAATTATTTAAAAACGCCCGGAGGGATTTCACAAACTCGGTTATTGAATTCGAGCCGAGCTAGCACACACATTAACACCCTCTCTATGTTATAATTGTTGGGAAGTTACATCTTACTTCCTGCTAAACAAGAGATTCCTTTTCCGGCTTGGCTCGGAAAACTCTGCGCTCTACTTGGACCCCCGGACTTTTCCACTCATGCTGGATTAATCGGATTTGAAACTATGAAACCGTGTAAAGACATTTCACCGTCCGCCTGTATAATTAATTATCTTTGGTTTCCTAATCAGGGATTTACATTTCTAGATGAACTCTCACTAATCCCTTAGCTAACTAACTCATATGTTACACTAAGTTTTAATGGAACCGTTTCGTGAAAGCTGCAGATGTATATAGCTTCAGAACTTCCGCATTACTATGCACATCCTCAAAAAAGGTTTCGAGTGTATTCTGTGAAATTGATATAATCGAAACTGCAACCATCAAATTAAGGTTCGGATATTAATTTCGCAAAATAAGGAAATCGTACAAGATCCACGCGCCTTATTTCGCGGCTTTCATAGTTGGGTAGAAACTGTTTCATGAAAATCCAGATGAAATTGAGACACGAATTAAAATGTATTTCGAAACGGAAGTTAGTTATGTATCGAAGGTATTTTCGGAGTTGGTAATTGGAAACTAAATAGGCAGCTTTTGTGAGAGTTGATATTGGTTGAAAATTAATACTCAAGTCATCTTCAATTTCGATCGGTATACTCAATGATGGTTAATATTAGGTTTGAGACGGCTCCGTAGTTGGATATTCAAGAGTAATTTAATAAGACCTTGATGAGTAGTCGACTATTTTTATTGCATCTAAATTTCGACTTATTTTATAATAATTTAGCATTGATAATCTGATGAAAACCTGAGAACGAAGCTCGAGGGCTTTCATATCTGATTATTAATGACGAAATAATGGCGAGTAAAATTAATAAATACAAAAGAAATTTGGCAACAATAAAATAGTCGACAATTAATTAAGGTCGTGTTTTAGCTATTTATGAAGATAATTTCTTGAATCCAATTCTTTATATCAGTCATATGAATGACACTGTATTGTCAGGGATTTTAGCCTCGATTACCCTATCTCTTCGTTTTTGGTTTCTACAAACCGATTCATTTTCAAAAACTTATACTGCTTCAACATTTTGATTTTACGTTTAAGATGTATTTGTTTAGAGTAATGTCAGATGCACAGGTTCCTTGATATATAGGTATCATGCTGAATAGTCGGTGACTATTGTGTACCATGCAAATAGTCGAGGGTAATACCACAAGAGGTTTTTATTTTATCAGATAAACTTTCATTTTGCACGAAAACTTGGTTGCTTTGGTAATTGACGACCGAAGGTGGAGTGATTTTATCTAATGTTATTTGGTCGAGTCATATTACAAGCTACCAACTTTGAGTGGAACAAAATTAAAGTTTATACGATGAAAACAAAACCTCGAATGGTATTCAGTGAGATAATTTAACGGATCAAATAAATGAATTATTAAACAAATGTGAATAGAACATAATTTATTAAAATTAAATCAATAATTCATTGAACAAAAAGTACATTCAACAGGAAATATAAATAATATTATTTAAATGTACAATTAGTGAAAGTACAGTTTTGGTATAAAATCCTACCCGAAGAAGACTGCCGAATTTAATTATTTTCCTCTTTTAGAATTGTCACTAAAGTGGAATGATGCTGTGAGTCTAACTGAAAGTATGGCTTCAGAGAATTGGCGTTCGAATGTCCGGTCAGCTTGATAATTCGTTGTTCTGAGACTCCTGCTTTGGCAGTGATTAGTAATTTAATTTTTCAGATCTAAACCAATTTTTTCTGCAGAAATTCTGGTCCAGTTTGAAATTTTGTACCATCCCTTGGCATTTTAATTTTTCCAAAACGGATTTGGTGTTAGAAACAATCTATCTGAAGAAATATGTTTGTTTCATTTTTCTAGAAGCATTTTCAACAATCTTACAGGACACACGTTCGGATTTTCTTTATTTGTAGTCAACCACTTACTTTCACTGCACCTTTTATCTCCACCTTGAGCTGTTTTAGAAAAGACCGTGTTGTACTCCACTCTGCCTGTCAATTCTCCATTATTGTATTTTTCGGCTTTGAAATAATAAATTTTACACTACGCACTTTCACCACCTCTCCAGGATAATTCAAAAGCGGCGATATGAAAAAGTTTTTTTGAAGTCCCATTGAAGTATTTTCATCCCACTGCTCTGCCATTTTTATAACTTCTTTTAATGCTATAGAACCTTGTCTTCTTTTATCTAAATTGTTCTGCAGTTGCTTGCGTTTAGCATTTTTAGCGTTTCTAGCGGCTTGAAATGTCACATCTTTGAATGGGTCAAACACAATCTTATGATCCATAAAATATTTTTCTTGCACAATTTTGGCTACAGTATTCCACACTGTTTTAACTACGTACTCCTTGTAGTCATTTCCGTCTGATTTCCTCTTATTATACGCCCAATCTGCCAATATGCTTGAGATTTCCGGCTGCGACGTTGAAGGTAATAATAGTTCATACCCCTTTTCTCGACAAAATATTTCAAACTGCCTTCAAATTGATGATTTGTTTTTTTTTGTGTTTTTTGGAGTGACGTTGTCTATTGCAGAATTTATTATTTGAGTAGTTGCACAACCAAATCTACCGTTAACGCTCATTTGAAATTAAAAAAAACACTTTGTAACAAAAAGTATGAAAATTTGTTGTCATTTGGCTTTGTTGGGTACAGCGTCGGATTCAATAGTCATACGACAATTATTAGTTGTTGCCGTGGTGAAGGTAAATATCAGTTTATCCACTTGCAAACAGTTACGTTCCTATTTATCCGATATCAAACTGCCAAAACTGACGTTTCTTATGGACGATTTTATACATGAGTTGAATTATCGCTAATAGAGCGTGTTGATTGGTCCTGTCAAATACCAAACAAACGTATGATTGGTTGATGACTGATATTTAATAGACGAAAGAAATAATGACATGTAAATTGAAAAAATATACGAGAAATAGAATAAGTAATAAGAATGACGAGTGTTCATATAAGATACTGATGATTTTATGAAAAAAATAATATTAACAGAAAACACACTTTTGCTCGTTCTTGGCCACGAGATCCCACTTCTCCGCCTACTAATGCGCTGGTTCTCGGCCACCTTTCCAGTTGTCGACCACATTAACGCATTTTCTTAAACATGAATCATAATCAGAAATACTTTATTGTTATCAAATATTGAATTTCGTTGACAAAGTTCAGTTTCATCATAAAACCAATAAAAATTTACGTATTTAAAAAGACGCATTACAAATAAATATATAAATAACTTCAACCATATGAATCACAATATAAAACACGAATGAAGTTATGGCAACAGCACAATATTTTGTAGGCACTGGAATAAAAATTAACAATACCTATACAAATACACACACATATGTCACAACACTTACAACTTTATACCATGTAACACAGACTCATTGTACACGCCCATTTCTCCTTTGTTTCTGTAGCTATATTTCTGAAATTTGGAACATTGAATTTGCTCACTATAGGGCACTTTTTGACGTATTTAGAAAAAAACAACTTCAGGAAATGACATCAACATTCGATTTTCAAATGGAACACCCTGTATATTATTACATTTTTGAAATCTGCATAATTTTCAGAACTCAATAATACCTCATAGTTAATATTTCATTCGTCAGAAAACCAACTTTATTTTTCGATCTAGAGAGCCATGAACTCCCTAAAATTATTCCAAATAATCAAAACAATGTTACAAGTGTTTGTATCAAAGGTCTTCTAGTGGATCGAAAATAGCTATTTTTATTATTATTATTCAAAGCATAAAGTGGTAGATTCCCATTAGACGAAGAGAAAAAACTTTGGAGAGTGGCAACGACACTAAAAAATCTTTAATGAAAATCGTTCTACTCTGATCGTCGAGGAGGACTACATCAGGCTTATTGGCTAATATTTTCTTGAGGATGGGGAATGAGTAGCTTGGTTTCCGACTTCAGCCCACTTGACCTGAGAAATACAAAGTTCAGGTTTCTGTTGAATACTTGCCGACGACCATACCTATTGTATAGGTTTTTTTTGCGGAAGATTGGATTACGTAATCCACCATAATTCATTATTAGTTTTATGATCTTCCGTCAAGTAGTGTCGCCCATCTTTCATGAAGTTCCCATAGACTCGTCACTTCTTCACAACGGATTCAACATCTCCTGGAGTATGAGGCAACACCTGTGTCTCGTTTATACCGTGGGAATGTGGATATGGGCTGCCCCACGACACGCTCTGCATCTAGTGTCAGGGACCTCTATACCCATCACGCGACTACGATAGACGAGGGTGTTGTAGACACCTTCCTGGCAGGCCATTATGAATCGCTTGGTTTCCGACTTCAGCCCACTTGACCTGAGAAATACAAAGTTCAGGTTTCTGGATGAGCCAAGGTCTTCAATGGTCTTGAAGAAGACCCCAAGCATTGGCTCATCTTTATGTAGCTGCAGAAGACTCAATCTCCGCAGCTTTAACGTGGGCTTTTTGCTGAACAGGTTCCAACTCGCTGAGAATTTGGGTTCGTCCGTTCAGTGTCGAATACGAGACCGAGTTCATCTGCTACACGGGTTGTTGCCTTAAAAATAAATGCTCTACTTCCTGCTTTTTCATGATCGCATACCAAGCAGAGAAGGGATCTGAACTTCTGTTGACTCTACAGGCTCCATCCAGCACCATTCTGTTGTGTAGATACTCCAAACTCACCCTTCCGTTACCTGGGGAAGTATAACCGTGGAACGGGCGATTTAGGATACAAGCTCCTATGGAGATGCATCATTTTGCGAGTTCCAACATCGAGTTGTCGCAGCTTTTCTTGAATCGGAACGGCAAGCATATTAGTTGCAGCAACTTTGTTCTTCCCCGACAGTTCTAATGACCAGATCTGTCGAAGTTTACGCTGATAATTGCTACGGAGAGATTTTTTGACTTTAGTTACTTCTTGGGTGTGTCGTTGTTTCACCCCTAGATAGGCATCCAGATGATGTAGGATGCTTCCGTCTACGAGCTGAACGTCCTCTCCGTATTCCTCGCATCGTCCTCTTTTGAAATGAACCGTGGTACATTTGTCGATCCCAAACTCCATTTCGATAGCATGCGTGTACTCTTGCACCACCCTTAAAGACTGATGAAGGTCCTTTCCTCCGGAGGCATAAAGTTTAAGGTCATCCATGTAAAACAAATGGGTGACCTTATGCCTCCGGTTGCTGGGGGTGCCGCATACAACCGCGGGTTTTCCGTAGTGCAACGGACAATGGCAGTAGTGAGATGCAGAAGAGGTCTGAGGGAGTCTCTCTCGGAAACGAGTAGTAAGGTATACGGGGGGGTTATCCTAGTATACCCACGGCCGACATCAGAGGCAATGATCTTTTCCTCCCGGGTGAGCCTTGGCTGCAGGTCCGGTTTTGTACCTGTTGCTCAGGAAAGTGATATTGCATCTCACCAAGGTATTGGATAATGTTGGCCCCCTGCTTATTCATTATTATTATAACTATCAATTACTATGAACTTGCACATGCGTATGAATCCAGGGTGCGCCATGAATGCTGGTCCGGTTTTGCACCGGTTGCTCAGGAAAGTGGTGTTGCAACTCTCCAAGGCTGTGGATGGTGGCCTTCCCTGCTGAGGGAGTACTATTATTATTATTATTATTATAAAATGTGAGTGCGGAGCATCTTCATGCTCCAAACATTTCAGTCTTAACGTCAGATAGTTAATTTGAGAAAGTATTAGAATTAGTCGATTTGTAATTGTCCTGTGGTAATATTTTTTGAGTGTTGTATGTTATTCAGAATTGTTCAAAATTATCCTTTATCAACACACATTTCTCTATCACAGCTAACCTTTCTAAAATACCTTTCTGGGTAAATCTGTTTCAACCATAAATAATGAAAAGATACAATGCTTCTGAACCGTAGAGTATCATGAAACCCCACGTGAATAAGCCCTTGAAACAACATCATAATTTGAGTTGAGAAATATTCTCTTTGGTGTTCCAGCGATACATTCCGATCATGGTACCAAAAAAGTAAAAAAAAAACTCAATTTCGTTCATGAGAAGAAAAGATTGTAAAAGAATCCACATCAGTATCCATCGGTTGAATGCTGTCGACCAAATCTCATTCTTTTCTTTCAATTCCCTTTTGTTCTGATTCGGGGCAATCGATTCCTTCGCACGTGCGGACGACAGGGTGCCTTCGTAATTGTATTAGATACCAACATAGCTTTCGTTCGGGAGGAATGTCCCAGAAATGTCATATAACTTCGGTAGATAAAAAATATTTGTTGAATTGATAAGGGTGTTTTTGTATTATGAAATCAGTAAGTTTGATGTTGTATCATTATGCAGCTTGCAATGAGGAAGCATACTACAAAATGGAAAACATGATGTTTTCAATAACCAATACAAAAATTTCGACCAACCAAAAACCGTGTATTTTAGAATGAGTGGAATAACATTACAATATCCCTACATTATACTTATGATTATTTTTTTACAATTCTGGCAATCGGAAACATCAATTCAAGTCATTCATGTACGTTCAGGGAAATCAAAGCATTATTATAGTGGGAATTTTCTACGTCGAAAATTGCCGCGGGAATTTTTTGAGGTATTTTGTTCTCATTGTGGGACAACTGATACTTTTGAGTTGACGCCTGTCATGAGTTTGCATCAAAAGTGAAAAATGATTCGAAAACGGTTTGGTACATCATCATTGGATGAAATCTGTAAGAAAATCAACGAATATGCAAGTAAGAATACTATTTTGAGTAGGTAACGGGTCAATTTGAAAACCATTTCAATTGATAATCTAAGGGATAGAGGGAAAGCAATGACTTTCAACACAACAGAACAAAAAAATGTTACGGAATCTTCCACCCAAGGACAAAACATTCATAATAATTATATATTTCATGCCGAGAACTTCAAATTCCATACTTCATTCTGTTTATAGTGATTCAAGTAACCATAATTTGTTGAAATAAAAATGTTGGGATATTATTTGGGCATCAAAAAATAATCTATTGAATACCACATGTTGTTGAGAATGTTATTACGAATCGAAATGCATAAAAAAATATAGGGTGTTCCATTGAAAGAAATATCATTTTATGAAATATTCTGAAAACGCGACTGTCATTTTTTTTTTGTTTTCGGCATCGAGAAGGCCATTAAAAATGCTACTAGTTTGCCCATATAACCGAATTCATATCATCAATAATAACGGAGTTGGCAATGGTGCCGACTTAATTTGGAACACCCTGTATACAAATAGGTGCAAGTGGGATTGCAAATTATATTCAAGTTGAGCACAATAGGCTATGAAAAAATAAGGCAAATTAATGTTAGAAAAAAAGACCCTCACCACAGCTCAAGGTCGATAGTGACATGAATTAATTTTATTATCCAATTACCAATATCCAATCCGTGCAGATTCATCGACCTGAAGTACTCTGAATTGGGAATAGACTTACACAGCTACTGTCAGATTTCCGTGATTATTCCTGTATTTATACTATACATTCTATTTCTTTTTACGAAGTGGTCTCAACTGCTCCAAAGTACATTGGTTTCATTTTTGGCAATTAATCTTTTCCTTTATGAAGTAGAGCCTTATAAAATCCTACCGCTTTCATGGCACCATTCGCTCAGATCATTTTTAGTGCCTACACAGGAAGTAAATTGTTTTTTGCATACAGGCATGTGCATCGCATTCATTGGCTCACAGGGTGAGAGGAATATAATCAATCACGACCCTGTCTATTACCACCCCAGCCGAAACTAATCCACGCATTTCATTTTCGCTACCAAGGGCGCGCGTTTTTCAATGTTCGCATCATTTTCTGATAAGAATTTCGCATATGGGAAAAGGGCCGTGATATTATTGGAGTCCTGACTGGATTTTAATCCCCAGCCACCGGAAAACTCATAAATACATATAAATGGAGTATAAATTTTGCTCGTCGCACTTTTCACGTATGCGTATGACCCGAATAAGACAAGAATGGATATTATGTAGGATATCAAAAACATACGTGATTTTTTGCTACGTTGACAAGATAACAGTTGGAGAATTTCCAGGACGTGCAGCATTGAATAGAAAAATATGGAAATTGATATGTAGACTTTGTTTCTGATGCTTAGAAACTCGTATCTGATAGAAATAGTAAACGAAACGGAAATACGTTTCCAATCTCAAGTTCTTTATGCTTCCAAGATAATGTTACTCCTACGAACGCTTCAAAATGAATTTAGCGACAGGAAAAAACACTTCAATACTATTAACTTTTGAAGATTCAATGTTGCGACCTCAGGAAAACACAGGAGGGCACTATATCACCTGTCGACTACTATCAAAGACAAGTGGGTGTTTGTGGCTAAGCTAACAGTGGAGATGGGGTGGGTAACCAAAGTAGCAAATTAAAAAAATGATCTTAATGGGCGCCAGGTAAATTCAAGAATTCAAACACCATAAGTGACTAGCAACATTAACAATTTACCAATTAACATTGAAATAAAAGATAAAAAGATAAAGTACCCAATATAATTTATTCAATGATCTCGCGAATAGAATAAAGAAATATAAATATGTATGAATAATATAACAGCAGCAACGTCTTCGTGGATCCTACAAAATATTGAATAATTGTATTTCACAACAAACATTATTTGTATATAGATACCATCACCAGTATCAAATTCCCGTAAGCAACACACAGTTTAAGAAATAAATACCCGCAGAAATTAAATTACGAAGCAAGTAGGCATAAATTAGCATCGTGAGAGCTCTGGCGCATGCGCATGTTATTACATAAAGCACTATTTAATTTCCGCTTCACAACCATAAATCCCAATGAACATTTGATTTTAAGGCAAATAGCAATATGAGAAAGCAACCAATCCATTTGAAGAGGTAGCAATCGGTCTAACTACAAAAAGCAATACGAGAAAGCAATAGTGTAAATAGGCAATGATAATGATAAATCAACGATAAGTTTCAAGAACTTGCGTGCTTCCAGCGGCGATCCATGAATTTCTTGCAATGACTTCTTGACTTGGGACATCCTGTATTATTCCAGAGATGGAGAGGTTTGATAAGTTCCGGAGATGATCAGATTTGATGAATTCCAGAGATCAACAGGTTCAGTAAATTCCCTTCGTTTAGGTTGATTTCCATATAAAATAAAAACCTCTGGCCAAGGGGTTTTATTCGTTAATTCGTGCGCAACCTGATGATGTTAAGCCTGAAGGTCTTATTCTTGTCTCTTATGAATCTAATGTTCGGAAATCCTGATACAGCACAGTCAACTTCATAACCACTAAAATCCTCTAAGAGTTTTAGTTTCAGATTGCCATTATACATTCAAAATGATCAATCAATCTTTCACCATATAATTCTGAATTGTGGGCCGTGATGGTCATGAAGGTAGAGCGTTTGTCTCTTAACCTAAGGGTCATGGGTTCGATTCCCAGCATGGTCATCGGTCTCGTGCATGGCATCACACGTTAAAAGGTAAGGGCTGCGTTTTCCCTAGCTCGGACAAGTCTTTCGAAGACTTTTGAGGGTTGCACTCTTGAGGGTGTGCAGCTGGTTGATGGAAATAACAATTATAACAATTACAACAATTATAACAACAATCAAAAGCGTTCCCAACAAAGGATGATTTAGATAATCAGAGATTCTACAATTCAACAAGTGGTCTTCATGAAATGAACTGTGATCCACGAAGGTCGATACGGAAATGAACTGAAACGTTCGAAATTTGCATATGAAATATGACACCCGAGAACTAAATCCTCTTAACACCAGAGGGCGTTACAGTAGTATGCCAACCATCAATCCTATTACAGATAACTTAAAATAAGTCGATTAACACAATTTTTAACTAATTACAATACATAATTACAACAATAAGACTAATTTACAAATAATCGAACTATTCTGACTCTCAACGATTAGTGGTTCTAGAACAGTTCCAGTGTAGGAGTCGGAAACACCCTACGGCAGATTGGACAGATGTCAACAGGGTTGCCAATTTGTGAGTAATTACTCACATTGGTGAGTAATTTCATGGTCTGTGAGTAGTAATGTTGTGAATAATGACCAAATGTGAGTAAAATGACAGTAATCGGAGGTAAATTGACAGTTCATGAACGCGTAGCTTTTTCGTTACATTCTAAGTTACCGATAGAATCTCAACGGAACGCAGAGAACATTAGAATGTGATGTTGTCCACATTATTATTGCAAACCGTCGAAAATAGCATGCAGCAAATACCTGCCCGCTGCCACCTGATGAAATGGAATGCGACTTTTGGTAGCCAACTTCACGTTTGCTCAAGGGTTTTTTTTTGGTGACCGGTGGCTCCACCAATCCACCAACTGTTTCCTTATATTATAAGATTATAATGGCGAATATCGTAGACTGGTGGATCCACCGGCAAAAAAAACGTGGCTAATATAAGGGCGAAGTTCTTGGACTGGTGGATCCAGCGGTGAATAAAAAAACTTATCTATAGTTTATAGTTACATTTTCTACACATTTTTTATTCTGTCAAATGTCATATGTCACAGTAGAAAACATTTTTATTGGTATTTTGAAGTTGTGAGTAATTTGTGAGTAATCAGAAAAAAAATCGTGAGTAAATCGGCGAAGGTCGTTGGCAACCCTGGACAGTCAACACTGTCAACAGCTGACTGCTGAATTGGTTATGGAGTTTGTTTACAAGATTTATAATACCTAATAATGAAGACTTCAATATTAGTTGATAATGACAGGGAATATGCACGGAAGTGAGGTAAGTCGTCTTGAGTTTTATTTTTATTCTGAATACTAAAACAGTGTCACAATACGAAATATTCATCTGAAAATACAAATCAAATCGTATAAATCCAGAGCTAAATAGTATTCTTTTTCAGGCGATTAGAAAATTCAAGCCGAACATCTAAGAGTGTAAATAACAACATATGGGAGGTTCTTGATGATACACAAGCGATAGCGAGCTATTATCAGTTGGACAAAACAGAAGGTGAAGAAGTAACAAGGCTATTTTCAACCTAGCAGGGAGTATCAACCTGTTCGAAGCGATGAGCCGACTGAGATGTGGTAGGTGCTAATCACGTTTCACGTTAGTACAAGGGCTAACATTTATATATTTCAGGTTGTCAAGAAGCGAAAAACTTCAACAACATGAAGATGTTGGACTGAAACGACCTTTTTATCACTTAGTGTTGTAGTATTTCAATGAATAAAAATTCAAAAGTAAGGTACAGAACTCTGAAGCCTCAGGTAGGCTACTTCAATCTTAGTGCTAAATTGAAACATAACAATGTATATTGCAGAAAAGAGTTTAACAACTGTTGCCAAGATTGTGAATTTGGTAATATTCTACACATGAACCAAAGAACCCCTCACCACTATTCTGATGGGTAAAATGGGTATAACATACTCCAAGTCGAGCTGATATACAGTGTGTCTCACTTTTCATGGAAGCACCCCCGTAACTTCCGTAATTATCGAGGTAAAATTAGGAAACTCGCAGGACTGATGAAATTGCTGGAAATCTACCGGCTCAATGGTGTTGGCCTAAGTGATATACACTGCTCGCCATTCGCGATGGAACAACCCATTTTCACGGTAAATCATACTAGGGGGCAGAACAGGCTGAAAATTCTTTCAGATTCGTGATCAGGACCCCCAAATTACCACAGATATAACTTTTTCCTGAAAAAATTTCACTCCTGAAAAATTCAAATTTGTCTCACTTTTCATGGAAGCACCCCTGTAACTTACGTAATTATTGAGGTTAAATTAAGAAACTCGCAGGACTAATGAAAATGCTGGGAATGCATCTACCGGCTCAATGGTGTTGGCCTAAGTGATATACACTGCCCGCCAATCGCGATGGAACAACCCATTTTCACGGTATTCATACTAGGGTGCAGAATAGGCTGAACATTCTCTCAGATTCGTGATCAGGACCCCCAAATTACTACAGATACACCTTTATCCTGAAAAAATTTCACTCCTGAAAAATTCAAATTTGTCTCACTTTTCATGGAAGCACCCCCGTAACTTCCATAATTATCGAGGTAAAATTATGAAACTCGCAGAACTGATGAAATTGCTGGAAATTCATCTACATACATGTTGTAACTTCGTTTGTTTCCAAAGCTTTCTTTGTTTGGTATTGCTTCGAATGATTTACAGTTCAAATATTTCCCGAAATCTTATATATCTTGCCAGGAGTGTATTTTAGGTATAGGGTATCCTTCACGAAATTGATATCTTTTTTTCCATAGTATACGAAAATAATAGAATAGTGTATGGTTTCCATTTGAAAAAATCGTGTTTCATCAGTTTTCTCGATGTAATGTTTTGGGTGGAAATTTTGACCACCCTATAAGTTATTTTTGAAAATTCGATGGACCTGTCATGACTTGATGCTTCAGGTGTAATTCTGTGAAATTTCACATTTCCAACTGTTACTGTCTATGAGTTATGATTTTTTAGGAGTAGTGCTGAAACACTGTTATTTTTGCGTATGGCGATAATCTGTTTTGTTATTTGAAGAATAATAATTGGATTTTTTGGTATTTCATTTCAAAAAATTACTTTCTATTATATCATTAGAAAGGAATGGTTATGCTGAATAGTACAGGCAAGAAAAAGTTGCATGTTCCTATTTAAGTTATGGACCTACAGAGTATTGTTTTTTTCCCAATTTTTCCAATATTTTTTTTGGCGGCTTTTTATAACGCCGACGAATGAAAATAAAATATCACAGTAGTAGCAACTGTTATCAAGTGACGTATGGTTTCCATAGCCAACTTTTCAATTTTTGGCTTTCATTTTGCTTCCACGGCCTACTCGATGAATTTCAATAATAATTTTTTTCTGATCTAGTTTCTGGTTAAATACCAACTTGTGATATGTCATTAGAAAGGGAATTGAATACTGAATAAAGCGAAAAGAAAAAAAATAGGGTTTCCATTTAAAATAAGAAAGTTGATGTTACTTCCGGTCAGACCGGAAGTTAACTTCGACATGTCAATATGCTCAAATTCTAGCTCTTATGTCATTATATCGACGCTTCAAATTTCACAAACCTACTTCATATAATAACTGAGATATTCCGTAGGCAATACTTCCGTAGCCACCCGGTATAATTCACTACCACAAAATTTCAAGTTTATATTTTGAATGGTTCTCCATATATTCCTAACTAACGCTCGTCGTGAAAGACCCTGTACATATACGGGGCTCCTCCACACAATGAATATTTACACCAAAGATTTTCTAATAGGTGGTTAGGAAATTCTGGACCAGTGAGGTGGCCGGCAAGGTCACCTGACCTTACAGCTTTGGATACTTTCTTGTGGGGCACTTTAAAGAACAGAATTCATGGAGAGCAAGAATATGACACAGTAGATGAACTTAGAGACAATATCATCACGCAATTCAGGTCTATCAGAAGAAGGGATATTGTTAGGGCAGTTTTTAATTTGAGACGACGAGCTCGGTTATGTATTCAAGAGGAAGGCCATCATTTCGAACACTTGTTGTTATACTTTTTGTGCATTTTTTACATGCTCATGATTTCATTCTTGTTTTTTGAAACGTACCGTACTCAGCCAAGTGTTTGCCCAAAATTCCGAATAATGTTCTAACCGGCTGTTGTCTTTCCGGATATAATTCAAAACAAATTTGTGTTGTTTTCGTACTATTCCTATCAAATTTATAATAAAGTTTCAACATATCTCGTTTTTCTTCATTTGAGAATGAGGACATTTCGACTAAAGTATTTGTGCAAACTTATGATATTTAATGAGTTCTGACAACCAGTGTTTATTAAACAAAATTTTTCGATGGAGTCATGACCATCTCAGATGAAGTTGTTTTTTTTTTAATATCTGTGGTTTCAGAAGTGCAAATCATAACAAATTATACATCAATGAAATCAGAATGAAAATCACTATTTTTCTGTATATAAAAACAATATGGCGCCCATAACAGAAAAAAAGTTGATGATGAATGCCAGAAGACGAAACGTCGGATAGTAAATCTGAACATGAAAACGTGTAGCTGAAAAAAAGTATCAATGAAAATGTACTTTTGGTTTTGAGCTATGTTGTCAAATAACGATAAAAAAAAATAAAAACGAAAATTCGGATTTTCAGTTTTTTTCCCAATATTTCCGGAAATACTCGGAATTTTCCAAGTTTCAAAACAGTATTCTGTTAAGCACCAGAATACGCAACTTTGCCCCAATTCAAGCTTCGATGTATCTCCTGTAGTTTAGGAGATTCCAATGGTGGAGGTCGAATTTGAATTGCCCTGTTTCCCTGATTAAACGTGAAACAATCGCTAGCTTGATCACGAGAAAACAAATGAAATCGCTTTCTGCTTTCCAAATATCCCACGATTCTTGCGTGAACCGCCATTATCGGTTTTCTTGTTTTCACAAGCAGAAGTTTCAATTATTGCCCACGAGCATGAAATAAATGAAACGACATAGTCAAACAAATTTCTGGAATCACTGTCCCCATGTAAGTAGTTTTATTCGTTTCATTTTCTACTTACTATATAATTTTTGTTTTTGATGAAATGCAATTCACTAGAATAAATAATAATAAAACATATTATCAACAATCTATAGGTACGGTCTCCGTATCTGAATGCCCACACAATATATTCGTTTCCCTACCACGTCATTCGGTTACATATCAATATACTGAATCGCCATAACAATAATTATTCACCTAGTTCGACACATCACATCACATTGCTTCAAATCAAAATTTCGAATTAACTAACTTGATCAATACATTCCATATAAAACGAGCCACCCTGAATAACTTTTGGTACCTACAATGATTTTCAGGAAAAATACAAAACACGTCAACAATAGTATACATTTGATGTTACCCCTATCGTACCCCCAGACCATGTCACCATTTTTTTAAATGAATCACCCTATATTGTTTCGCATTTTCAGATGCTCCATGCTTAGCAGATTTCAACGAAGTATAATACATATGGTCTGACGCTTCGGGAGCAACAAATTATTTGAGTAGAAAACGAGTCAACCTGAATAACTTTTGGAACAATGATTTTCATGAAAAATAAAAAAAAACACCTTAACAATAGTATGCAGGGGAAAACATTTTGACATTATCAGATTTGATGTTACTTTCCTTATCGCATCCCCATAGCATGTCATCATTTTTTTAATGAATGACCCTATATTGTTTTACATTATCAGATGTTCCATGATGAACTTCTATACAATCTGTTACCTATGTTTCATAGTAGGTGTTTTTTTGAAGTTACTTCAAAAAAGTCTTATTTTGACTAGTTTAGTTTGAATTCGATATTCTCTTCATTTTGTTTTTGTTTCATTCTACAATTACGATTACCTACCAGGTGAAGTTACAAATGATATTTCTGTTTTTGTGAATTCTTGAGAAGAAATGGTTTATACGCTTCGAGAACGGATTGAAATAGTGAGTTTGTACTACCAGAATGGAAATAGTGCTAGAGCTGCTTCACTATGTTCAATAATAATCATCCAGGAAGAAATGTACGACACAAGTACGTTTCGGAATTATTGAACAAATTAATGGAAACTAGATCTGTTAACAATAAAAAGCATAACCGTTCAGGAGTTGTCAACGATGAAGCTATTTCTATCGCAGTTTTAGGACACGTTGGACTAATGGAAAATACGCAATCTCTTACTAAGTTATCTAGAGAATCAGGAATCAGTCGTTTGAATGTTTTCAGGATCCTTCATTAGTACAAATTTCAACCATATAAGATTAGACTAGTTCATGAATTAAACGAAGATGATTTCGACTGACGTATACCTATACTAAATATAGATATTATGGTAATTCATTTTTTCAATTTTAAACGAACATTAAAGTGTGCATATTAAATCTAGTTGTATTCTGTATAATTGTATTTACTTTTTAATATTTTGACCGTCTAAATAGGAGTTATTGATTTAGTCCATGCCCTTTTATATTTATTCTATATGTTTTAAATATTGTTGTACGTATTCAGTTTGTAAATTTTAAGCTCATGACCACATGGATGTACAAAGCTTCTTGAATATAAAGAGCCTTCATCCACGCACAAGTTATTATTATTACCTGTTCTTACTCCACTCTCTATTTCCTGATACAGATTTCAGTTATAGGTTTCATTCGGAATGTGGAAATATCTTAAATAGCTTCACCTACCAAAATCACTTTATACTATTTATAGGTATAGGTACTCATTTGTTCAAGACAACTTCTTCAAGTAAATGCTTCTACTCTCCCTATAGATACAATCTCGGTTACGTCAAAGTCGATCTTCTGAAACGTTAGAACACTCAATTACTCGGATTCCTTCCAATTCCTGAAAGTAATCATCCTGCTCGCATTTTTACATTCCGCTGGAAAAAAGTTACGTTGAAGGGAATCATTCCTTCAAACACTACGAACAGAATAAACCCCAAAACCAAATCCCCTGAATGATTAGGGAATCGAAAACTGATTATTAAGGGTCTGGATCAACCTTATTAAAGTTACAAATGCAGATGGGGGTAGATTCTGCTGCTTTTGTCAGATCTACTCTCCCCTGTCATTTAATCGGATCGCACACCCTATTCATCAATTTCTTATCAATGTATTTCAATCTACACATCAGATTGATTATTCCTACACAAGTTGCTGCAATCTGAATGCCGCTGATAAAATTATCTCACGTGTATATATAGGGATGTATTTGCCCTTTTTCAGTCGAAAGTAAAAAAGAAAAGTCCATTCACTCGTTAATTTGAAAGGTTTTTGAATAGATTCTGGCCCTTTGCGATCGGTTGGCTTCAGATGATGGAAAGTCGATGTTTGGAAATGGATATCCACACACATAATTGAAAAACGCATTCCTTCTGGCTATTCAATGGGATAGTGAAAGGGAAAGGGATATATATAAACCCACCGCGGACCAAATCTGACCAAGCAAAGAGATCTGATGAAATGAATAATGGATAAAAAACGTTTGTAAATATTAATGAATTTTGAAGATGAGTATTCACAAATATTAGTAGGTAAAGATAATGATAATCCTGTTGGGATAGGTATTTGTTATCGGTTCTGTTGCCCCATCAACTGAAATAAAATTGCCAACTATGATTTGATACTGACTGCTGGTTCAAAAAACTATTAACTCCCAAATATTAAATGAATTGTCTGTCTCTTTTTCATCCTTCCGAGTACATATTACTTTATATTGGGGTTTACCCGCGGCCGCCCACCGCCCGACTGAGAACCAGGACTTTCAGGAATAGGCAGATTGAAAGAACTCGCTTCCTTGACAAGCACCCACACACACACACCCATCCATATTTTGAAGAGACCACTTGGAGACTGAGATAGGTTGATATAATAAATAGCATGTCATGGATGAGGAGACAGGGGAATGGCAAAAAAGGCCATTAAAGTGGATAATGGACATCTGATGTCAAATATAGTTGACCTGGAGGCTTACTTGACATTTCATATGATAAAATTAAAATTAAAAAAAATAAAATTAATTATATCCACAGATGATCACTATGGCATAATGTCTGAAAATAAGGATATAAAAAACTATTCACACAAATATACAAAAACATGTACATTAATATAAATATAACAAATGAGGACACTACTGAGACAAGAACATTTCCAATTTTGATTTTCAGGATCTTATATTGCACACTTGCCAATGTTCAAAAACATTTTTGGAACTTTTAGATGGCAGGTTTGTTATGTCAGTTCGTAATAGATTGTACAGGCAGATAGCAATAAATTTGGAAGATTTTTTATATTTTGTATAATAGTGTTTTTGGGTAGTAATGGTATTTTCACTTCTCAAATTATGATTATACATGCATGTCGTAGTGTCATCCGTGGAGAAATATTAGTTGACTGTGATTCATTTGGCAAGGACAGGACAATTATAATGTTGTCCGACCTGATGAGAGGCAATAAACCTCGAAACATGCATGTCTGCAGGTGCTCATTCCCAGACAAATGAAGGATGATCTTATGTTTAACTACAAGACAAGCACTTGCAATTGGGTCTTCTTGGAAGAACAAATATCTGTCAGATGTAGTTCAATGTCCGTCGTGGTATTAGCTAGGGAAGTAGTTGTTTTCTGACGGATGTTTGCCTTCATTTTTCCACTTGGTGGAAACACTTAGAGAGAAGGGTACCCCGTATTCTTTCACAGTTTCAATAATAGAAAATAGACTAATTTTAAGGATGTTTGACCAAAACATATTTTGTAAATAAGTTAAGTAGTTATATGAAATAAAAAATGCAAAGTGATAAATGAAATAACAGATGAAAAGTGCATTGTTTTCGGTGTGAAATAACGCCCTGATAAAAAAAAGGAAGGGAAAAAAATTGAGGGGAATCAACAAGAGGAGGTGGAGGCCGGTACTCTTTGAAAAATACTGTTATAAACTTTCCAAAAAAAAAACTAATACAAAAAGGAAAAATCTATGATTAAAACTTATCCTGAATATCAAGAAAATAAAACTGTAGGTCCTGAGGTACAAAAAAACACACCATTGTTTCCGGGAAAGCAGATATCCTTCGTCAAAAGCAGTAGATATCAAGGAAATTCCCATAAAAGGTACCTATTTTATGCTCTTGCAATAAGGAAAATCTTCAAGACAATCAATCCATCAGTGCACTTAAAAATACCCTAGTCTCCAGACATTGAATTTTTTAAATTCCGCGTTGATCTAAACTTTGCCACCATTTAACCCACAAAGTGCACAAAAACTAGTTATTAACTATTAAAAACTCTCATTATTGTTATTTGTAGCTTTAAGAATATTCACAATAACGAAGACTTTCATTTGAATCAATATTTATCATAAATTAGTAAGGTTATGTTGACTTGCATTTTATGCATCAGTCTCACATGACAAATCTGTGAAGGCAGTGGCTATCATTAAGGTGACGACACTGTAGCCCAGTTGAATAGAAACATCTCATTAAATTTAATTTTCATCCCAAATGACATTAACTCCTTAAGAGTTAGTCCGGACCTCGTCGACTTCGAGACTACAGCACAGTCTTGCCAACTGATAACATTGCAGTTAAGGTACGTTCTAGAATCAACACCTCTAGATGGTATCGCTTCGCGAATACCGTTTAACCAACGACTCCGCTTATTTGGTTGAAATCACATATTGGTAATATATGAATAGAATATGGTGATTATGGAGTTATGAATTTTGTAACCGTAACAATGCGAAAATATTGGGTGCATAGATTTGCGAGCACAGGCTAGAAGAAGGCGAGTACCATTTGCTGCCAGGAAGAATTGTGGATGACGAAGTAAAATTTTACAAATACATGAGAATGACACCCCGAAAATTCAATGAAGTACTGCTGCGTAGCTGTTTTTCAGTTCTCACTTAGCGACGTAGCGCGACGCGTAGCTGCATACAACGCTTTTGGAAGCGTTGGTTTGTGACGCGTCGCTACGCTGCTGCTCTGCTTCGCTAAGTGGGAATTGCTGCATTTGAAAACAAGAGCACTTTTCGAAGCCGCATTTTGCAGCTACACGTCGCATCGCGACGCGACGCCAAGTGAGAATCGGCCATTAAAAGCGCTATTGGCTTCGATATACCCGGTCTCTATGAAGAACACTGGCCTCGTCATTTGATGGTGCTCAGTCCAGGCATGGTCAGCAATTCCCGATTCAGATATTTCCCCCATTGAGTCCACTTTTTGTGTTCGCTTATTCTAGCGGATAACGGCCTCTTCGTCTCTCCGATGTAAGAATATCCACATTCACATGGGACTTCGTAAATGCAGTTTTTGCTGGATTCTGCAGTATTTTCTGGTTTCTGCTTGGCGAGGAAGCTTCGTAAGGTACTTCCAGATTGAAAGCATCTCTAAATGTTGTACTTGTTTCCGATCATCCTGATTTACTCGAAGATATCTCGAAGTATGGAAGGGTGATAACTTGGTTTTGTGGTCATTCGATCGTCTTGGTCCTTTCGATTTGCATCTGTACTTCTAGGATTATTCAGAGTATTCATTATGGCGTAGGTCCTGTCTGATATGGCGTATCTAGTTATTATAAATATGCATCGTTCATTCAATCACTGTTCTTACAATCTCCTTCTTTGTGGAATTTGGGTGATTGTAGCAGAGGTTGAGATATCGTCCAGTGTCAGTTGTTTCGACGTTCACATCAAGAAACGGTAAGGTACTACTGCGTGCTTTTCTATCGTGAACTTGATTCAGTTCCTCATGTTGTTTATTCTTGAGAGGAAGTTGTTGTGTTTCCTAAGAGTAGTGTAGATTTTCCTTTCTATCGTGGTTGTTGGGTCCTTCTGTGGGTTCGGAAGGCAACTTCTATTTTGTTATTGTAGGTCTGAAGAAGTCTTCCACTTTTCATCTGAATTCTCAGAGAGATAGAACACGAACCAAAGTTACGCGGATGACACCTTCATCGTATAGAACCAAGGAGATGAACATTTTTAGGCCATCCTCTCAAGAATAAACAATATCAGAAACTCAATCAAGTTCACGATGGAAAATTTCTCGATGTGATCGTCGAAAGACACTGACATCCGCACCTCTATTTACAAAATGAAAACCCAGACAGGATGATATCTCAACTTCTGCTTCAATCACCCAAATTCCATAAAGAGGGGGATTGTAAAAACATTGGTGGAATGAGCAATGCAGATTTATAATAACCAGGAGTCACTAGATGCGCCATATATCTGTAGTATCTGAATTTATTCACCTGAATACGAATTCTGAAACAAGCAATCGAAACGCTGTGAAAAATTGAAAGAAGTCCAAGATTTTTCAACCTATCAAGACGATGGACGTCCGGAATCCGAATAATTATGTATACTCTCTTGTTATTGTGATATCTCGCTCACTTCATTTGAAAACATAAACAGGAAAAATTCTACGTGGGTTTCACAAAGAACTGCATCAGCTTTAAAGAAAAGTTTCAATGATTTAAAGCTTCTACTTGTCTCCAACGAAATAATAAAACTTGAGTAATCTGTGACAGTGGAAAAGCACAGGGTGAATATTTAATACTTGCAGGCTGTTTCATCCGGCAAGGGAATAGAAGACGAGGGAGTTTGTGACCACGGTGAACGCAAACTCTGTTCGGGAAGAGAGAATACAGGGGGGCGGCATCGCATCAATCATAATCCGAGCAAACCAAGCATACACCTTTAATCAAATTATTATTAATTCCTGTCGTTAAAAAGCGAAAGGGAATACGTTCAAAGTGAGTGAAGGGTCTCGGACTCCCGCCAGAAGTTTGATCATTGTACCTGTCTGTGGAAAGATTAGTTGATGAGGCCATACATTATATTCATTCAGATGAGTTTATGGAAAATACCGTGAGGTTGGTTATTTGAGTAAATTATCATCTGTTCATGCAACTTTTTTTATTTAATTTGAAACGAATTTTGTTGTTGCTTGAAGGACTAACGTTATTAAAATATGCATTGTTAACTCTAATTGACAGTCATATTCCTGAGACTACTTTGCGCATTTTGCTAGGTCTTAACAAGGACAAAGCTAGAGAAACTGACCTAACTTTACCGATTGTTCTCAAGAAACGTGCTTTCAAGCCAACACCAGTTTTTTGTAAGTTATGCAATCCAAAATTATTTGGTGGTACGCAAATTTCCAAAGCAAAAAAGTATAAGCTACCCACCAACTACAGACCTGTGGCACAGCTTCTGTTATCTTGAAGGTTATGAAAAAAACATCAATATTGAGTTCAGGAAATATCTAGAACGCTCAGGAATTATGACCTATTTGTGTCTCACATATACGGCAGCAATCCATCAAAAAGTATGGAGTATGGTGCAATGCTGTTGTTGCATTGGATATTTCTAAGGCATTCGATCGCAGTTGGCACCAAAGGACTCCTTGCTAAGCTTCCATCTTATGTCTTGCCATCTAGATTTCTCTCAGACCGATCTTTGCACGTAGTAGTTGATGGAGTATCATCATCATCATAGATCCATTCTAGCATTACCACTGTTTCTTTTTCACATCAATTATTTGTTGGAACCAACCTCATGTTCAGTGCACAGCTTTGCGAATGATATAATCCTTCATACCATTTTCTTAAAAACAATCATAGCTCAAAAGAAACTTGCATTTCCTTACCAAGTTTTTGTGACTGTATCATTCATGTACATCTTCATATACACAAATGTATGTATGTCATATGTCTGAATGTGACATCCACTTAGATGTGAATCTGGAGGTTTTGAGAAAATTTGGTTTTCATTTGGTATGAAGACGTTTCTGTTTTAAAATAGTCTTAATACTAGCGTTGCGTTGATTTTGGGGTTGACTTGGTGCTCTAGGTTGAATCGTTACTGGCTGTGACGGAAATTGATTTTGTTTTCTGGAGAAGTTATTCAATGCACTCAAATAATTAACTTGAGAAGAATCTATTTTGAACTGATGCTCTAGGAGGTGAAAAATTTGGCCTGAAAGTATTTCAGAAATTTTAGAAATAATGTAAATTTTTTTTTTGTTTTCCATGTGCTAGAAGGAAATATTTCTTAAAGCAAGTTACAATAGAGATCGTTTTCACATATTTCATGGACTTGCATATAAGCATAACCATATCTCTGTTCAAGTAAGTTTCACTCACCCATCTGATGGGCATAGTTTTTTTTGTTAATCTTTTTTTGAATTCTTGCCAATTTGGAACACTTTGCATATTGATTACTTTAGCATATCCTGATAACTTTGAAATGACTCAGTTCTGAAAACTTGTCAGCTCAGTCGCATTATAAAAACTCGTGATTGTTGGATTACAAACTGACAAATTACCATTTTTTGGTTCATTGGAATTACAAATTGGAATTGATCATTTATTTTCTTCTTTGAGTCACAGTGCTTACTCAACGAGTTCATTGGAATTTTTGGTTTCACTTAAAAAGTAAAGAAAAAAAAATTTAAAAAATCTTGGATCCTGTATATGAAAAAAAAAAATTACAAAAAAATAAACAATTTAAAAATAAATCAATATTCATTTGAAAATAACTCAAGATTGTAATTTCTTTGATCTTCCTTCCATATTGTAGTCGATTGATTATTCGATTTTTCATTGAAATTATATTTTCTGCACGAAATACAAAATTATCTTCCTCCGAATAAGAAAGTATTTTCCCCGCGTAGTCAGCAGTAGCATAGCTAGTATAGCTAGCATAGCTAGAATAGCTAGCATATCTAGCATAGCTAGCATAACTAGTATAGCTAGTATAGCTAGCATAGCATAGCATTTATTTTGTTTTATTGTGACATGTACTAATCTGTGAATTTTTTTTAAATAAAATTTTGATTTAAAAAATTACTTTTTTTTATTTTTCATGTGAAACACTCACTTGAAGTTTGTTTTTCAGTCATCTTTATTGTTTCATCATGACAGGTACATTTTATGTAATTTTTTCTTCATATAAATTTGGATCCAAAGATTTTTAAAAATTTGTTTCCCTCACTTTTTAAACTAACAAAAAAATCCAATGAACTCGTCGAGCTGATGATGACTTTCCTAGCTATACTAGCTATACTAGCTATAATATCCCTGCTAGATATGCTAGCTATGCTACATATGCTACGTATGCTAGCTATGCTAGTTATCTAGCTATGCTAAACTATACTAGCCATGCTACATAGCTATGCACTTTTGGTCTCATTTCATTTCATTGAAATTATATTTTCTACATGAAATACAAAATTCTCTTCCTCCGAATAAAAATGTGTCCTCTTCGCATGGTCAGCACTAGCATAGCATAGCATAGCTAGAATAGCTAGCATAGCTAGGATCTAGTATAGCTAGCATAGCTAGTATATCATGAAAGATGGGCGACACTACTTGACGGAAGATCATAAAACAAATAATGAATTATGGTGGATTACGTAATCCAATCTTCCGCAAAAAACCTATACAATAGGTATGGTCGTCGGCAAATTTTCAACAGAAAACAACTACTGCCCCCTACGACCATTGAATTATATTTGTTTAATACTTGGCAAAGTTTTCTACAAGAACCACTTTGCAATGCATTTTAAATATCAAAGCTGAAATTATTTTTCGATTTAATTGGGGGAACACCTCCGTACCGGTTTCATGGTCATTGCCAATCATCAGCGAAGGCTAGTTCGACCCAATTGAATCGAAAAATCCTTTCATCCTAATTGGAAATCCCTGAGACAAACACTGAAGTATGAATTCAGCGCCATCTCTGGGTTCCAGATTAAAATGCACTCCGACTACGTGTCGACTTCAATATGAAGCCAGAAACATCATGAAAGATGGGCAACGTTACTTGACGGAAGATCATAAAACAAATAATGAATTATGGTGGATTACGTAATCCAATCTTGGATAATTTCAGCTTTGATATTTAAAATGCATTGCAAAGTGGTTCTTGTAGAAAACTTTGCCAAGTATTAAACAAATATAATTCAATGGTCGTAGGGGGCAGTAGTTGTTTTCTGTTGAATACTTGCCGACGACCATACCTATTGTATAGGTTTTTTGCGGAAGATTGGATTACGTAATCCACCATAATTCATTATATGGCTAGTATAGCTAGAAAAGTCATCATCAGTTACTCGACGAGTTCATTGGAATTTTGTTTGACTTGAAAAGTAGAGGAAAAAAATTTTAAAAGAATTTTTGAATCAAATTTATTGAAAAAAAAATACATGAAACGTATCTGTCATGATGAAACAATAAAAATGATTGAAAAAACATTTCAAGTGAGAGTCGGGGTCATGTCAAACAAGGGCAAAAGTAAAAAAAAAGAATTTTTTGAATCGAAATTTTATAAAAAATATTACCACAAAATAGTACTTGTCACGATAAAACAAAATAAATAATTAAAATATAAATTTATAGTGGGTGGTGGAGTCAAGGTCGATGTCAAGGTCGAAGTCAAGGTCACTCAAGGGTTTTCAAGGTCAATTTTCGAAAATTTCAGTCTCTGTTCCTTTCGTTGAAATTATATTTTCCACACGAAATACAAAAGTCTCTTCATCCGAATAAAAAGTCAGCATCAGCACAGCTAGTATAGTTAGTATAGCTAGTATAGCTAGTATAGCTAGCGTAGCTAGCATAGCTAGCATAGCTAGCATAGCTAGCATGCTAGCATAGATAGTATAGCTAGTATAGCTGGAAACGTCTTCATCAGTTACTCGACGAGTTCATTGGAATTTTTTGTTCACTTAAAAACTAATAGTAAAAAGAATAGTCATCATCAGTGCTTATTCGACGAGTTCTTTTGAATTTTTTGTTTCACTTGAAAAGTAGAGGAAAAAAAATTAATAAATTTTTGAATCCAAATTTATATGAAGAAAAAAATTACAATATGTATGTCATGATGAAACAATAAAAATTATTGAAAAAAATTTTCAACTGAGTCGGAGTCGGAGTCAAGGTCAGTCAAGGACCAAGTGTTTCACATCAAAATAAAAAAAAAAAGTTTTTGAATCAAAATTTTATAAAATAAATTTTTCCACAAAAAATGAGTGTTGGAGTCAAGGTCGAAGTCAAAGTCAATTTTCGAAAATTTCAGTCTCGGTTCATTTCGGTGAAATTATATTTTCCACACGAAATACAAAATTATCTTCATCCGAATAAAAAAGTCAGAACTATCACAGCTAGTATAGCTAGTATAGCTAGCATAGCTAGCATAGCTAGCATAGATAGTATAGCTAGTATATCTAGAAACGTCTCCATCAGTTACTAGCCGAGATCATTGGAATTTTTTGTACTTATAAAGTAAAGGAAAAAATGTTTAAAAGTTTTTGGATCCAAATTTTTATGAAATGCAGAAAATAAATGAATAAAAAGAATTTCAAATGATTGTTGGTCGAAGGTTTCTTCCTCCGAATAAATGTGTTTTCCTCGCATAGTCAGCACTAGCACAGCTAGCATAACTAGCATTGCTAGTATAGCTAGCATAGGTAGCATAGCATAACAAGCATAGCATAGCATTTATTTTGTTTTATCGTGACGTACTATTTTGTGGAAATTTTTTTAATTAAATTTTGGTTCAAAAAATTACTTTTTTTTACTTTTCATGTGAAACACTCACTTGAAGTTTGTTTTTCAATAATTTGTATTGTTTCATCATGACAGGTAAATTTTATGTAATTTTTTCTTCGTATAAATTTGAATCCAAAAATTTTCAAAAATTTGTTTCCTTCACTTTTCAAATCAACAAAAAATCCAATGAACTCGTCGAGCTGATGATGACTTCCCGCTATACTAGCTATAATATCTCTACTGGCTATGCTAGCTATGATTTTTTACTTTTCATGTTAAACACTTGAAATTTGATTTTCAACCATTTTTATTGTTTACTCATGACAGATACATTTTATGTATTATTTTTTCATGTAAATTTGGATCAAGAAATAAAAATGTTTTCCTTTACTTTTCAAGTGAAACAAAAAATTTTAATGTAATCGTCGAGTAACTATGCTAGCTATGCTATCTATGCTAGCTATGCTAGCTAGTACTGACTATGCGGGGAAGACACTTTTTTATTCGGAGGAAGGACGTTTTTTATTTCGTGCAGAAAATATAATTTCAAATAATTGAATCGGGACTGAAATTGTCGAAAATTGACCTTGATAACCCTTGACTGACCTTGACTTCAACCTTGACTCCAACACTCATTTGAAATTTTTTTCAATATCTTTTGTTTTATTGTGACAGGTACTTTTTTGTGGATTTTTTTTTATAAAATTTTTATTCAAAAAATTACATTTGTTATTCACTTTTCATGTTAAACACTTGAAATTTGATTTTCAATCATTTTTAGCTACAGATACATTTTATATAATTTTTTTTTTTTTTCATATAAATTTGGACCCAAAAGTATAGCTATCACAGCTAGAATAGCTCATAGCTAATGTAGCTACTATTTCTAGAATTGTCATCATCAGTGCTTTCTCGACGAGTTCATTGGAATTTTTTGTTTCCCTTGTGAAGGAAAAAAAATTTAAAAAATTTTTGGATCCAAATTTATATGAAAAAAAATATATGAAATGTACCTGTTATGATGAAACAATGAAAAGTAAAAAAAAAATAAAAAAAATTGAATAAAAATTTTATAAAAAAAATATTTCTACAAAATAGTATGTCACGATAAAACAAAAGAAATAATTGAAAAAAAAAATTCAAATGAGTGTTGGAGTCAAAGGTCAAATTCAAGGTCAGTCGAGGATTATCAAGATCAATTTTCGACAATTTTGGCCTCGGTTCATTTCATTAAAATTATGTTTTCTGCACGAAATACAAAATTCTCTACCTCCACAATAAATGTACATGTCATGATAAAACAAAACAAATAATTAAAAAAATTCAAGTCAGAGTCGGAGTGAAGGTCGAAGTCAAGGTCTGTCAAGGGTCATCCAGATTAATTTTTGAAAATTTCTGTCTCGGTTCATATCATTGAAATTATATTTTCTGCACAAAATAAAAAACTCCCTTCCTCCGAATAAAAAAGTATCTTCCCCGCATAGTCAGCACTAGCATAGCTAGTATAGCTAGCTAGAATAGTCGTCATCAGTGCTTACTCGATGAGTTCATTGAAATGTTATGTTCAACTTGAAAAGTAGAGGAAAAAAAATTTCGACTTCATTGGGAAAATTGACAATTCTGTTACCGTCCCTGATGCTGAGGGTAACTAGAGGTCCTCGATGGGCTGGGTTTCTTGATATTTGAAGAATCGCTCTTTCATAAACACCTCCTCAGAACAAGACAATGAGTTCTATACCTGCCTAATCGTTGAAACGAAAATAGCAATTTCGATTCATTACAATTTCGAGTATCCTACTGACTGCGCCAAATATAACTTTCAGATGTCAAAATTCTTCTTTAAAAACTAACTTCATCAACAGAATCATGCTAATTGAATTGAATGCAATCGAAAATAACGAGGCGTCCCTTTTCAGTCAAGTATAATATTATCAAGAAATTTCAACTTCAGAACTAAAAGAAGAAATGTGTCAAAATAATAAGTCGAGAGCTTATTTGAACAAAACACATTTCCGGACAGCCATGAAAATAGAGCAATGGGAGGAGGCTGTTGCGGTTAGACATATTTACCAAACAAAAGAAGCTCTTTTATGTGCGGTGGTGAAATTAATTATTCACGGCATTGCGATCTCCCGTACGCCCGTTCCTTTCATGCAGCCCCATCCAAATTATCACTTTACGCTATAATCTCTTAAAACTCAACGTTGTGTATACTCCTATCCATATTTTCTTTCTATGCTCTTCCACACAATAGACTCATCATTAAAATACATTTCACCGAGTCGAGTTTTATAAAAATTGTTCTTGCTAACATGGACTTTTTTTGTTTCTGCTCGGTTTTCCCAGATGCTATCAATTATAATGAGAGTTTCTTTCGCAGGGATTTAACCCCTGCTAACTCGGGCAGACGGTTTAAATTTGTTGTTTTCATCAGCAATTCCATTTTGATTGGGATGATCTGTCTTATCGGAAAATATTACCAGAAATTTAGATGGTATTAAACTGAAAACACAAATAGACGATTTAAAACCAAATTCGAACGACATATTTTTCTGCGAAATTTTGAATCCTTGAGTACATTGTGTCCCAACAATACATAGTTATTCCGTCATATCAATTAATAATAGATGACATGTTAGATGAATATTTATTGAGATGTGATTTAAAATTTATTATTGATTGTAGATAAGGAAAATTGGCAGTGTTTTATAACCTATAAAATAACTGGGTCTCATGGTTACAAGACACTTGTGTTTTATCGACATCGTAAGTCGTAGATGGTCTCATGCGCTAACCTCATAGGACTTTATCTATGACTTCCTAGTATATTCCGCTAACTTCCTGGATAGAGTATTTCGTTGATATCTTTCTGGAAACTTTTCTGAGCTTGCCTTATTCATTGCACAAATTTTTCTGTTTTTTGCGTTCATTGTTGTTTAAGGCTCACTAGCAACGTTTCTTGTTTTTGCTTTCACCTTATTGTTTGTTTCAACTTTTCATTTGTGTTTTTGATATCTTGCTCCTCTTATTCTAGTTGATTTCTTCCAGATTTTTGTTCCTCTTGTGGTTGTTTCCGCTTAGGTTCTTCTTCCTCTTATTCTTGTAGTCTCACGGGCTTTTTGTGTTTTCAAGAACTTGTTTTGTCGGTATAGAGGTAATAATAAGTTTACCCAACAATTATTCTCCATAAAATTCCGATGAACTATTCATATCTCTTTTTTGTCAGTGCCATTTACCCTGTTACTGTCACCACATGCAAACAAGCGTTACATTTATGAGAAAACCGTTATTAATTCATGGACATGGACATGTCCGCGAATATTTCGTAATGGAAGTTATTCACTATTTTACATGCGGAATTGATAAGCTATACACTATAATCAATGTTCATTATATAGCAGCCCAGAACAAGAAACTTGTGGTTTCGACAATGTCGAAATATCATTTTCTCCAATAGGATAAATGTCAGAAAAATCGTACCCACTTCTCTGGATAAAAGAAGACGGACATATATAGATTTACATCTGGACCAACGGATCTCAATAATCAATGGTGAAGGCAAATCTCCAATATCATAACCATGAGCTAGCTATGGCAGCATCCAATAGAAGTTTGTGAATACTCTAATTCGATTGATGAACATCATCCGGGACTTAACGTTCAAATTTCACTTTGAGCTAAATAAAAAATATTCAAATAATTCTGTTTTCATCAAACCGTATAGTTTCAGAAATATCAATACTCTAAAATGTCGTCGACTACTCGGGGAAGTGGATGGGGATCAACAATTCATCAATTCAAATGGAGTTTAGAATGAAGGCTTTCACGGCCGGAAGTATAATCAAGAAGTACGGTTTCCGAACTTTGGGCCCGTGGTCTGTGCACCTCCGTGGAGGCGGTTTCTACGGACGTTTCGCTCACAACTGCAGTGAGCATCTTCAGCGTGGTATTGATTTTCAGTATCTAGAAACAAGCGGAATCGAGGCTTTTATAATATATATAATATATAATTCATTCTTATTTTGTGACAACTTCTTCAATATTCGTGAGATAATGAAGCTAATTATCTTCAAAGTTGGTCACAGCAATATACTGATACATGGTTCCAGCACTAAAATGAGTACCTCGCATTCAAGCATGAATCTGATGATGAGCATCTCTCAAAAGTCGATGGAACACATTAAAATTGTCGCCTCTGTAATAAAATATCAAATCGAACTGATTATGCATTCATTTCAGAACACTTTATTTTAATATCAGCTCAAGCTCTACTAATACGTTTTCTTTTTGTTCCAGGTAAGAACTGCTAATGGTAATTGCTTCCCGAATGCCAGAGATTGCGAATTCCAAATGGCAGGTTGGCTATGAAATTTATTCCAATCCCTATTGCAAATTTTCAAGTAGTAGCTCGGCAAATTGCGGTTGAAAGTTTTCTTAGTTGCCAGGAAATTTTACAGCCCATCTTGTCTCAAAGCATGAGATATCAAATGCGGAAAGTTTCGCCTAATTAACTTCCAAATGAGGCTGAGATTCTCCCCTTGCGCCACTGTTACGCGATAGAAAGTCGTTTCCATCATAAATTAAAACAGAACAATGGGAAGAGAGCAATAAAGTAATATGGCGAATTGAAACTGGCTCCATAAACTTTATTATGTTGTTGCTATTGATATGTTATGATTTTCAGTCAATTTCTATAAAAAAAAGACTGAAAACTCAGATTTATGTCCTATTTCCATGAAACAAATAATGTTTTTCATTGATACATGATTGAATCGAATTTTTGATTCCGATAACCTACTTCATAACCTCTATAAAAATTTTTAGAGGTGCCTGGAACCTTAATATTGAATTTGAGCTGTAAAGTTATGTGTTCGATAGAACTGAACATAGAGAACATTTCAAGTCGAATACACTGCACCTCAACAACGATAGAACCCCCAACGTTTCCTAATAATCATAG
The DNA here is from genome assembly GCA_958502065.1 of Chrysolina americana. Lineage (NCBI taxonomy): Eukaryota > Metazoa > Arthropoda > Insecta > Coleoptera > Chrysomelidae > Chrysolina > Chrysolina americana. The sequence continues at coordinate 33,489,598 of OY293415.1, read as the reverse complement.
AAGTCATGGCTGGCTAAGACCTGTATATTGTAACACTTTCATCGAAGTGACTTAGGTCTTCAATACAGCGACTATAATTTGGTTCATTAATCAACTTGTGGGGATCAATGACTCTTCATCTGCTGCAATCGCAATTAAATAAATATTGTTTAAAAAATGCCATGGAACTTTTGGTTTGGTTCTGGTTGACTACAGTTTCAAATCATGGGTTCCTTAGGCCAATTGCCCGACGTCAGAAGATTGCCAATTTCAACGATCTTAATGGATGCAGAATTTGATGCTCTACAATTTTTTTCAGAAGTTTTTTCCTAGAGTACTCGTTCAGAGAAGCCTCCATGTTGCCCCTTTGACATCCTAGCCCACGTGGGGTGAAAAAATAAAGTGGACATATTGTTATGATTGTTTTCATTTTAAAATGTTCTTTTCGGTCTTGAATACTCTGTATAGTAATGGATACAACTTTTTTGTTACTCATGTTTATGCATATGAGTGTGTTTCTCCACTTCTGATCACTTTCAGCTCCTATCAATTTTTAGAAAAAAAATAAATTTTTCCAGAATCAGCAGTTTCACTTCCTTGATCTCTCTTATGTGCGTATGGCTCTCCGATTTTCTTATCGTGTTATTACCTACATATCGTAATTTATTGTTATAGATTTGAGTGTTTCGATTAAAAACTATTTATCCTCCTCTAGTAATTAGTTGAACTATTCCTTGTTCTCAATTTATAATCCAAAAAAATATCATCTAATTTGGCGGTTTTCTATCATTTTCTGCTTTCGTCCCGGAATTTGAAGTATCCACTTCATTTTTTGAAAGATTATGCCAGTCAACAAATCCTGTAAAAATTTCCAGACGGCTTGTTTCCTTGTTCTCGATTTATAACCAAATAAACAAAAAAATTATCTAATTTGACGGTTTTTTATCATTTTTTGCTTTTGTCCCGGAATTTGAAGTATCCACTTTCCATTTTTTGAAAGATTATGCTAATCAACACATCCTGTAAAAATTTCCAGACGGCTTTTTTCCTTGTTCTCGATTTATAACGAAATAAACAAAAAAATATCATCTAATTTGGCGGTTTTCTATCATTTTCTGCTTTTGTCCCGGAATTTGAAGTATCCACTTTCCATTTTTTGAAAGATTATGCTAGTCAACACATCCTGTAAAAATTTCCAGACGGCTTTTTTCCTTGTTCTCGATTTATAACCAAATAAACAAAAAAATTATCTAATTTGACGGTTTTTTATCATTTTTTGCTTTTGTCCCGGAATTTGAAGTATCCACTTTCCATTTTTTGAAAGATTATGCTAATCAACACATCCTGTAAAAATTTCCAGACGGCTTTTTTCCTTGTTCTCGATTTATAACGAAATAAACAAAAAAATATCATCTAATTTGGCGGTTTTCTATCATTTTCTGCTTTTGTCCCGGAATTTGAAGTATCCACTTTCCATTTTTTGAAAGATTATGCTAGTCAACACATCCTGTAAAAATTTCCAGACGGCTTTTTTCCTTGTTCTCGATTTATAACCAAATAAACAAAAAAAATTATCTAATTTGACGGTTTTTTATCATTTTCTGCTTTTGTCCCGGAATTTGAAGTATCCACTTTCCATTTTTTGAAAGATTATGCTAATCAACACATCCTGTGATCATTTCCAGCCGGATTTTTTCCTTTTTCTCGATTTATAATGAAATAAACAAAAAAAATCATCTAATTTGGCGGTTTTTATAATTTTCTGCTTTCGTCCCGGAATTTGAAGTATCCACTTTCCATTTATCGAAAGATTATGCTAATCAGCACATCCTGTAGAAATTTCCAGACGGATTTTTTCCTTGTTCTCGATTTATAATGAAATAAACAAAAAAAATCATTTAATTTGGCGGATTTTTATCATTTTCTGCTTTTGTCCGGAATTTGAAGTATCTACTTTCCATTTTTCGAAATATTATGCTAATCAGCATATCCTGTGAAAATTCCAGACGAATTTTGTCCTTGTTCTCGATTTATAACCAAATAAACAAAAAAATTATCTAATTTGACGGTTTTTTATCATTTTTTGCTTTTGTCCCGGAATTTGAAGTATCCACTTTCCATTTTTAGAAAGATTATGCTAATCAACACATCCTGTGGAAATTTCCAGACGAATTTTTTCCTTGTTCTCGATTTATAATGAAATAACCAAAAAAAAAACATCTAATTTGGCGGTTTTTATAATTTTCTGCTTTCGTCCCGGAATTTGAAGTATCCACTTTCCATTTTTCGAAAGATTATGCTAATCAGCACATCCTGTGGAAATTTCCAGACGAATTTTTTCCTTGTTCTCGATTTATAATGAAATAAACAAAAAAAATCATCTAATTTGGCGGTTTTTATAATTTTCTGCTTTCGTCCCGGAATTTGAAGTATCCACTTTCCATTTTTCGAAAGATTATGCTAATCAGCACATCCTGTAGAAATTTCCAGACGGATTTTTTCCTTGTTCTCGATTTATAATGAAATAAACAAAAAAAATCATTTAATTTGGCGGATTTTTATCATTTTCTGCTTTTGTCCGGAATTTGAAGTATCTACTTTCCATTTTTCGAAATATTATGCTAATCAGCATATCCTGTGAAAATTCCAGACGAATTTTGTCCTTGTTCTCGATTTATAACCAAATAAACAAAAAAATTATCTAATTTGACGGTTTTTTATCATTTTTTGCTTTTGTCCCGGAATTTGAAGTATCCACTTTCCATTTTTTGAAAGATTATGCTAATCAACACATCCTGTAAAAATTTTCAGACGGCTTTTTTCCTTGTTCTCGATTTATAACCAAATAAACAAAAAAATATCATCTAATTTGACGGTTTTTTATCATTTTCAGTTTTTGTCCCGGAATTTGAAACATCCACTTCCCATTTATCAAGAGATTATGCTAATCAGCACATCCTGTGATCATTTCCAGCCGGATTTTTTCCTTTTTCTCGATTTATAATGAAATAACCAAAAAAAAACATCTAATTTGGCGGTTTTTATAATTTTCTGCATTCGTCCCGGAATTTGAAGTATCCACTTTCCATTTTTCGAAAGATTATGCTAATCAGCACATCCTGTGGAAATTTCCAGACGAATTTTTTCCTTGTTCTCGATTTATAATGAAATAAACAAAAAAAATCATCTAATTTGGCGGTTTTTATAATTTTCTCCTTTCGTCCCGGAATTTGAAGTATCCACTTTCCATTTTTCGAAAGATTATGCTAATCAGTACATCCTGTGGAAATTTCCAGACGGATTTTTTCCTTGTTCTCGATTTATAATGAAATAAACAAAAAAAATCTTCTAATTTGGCGGATTTTTATCATTTTCTGCTTTTGTCCGGAATTTGAAGTATCTACTTTCCATTTTTTGAAAGATTATGCTAATAAACACATCCTGTGGAAATTTTCAGCCGGCTTTTTTCCTTGTTCTCGATTTATAATGAAATAAACAATAAAAATCATATAATTTGGCGTTTTTTTATCATTTTCTGCTTTCGTCCCGGAATTTGAAGTATCCACTTTTCATTTTTTGAAAGATTATGCTAATCACCACATCCTGTGAAAATTCCAGACGAATTTTTTCCTTGTTCTCGATTTATAACCAAATAAACAAAAAAATATCATCTAATTTGACGGTTTTTTATCATTTTCAGTTTTTGTCCCGGAATTTGAAACATCCACTTCCCATTTATCAAGAGATTATGCTAATCAGCACATCCTGTGATCATTTCCAGCCGGATTTTTTCCTTTTTCTCGATTTATAATGAAATAACCAAAAAAAAACATCTAATTTGGCGGTTTTTATAATTTTCTGCTTTCGTCCCGGAATTTGAAGTATCCACTTTCCATTTTTCGAAAGATTATGCTAATCAGCACATCCTGTGGAAATTTCCAGACGAATTTTTTCCTTGTTCTCGATTTATAATGAAATAAACAAAAAAAATCATCTAATTTGGCGGTTTTTATAATTTTCTCCTTTCGTCCCGGAATTTGAAGTATCCACTTTCCATTTTTCGAAAGATTATGCTAATCAGTACATCCTGTGGAAATTTCCAGACGGATTTTTTCCTTGTTCTCGATTTATAATGAAATAAACAAAAAAAATCTTCTAATTTGGCGGATTTTTATCATTTTCTGCTTTTGTCCGGAATTTGAAGTATCTACTTTCCATTTTTTGAAAGATTATGCTAATAAACACATCCTGTGGAAATTTTCAGCCGGCTTTTTTCCTTGTTCTCGATTTATAATGAAATAAACAATAAAAATCATATAATTTGGCGTTTTTTTATCATTTTCTGCTTTCGTCCCGGAATTTGAAGTATCCACTTTTCATTTTTTGAAAGATTATGCTAATCACCACATCCTGTGAAAATTCCAGACGAATTTTTTCCTTGTTCTCGATTTATAATGAAATAAACAAAAAAATTATCTAATTTGACGGTTTTTTATCATTTTTTGCTTTTGTCCCGGAATTTGAAGTATCCACTTTCCATTTTTTGAAAGATTATGCTAATCAACACATCCTGTAAAAATTTCCAGACGGCTTTTTTCCTTGTTCTCGATTTATAACGAAATAAACAAAAAAATATCATCTAATTTGGCGGTTTTCTATCATTTTCTGCTTTTGTCCCGGAATTTGAAGTATCCACTTTCCATTTTTTGAAAGATTATGCTAGTCAACACATCCTGTAAAAATTTCCAGACGGCTTTTTTCCTTGTTCTCGATTTATAACCAAATAAACAAAAAAAATTATCTAATTTGACGGTTTTTTATCATTTTCTGCTTTTGTCCCGGAATTTGAAGTATCCACTTTCCATTTTTTGAAAGATTATGCTAATCAACACATCCTGTAAAAATTTCCAGACGGCTTTTTCCTTGTTCTCGATTTATAACCAAATAAACAAAAAAAATCATCTAATTTGGCGGTTTTTATAATTTTCTGCTTTCGTCCCGGAATTTGAAGTATCCACTTTCCATTTATCGAAAGATTATGCTAATCAGCACATCCTGTAGAAATTTCCAGACGGATTTTTTCCTTGTTCTCGATTTATAATGAAATAAACAAAAAAAATCATTTAATTTGGCGGATTTTTATCATTTTCTGCTTTTGTCCGGAATTTGAAGTATCTACTTTCCATTTTTCGAAATATTATGCTAATCAGCACATCCTGTGAAAATTCCAGACGAATTTTGTCCTTGTTCTCGATTTATAACCAAATAAACAAAAAAATTATCTAATTTGACGGTTTTTTATCATTTTTTGCTTTTGTCCCGGAATTTGAAGTATCCACTTTCCATTTTTTGAAAGATTATGCTAATCAACACATCCTGTAAATATTTTCAGACGGCTTTTTTCCTTGTTCTCGATTTATAACCAAATAAACAAAAATATATCATCTAATTTGGCGGTTTTCTATCATTTTCTGCTTTTGTCCCGGAATTTGAAGTATCCACTTTCCATTTTTTGAAAGATTATGCTAGTCAACACATCCTGTAAAAATTTCCAGACGGCTTTTTTCCTTGTTCTCGATTTATAACCAAATAAACAAAAAAAAATATCTAATTTGACGGTTTTTTATCATTTTCTGCTTTTGTCCCGAAATTTGAAGTATCCACTTTCCATTTTTTGAAAGATTATGCTAATCACCACATCCTGTAAAAATTTCCAGACGGCTTTTTTCCTTGTTCTCGATTTATAACCAAATAAACAAAAAAATATTATCTAATTTGACGGTTTTTTATCATTTTCAGTTTTTGTCCCGGAATTTGAAACATCCACTTTCAATTTTTTGAAAGATTATGCTAATCAACACATCCTGTGATCATTTCCAGCCGGATTTTTTCCTTTTTCTCGATTTATAATGAAATAACCAAAAAAAAACATCTAATTTGGCGGTTTTTATAATTTTCTGCTTTCGTCCCGGAATTTGAAGTATCCACTTTCCATTTTTCGAAAGATTATGCTAATCAGCACATCCTGTGGAAATTTCCAGACGAATTTTTTCCTTGTTCTCGATTTATAATGAAATAAACAAAAAAAATCATCTAATTTGGCGGTTTTTATAATTTTCTCCTTTCGTCCCGGAATTTGAAGTATCCACTTTCCATTTTTCGAAAGATTATGCTAATCAGTACATCCTGTGGAAATTTCCAGACGGATTTTTTCCTTGTTCTCGATTTATAATGAAATAAACAAAAAAAATCATCTAATTTGGCGGATTTTTATCATTTTCTGCTTTTGTCCGGAATTTGAAGTATCTACTTTCCATTTTTTGAAAGATTATGCTAATAAACACATCCTGTGGAAATTTTCAGCCGGCTTTTTTCCTTGTTCTCGATTTATAATGAAATAAACAAAAAAAATCATATAATTTGGCGTTTTTTTATCATTTTCTGCTTTCGTCCCGGAATTTGAAGTATCCACTTTTCATTTTTTGAAAGATTATGCTAATCAGCACATCCTGTGAAAATTCCAGACGAATTTTTTCCTTGTTCTCGATTTATAATGAAATAAACAAAAAAATTATCTAATTTGGCGTTTTTTTATCATTTTCTGCTTTCGTCCCAGAATTTGAAGTATCCACTTTCCATTTTTCGAAAGATTATGCTGATAAAAACATCTTGTGGAAATTTTCAGCCGGCTTTTGTCCTTGTTCTCGATTTATAATGAAATAAACAAAAATATCATCTAATTTGGCGGTTTTTTATTATTTTCTGCTTTTGTCCCGGAATTTGAAGTATCTACTTTCCATTTTTTGAAACATTATGCTAATAAACACATCCTGTGAAAATTTCCAGCATGATTTTTTCCTTTTTCTCGATTTATAATGAAATAAACAAAAAAAAATCATCTAATTTAGCGGTTTTTATAATTTTCTGCTTTCGTCCCGGAATTTGAAGTATCCACTTTCCATTTTTCGAAAGATTATGCTGATCAGCACATCCTGTGAAAATTTCCAGACGGATTTTTTCCTTGTTCTCGATTTATAAGGAAATAAACAAAAAAAATCATCTAATTTGGCGTTTTTTTATCATTTTCTGCTTTCGTCCCGGAATTTGAAGTATCCACTTTCCATTTTTCGAAAGATTATGCTGATAAATACATCTTGTGGAAATTTTCAGCCGGCTTTTTTCCTTGTTCTCGATTTATAATGAAATAAACAAAAAAATCATCTAATTTGGCGGTTTTTTATTATTTTCTGCTTTTGTCCCGGAATTTGAAGTATCTACTTTTCATCTTTTGAAAGATTATGCTAATAAACACATCCTGTGAAAATTTCCAGCCTGATTTTTTCCTTGTTCTGGATTTATAATGAAATAAACAAAAAAAATCATCTAATTTGGCGTTTTTTTATAATTTTCTGCTTTCGTCCCAGAATTTGAAGTATCCACTTTCCATTTTTCGAAAGAATATGCTAATCAACATATCCTGTGAAAATCTCCAGCCAGATTTTTTCCTTGTGCTCGATATATAATGAAATAAACAAAAAAATCATCTAATTTGGCGTTTTTTATCATTTTCTGCTTTCGTCCCGGAATTTGAAGTATCCACTTTCCATTTTTCGAAAGATTATGCTAATCAGCACATCCTGTGAAAATTTCCAGCCTGATTCTTTCCTTGTTCTCGATTTATAATGAAATTAACAAAAAAATATATCTAATTTGGCGGTTTTTTATCATTTTCTGCTTTTGTCCCGGAATTTGACACTTTCCATTTTCTGAAAGATTATGCTCATCAACACATCCTGTGATAATTTTCAGCCGGATTTTTTCCTTGTTCTCGATTTATAATGAAATAAACAAAAAAAATCATCTAATTTGGCGTTTTTTATCATATTCTGCTTTCGTCCCGGAATTTAAACTATCCACTTTCCATTTTTCGAAAGATTATGCTAATCAGCACATCCTGTGAAAATTTCCAAACGGATTTTTTCCTTGTTCTCGATTTATAATGAAATAAACAAAAAAAAAATCATGTAATTTGGCGGATTTTTATCATTTTCTGCTTTTGTCCGGAATTTGAAGTATCTACTTTCCATTTTTTGAAAGATTATGCTAATAAACACATCCTGTGGAAATTTTCAGCCGGCTTTTTTCCTTGTTCTCGATTTATAATGAAATAAACAAAAAAAATCATCTAATTTAGCGGTTTTTATAATTTTCTGCTTTCGTCCCGGAATTTGAAGTATCCACTTTCCATTTTTCGAAAGATTATGCTGATAAATACATCTTGTGGAAATTTTCAGCCGGCTTTTTTCCTTGTTCTCGATTTATAATGAAATAAACAAAAAAATCATCTAATTTGGCGGTTTTTTATTATTTTCTGCTTTTGTCCCGGAATTTGAAGTATCTACTTTTCATCTTTTGAAAGATTATGCTAATAAACACATCCTGTGAAAATTTCCAGCCTGATTTTTTCCTTGTTCTGGATTTATAATGAAATAAACATAAAAAATCATCTAATTTGGCGTTTTTTTATAATTTTCTGCTTTCGTCCCAGAATTTGAAGTATCCACTTTCCATTTTTCGAAAGATTATGCTAATCAGCACATCCTGTGAAAATTTCCATCCTGATTTTTTCCTTGTTCTCGATTTATAATGAAATAAACAAAAAAAATTATCTAATTTGGCGGTTTTTAACATTTTCTGCTTTTGTCCCGGAATTTGAAGTATCCACTTCCCATTTTTTGAAAGAATATGCTAATCAACATATCCTGTGAAAATCTCTAGCCAGATTTTTTCCTTGTGCTCGATATATAATGAAATAAACAAAAAAATCATCTAATTTGGCGTTTTTTATCATTTTCTGCTTTCGTCCCGGAATTTGAAGTATCCACTTTCCATTTTTCGAAAGATTATGCTAATCAGCACATCCTGTGAAAATTTCCAGCCTGATTTTTTCCCTGTTCTCGATTTATAATGAAATTAACAAAAAAATATATCTAATTTGGCGGTTTTTTATAATTTTCTGCTTTTGTCCCGGAATTTGACACTTTCCGTTTTTTGAAAGATTATGCTAATCAGCACATCCTGTGAAAATTTCCAGCCTGATTTTTTCCTTGTTCTCGATTTATAATGAAATTAACAAAAAAATATATCTAATTTGGCGGTTTTTTATAATTTTCTGCTTTTGTCCAGGAATTTGACACTTTCCATTTTTTGAAAGATTATGCTCATCAACACATCCTGTGATAATTTTCAGCCGGATTTTCTCCTTGTTCTCGATTTATAATGAAATAAACAAAAAAAATCATCTAATTTGGCGTTTTTTATCATTTTCTGCTTTCGTCCCGGAATTTAAACTATCCATTTTCCATTTTTCGAAAGATTATGCTAATCAGCACATCCTATGAAAATTTCCTAACGGATTTTTTCCTTGTTCTCGATTTATAAGGAAATAAACAAAAAAAAATCATGTAATTTGGCGGATTTTATCATTTTCTGCTTTTGTCCGGAATTTGAAGTATCTACTTTCCATTTTTTGAAGGATTATGCTAATAAACACATCCTGTGGAAATTTTCAGCCGGCTTTTTTCCTTGTTCTCGATTTATAATGAAATAAACAAAAAAATCATCTAATTTGGCGTTTTTTATCATTTTCTGCTTTCGTCCCGGAATTTGAAGTATCCACTTTCCATTTTTCGAAAGATTATGCTAATCAGCACATCCTGTGAAAATTTCCAGCCTGATTTTTTCCTTGTTCCCGATTTATAATGAAATTAACAAAGAAATATATCTAATTTGGCGGTTTTTTATCATTCTCCACTTTTGTCCCGGAATTTGAAGTATCTACTTTCCATTTTTTGAAACTTATGCTAATCAGCACATCCTGTGAAAATTTCCAAACGGATTTTTTCCTTGTTCTCGATTTATAATGAAATAAACAAAAAAATTATCTAATTTGACGTTTTTTTATCATTTTCTGCTTTCGTCCCAGAATTTGAAGCATCCACTTTCCATTTTTCGAAAGATTATGCTGATAAACACATCCTGTAGAAATTTTCAGCCGGCTTTTTTCCTTGTTCTCGATTTATAATGAAATAAACAAAAAAATCATCTAATTTGGCGTTTTTTAACATTTTCTGCTTTCGTCCCGGAATTTGAAGTATCCACTTTCCATTTTTCGAAAGATTATGCTAATCAGCACATCCTGTGAAAATTTCCAAACGGATTTTTTCCTTGTTCTCGATATATAATGAAATAAACAAAAAAAAAATCATGTAATTTGGCGGTTTTTTATCATTTTCGGCTTTTGTCCCGGAATTTGAAGTATCTACTTTCCATTTTTTGAAACTTATGCTAATCAGCACATCCTGTGAAAATTTCCAAACGGATTTTTTCTTTGTTCTCGATTTATAATGAAATAAACAAAAAAAATCATCTATTTTGGCGGTTTTATATTATTTTCTGCTTTTGTCCGGAATTTGAAGTATCTACTTTCCATTTTTTGAAAGATTATGCTAATAAACACATCCTGTGGAAATTTTCAGCCGGCTTTTTTCCTTGTTCTCGATTTATAATGAAATAAACAAAAAAAATCATATAATTTGGCGTTTTTTTATCATTTTCTGCTTTCGTCCCGGAATTTGAAGTATCCACTTTTCATTTTTCGAAAGATTATGCTAATCACCACATTCTGTGAAAATTTCCAAACGGATTTTTTCCTTGTTCTCGATTTATAATGAAATAAACAAAAAAAATCATCTAATTTGGCGGTTTTTTATCATTTTCTGCTTTTGTCCCGGAATTTGAAGTATCTGCTTTCCATTTTTTGAAACTTATGCTAATCAACACATCCTGTTAGAATTTCCAGACGGATTTTTTCCTTGTTCTCGATTTATAATGAAATAAACAAAAAAAAATCATCTAGTTTGGCGTTTTTAATCATTTTCTGCTTTTGTCCCGGAATTTGAACTATCCACTTTCCATTTATCAAGAGATTATGCTAATCAGCACATCCTGTGAAAATTTCCAGCCTGATATTTTCCTTCTTCTCGATTTATAATGAAATAAACAAAAAAATCATCTAATTTGGCGTTTTTTATCATTTTCTGCTTTCGTCCCGGAATTTGAAGTATCCACTTACCATTTTTCGAAAGATTATTCTAATCAGCACATCCTGTGAAAATTTTCGGCCTGATTTTTTCCTTGTTCTCGATTTATAATGAAATTAACAAAAAAATATATCTAATTTGGCGGTTTTTTATCATTTTCTGCTTTTGTCCCGGAATTTGAAGTATCTGCTTTCCATTTTTTGAAACTTATGCTAATCAACACATCCTGTGAGAATTTCCAGACGGATTTTTTCCTTGTTCTCGATTTATAATGAAATAAACAAAAAAAAATCATCTAGTTTGGCGTTTTTAATCATTTTCTGCTTTTGTCCCGGAATTTGAAGTATCCACTTCCCATTTATCAAGAGATTATGCTAATCAGCACATCCTGTGAAAATTTCCAGCCTGATATTTTCCTTCTTCTCGATTTATAATGAAATAAACAAAAAAATCATCTAATTTGGCGTTTTTTATCATTTTCTGCTTTCGTCCCGGAATTTGAAGTATCCACTTACCATTTTTCGAAAGATTATTCTAATCAGCACATCCTGTGAAAATTTCCAGCCTGATTTTTTCCTTGTTCTCGATTTATAATGAAATTAACAAAAAAATATATCTAATTTGGCGGTTTTTTATCATTTTCTGCTTTTGTCCCGGAATTTGACACTTTCCATTTTTTGAAAGATTATGCTCATCAACACACCCTGTGATAATTTTCAGCCGGATTTTTTCCTTGTTCTCGATTTATAATGAAATAAACAAAAAAAATCATATAATTTGGCGGTTTTTTATTATTTTCTGCTTTTGTCCGGAATTTGAAGTATCTACTTTCCATTTTTTGAAAGATTATGCTAATAAACACATCCTGTGGAAATTTTCAGCCGGCTTTTTTCCTTGTTCTCGATTTATAATGAAATAAACAAAAAAAATCATATAATTTGGCGTTTTTTTATTATTTTCTGCTTTCGTCCCGGAATTTGAAGTATCCACTTTCCATTTTTCGAAAGATTATGCTAATCAGCACATCCTGTGAAAATTCCAGACGAATTTTTTCCTTGTTCTCGATTTATAATGAAATAAACAAAAAAATTATCTAATTTGACGTTTTTTTATCATTTTCTGCTTTCGTCCCAGAATTTGAAGCATCCACTTTCCATTTTTCGAAAGATTATGCTGATAAACACATCCTGTAGAAATTTTCAGCCGGCTTTTTTCCTTGTTCTCGATTTATAATGAAATAAACAAAAAAATCATCTAATTTGGCGTTTTTTAACATTTTCTGCTTTCGTCCCGGAATTTGAAGTATCCACTTTCCATTTTTCGAAAGATTATGCTAATCAGCACATCCTGTGAAAATTTCCAGCCTGATTTTTTCCTTGTTCCCGATTTATAATGAAATTAACAAAAAAATATAACTAATTTGGCGGTTTTTTATCATTTTCGCCTTTTGTCCCGGAATTTGAAGTATCTACTTTCCATTTTTTGAAACTTATGCTAATCAGCACATCCTGTGAAAATTTCCAAACGGATTTTTTCTTTGTTCTCGATTTATAATGAAATAAACAAAAAAAATCATCTATTTTGGCGGTTTTATATTATTTTCTGCTTTTGTCCGGAATTTGAAGTATCTACTTTCCATTTTTTGAAAGATTATGCTAATAAACACATCCTGTGGAAATTTTCAGCCGGCTTTTTTCCTTGTTCTCGATTTATAATGAAATAAACAAAAAAAATCATATAATTTGGCGTTTTTTTATCATTTTCTGCATTCGTCCCGGAATTTGAAGTATCCACTTTTCATTTTTCGAAAGATTATGCTAATCACCACATCCTGTGAAAATTTCCAAACGGATTTTTTCCTTGTTCTCGATTTATAATGAAATAAACAAAAAAAATCATATAATTTGGCGGTTTTTTATTATTTTCTGCTTTTGTCCGGAATTTGAAGTATCTACTTTCCATTTTTTGAAAGATTATGCTAATAAACACATCCTGTGGAAATTTTCAGCCGGCTTTTTTCCTTGTTCTCGATTTATAATGAAATAAACAAAAAAAATCATATAATTTGGCGTTTTTTTATTATTTTCTGCTTTCGTCCCGGAATTTGAAGTATCCACTTTCCATTTTTCGAAAGATTATGCTAATCAGCACATCCTGTGAAAATTCCAGACGAATTTTTTCCTTGTTCTCGATTTATAATGAAATTAACAAAAAAATATATCTAATTTGGCGGTTTTTTATCATTTTCTGCTTTTGTCCCGGAATTTGACACTTTCCATTTTTTGAAAGATTATGCTCATCAACACACCCTGTGATAATTTTCAGCCGGATTTTTTCCTTGTTCTCGATTTATAATGAAATAAACAAAAAAAATCATATAATTTGGCGGTTTTTTATTATTTTCTGCTTTTGTCCGGAATTTGAAGTATCTACTTTCCATTTTTTGAAAGATTATGCTAATAAACACATCCTGTGGAAATTTTCAGCCGGCTTTTTTCCTTGTTCTCGATTTATAATGAAATAAACAAAAAAAATCATATAATTTGGCGTTTTTTTATTATTTTCTGCTTTCGTCCCGGAATTTGAAGTATCCACTTTCCATTTTTCGAAAGATTATGCTAATCAGCACATCCTGTGAAAATTCCAGACGAATTTTTTCCTTGTTCTCGATTTATAATGAAATAAACAAAAAAATTATCTAATTTGACGTTTTTTTATCATTTTCTGCTTTCGTCCCAGAATTTGAAGCATCCACTTTCCATTTTTCGAAAGATTATGCTGATAAACACATCCTGTAGAAATTTTCAGCCGGCTTTTTTCCTTGTTCTCGATTTATAATGAAATAAACAAAAAAATCATCTAATTTGGCGTTTTTTAACATTTTCTGCTTTCGTCCCGGAATTTGAAGTATCCACTTTCCATTTTTCGAAAGATTATGCTAATCAGCACATCCTGTGAAAATTTCCAGCCTGATTTTTTCCTTGTTCCCGATTTATAATGAAATTAACAAAAAAATATATCTAATTTGGCGGTTTTTTATCATTTTCGGCTTTTGTCCCGGAATTTGAAGTATCTACTTTCCATTTTTTGAAACTTATGCTAATCAGCACATCCTGTGAAAATTTCCAAACGGATTTTTTCTTTGTTCTCGATTTATAATGAAATAAACAAAAAAAATCATCTATTTTGGCGGTTTTATATTATTTTCTGCTTTTGTCCGGAATTTGAAGTATCTACTTTCCATTTTTTGAAAGATTATGCTAATAAACACATCCTGTGGAAATTTTCAGCCGGCTTTTTTCCTTGTTCTCGATTTATAATGAAATAAACAAAAAAAATCATATAATTTGGCGTTTTTTTATCATTTTCTGCTTTCGTCCCGGAATTTGAAGTATCCACTTTTCATTTTTCGAAAGATTATGCTAATCACCACATCCTGTGAAAATTTCCAAACGGATTTTTTCCTTGTTCTCGATTTATAATGAAATAAACAAAAAAAATCATATAATTTGGCGGTTTTTTATTATTTTCTGCTTTTGTCCGGAATTTGAAGTATCTACTTTCCATTTTTTGAAAGATTATGCTAATAAACACATCCTGTGGAAATTTTCAGCCGGCTTTTTTCCTTGTTCTCGATTTATAATGAAATAAACAAAAAAAATCATATAATTTGGCGTTTTTTTATTATTTTCTGCTTTCGTCCCGGAATTTGAAGTATCCACTTTCCATTTTTCGAAAGATTATGCTAATCAGCACATCCTGTGAAAATTCCAGACGAATTTTTTCCTTGTTCTCGATTTATAATGAAATAAACAAAAAAATTATCTAATTTGACGTTTTTTTATCATTTTCTGCTTTCGTCCCAGAATTTGAAGCATCCACTTTCCATTTTTCGAAAGATTATGCTGATAAACACATCCTGTAGAAATTTTCAGCCGGCTTTTTTCCTTGTTCTCGATTTATAATGAAATAAACAAAAAAATCATCTAATTTGGCGTTTTTTAACATTTTCTGCTTTCGTCCCGGAATTTGAAGTATCCACTTTCCATTTTTCGAAAGATTATGCTAATCAGCACATCCTGTGAAAATTTCCAAACGGATTTTTTCCTTGTTCTCGATTTATAATGAAATAAACAAAAAAAAAATCATGTAATTTGGCGGTTTTTTATCATTTTCGGCTTTTGTCCCGGAATTTGAAGTATCTACTTTCCATTTTTTGAAACTTATGCTAATCAGCACATCCTGTGAAAATTTCCAAACGGATTTTTTCTTTGTTCTCGATTTATAATGAAATAAACAAAAAAAATCATCTATTTTGGCGGTTTTATATTATTTTCTGCTTTTGTCCGGAATTTGAAGTATCTACTTTCCATTTTTTGAAAGATTATGCTAATAAACACATCCTGTGGAAATTTTCAGCCGGCTTTTTTCCTTGTTCTCGATTTATAATGAAATAAACAAAAAAAATCATATAATTTGGCGTTTTTTTATCATTTTCTGCTTTCGTCCCGGAATTTGAAGTATCCACTTTTCATTTTTCGAAAGATTATGCTAATCACCACATCCTGTGAAAATTTCCAAACGGATTTTTTCCTTGTTCTCGATTTATAATGAAATAAACAAAAAAAATCATCTAATTTGGCGGTTTTTTATCATTTTCTGCTTTTGTCCCGGAATTTGAAGTATCTGCTTTCCATTTTTTGAAACTTATGCTAATCAACACATCCTGTGAGAATTTCCAGACGGATTTTTTCCTTGTTCTCGATTTATAATGAAATAAACAAAAAAAAATCATCTAGTTTGGCGTTTTTAATCATTTTCTGCTTTTGTCCCGGAATTTGAACTATCCACTTTCCATTTATCAAGAGATTATGCTAATCAGCACATCCTGTGAAAATTTCCAGCCTGATATTTTCCTTCTTCTCGATTTATAATGAAATAAACAAAAAAATCATCTAATTTGGCGTTTTTTATCATTTTCTGCTTTCGTCCCGGAATTTGAAGTATCCACTTACCATTTTTCGAAAGATTATTCTGATCAGCACATCCTGTGAAAATTTCCAGCCTGATTTTTTCCTTGTTCTCGATTTATAATGAAATTAACAAAAAAATATATCTAATTTGGCGGTTTTTTATCATTTTCTGCTTTTGTCCCGGAATTTGAAGTATCTGCTTTCCATTTTTTGAAACTTATGCTAATCAACACATCCTGTGAGAATTTCCAGACGGATTTTTTCCTTGTTCTCGATTTATAATGAAATAAACAAAAAAAAATCATCTAGTTTGGCGTTTTTAATCATTTTCTGCTTTTGTCCCGGAATTTGAAGTATCCACTTCCCATTTATCAAGAGATTATGCTAATCAGCACATCCTGTGAAAATTTCCAGCCTGATATTTTCCTTCTTCTCGATTTATAATGAAATAAACAAAAAAATCATCTAATTTGGCGTTTTTTATCATTTTCTGCTTTCGTCCCGGAATTTGAAGTATCCACTTACCATTTTTCGAAAGATTATTCTAATCAGCACATCCTGTGAAAATTTCCAGCCTGATTTTTTCCTTGTTCTCGATTTATAATGAAATTAACAAAAAAATATATCTAATTTGGCGGTTTTTTATCATTTTCTGCTTTTGTCCCGGAATTTGACACTTTCCATTTTTTGAAAGATTATGCTCATCAACACACCCTGTGATAATTTTCAGCCGGATTTTTTCCTTGTTCTCGATTTATAATGAAATAAACAAAAAAAATCATATAATTTGGCGGTTTTTTATTATTTTCTGCTTTTGTCCGGAATTTGAAGTATCTACTTTCCATTTTTTGAAAGATTATGCTCATCAACACACCCTGTGATAATTTTCAGCCGGATTTTTTCCTTGTTCTCGATTTATAATGAAATAAACAAAAAAAATCATATAATTTGGCGTTTTTTTATTATTTTCTGCTTTCGTCCCGGAATTTGAAGTATCCACTTTCCATTTTTCGAAAGATTATGCTAATCAGCACATCCTGTGAAAATTCCAGACGAATTTTTTCCTTGTTCTCGATTTATAATGAAATAAACAAAAAAATTATCTAATTTGACGTTTTTTTATCATTTTCTGCTTTCGTCCCAGAATTTGAAGCATCCACTTTCCATTTTTCGAAAGATTATGCTGATAAACACATCCTGTAGAAATTTTCAGCCGGCTTTTTTCCTTGTTCTCGATTTATAATGAAATAAACAAAAAAATCATCTAATTTGGCGTTTTTTAACATTTTCTGCTTTCGTCCCGGAATTTGAAGTATCCACTTTCCATTTTTCGAAAGATTATGCTAATCAGCACATCCTGTGAAAATTTCCAGCCTGATTTTTTCCTTGTTCCCGATTTATAATGAAATTAACAAAAAAATATATCTAATTTGGCGGTTTTTTATCATTTTCGGCTTTTGTCCCGGAATTTGAAGTATCTACTTTCCATTTTTTGAAACTTATGCTAATCAGCACATCCTGTGAAAATTTCCAAACGGATTTTTTCTTTGTTCTCGATTTATAATGAAATAAACAAAAAAAATCATCTATTTTGGCGGTTTTATATTATTTTCTGCTTTTGTCCGGAATTTGAAGTATCTACTTTCCATTTTTTGAAAGATTATGCTAATAAACACATCCTGTGGAAATTTTCAGCCGGCTTTTTTCCTTGTTCTCGATTTATAATGAAATAAACAAAAAAAAATCATATAATTTGGCGTTTTTTTATCATTTTCTGCTTTCGTCCCGGAATTTGAAGTATCCACTTTTCATTTTTCGAAAGATTATGCTAATCACCACATCCTGTGAAAATTTCCAAACGGATTTTTTCCTTGTTCTCGATTTATAATGAAATAAACAAAAAAAATCATATAATTTGGCGGTTTTTTATTATTTTCTGCTTTTGTCCGGAATTTGAAGTATCTACTTTCCATTTTTTGAAAGATTATGCTAATAAACACATCCTGTGGAAATTTTCAGCCGGCTTTTTTCCTTGTTCTCGATTTATAATGAAATAAACAAAAAAAATCATATAATTTGGCGTTTTTTTATTATTTTCTGCTTTCGTCCCGGAATTTGAAGTATCCACTTTCCATTTTTCGAAAGATTATGCTAATCAGCACATCCTGTGAAAATTCCAGACGAATTTTTTCCTTGTTCTCGATTTATAATGAAATAAACAAAAAAATTATCTAATTTGACGTTTTTTTATCATTTTCTGCTTTCGTCCCAGAATTTGAAGCATCCACTTTCCATTTTTCGAAAGATTATGCTGATAAACACATCCTGTAGAAATTTTCAGCCGGCTTTTTTCCTTGTTCTCGATTTATAATGAAATAAACAAAAAAATCATCTAATTTGGCGTTTTTTAACATTTTCTGCTTTCGTCCCGGAATTTGAAGTATCCACTTTCCATTTTTCGAAAGATTATGCTAATCAGCACATCCTGTGAAAATTTCCAAACGGATTTTTTCCTTGTTCTCGATTTATAATGAAATAAACAAAAAAAAAATCATGTAATTTGGCGGTTTTTTATCATTTTCGGCTTTTGTCCCGGAATTTGAAGTATCTACTTTCCATTTTTTGAAACTTATGCTAATCAGCACATCCTGTGAAAATTTCCAAACGGATTTTTTCTTTGTTCTCGATTTATAATGAAATAAACAAAAAAAATCATCTATTTTGGCGGTTTTATATTATTTTCTGCTTTTGTCCGGAATTTGAAGTATCTACTTTCCATTTTTTGAAAGATTATGCTAATAAACACATCCTGTGGAAATTTTCAGCCGGCTTTTTTCCTTGTTCTCGATTTATAATGAAATAAACAAAAAAAATCATATAATTTGGCGTTTTTTTATCATTTTCTGCTTTCGTCCCGGAATTTGAAGTATCCACTTTTCATTTTTCGAAAGATTATGCTAATCACCACATCCTGTGAAAATTTCCAAACGGATTTTTTCCTTGTTCTCGATTTATAATGAAATAAACAAAAAAAATCATCTAATTTGGCGGTTTTTTATCATTTTCTGCTTTTGTCCCGGAATTTGAAGTATCTGCTTTCCATTTTTTGAAACTTATGCTAATCAACACATCCTGTGAGAATTTCCAGACGGATTTTTTCCTTGTTCTCGATTTATAATGAAATAAACAAAAAAAAATCATCTAGTTTGGCGTTTTTAATCATTTTCTGCTTTTGTCCCGGAATTTGAACTATCCACTTTCCATTTATCAAGAGATTATGCTAATCAGCACATCCTGTGAAAATTTCCAGCCTGATATTTTCCTTCTTCTCGATTTATAATGAAATAAACAAAAAAATCATCTAATTTGGCGTTTTTTATCATTTTCTGCTTTCGTCCCGGAATTTGAAGTATCCACTTACCATTTTTCGAAAGATTATTCTAATCAGCACATCCTGTGAAAATTTCCAGCCTGATTTTTTCCTTGTTCTCGATTTATAATGAAATTAACAAAAAAATATATCTAATTTGGCGGTTTTTTATCATTTTCTGCTTTTGTCCCGGAATTTGAAGTATCTACTTTCCATTTTTTGAAACATTATGCTAATAAACACATCCTGTGAAAATTTCCAGCATGATTTTTTCCTTTTTCTCGATTTATAATGAAATAAACAAAAAAAAATCATCTAATTTAGCGGTTTTTATAATTTTCTGCTTTCGTCCCGGAATTTGAAGTATCCACTTTCCATTTTTCGAAAGATTATGCTGATCAGCACATCCTGTGAAAATTTCCAGACGGATTTTTTCCTTGTTCTCGATTTATAAGGAAATAAACAAAAAAAATCATCTAATTTGGCGGTTTTTTATCATTTTCTGCTTTTGTCCCGGAATTTGACACTTTCCATTTTTTGAAAGATTATGCTCATCAACACACCCTGTGATAATTTTCAGCCGGATTTTTTCCTTGTTCTCGATTTATAATGAAATAAACAAAAAAAATCATATAAGTTGGCGGTTTTTTATTATTTTCTGCTTTTGTCCGGAATTTGAAGTATCTACTTTCCATTTTTTGAAAGATTATGCTAAAAAACACATCCTGTGGAAATTTTCAGCCGGCTTTTTTCCTTGTTCTCGATTTATAATGAAATAAACAAAAAAAATCATATAATTTGGCGTTTTTTTATTATTTTCTGCTTTCGTTTTGGAATTTGAAGTATCCACTTTCCATTTTTCGAAAGATTATGCTAATCAGCACATCCTGTGAAAATTCCAGACGAATTTTTTCCTTGTTCTCGATTTATAATGAAATAAACAACAAAATTATCTAATTTGACGTTTTTTTATCATTTTCTGCTTTCGTCCCAGAATTTGAAGCATCCACTTTCCATTTTTCGAAAGATTATGCTGATAAACACATCCTGTAGAAATTTTCAGCCGGCTTTTTTCCTTGTTCTCGATTTATAATGAAATAAACAAAAAAATCATCTAATTTGGCGTTTTTTAAAATTTTCTGCTTTCGTCCCGGAATTTGAAGTATCCACTTTCCATTTTTCGAAAGATTATGCTAATCAGCACATCCTGTGAAAATTTCCAGCCTGATTTTTTCCTTGTTCCCGATTTATAATGAAATTAACAAAAAAATATATCTAATTTGGCGGTTTTTTATCATTTTCTGCTTTTGTCCCGGAATTTGAAGTATCTACTTTCCATTTTTTGAAACTTATGCTAATCAGCACATCCTGTGAAAATTTCCAAACGGATTTTTTCTTTGTTCTCGATTTATAATGAAATAAACAAAAAAAATCATCTAATTTGGCGGTTTTTTATCATTTTCTGCTTTTGTCCCGGAATTTGAAGTATCTGCTTTCCATTTTTTGAAACTTATGCTAATCAACACATCCTGTGAGAATTTCCAGACGGATTTTTTCCTTGTTCTCGATTTATAATGAAATAAACAAAAAAAAATCATCTAATTTGGCGTTTTTAATCATTTTCTGCTTTTGTCCCGGAATTTGAAGTATCCACTTTCCATTTATCAAGAGATTATGCTAATCAGCACATCCTGTGAAAATTTCCAGCCTGATATTTTCCTTCTTCTCGATTTATAATGAAATAAACAAAAAAATCATATAATTTGGCGTTTTTTTATAATTTTCTGCTTTCGTCCCGGAATTTGAAGTATCTGCTTTCCATTTTTCGAAAGATTATGCTAATCAGCACATCCTGTGAAAATTTCCAAACGGATTTTTTCCTTGTTCTCGATTTATAATGAAATAAACAAAAAAAATCATCTAATTTGGCGGTTTTTTATCATTTTCTGCTTTTGTCCCGGAATTTGAAGTATCTGCTTTCCATTTTTTGAAACTTATGCTAATCAACACATCCTGTGAGAATTTCCAGACGGATTTTTTCCTTGTTCTCGATTTATAATGAAATAAACAAAAAAAATCATCTAATTTGGCGTTTTTAATCATTTTCTGCTTTTGTCCCGGAATTTGAAGTATCCACTTTCCATTTATCAAGAGATTATGCTAATCAGCACATCCTGTGAAAATTTCCAGCCTGATATTTTCCTTCTTCTCGATTTATAATGAAATAAACAAAAAAATCATCTAATTTGGCGTTTTTTATCATTTTCTGCTTTCGTCCGGGAATTTGAAGTATCCACTTTCCATTTTTCGAAAGATTATGCTAATCAGCACATCCTGTGAAAATTTCCAGCCTGATTTTTTCCTTGTTCTCGATTTATAATGAAATTAACAAAAAAATATATCTAATTTGGCGGTTTTTTATCATTTTCTGCTTTTGTCTTGGAATTTGAAGTATCTACTTTCCATTTTCTGAGACTTATGCTAATCAGCACATCCTGTGAAAATTTCCAAACGGATTTTTTCCTTGTTCTCGATTTATAATGAAATAAACAAAAAAAATCATCTAATTTGGCGGTTTTTTATTATTTTCTGCTTTTGTCCCGGAATTTGAAGTATCTTCTTTCCATTTTTTGAAACTTATGCTAATCAACACATCCTGTGAGAATTTCCAGACGGATTTTTTCCTTGTTCTCGATTTATAATGAAATAAACAAAAAAAAATCATCTAATTTGGCGTTTTTAATCATTTTCTGCTTTCGTCCCGGAATTTGAAGTATCCACTTTCCATTTATCAAGAGATTATGCTAATCAGCGCATCCTGTGAAAATTTCCATCCTGATATTTTCCTTCTTCTCGATTTATAATGAAATAAACAAAAAAAATTATCTAATCTGCCGGTTTTTTATAATTTTCTGCTTTTGTCCCGGAATTTGAAGTATCTACTTTCCATTTTTTGAAACATTATGCTAATCAACACATTCTGTGAAAATTTCTTGTCTGATTTTTTCCTTGTTCTCGATTTATAATGAAATAAACAAAAAAAATCATCTAATTTGGCGTTTTTTTATCATTTTCGTTTTTCGTCCCGGAATTCGAAGTATCCACTCTCCATTTTTCGAAAGATTATGCTAATCAACACATCCTGTGAAAACTTCCAGCCGAATTTTTTCCTTGTTCTCGATTTATAATGAAATATACGAATAAAAATCATCTAATTTGGCGTATTTTTATCATCTCTGCTTTTGTCCCGGAATTTGAAGTATCCACTTTCCATTTTTCGAAAGATTATGCTAATCAACACATCCTGTGAAAACTTCCAGCCGAATTTTTTCCTTGTTCTCGATTTATAATGAAATAAACGAAATAAATCACCTATTTTCGCGGATTTTTTCAATTGTTTGCTTCCTTACCGACTTTTGAGCTGACCACTTTTTCATTCACTAACTCACGATTCTTTCGCTATTCTTATATATGTCCCGTACCGTCCAAATGTCCCATTATCAATTTCCAAAGGAACACAATATATTTTCTTCATGTGTATGAGATTTTCAAGGGCCTCCCTCAAGTTTCCTACTTATAGCAAAATCAATATTATCATTCTTTATACCCGCGGTATTCATTTGTTTTGAGATTTGTCAAAGTTCGAAATCTCATACAATGCATTTCATAAAATCTCTGAACATTTCTATGGGAAATGTTTTTCCGTTCCCTGGTAAACTTCGCACAACCATTATTCCGAATATTTAATTATTTTTCAACACGATTCGATATTTTGTTTTCTATTTCATCGCCAATATCATTATTGTTATCATTATTATTATAACATACTTCTTTGAGCAAACAAGTCACTAACATCGATATCCAAATAAATCATTCATGTATATTGGACAATTAAGTAATTAATTTTATTTAAAAATACTAAAAACTATTTAATTTTTTAATTTTTGGGGGTAATTACCCCCATTACCCCTCCCCCATAAAGACGCCATGGTTGAAACCACTGTGTATACTGACTGAAATCACAAATTTGCGGTTGGTGTCTGTAATTGGATCCGATTGTGATTTCGATAGCAACCAAGTAAAGCACAGCTTTGTACTTTGCGGGACCTTATTGACAAGAAACAATAAGTTTGAAACAAATTTATACGGTTGCACCGAGAACTCTGTCCTAAAAAAACTATTCCAATGTTCCCATCATGGATATTGGAATACAATGGAAATATACATTTTATCCAGAAGATATTATTAGATTAGATTTTTGACTTAGATTACCGAATGATGTGTAAAAATCATTTTGAAAAGTTCAATTTACTGACTGTACCAGGAATTAACATTTATAAAATTCTAACATATGTTAAACTCAACATCAGCAACTTCTCTGAAAATTGTGACTCTCATGATTATCCTACGAGGCATGGTGATTTATTTAAAGTTGCAAAGCACCGTACTTCGCTTTACGAAAGCACTTCTTATTATAATGGAATACGATTTTTCAATCATCTCTCCAGTGATATAAAAAATGAGAGGAATATTAATAAATTTAGGACAAATTTGAAAACATATTTAGTGGAATCCTGCTTTTATGACATAAACGAATATTTTATAAAATCTTAATTTTTCAATTTGTTTGTTAGCTTGTTTGTGAGGATGATATGTTTTATGACTTGTCCTATATCATATGGACGTAGTTATGCAGAAACCTACCAACCCACAAAAGTCGAGAAAAATTCTCAATGTAAATATGCATGTATTAAAACTCATTCTGTAATTTGCAGAAGCCTACCAACCCTACAACACATCGCAGCCCTGACGTTGTAGGGTTGGTAAGCTTCTGCAAATAACAGAATGAGTTTCAATAAATAGATATTCACATTTACAACATTTCACGATTTTTGTGGGCTGGTAGGTTTCTGCATAACTACATCCATATGATGATCTTAAAGGATAAATAAAGATTATTATTATTTTTTTTTTCCGTTAGGAATTACCCAGACAGGCCCTGTCCCCGGAACCCCGATACTTCCGGAGGGCGCGCTGGTGTATCATTAACCCCAGCAAACACTCCCCACGTCCGTGGGGTGAGTGATTACTGGGTCCGAGAATCATGTGCTCTGAGAAGGCGGAGTGAACCAAGAATTACGGCCTTCTGCATTCTTCTGGCTAAGTTTTCTGCCGCATCATGGCAAGCCGATAATGATCTTTAAGTTCGAGAGCAGTGTATCCATCATTCCACCAAGAACCCCTATTATCGGAACCACCATCTTGACAGAATGGTTTGGATAAAGCCTGCGGAGTTCAAAGAGTAGATCTCGATATTTAGTCCGTTTTTCCTCCTCTTTTTGGACAATATTCGTTTCGCCAGGAGCTGAAAACTCAATGACGAAAATCGTCCTACTTTGGTGGTCGAGAAGGACTACATCAGGCTTATTGGCTTGTATTTGCCTGAGGGTGGGGAATAAGTGGTTCCAATAGATTCGGCACTTCTCATTCTCCACAACGGACTCAATATCCCCGGAGCATTATTATTAATATATTTTTTTTATCCGTTAGGAATTACCCAGACTGTCCCTGTCTCCGGAGCCCAGATACTTCCGGAGGGCGCGCTGGTGTATCATTAACCCCAGTAAGCACTCTCCACGTCCGTGGGGTGTGTGATTACTGGGTCCGAGAGTCATGTGCCTTGAGAAGGTGGAGTGAACCGAGAATTACGGCCTTCTGCATTCTTCCGGCTAAGTTTTCTGCCGCATCATGGCAAGCCGGTATGATCTTCAAGTTCGAGAGCAGTGTGTCCATCATTCCACCAAGAACCCCTATTATCAGAACCACTATCTTGACAGAATGGTTTGGATAAAGCCTGCGGAGTTCAAAGAGATCTCGATATTTAGTCCGTCTTTCCTCCTCTTTTCGGACGATGTTCGTTTCGCCAGGAGCTGAAAACTCAATGACAAAAATCGTCCTACTTTGATGGTCGAGGAGTACTACATCAGGTTTATTGGCTTGTATTTGCCTGAGGGTGGGGAATGAATAGTTCCAATAGATTCGGCACTTCTCATTCTCCACCACGGACTCAATGTCCCCCGTAGCATAAGGCAACACCGGTGTCTCGTCTACACCGTACGAGTATCGTAGATGGTAGTACAACACTCGTAGGGCCGCGTTATGTCTGTGGATATAGGCTGAGACCGCATAAGCTCGACAAGCTGACAGCAAATGCATTATGGTCTCAGCTGCCCCACGATACGCTCTGCATCTAGTGTCAGGGACCTCTATACCCATCACGCGACTGCGATAGACGAGGGTGTTGAAGACACCATCCTGGCAGGCCATTATGAATCCCTCGGTTTCCGACTTCAGCCCACTTGACCTGAGAAAAGCGAAGGATAGGTTTCTGGATAAGCCAAGGTCTTCAGTGTTCTTGAAGAAGACCCCATGCAATGGCTTATCCCTATGTAGCTATAGGAACACTTTACAAATACATTTTTTCGATAAATTTTCTGATACGATTTCAAATATGTATTCTTCCATACAACAAAGAAAAGGGAAGTATAATTTCATCCCACAGTTGATACATCTTCACAAAAAATATTCTGTCTGTATAGATCAATTTTTGTTTAGATAGATGACTTCGTCCGACATACCTACATAAAATACTTCAACATAGTAATAGCATGGTTAACTAAAATTTTTTCGAGCAGTGACGTGGGTGATGCATTTTCTCCCATAAAACATTCATAAGCCATAAAAGGCTTATACGAGTGTTGTGGAAAGTCGTAATAATTATTGCTATGTGTATCACATAAGGCCATAAATACTAGTAGCTCGGCAGAAACCCGTAAAAGAACGGACAAGCAATTATGTTACTCCTCGGGATGCTGTAAAAATAAATGGGCACCGAGTCAACTACTTTTTTACAAGTTACCCTTGATGGATTTGTTTAATTACAGCACAGGCAGTTTGCCACAAATAGGGGGATAGAAAATGATGCAATTTCATCTCGATTCAGCATGTGGAAGTATAGTATTCAGATAATATGAGAGCCCTTCGAGTAAATTAATATATTCAGCAGGGAGTACTTCCCACATTACCGAGATTCGTTTTCGGACCGAATTTTAATATTCCTGTGTATTCGTTCGACGTCTGATTATGTACGTAATAAATTCTTTTGTTTTAGAGTGTAATGAGGCTTTTCCAAACTGTGTAACATATGAATAATGCTAAGCTTCTAGAAGGGTTGTATAAATGTCAAAAGCAGTACACATGCATATTGCTTGGTTTTCTGCTATCTTAGTATATTCACATGAATAAATAATACCAAAATCTCTGAGCAATAAGTTCCCTGGAGAATACTAGATCGTCGAACCATACCTAGAGATACGGGTTTTTGCATCGGTAATAGAATGAGAATAGAATCATTCATTCCTGAATTATATGGAGGATATTACTCATACGGACAGGTACTTTCCCGCACTCGATTGCTTACCCGAACTCCCAACTCCGCTTCGTTCGGGTAACGGCAGTCGCATGCGAAAAGGTACTCTTTCCGTACACGTCAAAGGATACTTACCATTTTGTCACTCATATGAGTGCATTTCTCCATTTCTAATCACTGTCATTTTCAGAATTTTCAGAAGAAATTGATATATTTCTAGAATGGGCAACTTCACTTCCTTTGTCTTTTTTTTGGACGAATGACTTCCCAATTTTCTAATTATCAAAAATATGCATCGGAATGAGAGTAAACGAGTTAGAGCCTTTTATACTTTTAATCGTGTTATTACCTATAGAACGCAATTCAATGTAATTGATTTGAGTGTATTGATTTAAAAATTGTTCACCTCCTTCTTACTAGTAATCAGTTCAACCATTGAGTTTTAGTATTCCCTGTCTATTTGAATATTACTGACCCTTGATTTGTTATGATATTTTCATAGTTAATGTATCGCAATCATATAAATCATAATTTTTCTATGAAAAATACCGCAATCCTCTCCGATAGTCAAGCAGCCATCAAAGCGTTGAGCTCATATAACATCAACTCAAAGATGGTTTGGGAATGCCTAGACAAACTTAATGATCTAGGCAGGAACAACAAGGTGATTTTCCTCTGGGTGCCGAGGCACGTCGGAGTGGAGGGCAATGAACAAGCAGATACCCTGGCACGAAAAGGGGCATCAACGCCACTGATCGGGCCAGAACCATTCTGCGGACTCGGAAAATCTTACTTTTAAGAAAAACTTAATAAAACTAAAGAAGCAATGAGAGCAACATACTGGCAAAGACTTCCTGGGCTAAGGCAGGCCAAAGATCTCCTCGATAACTTCAACCGAGCAAGATCGAAGACACTGATTAACCTCAACAAAACTAGTCTAAAGACAAATCACGGGATTTCTTACGGGGCACTGCAGACTCGAAGAACACCTAAGGAAGCTAGGCTTAGAGGAGGACAGCACCTGCAGAAACACCACACCTTATATTGATGGAGTGTTATGCTGTACATCACAAAATATACTGGGATCACACCAGCTGACTGTGGGAGAAATACCACGAATAGATCCCCTCAAAATCCTTAAATTCCTCAAGAAATTGGGGCTTGAGGGGCTGCTGTGAACGAGAACACCTTGAAATAGCAGAAGAAGATGGGGCACAATAGATCTAATTAGGTCGCAGCGCATCAGTCACCATCCATTTTTACCATTACCATTACTATGAAAAATAGCATAACATTACATTTTTCATTCAATTTTGCTGCCCTCTAGCGGCTGTTCCAATCATATAACTCATCAAAATATTAGATTAAGGCCAAACAAACCAAACAAAATATCAGAAAATTATCAAAATTTACTGAAAGCCATTTTCATAGGGTTTTGTGGCCTGTCCTTTGAACAAACATAGAATTTGTAAAATATGAAAAGTGGTCGTCCGTTTTGCAAAACGAAAAAAATTGATATCTTGGTTTATAGTCAAGAAATCCATCAACACTCCACAACTGATTATCATGACCACCGTCCGAAGTAAATAAAATATTAAAGAAAAATAAATTACATCCCGATTGAATTGAAATGACACACGATGTTTCTGAACACGATCCTGATCGCAGAGTTTTTTCTGTGATTTGATAACTTCATCCAAATTTATGAAAGCAACATATGTGATTAAATCGTTATTTCTCCAATATTAATAGTCACCGTTTTCAGAGCTATGGAAACTCTTTTTATTATAGCACGTCACATTAATTACCAAAATCATCCTAAAATATAGGTGCGAAATATTTTCAAATTCGCACTAGTTATTCATAAATTTCCAGAACATATTTTTCATCTGAATACTTATCTAGATTACATCAAATTCCACGATATTCATGTAACAAGACAGTGGAAAATGCCATTGTTATGTCCGGTGGAAATTTCTGTCACCGGTATCGATTCTCGTAGCAGTAAATAAATCTTCAATCATTTGAATAGTCACGCTTCGTTCTCATTATTAATTATTTCATTCCCATTTTTTTGACTCTACCGGCTCTAATTTATTTGCACTTTTAAATGTCTACACGTTCGCGCAATCTATTTGGAACGTGCCGGTGCGTATCTACGCAATTTTATAAATTATTGGAGAGACCCGTAAAATTTAACCCCGATTCGGTTCTCGGAAATCGAAATTTGTGGCCCATCTGGAACGGCCGGATAAAAGCCCATATCGAAAATTGACGATTTGGACGAATTCCTGCACGGTTGAATTATTTATGGAGTCTCGTAAATAATTTCAATGGGTCAAGTTCCAGAGTAATTTGAAATCATTTGATAGCCACTTTTTGTAGAAAATTGTAGAATAAGATATCACAGGAATGATTGCAACAGACAAGATCACAAAGGCGTAAATTCGATGAGAATGTGCATGTGACTGAAATTTTGCCATTTAATGTCATGTATGCAAAATTGTTAGAACAAGGTATCTTGTAGAATACTCGTATTCCGACAAACGCCATTTGAAAGACTGAATTAACTAGTTAAAAATAGCGGTTAAGTGTTGGATTGAAACTGCAGTGTATTATTCAGAAAAAGGTATTTATATTTATTGTTCTATCAAGTGAAAATGTTTTTCAACTTCACATAGGCTAGTTACTCATTATATGTGGAATAGATAAATTTTTTTCAATTGAAAAATGTTCATATTGTTTAACAATACTCAAATCAAATAGTTATCTCAGAAAATTTGAGGTTTAATTGAGCATCAGCATGTTTTTGCTTAATTTTAAGTTTGTTTTGATGCTGTTTCCTGTTTATTATAACTACGACTGAATTTATCAGTTGATGCTGTTTTTTCTTTATTTCAAGTAAATTTTTATGCACTATTTCGTTGCCGATGAAAGGACCCCGCACATTTTTTATGGCAAATGGTTTTCCGTGAATTTGGGTGAATTTTTGGTATGTTGTAGTTCTTGATGAGCTGATCAAAAGTGTTCACAGCCACAAAGCTCAAAAATGGACAGTTTTCGAGCTTTGTAAATGTATTTTTTCCATTTATTGGGGTATTTGCTCATCCATCGGAGAGCTCTCATTTCTTGTTGGGAAGGAATTCGTCTATTCGGCGCCTAGAACCCGACTGAAAAACGGTCTTTCTCAGTTAAATAAGGCATCGTTTTCGAAAAAATTTCATACACTGCTCTACACTGTATGTGGAACGAGGTACAAATTCCAAGATCTTCCCTACATCTTTCCATGCTACAAGATAACCTTAAAATAATTTATATTTTCGGAGAATGTCATATTTCGGGTAGTTTTTGAAGAGAGGCTGTAATATTTTATCCTAAATATATCTAATATCCAATAATATCAAATATGTTTTCCAAAATGTTCATAACAGGCTTAGCGAGCTGTAATAGGGGGAAACGGAGATATCTCAATCATATACAGTGTGTTTCACTTCTCATGGAAACACCTCCGTATCTTCTGTAATTTTCAACGTAGAACCATGAAATTTTCAGGATTGATAGATTCACTATAAATGAACTCGCTGCACAGAAGGCGTCATCCTACGTGATATACACTGCACGAAAATAGCGATGGAACCACCCATTTTTCCAGAAACTTATATTAGGGGGCAAAATTGGCCAAACATTCCTTCGGATTCGTGTTTAGGATCCCGAATTACTACTAATACACCTGTTTCTTGAAAAATTTTCAGTCCTGAAAAATTCAAATTTTTTTCATTTCTCATGGAAACGCCCCCGTATCTTCCGTAATTTATGACGTAGAACCATGAAATTTTCAGGATCGATAGATACACTAGAGATGAACTCTCTACACGAAAGGGGTCATCATACGTGAAGTAAGTGAAAAAAAATTGAATTTTTCAGAACTGAAATTTTTTCAGGAGACAAGTGTATTAGTACTAATTTTGGGATCCTAAACACGATTCCGAAAGAATTTTTGACCAATTTTGCTCCCTAATATTACTTTCCGGAAAAATTGGTGGTTTCATCGCTGCTGGCGAGCAGTGTATATTACGTAGGATGACCCCTTTCGTGCAGAGAGTTCATCTTTAGTGTATCTATCGATCATGATATTTCGTCAAAAATTATAGAAGATACGAGGGTGTTTCCATGAGAAGTGAAACACATTGTATACTCAGAGATAACAATTGTGATCATTATTATTGTCATTCACATATGATATGTCATTTATTTCTCACAAATCTCGATAATCTGACAATGGGGTGCCAAGACATTTTCCTCAGAATGGTTCGAATTGGATGATAGCATCTTAGAACCAAACGAATCCGTGAATATATCTGCATCTTTGACACCTGATAGTACTTTCAAGATAGAATGGAAAGTTCAGGTGTTGGAAGCGAATTATGGATAGAACTTCTGATATTTATACCTGAATTTTTCATTAATGATGCGTTGAAGTTTCCACATATACATATATTTGATGATTTTTTTCAAAATAAATTAGTGGATCAATCAAAAGCGATAAAAGGAGCGACATTGGAAATGATAATAATAATAATAATATCTAATATTCATGATTGTGTTATACGTTCGTTAATAATCAGCCCTATGCTGTATCACTTCCGTTAAAAATAACGTCGCCGTTATTCGCCATTTCCGTTATTGTAATAGCAAAATAACGGAAATGGCGAATAACGGTAACGTTATTTTTAACGGAAGTGATACAGCATAGGGCTGATTGTTACACAGTTTTATGTTACATACCACTTACATCATTTTGCCCTCGAACTGACTGATATTGCGATTACTAAGACAATTTATATCAATATATAATAGGTGATTGACTTTTTCTTTTTCATATTTCCATTGACAACCTGTGTTTATACTATTTAGAACGGTATATCTCACTCTTTATTTGTACATTTTCAATGATGGTGATGCTGTTGGTGTTACTGTTGCTTTTGGGATCTGACATCAGTTGCAGATCGGTATTCCACTTGTAGATTGTTTTGCTGATGGAAGAAATGAGGGTAGAGGATGTTCTATAGATATTAAGTCAATCCATGCTAGTGACATATATTTGTTTCTTTGTTTGCAATTCCAATATAGCATGTTGCTTGTTAGAAGGCGATTATTACAACCGTAAGTGTTTTTGACACATCCTTTTTGTACGGCTGGTAACAATTGGTCGTGGAATCTCTCAGATATTATTTTTGTAAGAATTTTATAGATATTATTGAGGCAAGTAATTGGTCTGTAGTTCTT
Source organism: Chrysolina americana (assembly GCA_958502065.1). NCBI lineage: Eukaryota > Metazoa > Arthropoda > Insecta > Coleoptera > Chrysomelidae > Chrysolina > Chrysolina americana. Next base: position 33,457,459 of record OY293415.1, on the reverse strand, counting down.
AGCTAGTTCTGTGTTTTCATTTTTGGGTATTAGATATGTTCTTTCATTTGTAGCTGAATGCTTTGGTTTTTGTTAATCATTCTGTTGTTAATCAATATGTGCTGCATGGAGCTTTTTCAGCCAAAAATTGGTTGTCGTCAAAACCTGGCGATTTCCAATGGCTGCATTTACTTTGTTTTCATCGATGTTCTTTATTATTATTGCTTTTATTAGAAATGTTATTCTTACTAATATATTGTTTTCGATTCATCCACTTATTCATTTTGTAAACAATCATATGAATAAACAGTTATTTATATTTGTAAACTTTAATGTAACATTTATGAAAAAGATGTTTTCAAGAATTTGGGTGTAAATATCGAAAGTTCCATTCATACTTTGACTCCAACACCTGAACTAGCCCATTCTACCTGGAAAGTACTATCACGTTTCAAAGATGCAGACATTTTCACGGATTCATTTGGCTGTGTGGAGCTTTCATCCATTTCGAGCCATTCTGAGGAAAATGTTTTGGCACCCCATTGTTACATAATCAAGATTTGTGAGAAACAACATTATATATGTAAATGACATCAGTAATGATAACAATTGTTATCTGTGAGAATACATGATTAAGATTTTTTTTATTTTCCCTCATTACAGATCGCTGGGCCTCGTTATGAACATTTTGGAAAACATATTAGATATTATTGGACATCAGATATATTTGAAATCAGTTATTATCGTTTCTCTTCAAAAAATGTTCGAAATATGTAATTTTCTGAAAATATAAATTATTCTAGCGTCATCCTGAGCATGGAAAGGTGTTTGGAAGATCTTGGAATTTGTACCTCGTTCCATAGGCACTGTGGAGCAGTGTATGAAAAATGTTTGATAACGGTGCCCAATATAACTGAGGAAAACCATTTCTCAGTCGGGTTCGAGGCATCGAATATTGAAATCCCATCCCAACAAGAAATGAGAGCTCTCCGATGGATGAACAAATACCCCAAGAAATGGAAAAAAATCTATTTTCAAAGCTCCATATCTCAAAACCTGTCCATTTTTGAGCTTTGTGGCTATGGACACTTTTGATCAGCTCATAAAAAACTGCAACATACCAAAAATACAGCCAAATTCACGAAAAGCCATTTTCCATAAGAAATGTACGGGGTCCTTTGGCAATAGATCAATGAGGCAACATTTCAAATAAAAGATTTGTTATATCGTTTTTTGAGAAAGTCTAACACAGATCAAAATTTATATATGAATGGAAAAGTCCAAAAATATGTTCGCACTGTTTCGGAGATAATGAAGTAAAAATTTGTTTGAATCCTTTATCAGCCATTACAAGTGCACCTTTTGGTACCTCATCTAAAAACCCACATTTTTCTATTTTTCATCAATAGCACTTTCCCAAATCTACTAGAGATTAGATTGATGAAACAGAAATAAAAAATGTGACGGTGTTACAATTTTTATACTGAGACCAAGACTGTTTCTGTTTTTCAGGGTTTGAGGGGATTTGAATTTCTAAACAATCAGTTATCAACTACATTTCAATACTTATACCTAAATGGAATGAGCAATATAAGGCTTAGATTGTTTCACGTTTTTGCAAAAATATAATTTTTTTCAATACAATGTATTGATTCATATATCTTAGAAATTCCAAAATCAACTCATTACTATCATATATAAACTGATTTTTTTTTCAAACAAATAAGAGTATCAGTTGAATTATCAACATGTTTAACTATCAGATCTACGATAAAACACGTTTTTTCTGGTAATCCTCGAAAAATTCTACTTTTTTCTATTGTAATAGGAGTTGATCATCTTAAATCACTTATTGCACTGAAAGCACTGCTTGATTCAGAATAATTTCTTGAATTAACACAGTTCGAGGACTCAGAAGAACTGCATCTCTGCTTGGAGATTGATAAGGAGACACTCTTATCAATCTCCATTTTCTGATAACTGTTCGCATCTAAATTATTAGCGTTTGTACTACAAGAACGTACACTTGGAAAATCTTCTACATATACTTGTTGTCTTTGATTCAATATTTACTTGAATCTTTTTATCAAAAAACATTGGGGTTGGTTCAGGTTTGTAGTATGTGATTTCAAGGTTGTTTTCACTTCCACAATCTACATAAAAACTTTGACTACTTACTAGAATAATTCACTAGGACCTCTAAGAATTTTTTCGAAGGAGACAATTTCGTTTGTTGTCAGTTCTTCCTCAGGACTACATTGAGAAGTAACAATTGAATTAGTTTCTTTTATGGAAGGCCTATCGAAGCCAAGCTTCCTCTTAACCTTGTCTCCTAAGCGATTCAGCTCTTCTCTTCTGAGATTTCGCGTATAAATTCTGGATCCGACGAGTTTATTCCATCCAATTCAATATATCAAATTCAAACTGGAACAAATATCTTTTATGTTACTAGGCACTATATTATTAATGAAAAAGTATGCTATATAACTGGTCTACAAAACATTTTACTTACGTCAAAATGATCTTCACAGCACTACAAATTTTTGGTTTTTGTATATGGCCTACTAACAGCAACGCACCATTTCATTATAATCCCTATAAAAACGTCTTGAGTGAAAATGATTGTCAATCGCATAATAATAATAACGCAGATAACAACACTATATAAGAACCAGTGCTGCCGTTTAAAAATCAGATTATAATAGATATAATAACATGATAAGAGAAATAAATAAACCAATGCCATAACAATGCCTAATTATAATGGTATCAACTGCCCGTCATTTTGAATTAAAGCGGTGGTGTCAATCACTTTCCACTGAAAACTCTGAAGCTGCCTCAAACTGATTTTAACATATCTCTCCGTATGAGAAGACTCAACTTTCTATATCGTTATGTCGCTTTTCATAAATATTATTTATATCATGAGAAAATCAAGAGCTTATCATCAAACTCACTTTTTATATTCATTTTATTTTATTCAATTGTGTGGTATTTACCGGTGAATTCGTCACACCTTTTGTTCTCCACGGTCTTCGAACGCTCTCAATAATTGACCAAGTACTTATGACGTGAATTCCCGGGCCTTTTGCATTGTATTTTAATTGAAGCATTTCTTCGGTCTTTTTTTTGAAAAAGTACTTAATGTTTTGCGACTTCATTCATCGCAGTGAGACTCGTGGTATTTTTTTTTCTGAAATTTGTGTTTTCTCCTATTGTGTCTGTGACGAACCTTGCACAAATGGATTTCAGATATAATTTAATGTTCGTAGGGTGAAGTAGTTATTTTCTGTCAGAAATTTGTCCTATATTTCCACTCTGTAGGAATGTGCGGAGAAAAGGCTATTGTGACTTCTATCGAAATTAAGTTTTTATATTTAATCCAAACTTACTCTTCGATGAAGCATGTTTCGAACATACCAACAACTTTCGTTATGTTTCAACTTCATTCGACCTGCACCAAAACCACCAAAAACACGGATCGAACTTGGGACGAAGTTTCTGGGAGAGAGAGGGGGGTTTTATTACAAAGGATTGGTTATCAGGATGATGCAGGCTACAGGATCGTCCACCACACGACAACGCTGGGAAAATTCGATACCCGAGGTCGGTTAATTCTATACCCGGGCTACTTTAATAGACTTTAAGTTTCTAATTTGGTGCCATGAAAATTAATAGCTGCTGAAATCGTTCTATAAATTACAGACTACAGCCTAATGAGGATAGCGCAAAAGATGCGTAATTGGGCTCAATATGAGTTAACACCAAAAAAGAATGATTTGAACATGAGTGATAATGCCTTCTTTCATTCGTGGAAGTATTCAGTAACGGAAATTCATTGAACCACTAAAATATGGAAAATATAAAAGTTTTATAATAATTATTTACTTTTTATAGTACACGCCTTTATATCGGCTATTGATTGATAGACCATATCAACCCAAAATATCATATTCTTAATTGAAATAGTGCATTGACATACTATTCGAGACATAGAAATATCATAAAGATCATGGCTATAACATAATAATAATAATAATAATACTTCCTCATAAACACTCGTTGAGTGTACCCAAAGGCATAGCCTGTGCGGGTAGAGGACGGCTATTATTATTATTTGCCGTGGCGCTCCGGGGCGACTTACTGATGTTTTAGTTGATGTATTCACTTTTCAGCTGTAGGAAAACCTGGAAAACCTACAGCACCACCTCGGGTGGTCGGTGTGTACTCCAAGCTAGCACTAGACGAGATTGGCATCTGGACAACTCACAATACACTTGCTTTTCAACAAGGCATGCGGTCGCCTATCAATCCGATATAAAGTAGTTGAGAAAAATTCTCTTGTACTACATCGGGCTCGAACCGACTATCGCTATGCTGGAGTTTCGAACGGCCTGTGCAGTAGACCGCTAAGCCACCGACCACCTATAACAGAAGGATTTGTTTGCATTTCTGTCTTGTTTGATTTCTTGAGCGAGTTTAGGTCCCACTTCCGTAAAATATTCACAGATATTATTGGCTATTGGTAATAAAAATAAAAAAATAATGGCCCTTCTACGCTTCTGCAAGTTACAGCCCCGTTCTCTAGTTTTATTTGAATAATTTCTTCTCATTTTTTGTTGGCCCCTGAAATTAGTTTGACAGCATTTCATAGAGCCTTTCATGGTTATAGCCAATCGAGTTAATTTTGATGTTGTTTATGATTTTTTATATTTTATTCACCAGGATTCCTTTTCATTTTAAATATAAATACTAAGTTTTGTTTGTAGATTTTATTATTCCATTTGCATTCCAAGATTTTCTTCTTTGTTCTTTTGTTTTTAGTTTTACTGTTTTATTAGATATGTCGATGTAATATTTCAACTTTTCTGAAAATAATCTTGTCCAACCAATTTTCATTTCGCATATTTTTCTTGGGGTTTGTGTGAGAATTTCGTTTTTTGTGCAATTTATTTACCATTGCAAATCGATGGTACAATTTAGGTAATAGTGGTGAAATGATCACTTATTTGAGTTCTATATATTTGTGAGTTGAAGTTGAATATTTTTTTGTTTATTCTTGATGAGCATATGGTCCAGACACGACTTTTGGTTCGGTTCTGATATGAGTATAATCTACAATCATTGACACCTACTTCCCCCAGAATGTTGAGATAGTCACAAATAGAATTCCCTTCCGATAAGTCGGATTTCCTGCTCAGGATTTTCCATGTTTCAATAAAGTTACTCATACAAAGTGAAGGTGGTCTATTAACAGCTGTTAACAAGATGTATTTGTCGTGAAATTGAAATGAAGTTGTGATGACTTTGGCACCAGTAATATCAATTAGAAAGATGTTTAGATGAATGTGCTTCATTGTCTAAAATGTTATTGTTAAAAGATATATATTGATTATAATAAAAGTATACAAGAAAACAATAACATGAAATGAAAGAGACCAAACCCTTTTCAAAATTCACTAGTATAAAACGTACATACTTATAAATATACAGTGTGTCCCAGCTAAAACTTGTCACCCCCCTAATATCCGAACTCATGAAAGAAATGGAAAATCGCTCAGACCCGTCGATTTTTATTTCAAGGGGGAAAACTTTCACCAAATACACCATCATTGTGTTGTCAACCCCCTCAACCCCAGCACCCCCTACTTCAGAATTTTCAATGGGACTACTATACTTGTGATACATCATTTTGAAGTGAATTCAATCCCAAATACATCGGTGTACTGAAATTGAGGATCGATCAAGTGTTGTTGAAGTTTTCATGAAAACTAATTTTTTCCAGATATTTTTATTTTTCATTACCTAACATGTTATCATCGTATGAAAGGTTCAAAATGTGAACCATTCAGTTCCATACAGAAGTATAAGCGATCTTCGAAATTTCTTCGCACATTGCTCAACATTTCTGGAGTCACTGCACGACAATTCTCCTGCGTAGATCATCAAGAGAAGTTGGCTGGGTAATATAAAGAGAAGTCTAATGGTGATAAATCAGGAGATCTAGCCGGCCATTCTATTGGTCCTCGCCTTCCAATCCATCGCCCTGTGAAATTGTCATCTAAAAATTGACGTACAGGTGCAATAAAATGTGGAGGAGCTCCATCTTGTTGAAAGGTGAGCTGACCGTCAAGTAACCTATCATCGTCTTCAAGTAACTGAGTGATTCTGGGGTTCACAGTTGTATCAAGAAGTTCAAGATACGTTTGTCCGTTGAAGTTACCATCAATAAAATATGGACCTACAATATGGTCTCCCAGAATACCAGCCCAAACATTCAATTTCTGGGGAGTTTGTGAATGAGTTTCCCTGTAACAATGGGGATTTACGTCACTCCAGTATCTGCAGTTGTGCCTGTTCACATGTCCATTTAAATAAAAAGAAGATTCGTCAGAAAAGCACACATTGTAGAGGTAATTATTATCACCAATCAATAATTGACTCATGATTTCACAAAACTCTGTACGTCTGTCAGGATCATCTTCATTTAATTCTTGTACATTCTGCATTTTATAAGGATGGAATTTTGCGTCTTTCAGAATTCGATGTACGCTGCTTTTCGAAACTCCAGAAATAGTCTCAAGTTGTCTTAACGATTGAATGTTGTCCATCACTGCATGTCCTACAACTGCAACAGCGACCCCTTCATTTCTCATAGGCTTCTCTCGTTCATGTTTTTTATTCAGCACTGATCCCGACTCCAAGAACTTATTCATCAATTGAAGCACGTACTGATATGATGTGGTGTTTTCTGGATGACTTTCATTGAAACTTCGAGCCGTAGCTCTAGCACATCGTCCATTTTCAAAATACGCAGCTACAATGGATATTCTCTCTTGTACAGTATAAACCATTTTCGAATGTTTTCAAATTGTTGAATGCAGTGACTCGAATACATCAATTACCAAGGCGTAAACAAAGATATGCGAATACAAAAACACATGAGGGCAATTTTTTTTCATAAAATCGTCTGTCTCACCTTCGAAACTATTATTTCTGACAGCATATTATTTTTCAATACAGTGGCGTACCCACAGTGAACCTTTCTTACGACGCTAACATTTGAGGTGATGAAAAATTAAAATATCTGGATAAAACTTAGTTTTCATTAAAACTTCAACAACACTTGATCGATCCTCAATTTCAGTACACCGATGTATTTGGGATTGAATTCCCTTCAAATTGATCTATCACAAGTATAGTAGTCCTATTGAAAATTCTGAAGTAGGGGGTGCTGGGGTTGAGGGGGTTGACAACACAATGATGGTGTATTTGGTGAAAGTGTTCCCCCTTGAAATAAAAATCGACGGGTCTGAGCGATTTTCAATTTTTTTCATGAGTTCGGATATTAGGGGGGTGACAAGTTTTAGCTGGGACACACTGTATAGAAAAACTAAAAATTCGTCTGCAAAATACTCTTTCAAACTGTAAAAACTGAATGGGTTTTTGTCAGTGGTTGTCGTTATTTCTTCTGGCGAATGATTATATTGTAACGATTTCGAGTCCGGCCCCGAGACCTGCCCTGATCTAATTAATTATGCACCCTTGTTCAACTACAACAACATATCTGATGGCGTACGGATCGCCGAGAACAAGCTGGAATAAATCGATCAATTCGATACTATTCGAAGAGCCATCTAGATGAAATGTTCTATACTCCTGAATAATCGAGAGTCGTGAATGGAAACTGCTTGGGAGTATATAAGCGGGACAGTCAGAATAGGGAGTTAGTTACAGTTCCAGAGTTCGCTGATAGATAGCCACACTAGAAATGAATTGAAATAGTTATTGAAGTAAATGTTTTAGTGAATAATTGTTGTAAATAGTATTTCAAATAAATTAGGAAAATTAGTAAGTGCAGATTTAGTACAATATGTATATTTGTCTACTTCTGTAGATTACAGAATGTCCGGTCAAATATGATATGGGCAGTGGAAGAGCAAGTTTTCTGTCATTTTGAGTACGTCTTCCGCTGACAGTTTTTCAAATGAAAATTTCAAATACTTATTGTTGGTAATTTGTAATTACAGAAACATGGCCTAAACGAGTCTCGCATCTTCAATTTGAATATTATTCTGAAAGCTCTCTTCTGAATAACGAAAATGCAATAAAACCTGGGCTGCCAGAGCACCAGAATGGAATTCCATACCGAAGAATACTCTCCTTTTGAGAGTAGTATGCATTTCATATGAATATGAGTTCACGAGATACGACATTTATTGCAAAGCAAGCGGAAGAAATTTGCTATCTTATCGAGCAGTAATTTATGCAACAAATTTCAAACCAATGCCGATTTGTATGCCAAGAAATTTAATTTTAGGCTTTCAATCAACCGACCATCTTATATTATCTGCTCCAAATCCCACTTAAATCATTTCACATTCAATTTAGGAACATTCAATTAACACATTTGATTCATACCAGTTTTTTTGCCGAATCTTAGTAGATATATCCAATCAAAGAACCTGGATCTTTATTTCGCCAGAGTATCGTGAAGTCATCAACAAATAATAAAGTGAATGCTCCAGAAATATCGAGCTGAGTTTCTCAGATATACTAATCCCAGTCTTTTTTTTTGTAGAAGCCATCGAGATAAAGAAAATCGTATTCATCAAGAAGAACGAAGCATCTTGTATTTTCCATTCAATCGTTATCTGAGTTGGTACGGAGTTTTTTCCGTATAATTTTGATGTCATTTCATTTAATTTCTTTACAATACTTTTGATATTATTGTGAATTATTTCGTTATCATATTGTTGATTTTGAAATATTTTCCACACTCTGTTCACTTGCAGAGACAGCTGTTTTTATCTGTTTTACTTTAAAATTCCTGCTTCAATAATACACTGAAACAGTTCCAATGTACAAATAAAACAAAATAATTAAATACTGCAGTAGTAATATGGACAATTTTAACACGCAGTAGAAAAAACGTAATTTTCAGTTATTTCTAGAGTTTGATCGGGTCTTTATGATTGTTTTTTGTTGTCTTGTCAATACATTCGGTTCGGATCTGGTGAAAGGGAATTATTCACTACCCTCTGTTGTAAGATTTCCAATCTTTCGTGAACTTTACCTCCAACTTTGAGATATAATATATTGTTAGGAAAAGATAGAGTGAATTTTATGGATAATGAACAGCTCAAAAATACCCAATATTTTGCCTGTTTTATATCTTTGTTTATATTGAATTTTAATCCTTATAGTTCATCCTGTGAATAGAAATACGTTTAAATCAGTTTAAAATATGCATTTAGGTCAAATTATTTTTTTCATCAGTACAAAATTCGAAATTTGTTATATTATTAGAAAATCATAACGTATATGATTTTGAAAGCAAGGTGAGAAATGTCAATAATGACAGTTGAAGCAAAAATGAAAAACTGAATAATATAACGAGAGAACTTAAATGGGCATAAAAATTAATGAAAGCACTTTGTAAATAGGTAGAATAAGTTAGACAAGAAAACGTATTTAAAGACAGTGCGGAATCAAAATTAAATAATGAAAAGTTAAATGTGAAATAAAAATTTGTGATTGGTCAAATTTGAAGACGGGTTGCCGAGGAAAAAAGAATCGTGAGAGAGCAGAAAATATTCCAGAGGGAAAGGTTTACAAAATTTTGAGAAGATAATAAAAATAACACTAAGTAAAAGACAATCACATGAACAACAATTTTAGAGAGCAGCCAGTAAAAACCAACATTAGAAGCAGAAAATCCAACTGAAGCAAAGTTCCAATGAGTAAGCAGAATATACAAGCAAAAATACATACCTGACGACAAAAATAGAATCCACAAAGAAGTAAATGTAATTGAAAACCTTGTATCAAAGTATTTATAGTATTTCACAGCACTTTGGCTCCACTTTGCAAGAGTTTTGAACCAGAGCAGAGCAGTACAGCTGAGGAAATATTTTAAACTGTGTAAAACTTCTTCTAACCAATTACTGACTATATTTCAACGATTTTAATAAACAATTTTATTATTTTTCTACATTCATGCAAAAAGCAAAACTATATTGAACTATATTCAGTGGAAAAAGAAGCTCTTTATTGCACTAGTGCAATAAAGTTTTTATTGCACTCATCTGTCATTCTACTTCAACGTGCTGTCATCATGATAGCCATAAACGTTCAAACCCACTACATATATAGCAGATATTCTGTGAAATTGGCCATACGTTTTAAACAGCTACATATTTTATATTTTTTTGTATTAATGTTAGCAGTCAGAGTTGAACAAACAATGCCTTCCCGAAAATAACTCTATAATCAAAACCGATCCGCTATGTTCTAAACCGTCTACCTGCATAGAGCAAACTGCCTGTACTATGACCACACCTCGTGATAACATACGCCCTCATGGCTACTATGATTTTGATTTTTATAATGCAACTGTGGTTATATAAACGTCAGCCAAAATTTAATTCTGACAATTACAGAACTGAAAGTTTTAAAATGAGTAAATATTAATGGAAAACTAGATGATGGTGATGAAATCGATAGTAATAATTATTTATTTAAATTGCGTATTTCATTTTCCTTCACCTAGTGCCGCACTTAAATAAATAATTTTTTGCTTTTTGCATGAAGTAGAAAAAATATTGTATGCAACTCGTGCAAAAAATGTTTATTGCACTCGACGTGTTGTCCAACTCGGCCTGACGGCCTCGTCGGACAATTTCACGTCGAGTGCAATAAACACTTACTTTTTGCACTTGTTGCATAAATAACTATTAAATTTCAAAATCGAAGCGGACGATATTAGTATTTACTATAACCTCATTTTTTGATAAAGGATATTGTTAGAATTTATAAAATGGACTCAAGTTAAGTTAGATCATAGAGGGCAGGTAGTTTATTTAAAAAAAAAACATAATAAAGGATAGCAGATGATAAGTTAATTTTCAATTAGGAATCTTCTCATGGTTTTTCAATTATAAAAAAAATAAGAGTTCAATAACAAAAAAAAATTATTCATATTGTTATCTCCAGACAAAGTTTTCAATATTAAAATAAAAAAAATTGAACTGTCTATTTTTGAATGTTTCTTAAATTGCATATTTTCGAATTATATACAGGGCAGTCTATGTTCCAGAATCCAACTGAGACCAGGAGTTTTTTTTTTGTTTCCCTGCTGAGCTGAAAAAGGAATATAAATAGGGAAAGGTAAAACAAGTAAAATAAAGGCTTTAGCTAGGGCATTGTTAAAAAGTAATTTTTATCAAAGAAGTTTATTCTATATTTACTATACGATAAATTAAATTTACTGCACCCACACAACATAAACACTATACAAAAATAAAATAAAAACAAACAATATACAGACAATAACATCACAACAATATACAGAACTATGTCACAGTTTTAAAAACATCAATAGGACGCTAAGAACAGCAAAGTGTATAAATATTACCTAATTGAGTAAATCTGTATAAAACAATATAACGCTGGCAAAATATCATGAATTCCTATATATTTTTTAAATGCATTGATAACAAAGAATGATTTCAACTCTTATTTAAATCTGAACAAGTTTGGCTGGTTTTTCAATTCTTTTGGTAAAATATTGAAAAAATATATCTCTGCGTATAATATTGGAGTATCTATGTACCTATACAACTTAATAAGTCATATTGCAAATAATCATTGGAGAGAAGAAGAGTAATCAGAATTAAGTCGTGACCCAGGAGCTACGACCATCACGGAAACTAATTATTACTTCTTCCAAAAAATAATCCCTGTACAAAGAAATCTGGTATTATAAACAGCTTCCCGTACAAATCCATGATGTAAAATGTATGTATAACATATAACAACTCTAGGGACAAGCATCTCCAGAAGCCAATCACTGGAGAACTGTAGGATATGCCAATCTATCTGCTCTGATATCTTCCCTTCCTCGGGCTACACACGGTAAGTAGTAACTAGAACGAACGGAATGGCCGTTTCTCTGGGGGGCAATCGTTGTAGATAACCTAACTTCACTTCTGTCAGAGGCGGCATGTGCTCAACTTGTTCAGGGGTTTGTAGTTGTGCAATATAATCCCGTGGAAGTCAGATTTCTCACCTTCGTCAAGAGGGATTGGTAACGCTTGGGTGTTACACGGAGACCGAATATTCATGTAGAGTGAAGAATTCATTTGACATAGGTAGCGACTATTATATGATCGATTATTTACATGACGTAAATTTCGCATGGATAAATAAAAAGTAAATCTATAGCGTTTTTATTAATTAAATGCTTTCCTCAAGTGAATTTGCATATAGAAAATGAGATAGTGAGCGCCTGTGGTGTCGCTCAATGAGAAAAAAAAGTATTTTTTCCTTTACCACAAAAGTAGTCCCTACTGATGAAGCTAACATGGTTTTCGAAAAGCGAATCTAGGAATTAAATTACTTGTATGGCGAAGGGGAAATTACTTTCTGTTCTAAATCTTCACAACCGATGAGAAAACAATTTAAGTTTTGTTTGAAAATAACACACGATTTAGATTTTATAGATTCTATTTTGGGTGGTCGGCGCACACTCCAAGCAAGCACCAGACGTCGAGATTAGCATCTAGACAAATTACATTGCCTAACGACTCCTATGAAATTGGGAAAAATGTTCCCATTCCCAGGATTCGAACCTGGCCAATTGCAAACGGAAGTTTCAAAGGCCGGCATCTAACCGCCTCACTACCGAGTACCCTATACTGAACAATCAAGTTTTCGGACCATATTTTTTCAGTGGAAACTCAAACGCTGGGCAATTCCTCAATTTAAAAAAAAAACGAGTAGGTAATTTTCTATATTTTTTAAACCATAACCTAACGCCCAAGTCGTTTTACAAAATGAAATATCAATCAAAGTTTTTCCCACATGATGCGAACGTTATGAAGGACACTGTATGACTGAACCCAGATGCCAAGTGGTCTGTGAAGATCCACACTCCTTTTAAGATCAGTTATTTTTAATCACCAAGGATATACTCAGTGTGTGGACAAAATTTGTTATTTCTTCATTCAAGTCCTAAATGACTCGTCGATTTTATCAATCAGTTGTAGTTCAATGTCCATCGTGGTATTAGCCAGGGAAGTAGTTCTTTTCTGACAAATGTTTACTTTTATTTTTCTAATTGGTATGGAAACGCTAAGAGAGAAGGGTACTCCGTATTCCTTTCACATTGTTGATACCTCTCTGGCACAAAATTTTCGAACTTGTTTCGAAATTTTACAGTTTTCTCCTCCCGGAAGTCTGTTCTGCTTAGGATAGTATCTTGTTCTTGATTTCCCGGATGGATGGCGCTGCGATCAAGTTAGTTTTGGGTAGTAGTGTCATCCGTGGGGAAATATTAGTTAAACGGTTGATTATTATTCATATGGCAGGGACAGGACAATTATAATGTTGTCAGACCTACCCTGTCACTGATGAGAGGTAATAAACGTCGAAACATGCTCGTGGTATTACCTTTTGGTAAATCAACTCCTGTAGAAAAAAAATCTTTTAATAATGACGTCTGAGTCACTTTGACAGCAATAAAAAGGTGCAACCTTAATTATAGCGATAAAATTGTCAGTTCCTCAAATTTGGTAAGCGCGTCACTTCAATTTGCCTCTTGTCAGCTATAAATAATGTAGAGTATTATTGACATAATATTAGTCGTTTTGGAGAGTTCCGTCTGAACAAATCACAAAATGAACATCATATCAATAATTGTGAAATTAATATTGTTGAACATTTATTGTATTGTCGTTGATTTATCTTGCCAAAACACAACTCGAACTCTTCTTTTATTGGATACATTTTACTCAACTTCAAATTTTTCGATCAGTAATTTGTACGAAAAAAACTACTGTCTCGCAATTTTTTCATATCGTTTGTTCTCCTAAATTCTGTATTCGCAAAATTATTTCATTGAAAAACAAAATGTATCCGATAAAAAAAAACTCTTGTGTTTTTACTATTGTTAAATGTTATTGTGTCATCAGGTCAGCTGAAGTTTCATTCTCAAGATTGCTCCTCAACCAAATAACCAACTTGTTAGGGAACAATTGCCTGAGAAACAAGGAATTGATGAAATTTTCTTGAATATGCCCTTCGAAGTTTTGATAGGTAATATTTTTCTTGAGTTCCTCGAAAGCATTTTCAAAAAAGTCATTGAGCATGCAAACACCGGTCGAAAAGATTTATTTATTATACAAGCAGAGTTGGCAAACTGTCGTCGATATTAGGCTGCATGACATAAAACGTATCAAAGCGCTAGTTCTACTTGGTATATGGTTTATGTCATTTGATATGCTGAAAATTAAACTGTATCAATTTGATGGATTTTCACTCGTAGAGGGCTTGTTATTACATTTCAAAGTTGTGCAGGTACTTCAGTGTTCATTTTGGGACATATGCTGAAAGAATTTTTCGATTTAACTTTTTGACCTAGCCTCCTCTGATGTAGGTGTTCCTCTATTCAAATTCTAAGATAATTTCAGCTATGGTATTTAACAGTATTGCAATTCTTGTAGAAAACTTTGACAAGTATCAAACAGATATAATACAACGGTCGCAGGGAGCAGTAGTTGTTTTCTGTTGAATAATTGCCAAAGAAAATATAAAGGGTTTTCTAGCGGAAGATTGTTTCATAGTCCATTCTTCATGAATCATAATTGAACGTACAAAATATGGTTGTTGTCTCAACAGAAAAACATGAATATTTGTGGGTAGTTTCGTATAAAACCACTTGCTTTTCCTTCTTTACAACTCTAATGAACATTATTAAAGATTGTCTGCTATGCGGAAACACCAGACGATGTCGACGATAAAACTACCGGCAACTATTACAGTGGCAGGTAGTAAAGTTTCAGAAAGCTTTGAACGTCACGACGCCTACCGTGTCAAAGGCCCATACGTTATAGAGTCGCAGTTATTCCTACATGGCACATCCGAAATATCCAGAATGGCGACACTGACAAATGATTAGCATAAATTGTAAAAACCGATGCGATGGCGTAATCAGAAACAAATGAGGGCGCGGAGCATAAAAAATTGGTTTCACGAATGATGTAGATTAATTTCTATCATTTATAAACGCGACGCCTACGCCTTATCCAGGTATCTTCGCAAGGGCGTCGATAGGTTTTTGTCAGGGAGGGTTATCGGAACGGTCTTATATTTAAAAAACGGCACTGAGAAAATTTTCGAAAATTTCGATAGGGTGGGTTTTGATGATGCCCGATTCAACGGTGATATCGGCAATGTTGCCAAATCAACAGTTTTCCAGATACTGAGGGTAACTCAATTTTTTCAAATGAAATACCCTATTTGTTTTCAATCAATTCAGCGATGCCTCATTACTTATGTCTCCAAATATCATATTTTAAATTGATGCAGTTTTCGAAATATGACAACATGGCTTTTTCGTTCAAAAGTCTGGGAACGGTTCAATATTTTCAATACGGTTCAAGGAAAATTCGTGAAATTTTATACAAGACGGTTTATGATGATGCTCGATTCATTGGTGATATCGACAATGTTGCCAAATCAACAGTTTTTCAGGTATTGAGGTCAACTCAATTTTTTCAAATGTAACACCCCATTTGTTTTCATTACAATTAATTCAACGACGCCTCATTACTTATGTCTCCAAATATCAGATTTTAAATTGATGTAGTTTGAGCAACCAGCAAATATAGAAATCTTAAAAACTGAAATATGTCAGGCAGCTCTTTTTTAATCACGCCTCAAATGCTAACTAATACCTTAAGGGAATTATATGACCGCTTGGGTTATTGTTTAGCAAATGATGGCAAACATTTTGAGCACTTGGTCAGATAGTTTTCAGTTTCTGTTATTTGATTCAAAACTCTATTGAAAAAGAATTCAATTATTGAAAAGTTGTTTCAACAAAAACCATTCTGTATGAAATTTCATGATATTTTCTCGAGCCCTTTTGAAAATATTGGACCGTTCGCAGACATTTCAACGAACCATATTTCAAAAACCACATTAATTCACAATCTGGTATTTGGAGACATAAGTAACGACGGGGCGCTGAAATGATTGCAATGAAAATAAATAAGGTTTTCCATTTAAAAAACTGAGTCAACCTCAATATCACAAAAACTTTTGATTTGGCAACATTGCCGATATCACCGTTGAATTGGGCATCATCAAAAATCATCTTGTATGAAATTTCACGAATTTTTCTTGAACCGTATTGAAAATATTTGAACGAAAAAGCCATGTTGTCATATTTCGAAAACTGCATTAATTTAAAATCTGATATTTGGAGACATAAATAATGAGGCACCGTTGAATTGATTGCAGTGAAACAAATGGGGTGTTCTATTTGAAAAAAATTGAGTTGACCTAAATATCTGAAAAACTGTTGATTTGGCAACATTGCCGATATCACCATTGAATCGGGCATCATCAAAAATCACCCTGTCGAAAGTGTCGTAAATTTTCTCAAGGCCGTTTCTGAAATATGAGACCGTGCCGATACTTTTGAAAGACACTGTATAAGAGTTCATATACTTGTATGATAGGTATTATTGAACTAAGTAACAACATTTAAATAATCTTTTTGGCTTTTGCTATCATAAATGAACTGGGTGCCCGGTTCAAATACTATTGAATAACAGGGGTATCATTTTGGGAACTGGATTTTCTTGTTTCCGATTTTCTAATTCCTCTGGAAGAATCTAGTATCGAGCATGCTGTAGAAGAAAAACTAGGTGGTGACCATACATATTTTTTGTACAGGTAAGGTGAATGGTTCTTCTAGTCTCCTCAACGCTCGCCTGTGTCTTACCCACGACCATCTACACTTCGAGAGCAGTCGAGAGCAGGCAGGGATTTTGAGCGTCGGCCTCCGAGAAAAACCCCTTGTCACCAAGCCAACTTTCTTGAACGTTACATAGTGGCGGCACGTTGCAATCTGGCGTTGCAGACTGAAGGAACTGCTCTAATCGTTGGGACCATCCTAAATGGCTGGGCAGCGAAAGTGGATATAATAGACCTCTGAGAATGCAGTGTATTGACACCTCCTCTAAATAGAATAGAGTAGAATTTTTCTCGAAACAGCCGAATTTCACAGTTCCCAGTTCAATGGAGTCAGGAGTCACCAATAAAGTCAATGATACTCATCAAATATGACCTTTTCTAAATAAATTTCCACACATTTGGACACCACCCCCTAAACATACAAAGCTTTTAGATTCTGCTCAAAAAAGCAATTATTCACGTCAACAACGAAATCAATCGTTTCTCTGGAATAGCGTGAAAATGTTGATTTGTCCAAATTTTGAAGATATTCTCATTGCTAATGCTCTTCTGAAACATCAGCAATATAGATAAATAGATAGAAGTTTAATTTCCGTGGGGATGCAGTCAGGTGAAATAAATAAATAAATAGATAAATAGATAGATATATATATAGTTTATTTGACTATATCATATACAAATGCATATTCATAGCAGGTCATTTGTTCTTAAAAGAAAGTTATTGAATTATTAAGTAATACAGATCACAATTTTCCAAGTAGTCACAACATATTAAAATATATAAACATATAAAAATACAAAAAAATAGCCTAAATTATATTAAAATAAAAAGAACAGATTGAAAACCAAATTATCTTACATAAACAGTAAAGGTAAAAGTAAACAGTAGAGGCTAAAGGTCGCACCTTCAATATCTTCAAGATACTTCTTTTTGAATAAAAAACAATTTTTAAGCAAATAAGATTTGACGGTTCGTTTAAATTTATTCATATTCAACATTTTAATTTGATGTGGCAGTACATTGTAAAGAATGAAATCTAAAGAATTTTTTTGTGAAGTAGTAATCTAGGAATTCTGATATTATCAGAGTTCCTAGTGTTATGATGGTGGATGTCAGCATTTGTAGTGAGGGGACGATATTTTATGTATTTCAAGAATAGGATTGTAAATATACAAGGAAGAAAGAGTCATGATTCTGAATTTGATGAATAAAGGTCTACACGTATCCCTATAACCTGAATTTCCTAATTTCTTATTGCTTTTTTTGTTGAATAAAAATAGCACTAGCAGCTGATGAATTACCCCACAGTAAAATGGTGTAGCTCATATGGGACTGAAGAAGGGAGATATACACTGTTCTTAAAGTGTCTAAATTTGAAATATGCCCAAGCTATCGCAAAAGAAACAATATGCTTGAAAGTTTGTGTTTTAGTTGTTCTATATGAGCATTCCATTTTAATTTAGAGTACAAAGTAATACAGAGTAACTTTACATTCTGATCTGTTTCTGTTTGTTCACAATTACGGGTCGTTATGAGTAGCCTCTGAGACTTGTTCAGTTTTAAATTGTGAGCTCTAATGTTCTAAAACTCTGGCGGATTCACCCGAAAGAGCTCCACGAGTACAGTCTTCCCATAACTTCGTTATCAATCTGGACTACGGTGTTGACAAATGTTAACCAAGGACATTTTCCTATGATCAAGATGTAGTGAACAGAAACAAGAGTAACCCATCACCCAATACTGGCACGAAGCTATTATCAATCATCATTCTTCTCGTATTGATTCGTACTGAAGTTTGCAATTACTTCGGAGCCGCACGTATGCGATTCATGAAGCGTTTGGTAAACAAACTGCCAAATGCACTGTTTGATGATTTTGTCGTGAAGTGCATGCTGGACATTGTTTTCGCATCGGGGTTTGCATATCTGTTCAGACTCATGATTTTATGTTCATGCTCCCATGTTTGTTTTCCCGACATCATTATCCTATATACGGATGGTTTATTCCTGTGACTTTCGTAAATCAATTATTGTGTAATTAAACCCACGTATATAATGTGTCTATAACATTGTATACTGCCATTGATTCAGAACACCAGCTCATCGTGATTCATCTGAGATATTTTCTGATGGATTTCATTTTTGAAATACTTCTGTCATGTCAATGGCGTAGGGAAAAGTAGTTGTTTTCTGTCAGATATTTGCCTCAATTTTCCACCTCGTGAAATAGTATATTACGTAACAAGAGTTTTAAGTAACCATTACGCACGAAATGAAAAAGTTTATGCACGAAGCCGCGCAGCGGCGAGTGCATAAATTTCATGAGTGCGTAATGGGCTTACAACTCGTGCAACGTACATTTTGTACGCCCATTCATTTTCTTCCATTAAATAAAAAATATCGCAATCATTTAAACTTTATTATAATAGTTGTTAATTGAATTTAGAAAATGTTCGGATACAATTATATTTTGTTCAAGAAATTGACAATATAAATGACATAATATTTATTTTCATAGCATGCTACTTAAGAAAACGTGTCCTATTTTTGAAGAAATTGCATAACGTGCTGCCTACATTTAGGGGCATCACTGTTTCAATCTAAAAAGTTTTTATGTTTTTCAATTGACTAAATTTGTGTAAATAGACCAAATAAAGTCTTACGTAAATAAAAATTTGATTGTACTTTAATTAAACCAAGAAGTTTAGGTTTTCTTCTCAAAACGCACGTGTATGTTATGAGATCTCATTACGTGCATGTTATTGTTAAATGTCATTTACAAGAATGTTGACAGTGCGATTTTTGACGTTTACAGACATGGGCGTAGAAAAAATTATTTACCTCTGTAATATAATGTAAAGCCATATCTTGACTTTAAATGTGAATATCCAATATATTTCATTAATAATTATCACTTATATATTAAAGTAACTTTCTCGGTTATTCCAGATTTAATGGCCATTTCTACGTTTGTTCAGGTGTTTTTGCCATTATAGTCAAGTGGTGTCAATTTACATTACATGCTTCAGTATGTATAACTGGATATGTATTCAAGTATTTATGAGGAAAAATCCAGTTTTTGTAGTGAATGAACTTGGTTGGACATGCATTTTCATGTGCTTTCCACTTTATTCACAGATGTATTTTAAATAATCACATGTTTCATGTAAATAACTTCACATGGTATTAGTGCAAGACTATTCAAGTATATTTTGGAAAAAAAATCTGGTTCTCAAAAATAATCTTGAGAAAAGTGTCATAATCCAGGTGCCACCGTTTCGTTCTGATGGGATGAAACGTAAAAGGTAATTCAGTAATTAATTCATTATGTAATCAAGGGTTCAGGAAAGAATGTTTTGCGACATCAAAATAATTTCTTCATGGCATAAATAATTTATTTCTTCTCATGAAGGTCGTTCAAAAACCACAAAATGTATTGAATAGTATTTTTTATAAACAAAAGCACTACAAAAAAATGTTCAAATTAATTATAAACAATGATTTTCAGTACTGAAGGTTGAATATCAAATACAGACCAAACATGGCAATAAAGGCTTCCGGAAATGTTTTACAGTAGGTAGAAGGGAATTTTTCAGCATAAAGATTGACTCTGGACCTGCAAAAAATAACACACCTTCTAGTACGATTCCGAAAATAAATCGAATTGAGGTGATATCGATCCACATGAGATTTGAATGTCGAATAAGTACTCTCTCTCTTTGTATTTATTGGACCTTGCTTCCCATTGGCGCACTTGTCCAGCACTCTCCCCACTACGTAGGGATTCGCCCTACCACAGCCTGGTTACTGGCGTGAGTAGTGGAGACTTCGTCAGAGGGTGGAGGGAGAATCTTGCTCAAGGCAATACCTCCACCCAAAAAAAATGTAGTAAAAATCTTTTTTTGTTGATTGCACGTTTAACCACGGTTATAAAACTGTGGTGTACGGCAGACGTCACAAACATTTAAAAATTGGGTGATTGCACGTACTAAAGACGGCAGATAACACAACACAAACTACACTATAACAATCACACACATGTACTTGACTTGAGACACGAGAACGCCGTCAGTCCTCCACCATTTCCGGAAGTCGAATCGAATAAGTACTCAAAATTATATCAGTTGTGTATGCGACAACGAAAGTTTCGGCTCGTTTTCAAGTGGCTATCATTTCAAATGCCTATTTATTCACCTGATGACAATATGGCCCTCACTCACTATTGACACAAAATATTGCTCATTCTTTTTGTTTAGTGACCTATCCGTCCTAGACGTCGAACGATGTTCATTCTACCAACATTAACAAAGAAATGAGAATTAACGGATTAGAATTAGGGGTCATGAAAAATTACATTTAAACAAAGGAGAATTCACACAATACCTGTAATATTTTGTGAATTGGCGTTATTCCGGTGTAACAATACATCGTATTACTAATTAATACTTTTTTCTAGAGTCATTATGTGAACTAGTGTAAATTACATGTAATAAAGCATTGAATTACAAGCTCACTGTAAAATACAGGAGAAATGGAGGACATTTATCCAGTTTTCCATTAAAATTTAAAATTACTTGTTGATTCAAGTTATAAAACTACAAAGAGTATGTACCTATATATTACATTTCGGCATATATTTCTCCATCCACTTTTTACTGTGTAGAGCGATACTATTAAAATAACGCTCGATTTCCAACGCTTTTGTTGAAAACGAACATATTCTTGCGTTATGGAAAATGGTGACAGAAATGCTTCCTTTCAGGCATTTCAGTAACCTCCATCTACCCATCCAATATTATTGTGTGTCTTCCATTCACTTGAACGTAATAATAGGCATCTGTAGATGCATCCCGAAAAAAATCATTGTCGTCACGATTATGAGATTATAAAGAAAATAACTATTATACCATTTGACAGATAAATGTGCGATATTTCTGATCCATCCTAATGTATATCCCTGTTGTTTTTTCTAGCGGTTTCCGCTTTTTTTATCACTATGACATGTTTAGTTACTCCTTTTCTATTGCAAAAAGGGTCCATGTGGGCCTACTTGCCTGGCTGCGATAGCGGCCTCCTCCCAAATTACTACTACCCCTTTGCTATGACACAAGTTGCTTTGTACCATGAAAATACATGAGATTAATTATTCATTCTGGTGATTCTCAATACATCTTCCTTAATGTACATTGATGCTAACAAAATTACGAGCAAAAAAAACAATTCACATGCGAAATATACACAAAATAGGGAATTACAAAATGAACTAACTTCGATTGATGATTTATTTATTTTGTGAAAGTTTATGTTGTAATAACCATTATATGGTTAATACAAATCTCTATCCGTCTTCGAAATTAGTTTTCTTCTGCTCTTAGAATTTACGGTAAGCATTAATATTTCGAATAGTTTCTTGGTGTATATCTATACCTATACGATTTCTTTCACGTATCCCTATAGTGTATAACAATTTAAATGAGATCTAGAGATCTAGCAGGTCATCGAAACCATTTCTTTCAGTCACTACCAAACCAAAAATTATATCAACGAGATCTTCTTTCGTAACATTCAACACTGAAAAATTTATTAAAATTATAACTAACGAAGGATTTCTGTGTTAATTTCATGCTCTTTTTATGGGGCAAAGTCATGTGTGTCAGTGAAAAAGGAATAACTTAACAGAAAATTTTAAAGTTCAATAAGTCAATGTGTTCTAATCCTATAATTATTATAAAAAAATTTGCACCGATTGTTCTATTCCAAATAAAAAGTTCTGAGTTGAGAAATCATTTTAGTCACCCTGTGTAATTTCACGGAATGGATCAGAAATATCACAAATCTGTCTAGCAAATGGTATGTTTATTATTTCCTTTTAAAGAATTCCATAGATGGCATTATTTTGACAAAATTATAATTTTCAGAGATAGACAATAATAATATTGAAAGGCGCGTGGATGTCACAAAAATTCTCCAAAGAATGAACTAATGTTAATGGCTTTCCATTTGAAACAAGTACTCCATTCTGTAAATGTATGTCGGTTCATCCAGTATATTCGAAAATTATTTCTGCTTGTCTAGTTTGCTCTGGTTTTTCAAACATATATTACTAGTTATCATGAAACTCCAGCAATCGTACTCTGACGGTCCACCCTGTATAAACAAATATCGAATAGTACATCATTTCACCTCAGACATAAGTGCACCTCGCATAATTTCGTATCAGAAAAATCATATCAGATGAGGTTTGTCGAGGTTTGGTGATATAGGTATAGTCTAGTATCGTGTTCAAATTAGGACGTAGGCCGCTTCAATGATTGAGCTCGGTAAGAAAAAAATCCCCAATCCGGCGCTGAGTCTATCTCTAGACTGTTCGAAACTAACCGGCAAACAACCTTGCAACAATGATGCGTTGATTGAGATGAACAGACTGAGAAACCTGTCCCAACGATAACTGAAAGGTGGAAATAAATTAAAATTTGAAATTTTTTTTTGAAACAAACTTTCATTTAAATTAGCTAAAAAGAATGAAATAAATTTTTCCTTTGATACTTTTACCATCAACTTATTACGTTATTACACAATTTATTTGATATAAAAGATTGTCGCTTGATTTACAAGTAAATTAAATAACTTGATCTGATTGATTTTGATTTTTAAAATTTCCAAACTAAGTAAATTTGAGGACCTGCTTAAATCTCGCGTCGAGCTTTTATATTACATAAATCATGTAATGACCGTTATAAGTTGATAGTATGAAAGTTTTGAAGGTATGAAAGTTTTGAACGAAAAGTTTATTTAAATAAAAGCTTGATTTTTATTTTTTTTTACTTTTAATTTATTTTGCTTGAATTTGTCTAGATGGCCTTTAGACTGTTAGCAGCCAATCTTGAAATTCCAGGCTCGGATTAGGTATTTTTCTGCTTCAAGTAGCACATATGTTTCGTTGCTACCTTCAAAAATTGTCATCATGAATAACATAACAAATATATAAAACTTGATTCAACATATTGAGTACATATGTGAACAGAAAAAAAACTGCATCAAACCAGAATATAAAACAGAAAAAATCATAGAGCGTAATTTTGGAACGCAATGTCTTCCGAAACTTGAAACATCGTAAATGAAAATGTCCCCTTGCGAACGTTTCCTGCTTGTTTGTTATTGAAAAAAAAAAACAGTTTTCAAAAATTCAAAATAATCCTTCTCCTCATGGAAGACAGAAATGTAAACAGTGAGGAGAACAAAGCGCCTTTCTTATAAGCGTTGGCACAGGAAAAATAATTTTGAGTAAGGAATGTACTGAATTCGATTTTTCTTATCAGAATTTTGTATACAGTAGCTTACGTTTACGAATATCGATTAGATTTTCTGCCTTTATTGACTGCTTAACTTGCTCAATGGTAGTCTGTGCCAGTGGCGGATCATCATCTTCGGCAGACTGAAGCGCAATTGACTTCAGCGCCCCTTTTCTTCTGGAATGTGCCTTTACAGCAGGCCATATATTTAAAAAACGAATACAGTTTTTCTCAAATTTCGTTTTTTATACGAATTCATTACATAAAATTTGCTGATGCTGCTGTCAACGATAACAAAAAAGAGAAAACAAAACAAAATATTTCATGATGATGAAAAAGTATGTATCTCACAAAAGTCTAGTCTAAATATGAACCTTTCTGGCCTTTTTTTTGCAAAGTCATTTATCACATCATCGAATTTCAGTTTTTCCATGACTTCCTCTTCGATAAAAAGAACTGAAAGGGCTTTGAAATTTTTTTGTGATAAACTTTCCAGCTGATGATTTTTCATTATGCAAAAATTTAATCACCGTAGGCTAGTTTTTTGCAATGGCTGAAATGTAGCTTACTCATCTTGAAAAGCTTCATAAAATTAACATTAACGGATTTTTCAATTTTCCAAATGAAAAATGAAAAAGTTACTGAGGTGTTACCATTTCAGGTGAACCACTTTGTATATTAGGTATATGACAAAACGCCATGTTCTGAAGGTTGTTGCTAAGTAATATCTTAAACCAAGTGAATGAAATGAGTACTACTTACTGAGTAGTGAGATCGTGAACCTGCGAATATGTCAAGAATCCGTATGAAATACCCCGATGGTATAAACAAAATTTTAAACATTAAAAAAATGATTTAAATCAATATTTTCCGATATTTTTCAATAATAGGAACGAGTTGATAATTAATATTCCATATCGTATTAACTAACAATTCTGGTTCTTTTTTCTGGTGTAGAAATTACAGAAGTACTTGCATCATTTCCATTATTCTTTTCTACTTCACCTATACCAGAGATCTCGATATTTTCGTTTAATGTGGTTCAATACATTTGATGTGTTTATACTTATTTTATATAGAACTTTGCATATAGCCTGTACATTGCAAACGAAGTGTTCATCTTATCCATATTTTTGATTTTGATATCATGGTCAAATTTATTGCGAAACTAACAATTTCAAATAGAAACAAGTCAAAAATTGGCAGAAAATATTGAAACACCTATCACGTTATATACAATGTTTTAGCTGAATAATTTTGGTGTGCTTTTATTATTTTTTATCTTTTCAAGTTTTACTCAACTCATTCGAAAATGAAAACATTTTCAAAATACATCAACTTCAGTTTTATTTCTGTCGATACTATCAATAAAGACTATCGATAGTTTCCGATATCCAAAAACTATTGATTATCGATACTTGCAATCGATATTCAGTAAACACTAATGCCAATGCAACAGCAGTGCAGTCAGGGATAGGTCGTTGGCTAGTAAGTTGCCCCAGTTTTCATTGAGGTTCAATGAGAAGGCGCGAAGGTTTTATTTTTTCATTACTGACTTTGTTTTGTCATATTTTTTTGACGCCCCCTGCCTGGAAAAATACTTGCGCCTCGCCTCGCATATTAACCGCCACTGGTCTGCGCTTGAGAGTTTCTGATTACATTTGAATAAATTCTGATTAGTTATTGTAGTTCAATGGCAGGCATGGACGATATCGCTCCTGCCAGAGAGCGCTAGTGTGAGTGGAGGTCATGAGTGACAGTAACAAGTAATAATAGACAATAACACTTCAATTAGTTGTTGTTATGGAGAAATACGACCCTTTAAGTGCAAAAAGCCTCATTTATGAATTGAAAAAAAGAAAAGCAAAAACTTCCGGCCATAAATAACAGTTGATACAAAAATGAGTGGATGGAATCGCTGCATAAACGTCAGTTTGTAGGTTAACTTGTCTATATTTGGTGAAATTTATTTACTGGCTATAAATCTTATTCTTTCACATTGCTCGATTATGATAGGAATAAATTTTTCATGTCTGTTATGCACTTATCAACTACTCCAGTCTGACCTCCACTAACAATTGCGCCATCTACGTTGCTTGCCAGAATACATGCCATTGAATAAATATTTCACGCCTTTCATATTTTTAACTGTCTAGTCTGGATATGTAGAGCTGATCTGACAAAGTGTGTAATTGAAAACCTCAAAATGAAACAATCAGCCCTATGCTGTATCACTTCCGTTAAAAATAACGTCAACGTTATTCGCCATTTCCGTTATTTTGCTGTGATTGGTGTTTGAATCAATATCTCCTATAAGATTTTCACCTTGTATTTGTGAGTTCAGTCCTGCTCATCCTTGATTACTTGATTCCGTGAACTATTCTTTTCGTTTTGTTTTGTTGTTTAAAAAAAGGAATATACTAAGAAAAGACTTGTCAGATTGACATATAATATTCTGAAAAAAAAATAGTATTGAATCAAACAAACTTTATTCCAGTCAAACAAATACGTTGTTTCAATATGGCAAAATAAACCTATTGTTTCAAAGAAAACGGGAGTTTATTTGAATTCTAGAAGAAATACCTATTTGTTTGATACAAAAAAATCTTGAACAAAGCCGAGTGTTATTATTTTCTTCAATCTATTTTCTGGCTTGATTGATGCAAGACTTACAATGCATTGTTGTTGTTTTCTATTTAATTCATTTGAGAATATATTGAATTGTGTGGAGTCTGAATAATTGTGTGAATTCATAATTGATAGAATTGGTTCAAGAATATGAACTTTTTGATTGCAGAATTTGAGTTACCCAAATGAAAAAAATATTTATTTGAGGTAAGGAAAAATATTGTTTCGTTCAAAGACATTTTTTTTGGATATTCATTTCATTTCAGTGCATATAGTATTGGATTTAGAGTATTGTTCTCTGAAATTGAATAAATAATTACGTGTTTTCAGAATTGGCAAAGCTAGTTCAAGAATGCAAAATACTTGTAAGAAACAAATATTTTCTTGAAGGAAATTAATATTGATAAGAATTTCTAATATTTTGTTGGGACGGGAATATGATTAAATACATAACACATACATACATTAATAAGTATATTCAAAGTCTTCAATCCTCAGAATAGTTTTAGGAACAGGAAGCATGAAAAAACGAACATTTATTGAATATTAATCAATTCAAAACATACAGCTAGGTGATGTTCAGAATGAGGTAGATACAAATACTTTTTTCTGTTTTATTGTTCCAAGTTGAACCAACTAACACTACGGAAGATTGTAACTTCAAAAATTTTCCACAGTTGAAATTTATTCTTATCCTTTTTGCATCCTTGAGATCTCCTGCTGATTTAATGTGGATGAAATGAGTACTACTGAGTAGTGAGATCGTGAACCTACGAATATGTCAAGAATCCGTATGAAATACCCAGAAGGTATAAACAAAATTTTAAGCATTCAAAAAATGTTTCCACTTTCTGGAATAGATCGTTTCTAATGGATTTCTGTTAGTTCTCAACACCCAGTGAAGTAGTCACATGAAATCAGGCACGTTAGTGTGAGTAAATATCATTTTTGGAATCTGAAAACAAAATGAAAAATATATTGGATTGTAAGAAAAACTTCTCAAACCTATAATGAATAATAATGTGAGAGTCAGTGTCTGCTAGAAATCTTTTGTGATATGATAAAATGTTATAATTTTCATTCTTTTTTTTTTCACACAAAAATATAACGCCTAGAAAATAAAAAAGCTGATATTCAGTGAAATAGAAAATGCTGAAATATAAATTTTTTTGTTGATGAATTAACGGCAACTTCATAATACAATGAATCAAAACAAAAAAATTACTAAATCGAAAAAGATGAAATAATACTCAATCCAAGCAAATGAAATACTATATCGAAACAAATGAAATACTGAATCGAAACAAAATAAATACTAAATCGAATTAAGTGAAATACTGAATCGAAACAACATAAATACTTGACTAACTCAAATGAAATAACTTAATATATCGAATCAGGCATAACAGAGATGTAGGTATATGTAAGTATCGAGTATTCAGGTTAACAAAACTCGAATGAAAGTACCTATAGACCTAATTGACAAACAACTCACCTTCAAAAAAACTCCCTCTAGTTTCTGCATTTTCACACAACACGAGGGAAATAACTCAATAACCGATTGAGTGTATCACTATCAACAATATGTTAAATATGATTAAAATCAATAGTAGGTACTTTCATAGAATAGAACGCTACAAACCATCACTCAGATAAATCTGTCACTGATTCGCGACTATTCGCAAGAGAGGCGAGAATGTGAAACTCACATTGACCACGTGACATTGACGCATGCGTGATATCCACATTACAAAGAAATCTAACAAAATGTTTAACCAAATATTTTACAAGATCAAGTTATTCAAATTCTTGTTCATCACAGATGGTACACGTTTGACTTCATCAAATAATTGAAGAAATTGAAACAAACCTATTATTCAAGTGAAATAAACCGATTTACTACATCCAAAACATTAATGTTTGAGCGAATCGAATAATACTCAAACCAAGTATTTATATTTCAAATAAAGTATTTGCCCTTTGAATTCATTCTAATAAATGTGTCATATCTCGAGAATAGCAATATCAACAGAACACAATTATTTTGTAATATGCAATAATCAATGGTTTAACTACTGTTCTGTCCTCCCCATTGATTGGACCAATTTCAAACGTTCACCAATAAACATACGTTATATATCGCAATATAATCAAATATTTTCCCGGAAATACACAATATCATCATCAAATTCGTTCCTTTGTTCTCAACGTTTAATATGTTTTTGTACAATGGATGCACCGACAATAATTATTACGCTCGAATAACAAACAAGTACTGGGAATTCTTCGCGTTATGAATTGAATTTGAAGCTGTGTTAAACTTTATTTACACTGAGCATTGTCACTATATTTTGCTGTGCCATTGCTGGCATTCCTGTTACTCGGAATTTTTCTCGCCTCTCTGTTTTTTGTACTGCAACTTTTGTACGTTAATGCACTTTCGTGATCTTGGATACCCAGCGTAGAGAAAAACTACTAAAGGGATGTAAATGGGATCTGCGCGACATTTTGCATTCATGCAATTCAACTTGGATACTGGTGAAATCTCAATGAAATCTGACCCTATACTGGGTATACCACGATGAGTTGAGCCATATACATACATAGGAAATTACTGCACACAAAAAAATAATTTCTTGGAATAAGCATGACTGCATTGACTCAAGTAAATAATTTGTTTGTATATAACGAAAGAAATGGTTGTTTTGTTTCAAGGAATTAATTTACTCAACAAATTTCTCAATTGAAAACAAATATATGCTTATATGAAAACATTTTATATCTCGAGTGGAA
Source organism: Chrysolina americana (assembly GCA_958502065.1). Lineage (NCBI taxonomy): Eukaryota > Metazoa > Arthropoda > Insecta > Coleoptera > Chrysomelidae > Chrysolina > Chrysolina americana. Next base: position 33,428,003 of record OY293415.1, on the reverse strand, counting down.
AATATAATTAATTCATAGTAAGAAAATTATTTACTTACTTCAATAAAACAATTGTTTTGAAGTAGAAACGAAAAATATCCATTGAAGATGGATATTTTCTTGATTTGAAACTATGAATTTCTCATAATGAAGATTACACTCATTCACTTCAAGAGGAACGGTTTATTTAGTTCCACAATGGTTACTTCGACTTGATGAAAGGATATTATTGATCTGAATATATATATTGATCAGAATGAAACTTAGGTTCGTTTTATTTAACAAAATTACTCGTTTGAGGCAACATATCTATTACTAAGATTATGTTAAATATTGGTATTGATCCGAAAATATGAATTAATTTTTATAAAACGTTTGTTCGTTTCCTTCAACAAAATTATGCGTTTAGGACAAAATACTGATTACTTTGAATATGTAGAGTAATATTATGGAATCAAATATATTAACTAATCAGAATGAATCTTTCGTTCATTCCCTTCAACAAAAACATTCAATGAATTAATTCAATGAATTATAAATAATGAATTCCATCGTACGAAAATAATTGAAACAAAAAGGTCAATAAAAAAAGTTTTATTCAACATAATTATCATTCTTACATGAATCAAAACAATTCTTTGGTTAACAATAATCTAACATATGATTTAAAAAATCCTTATTATCAGTAACTTTGGATATGAACTGAGAAAAAATAAAAAAACCTTATTTCACCAGAAAAAAAAAATAAACACAAATAAAATTTTCTACATATCGATGCCTTAATTCGCAAACCCGCCAACTCCACGTTTTATCAATGGAGCTAGCTAGTTTGCGAGTTAGGGCATCGATATGTGATCAAAAATATGAGAAAAACATCAAGATCTACAATAAAAACAGAATTTTCTGTCCATAAATCTCCACCTCAGTATTTCAGTCATCGGCTCAGTCTTTCAGTCTTAGGCTTGATTGAGTCTTTGAGTCACTTGGATTTGATTTTGAGTCTTTTCAGTCCCACTTTCGAGTCTCTAGTCTTACAAATATCTTGAGTCTTGTATATATTTCAGCTAGATGTTTCCTCCTTGCTCTGTATATATACCGTAACATGTACAAGAATGCTTCTTGGCATTCTACAGTAGAAAATTTCTGTTTCATTATTCAGCTTCACTCTGCCCCTAGGTGGAATCGTTGAGGCAGCAGCAAAATCTGTTCGATGAAGTTGAAGTCTAAAAAAAATTTGCACCTATTACCTACTATTGACAAACTTGACATTTACAAGGAATTAGAAATAATTGGAAACCCAAAAATTCCAAACCGAAAAATTGATTAAGTTTAGTTCAATTAAGTTTACGGAAAAAAGAATTTAAAAATATTTTCTGGTACACTGTTTCTTTTGAAATAAAACGAAGAAATGCACTATTGTTCTCTAAATCATGTCTTTCAATAGAGCGTGAATTTCTCTGAATAAATAATACACATAAAATTACCTTTATTTTCAGTGGAATCAATTTTTTCGATCAGACTCCCAACACTTTTTCTCTTGCAGTTATTTTCTTATATTGCATAATGGGGTTGTAAAATGGTGCCTATTTTACATAAAAGTTCATAATCGATGCAGGGTAGAGCCTCTCAAAGTCCATGTCTATCTAAAATGATAGACAAGTTAATGAAGATGAAACAGTTTTGAAGAAGTAACAACAATTCTATCGATACCAATTTTTATTTCAGTTATTCATCCCGTAGAAGGATCCTGTTACGTTGTCCTATGAGAGGAACTAGCTAATTTCTTCAAATATTCCTCATTCAGGAAAGGCAAATCTTCGATAGTTACTTTGTTATCTGAAATAATGCTTATTTAATAAACTCAAAATTCAAATGAAATCATCAATAGTTTCTCAGAAATGTCTGTTCTCCATGAAAGTTTGAATACCTAAATTCTCAAACGTAGAGCTCATCTAAATAATTAAGGATTCAAATGAGGTATTTTCCTAGCTTTCTAACTTGTAGTTGTATTTCTCAAGAAATGAAAATAATTCTTTAACCACTGAATAATTTTGATTCTTTACAGAATGGCTTCATTATCCCCATAATACATCTCATTTTCTTTTCAATAATATGTTTGTGTTCAAAGAAATACATATTTATAGTTTTGAATCAAGAATATAGAAGTATCAAAATACACTGACGCAAGTGCGTCTTATTCCCATGTAGGTAAATACCTACACTTTCCTCTACTTTTTATACCTATCGATGCAAAGTTATTTCTTCACATTCGTTGGTTAGGCATAATGCCGAAGTACTATGAATTATTTACCCATTAACTTTTCTATAAAACTATAAAACAGCCTACCACCTTTTGTAATCCAGTATCCATGGGGTTGTGCCGGTCATCTTTTAATACTCACCTTCCAAGGAAGTTTGATACAAGTACTTAATCCTTCCATCAAGGTTACACAGTTTTACAAGTTTTTGGATATCCATGTTTTTGTTTTCATAACTGTTTCTCACAATTAATATGAAATATACCAACTCCAGTCCGAATGTATGTAAACGCACAATGGCACAATCATGCACATTAACCTCAACGAGACCTGTAACCTGCGAACGGCGAGACCCGAAAAACACTTCTAACTACAATACTAAAGCAGACATTACACCCCTCACCCCCCTTACCAATTGCACAACAGCCTATGGAATCCGTCAGGGCCGGTCCTAGAAGAATGATGTCATTCAACAATGTTAGAAATGTATTGAACATTTGCTGCACCTATCTGGGATCCACCTCAGATCTCTATAATTTTTGTGGGACTCAACATGTTTTTAACTGCTGAACAAGGCTATGGAAACAAAACTCTGCACTTTAGCATACTATCGGAATAATGGCCCTTTAGACGTCTATAAGGGTAATTCGAGGAAATTTTTACAACAATTTAATCACAATTTAGCAATACTTAGTGTGGTTTTACCATCCAATTTTAATAGTATCTCAGCTTCAAATGTAATGTAACAACTGTAATATGAAGTTGAAGACATTTCATTTTTTCATTGAAAGAAATCAAAATGTATATACTATTATTGAGAAAAAGAAGTACTGAAATATAATTTCATATTTTTTCAATTGAAAAGAGTCAGTAATATCAGCTTTAAGTATTTCCGTTTTTTAATTTGAAGAAATGTATATTTATATTCTTAAATCAAAAAGAGGAAGCATTAAATCAATAAATTAGGTTTATTCATTCCGAAAAATTAACCATATCAAGCTGAAGAAATTAAATTTTTAATTTTATAATGGTGTTCTTGGATTGAGCAAATATTTCAATACAATTATATCCTTTGCTTGAAAATAACAGATGTTTCGATTCAAAGAAATATGCTCAATTAAAAAAAGAGTTTTACTTGAATTTTCAAAGAAATGCGTTTTGTCAATCTGAGATAATTTTTTTTTTTGTGTGTGAGAGAACTTTTCTGAAAATTTGTATACAGGAGTTTTGAAGAGCTCGTTTCAGTTGAAATATTTTCATTTGTCTGCAACTTCGGAGTATATCGGAAGTGGATCCCAACTTTGTTTTTTTAAGTCTTTTATTGTTTAGAGGGCTTCATTTTTCAGGTATACTTTCATTATTTTGAAAATTTCAACAGCAGCCCTGCACAAAAACAAAAAATAACAAATATTGCCAGAACAAGAGTTTCCTAAATCTTTGAAGAGATTTCAACAAAATTATACAGGTTGCTGACGAATTTAACTCGAGAACTGTGTATGATCTTTTACCGCATTTTTTGTCAACGCCATTGGTTTCTGCGCTAATAACTAGAGGAAGTTAATGCTCATAACCATATATCTAAATTAACTGGTTTTTGTAGAAACTTGGGGAAAAACTTCCGTGTTGTTATTAAAGATAACAGATTTATCATTAGGCTTTTTTGGAAGAATCGACAAGAAACAAATGCTGAAGTGTCGAAAAACAATACTCGTTAATAATTTGCCTTCAAGTGTAGTAATATTTTTTACCATGTCCCGCATAGAATTTAAAAATGATCATTACAACGCACAATCTCAAATGTAAAACACATGCAGTTTCAGAAAGAAAAACAAAATAATTAAATATGTCATATACACAGTAGACGCGGATCATCCACATTCCACAATTGTACACAGAAATAAACAAGAACTTCAACAAACTAGAGTAAATGTTCGAAATGGTTTCCCTCAACTTCCTAAAATTTATGAATTCTTGTTAACAATCTTTTATCTGTGGCACTCTGAATTTCTTGCGGGAAAAGAGATCGAAATGCATTCCTAACTCTCTCCTGGCAACCTTCTTCTGTTGGTAGCGGCGCATCATGAACAATATTTTTTATACGACCCCTTACAAAAAATTCTAGTGAAGTAATTTTAGGCAAATAAGGAGGTCATCGATGTGATCCATTATTCGCTATCCAATGATGTTCAAAATGATTGACCCAAAAGATATTCTCAGATACAATATATGTGGTAGGACTCCGTTCTGTTGATACCACAGCTGATTACAGTTCAAATCTAACGGATGTAAATGATTTTCTGAAAATTCGGGATATCTCTGACCTAAAATAAACGGATTTTTTTATCACTATTCAATCTCCAAGCTCTCCATTCAAATTTTTATCATGAAAATTTCACACCTCTACTTTTTTACCAATAAGATGCCTTAATTTTGACTAGTTACCATGGAAACTAAAAAAATTTGTTTAATTATTATGCATTAACAATTTATATTTCAAAAAACGTAGGATCTACAAACATAGTAAGATTTGAATATACTGGAGTTTTATCCCAACACCAAACCACTATTTTCAAAACCTCGACACGTGTTTCGGTCACCAAGTGACCATCTTCAAGAGGAAGATTAATGATTTTAATCTTCCTCTTGAAGATGGTCACTTGGTGACCGAAACACGTGTCGAGGTGTTGAAAATAGTGGTTTATTGGTGTTGGGATAAAACTCCAGTATATTCACTACTACACCAAAAGTTCCAAACAGTACAATGCAAGATAGTAAGATTTGAATATTGCTTGAATTCTAACCCATCCTCTCTTCTTAATGGTGAATAGGAAGGTGACGAATTAATTAGATGTCTGTGTTTGAAGACATATACAGTGTGTCTCACTTTTCAGGGAAGCACCCACGTAATTTCCGTAATTATCGAGGTAAAATTATGAAACTTGCAGGACTGATGAAAATGTTGGAAATGCATCTACCGGCTGAATGGTATTGGCCTAAGTGATATACACTGCCCGCCAATCGCGATGGAACAACCCATTTTCACGGTAAATCATACTAGGGGGCAGAATAGGCTGAATTTTTTTTTAATTTTTGAAATATTTTCAGAAAATAGCTATATCTGTAGTATTAGGAATCTGAAAGAATGTTCAGCCTATTTTGCCCCCTAGTATGATTTACCGTAAAAATGGGTTCTTCCATGGCGAATGTCGGGCAGTGTATATCACTTAGGACAACACCATTGAGCCGGTAAATGCATTTCCAGCATTTTCATCAGTCTGGCGAGTTTCATAATTTTACCTCAATAATTACGGAAGTTACGGGGGTGCTTCCATGAAAAGTGAGACACACTGTATGTAATATTTTGAAACAATTTTGTTCAAATCTCTTTTACGCAAAAGGCCATATTTACTTGACAGTCTGCAGCAGACTTTCTTGGATTTTCGTAACAAACCATTCGACTCTAACGCTTCCTGGTCACAATCTTCGATTAAATTCGTTAAATATATTAATTTTGGATGACATATTTGAACTTGACTCAACTCTTTGCAGTATTTACATGAATTGTACTTCAAAGCATTTCATTTCTCTCAAATTGTTTAACGCAAATGCTTACAAGAAATGTTTTACATAAGAATATCTTTGTTTGCTGGTTTACTATAAAGTAACTCAATGTAATTTACCAATATAAACCTCATCTGTCAAAAGCATGGCCGCCTATATCACGGCCACCTACTGCAACAAATCATGTTAATATTATATTTTTTACATCAGAAGTGTTATGGATTACTTTAACAAAAAATATATTTCTATCACCTTTAGTGACCTAAAATTATGAAAGGGCGATAGACTGATCTAATACCCATCTGAGTTTTAGCATTTGGTGTAAGTTGGTAATATTTTTTATTTAACGAAACATGGTGGACTTACAAGCAGTGAAATTAATTAAAATGTCAGAATGGAATAATAATTTTTTTCCAAATCATGGTGTGAAATTTTCTTATCGAATACCACGCAAGCTTAAATTATTTCCGGAAATAATTTAAGCTCTTGTGATATTATAAGTGAAAATGTGAGTAAGATAATTGAAAATGAAAAAAAATAATTTACATTTAGTTTGTAAGAATAAAATTTAAATGCAATTTCACGCACCTTTTCATTTGCCTAGTGAAATGATAGATTACCCTGCAAGAAAAAGTCTGCTGAAATTAAATTTCAAGCCAATATGGTGGTAAGTATAACTAGCGGTAGACCGTGGCACTCCAAACAAACAACAACATCTTGATATAATAAAGTGGGACTAAGAATGGTGTCTTAGGAACATGAGATAGTTAGTGGTAATGAAATAACAAATCGATTAGTTCTCACCCTACTTCCATGCAATTACACTCTATGATCCTCTAGTAATAGAATACTCAAAATATAGAGGACACGTGCCCAACAGTAAGTTAACCCATATTGATCCAAATTATCAGTGCCACGACGTCGTTCACGTGTCATTAAAATCGAGACACCCTAATCGAATTTATTAAAAAACGATGATATTAAAAGGCCCATGTGCGTTTCTGATAAGATCGAATAATGCAACCGATAAAGCATATTGGAAAAGGGAATGGGAGACGATCCGACCCTAAATTATCGTTATTGGGGGTGTCACTTTATAGGATTCCCGATTTACGTCAATCCAACATGACGGACTCGGTTAGGTGGTAAGACGTTGGGAATTTTAGATGTATTTGCGACTTCCTGTAGTGGTCAGCACTATAGGAAGTGACGTTACAGAGTAGAGTAATTTATTTAATTAGGTAACCATTTAATAATTTTCAATTTGAGCAAATGTTCCATTGAGGAGGAATGAATATATGTACGGTATACCATGATCAGCCGAGTCGATATGTTTATGGAGTTTATGGGAGTATTTTTCTGAAAAGGTTTTTCATTCACTCATACGGTTCAGGAGCTATGATGGAAATATTAGGGCAAACACTTTCCAGTGTCGCATAACATAAAGAAATTTGAGGAACAAATATTCTCACAAAATTCGAAGGGTGATACTTGGCAAAATTGCATTGATTCAAGAAGATTGTATTCTTGAATAGGTCCAACCAAATATAAGTTTGATTTTTCGACAGAATCCTCTTGACCACAGGAAAAGAAAATGTTTTGAGATATAAGATCACTTTCTTCTTTGAATGATGGGAGTTGGTTGAGGCAAGAATATTTCAACTTCAATAATGAACACTATTCTTCCATCAATGTTATCCTTTAACACCTGTGAGCGTTGAACCTCTTGACACAAGAGGTTTCATGTTTGATCAGGATGAAAACATTTTCTATTAATTGTTTAGTATTTTTCCATGAAACCTCAACAATTTTTTTTCAGATATGTATGTATTCCATAAGAAATAATAAAATGCTCATAATAATAACATTTATTAAATAAATAAATACTCATTGAACAATTTTCAACAATAACAATTTCAACAAGGGAATAAAAATTAAATTTATTATAACATTAACTTTACATACAATAATATACATTAGCAAAACATTTCAATTGTTCGTTATTGACCATACTTGTTGATGAAATGAGTAACTGCCAACTCTGCCAAATTGTCTCTATCGGTGTTATTTAGGGTAATTTCTGAAAAATACAATTAGGTCAAAGTTTCTCGTCACATCTGCTACAATATAAAAATTAATTCTGTACAGAAACTTTTTATTGGTTTCAATTTCAGACGTTTCGTATCGAAAAACCTTCAACTTATATTCTTCAAATACCTACTGCCTTTTTTCGAATAAAAGTTTCATTAAGACAGGTGTATGAAACAAATATTTTTGATTCAAGATTATCTGCATTTGGGGGTTGAGTATGTGGACTGTGCATGCACTTGGTAATAAAAATATGCCATGAAGACAATTTTCAAATACTTAGGATATTTCGCATGAAATGTTCGAAAAGGAGTTGGTTTTGGCCTATTGGGAATACCAATAATTATTGATGAAAATGGTGAACTACCTCTTTGGCGTGAATTGTAACTCACGAAATTCATAACAAAGGTCAATTGAACATAAAAGAATGCATTAACAACTACAAACAATTGAGGTATAATGGCTATATGTAAGAATAGTTTTGTAATATTAATTTTATACCTACTTATTTAATGAAAACCGTTAGCAGTGATGCACAACAATGCGATCGAATACAGAAAAAATGTTTTTCGCTATTTTACACACAACAATTGAAAACGAAAATATTTTCAACCTACCTTCACAACTGGCCCATAAAAGATCTGAATTCCAATTCTGCAGGAATAATTCAACCTCCATATTGCATTTCCTTAGTGGCACATCTGCACACAAAACCACTGAATACTATGACGAATATAACAACTTTACAACAACGATTACAAGATGGAGGTCCCGGTAGCAGTTCACGCTTTCGCGTGGGTTCGCAGGGTTTCGCGAGCACCCGCTATGGCTTAAGCTTATTGGTTGACTGTATCACCTGCTTCCTCCAGATCTCTGCCAAAGAATTATTTTTTTGAATCAAGAGGAACATGTTCTGCATATGAGTCAATGTTGGCGTTCTCTAGGTTGAAGAGTTAGAATGTTTTGCTGCAATCAAATTTGTTCCAAGAGAATTTATGTAATGAAGTAAACAGCTCAATTAGTTTGAAATAAGAGTATATTCATCAATTAGAAATAATTATTCTTCTCAGAAAAGTATTCTGTTCAAGAGTTTGTATACAGTGAGCACGTAAAGGTTTAAGAAGTCTACATCGTTTTCAAATCGAGCACAGGTCGAACGCGTTGCTACTACCCTTGCACGCTTTTGGTCAACATTCAAACATTTGGGGATCCATTTTGCAGCAATGTCCAAATTGACGTGAACTATATGATGAACACGTTCGTATGAAATATTCAGTGCTTCAGATATCCGTTTTAGCCCAATTCGACGGTCTGTTAAAATCATGTCATGAACTGCATCGATATTTTCGGGGACTGACACAGAAACTGGCCTTCCCGATCGGTCATCATCTTCAATGGAAAATTTACCTCTTTTGAAGCTTGCAGTCCAATTTTTCACGGTCGCAAATGAAGGCCACCAAGGGTATTAAGCATATCTTCGTAAATCTGCTTACCTCTTAACCCTTTTAAATACAGGTACTTGATGATGGCTCGATACTCTAATTTTTCGATTTTCATACAATTTCGGTGGACATAATTTTTCTTTTAATTTATTGCGTAACTCTGGTTTACTTTTTTGACGTCAAACTTTACACTGGCACTTCTAATAAGTTATTGTTCGTTGCTATGGTAACGCAATATTTTGTTTATGCAGGGAACTGGTCTAGGCTAACTAGATATCAATACATCCTGGTACTTTGAAAACATATTGCAAAGGTGAAAATAACAAGTTATTGAATACGTGAATAAAATACTACGATTTGAAATCTCTAGAATGATTTCATTTCACTGGCTCTCTTCGGCCATTTCATTATGCAGTACCCTATTTTTCACATACATTCTCTGCAGTACCTGCGAAATAAAATGCAATGATTGCTAAATGAGTGGAAATCACAGGAATACAAAGAACCGAAACCAAGGTATTCGTACGTTAGTCATTTTTATATTTGTTAATATCAATCTGCTACTATATCTATAAAAGTCGAACTCATTGGACTGTGTATTTTAATTTTAATGCATACTCCTCCTGAAACTGTAAAAAAATATTATATGTTATAAAATTTAATAATTTTCTGATCAGTTTTTATTAAAAATGCTTTACGAGGAGTTTTCAATAAGGTTCTAGCTCAGTTTGGTTTTTAATTCAGAAAAGGGTGATTGTAGAAGTCTACCAAATGATTCACAGCGTTATAAGGGACATTATATGTTTGAATGCCCATATTGCCAGTTGGAGAGTAAGTAAGTGTTTGTTCACATTTGAATCTCTGTTCGTTAGCATGAAATCGAATCAGATGCAACTTTTTCAAATGACATTTTTCGATATCTTGCCATCTTGCCACACATTTTGCCGCTTTATGATGCTTTTTATAACTTGCCGCCATACCATTGACATGTCAAAATAGATTTTTAGGTTGTCAGTCACGATCAAAGTTTTGTCCAATACTTTTAACTTTATTTTGACTTCTGAAGAAAATTGCATGGCGTTTCACCTTTCAGCCAGTTGAAACATTTTGGGTTACTACATAACGTATAGAAGAGTAGGGAAAGATAGAGTTGCTTGATAACATTTTTCTTTGTGCCTCCTCATATGCTCTGATTGTATTGAAAATAAAAAAACTCTGCTTTACTATAAACATTCATCAGTTCTTATTCTGATCATCCCAGCTTCTTGAGAAAAACATGATTGATATCTTCAAGAAAAAGAATTTTATGAGACATGTCATTTGTATACAACTTCCCCTTCACAACAATAGGTTAATAATACTCTAGTGGATAATGAAATGACATGAAACTGAACATTGAAGAGTGAAACTTATGTGTGAAATTTGCAACATTAAATGACGAAAAATCTATGCAATATTAATAAAATTATGAAGTACTGATCGTTCCCTTTGTTTCTATCGAATCAACTAATTTTACTCGTCTATTTCAACACATTGAACTAATTTGTTAAGCCGGCGCTACATGAAGCTACGAACACCCTCCAACGTTGGAGGCTTGACAGTGCGGCCCATCGTGTGTTCGACCTTCAAACCTGCGAGCTACCAATGTCGAGCTTCCAACGTTCGCGTTGGAACACGTTCGGGCTATTGTCGGTATTCTTGACCCGAGTCAAAGGAAGGAATTGAAAGATTATCAGGGAATCGAGTAGCCCATGGGCGTCGCCAGTGGTAGTTCAGGTGATTGGAGATTTTGCGTTGATTACCGAAAAGTAAATCAATTAATCAAAATAGATCGTTATCCATTACCTATCATTGAAGATTTATCGACAGCCTTGGAAGGTTAAAAATTTTTCTCTACTTTAGATTGTTTTTCGGGATTTTGGCAAATAAAATTGGCAGAAGACGACAAACCTAAGACCGCTTTTATTATTCCAGAGGGGTTATTTGAATTCAATCTTTCACCATTCGGTCTTGCTTGCAGTCCAGCCTATTTCTCTAGGTGTATGGACCAAGTTTTGGCGGGTTTGAAGTGGAATACTTGTTTAGTTTATCTAGACGACGTAATCATCAAAGGAGATAATTTTGAGGATCACCTGTACAAACTGAGAAAAGTTTTTGAAATGTTTCGATCAGCTAACATGAAACTAAAGCCAAGTAAATGTAATTTTGCCTGTAAAAAAATCAAAATTTTAGGCTATGCTGTGAGCACTGAAGGCTTATTCTCCGACCCGGAAAAAGTCTCAGCTGTTTCAAATTTTCCAATACCAAAATGTGTCAAGGACGTTCAATCTTTTCTTGTAATTGCCAATCATTACAGAAAATTTGTTAAATCCTTCGCAAACATAGCTCGACCTTTGACATTACTCACAAGAAAAAATACACAATTCAATTGGAAAGAAGAACATCAAAATTCTTTCGACTCGTTAAAAAATTGTTTGGATAATGCTCCTGTATTAGCCATTTTAATTTAGAGCTGCACACGGACGCTTCTGGTTTCGGTATAGTTGCCATTATTTTGCAAAGTGATGCCACAGTTACGCATCCCGTAGCCTACGCATCGCGACGCTTATCAGAAGGTGAAATAAAGTTGAATACCACTGAAAAAGAGTGTTTGGCGGTCGTTTACGGAGTAACGACTTTTAGGCACTATATTTGGGGAAAAAAAATCCGTATAGTAGTTGACCATCATGCCCTTTGTTGGTTGCATAAAAATCAGGATGCTTCCGGTCGTTTGGCGAGGTGGGCCATCCGGTTGCAAGATTTTGAGTATGAAATTGTTCATAAAAGCGGCAAGAAACATCTCGATGCCGACAGTTTATCTCGAAACTCCGTATCAAACCCTAATAAAAGCGACGAGGACAGCACTGACATTACCATGTTAATTATAAACATTGACGACATAGCAAAACTCCAAAGAAATTACACAAAGTTGAACGACATTATGTCCGCGTTAGAATACCCGACTAATGCTGACACAAATTTATTGAAACGAACTCGAAGTTATTTGTTAAACACCGTGTAGCAGAAACTTTTGTCGAACCCACCGTCGAATGTTTGACTCAAATGTCAAGCGTTGGAGCCAATGTTCGGCGCATCGTGTAGCGCCTGCTTTAGATGGAAAAACAATTTATCAATCTTTCCATGCATAAAACTGCCTCAACTTCCCCTAATATCTATAAGTAGACACTTAATCGTCAGCCTATGATCACCATAAAGCTTATAAAACTTGTAGGTCAACAATTTTAATTTGGAAAGAACTGGAGTAGTAGGTACAGTGTTGTAATGTAGCGATTGCTCCAACCTTCATCAAATACGTACACATACTTTTTTAAAGATTATATTCTCATTTTCAATCGATTATGCATGTTCTTAGCGTTTGTTTCCAAAACTTCATGAAACGTAAATTATTAGTCTAAAAATCCTACAAGCCCTCGAGTTTTTTGGACTATATCATTTGTAACTCGAAACAAACGAACATAAAGTACTTTCCTAACGAGCCTCTTACAGCTCCTTACCATTGTTGAAATGTCTTTCAAAGAAACTGGAGATAATGCAATTCACAGATATCACCAAATATAGATGAAGCGTTTCCCGTAAAGGTAGCTCCGAACAATGATCATTGTTGATGCGAAGTAACTCGATTAACGGAATAGTTTCCCTCAGATTTAAATAAAACTGCATTCAAATGGTTGTGGTGACTAACGTACAGCTTTTCTAGACAGAAGTATGGAATTTTATGCTCGAGTGGAGGTTTTGGAACAATCAAAAATAATGTTGTTTTCATTAAGGGATATTTTCTGTTTGAGTACAAGTTTAAACTCCATATGTTCTCTAATGGTGTTTTTTGTTTTGAAAATATGTTAATTAAAAAAATGAAAATGAAACACAAGCATGGTGCAGATTTTTGTGTTTTTCGAGTTTCATACAAAAGGTGTGAATTTCACTATAGAGGAGTTCTGATATTGACTGTTGTCGGCAGATTTTTGGCTAGGGATGTAAAACATTTTCTTTTGAATCAAATCTGTAGTCCCTTATGAATTATATAAACATCTCTTCAAATCATGGATACAAATAACACGTTTCATTCGAAGAAAATGAGTATGCAGTAACATATTCGTGTTAATGACATTTCCAATTTATATGCCATACCCTGAGTGTGAAACGGTTCAGTTGACTTTGAGGTTTGTCCAACTAGTAAGCTAGTTAAATTGTAGGTAGGTAGTTACTCAATAGTCGATATATATTGCTGACGAAACCTGATTTCCAAAGTATCATTTAGGAAAAAGCAGATCAACAGGTAGAGAAGGAAACAAGATTAACGAAGGAGTCGATAAAATCAGGGAGTGGCTGGAAATAATGCACCTTCCACACAAGCAGGCACCTCTAAGGAAATCTCTCCTATTTGCGAGAAGCCATATTTTCAGTAGTAATATCCCGACAAAATGCAGAATTTTCGAAAAATACTTTCGCCTTGCTGGCACGAAAACTGTGTTGCTTAGAAACACCACGAGAGTTTGTGGTAAACAAAAAAATTAATTTTGTTCTCAGAATTGATTTTTGAATCAACTCCGCAAATTGCTGATGGAAACGAATGGCCATAAATGTGTCGAACTAGTTATGTTTCGATTACGAATTTGATATTCAAAAGAGATTGTTCATTGCGTGATGTAACTGAAGAAGTTTCAAGCTCTATTACAATCCAATTTAAAATTACAATACAAGTGAAAGGTATTTTAGAGCTAATTGTATTTGTTCACGTCGGTATTACTGTTGATTTTGAAATGGATTGTTTGTAGTCGTTACTTGAACAATCCATTATTTAAATTGGCCTCATGAAGAGGGGCGATACTGTAATGCATAGACAAGAAATGCTAGAAAGTTGGCGAACTTTATAAAACAATAGGTTTCTAGATGGAGAGAGTTCACTAGATATACAGTAGTTCTCATAGGAATATGAACATATGAATAATAAAATACTTGAGCAACTGATAATTATTGTCCGGCCTTTCCAGGAACAATATTATTATTAACATTATTATTAGAGTAGTGTTAGGTACCTTCTCATAAAGGCATCATGCCATTTGATTCATATCGTTCGTATTCTTTATTGGCTATAAAAATATCGTGATCCATTTAAAAAAAAAGTTGGGATCCGCTTCCGGTATAACCGGAAGTCGCAGACAACCGAATATTTTTAACTAAATTGAGCTCCTTGGAGAACTCCCGTGTACAAATTTTCAGAAAATAAGTACTCCCAGTAGTTTACCATATACATGTTGGCGTATATATAATGCGCCGAATTGCAATAAAATTAACATTAACTCCGGTATGTTCTTGACAACATATGAAGTAGTTTTATGATTCAGGGTGATACTATACAATGAAGGCGGTAATCTTATATAAACCTATATTTGTCGGTGATATTAATCAGCTGAAAGCTTTTTAATCTGTTCATGCCATCAAGTAATGATCTATATTTGTTTTTAAAATTAATTTTATGGTTTCTCAGTTGGAAAAATTTTGTGAGCAAAAATTATTTTATAATTGATAAGTCAATGCTCTTTTTAAACTAAGAATATCTGATTTATCTGTTTTGTGTTTTATATATTGCAACTATTTATCATATGATTATACTATTTAATATTTGTGAATAGAATGGATAAGTACATTAATGACTTTCAAATTGAAATTGCTGAAACAAAAGTGCTGAATGATATAAATAGATTAAATGAAATATTAATATCAAAAACTTGAAAATTTTACATATAAATATTAGAGGAATTGGCAAAAATTTGGATGAGCTCAAACTATGGCTCCATGAAATAAATCATGACATTGAGATTATTGTTTTAACAGAGACCAGACGAATAGATGATAGTAGTGTACACAACATAATAGGGTATACATAGGAAACCTATATAAATCAAAATGATGGTGTCGCAATTTACATGAAGCAGCAAATTGAATACAAAAGCGAGGTGAAAATCATACAGAAAAAATATTTTAATATCATCAATTTACCGCTCTCCGCCCACCTCTGAATTAGAATTCGTTTTAGAATTAGGTGATTATTTAGGTAGACAAGAAAATAACGTACATACTGTACATATATTTATTGGCGATGTTAATATAAACATACTCAAGGAAACGGATGTATCAAATATGTACCTAACTATAATGAACAGTAAAGGCTTTTCACCATATATTAACAAACCAACTAGGGTTCAAGGAAAATCTAACACCTGTCTAGATCATTGTTTCATAAGAGACCTGAAGAATGTATTTAATTATACACCAATTATTTTCGAAACTGACATCACCAGATCATTTCCCCATCATAATTTCTATATGTTCAACTGAAAAAGAAGAAGTCAAATTACTTACCACAAAATACAAATATTTTGTTGATGAAAAGAAATTAATAAATAACGCTAAGATGGAAACATGGCTGAATATGTATTTGAACGATGATATAGACAAATGTACTAATATATTCATACAAATTGTTTCAAACCTGATCAACAGAAGTACGAACAAAGTTAAAATTAAACATAGTGAAGCAAGAAAAAATATCTGGATGACCAAAGGCCTTATGAAATCTGTCAGAGAGGAGGAAAAACTCTATAAATGCATGAAAAAAAAAAACACCCGAGAACATAAAAAAATATAATCAGTATAAAAGTAAATTTGGAAAAATTGTAGACCAAGCAAAAAAAGATTACTACGCGAAAGATTTACTACGAAATAGAACTAATGCATCAGCCCTATAGAAATCCGTTAAAGAAATTACTAGTACCAGCAGTCCTTGTGAGAACGTTAAATCTATAAAAAATGATAATGGTAGTTTGATTGAGAATGAGAAGGAAATAGCTAATATATTTGTTGATTTCTTCACAGATATTGTAGAAAAATTAGCAACAGAAAAAAAAGACACAAAAAAATATTTCATAAAAACAGACTATCCAAGTCATTTTTCCTAGAAGTTTCGGAACTAGAGGTTGAAAGGTGCATACTGACTCTGAAAAATCAAAAGGCACCAGGACCAGATGGCTTAAAATCTGAATATCTTAAAAATTTACGACATACAACTTTTTCTCAAAAATGTGCTCCTAAGAATTAATAAAAATAAGCATGAACTAGTCGAGATAAATCACAATTACCATACAAGGCATAAAACCACGTCAGTTCGTGTACCTACACCAGACAAAATTTTTATGAAGAAGTCCTATCTATACCTAGCACCTAAAATAAATATATAACATTATACCAACAATCATGAAAACAACACACTCGCCAGCTCAATTCAGTAAACATCTTAAAAATTGGCTGCTCTCTACTCCTCGTAATGAATTACATAAGATATTCGACACCCAATCAATCTGAAGAATATATATAAATATATTAATTAATGATAAACTATAGTCACTTACATCTATTCTGCCAATAACTCCTTATCATTTTCAGTTCAGTTCAGTGCTTTACATCTATGAATGTTACCAATATTTATTTTCCCTGTATTAAGTCATGTAACTCCTTATCAATGTTGTACCATACTTGTATTTCCATTCTTTTATTTCTTTTATTGTTTGTTTTGATATTATTATAGATAGTAAGTTATTAGCCACGCACAGGCTCGTCCTTCTGTGGTTTTTTCCATATCTATTCACAGTCTATTTGTATGTGTGTGTGAATAAATAAACTACTCAACACTAATTTCGTCGCATCCCAAAATTTTGACCCTATTAAAATCTGAATATCTTTTCTGTTCACTGTTCACTAGCCCAGTCTTTCAGCTATAATCTCGTCATTCTTCAAAATATAAGGTTCTTCGCATAAAATCGCTACAGGGTATTATCTGAAACAGCAAAATTTCTGAATTTTAGAAAGGATCCCAAATGAAAAAATATTTTTTTTTTCAAATTTGACAAAAGTGACATGAAGATGAACTCATTACCTCAAGATATTTTTCGAATTGTCTTATTATCTCTTTTGTTTACAGGGTGATATCAAAAAATTTACTTTTTGGTTTTGCAGTCATAACTTTTTTCATCGTCAACCGATTTTCAAAATCTCGATCTCATTTTGAAGATATAACTTTAGATGAAGAGATATGAAGATCGGAATGGACTCAAGATGAAGATTGAAGATCAAGGGTTTCCTCAAAGTTGACCTAAATCTGAAACACCCTCAAAATCCGGTTGTGAGGAGAGTTAAATGAAAATCAACTTGTTTTCGGAATGACCATCCATTCTGAATACGTCCAGATCTTTATTGCTTTCAGCAGTCAAGAATTGTGCGTGAAAAAATCCAATTTTAACGACAGGATTTTGAAAAAAAAATAATCAACCCATTGTTCTCCTGAAATGCATGGCCCGTAATCAAGGTAACAAGAATCACATTCAGTGACTGACAGGCTAGGTTAGACGTCAATTTTGATTCTTTTGTACAAAAAATTATCATATCGATGCCGCATCTAACGCGCGAACAGCTGGAACTGATTCCACGAATGACTGCACAAGGATTATCTACCCTTCAAATTGCCAATCTGCTTGGAACGACAGTTAGATCCGTCCAAAGGGCCCACGTCCGAGCTAACGCTGGGGATATTCAGTATCGACCTAGGGGGCCAAGAAGGGGAACAAGAAGAAGAACAACTCCCGCACAAGTCCGCCTTATTGGAAGATTGGTACGGCGGACTCGGACTTCAACCGCCCCCAAAATTCGTCGTGAATTGATCGATGCTACGGGAATTCAGGTTTCATGCCAGACAATGCGACGCCGGATCCACGATCTTGGATTATACGCAAGGAGACGAGCTGCCTGCCCCTTACTGAAACCTGTACATCGGAGCAGCAAGACGATTGTGGGGGGAAGAACATCAAAACTGGGGAATAGCAGAGTGGAATAGGTGTATGTTTACGGATGAGAGTAGGTTCAACTTGTTTCGAAAGGATGGTCGAGTGTTGGTTTGGAGAGGGAGGAATGAAAGATTTTTGGAAGAAAATATGGAGGCAAGGGTGGCTTTTGGAGGTTTAGGAGTGACTGTGTGGGGTGGAATATCGATGAATGGGAGGAGTGAATTGATGATTCTGAGAGGAGAGAGTATGAACGGTGAGAGGTGTAGAGATTTGTGTATGAGAGAAATCGTGATCCCTTACGCCGCAAATATCGGCAACAACTTTCTTCTCGTTGATGACAATGCGATACCGCATAGAGCTCACATTGTCAACGAGTTTTTGAGGGATCACGGTATTGAGCGAATGAACTGGCCGCCTTTCTCTCCGGATATGAATCCGATGGAACATGTCTGGAGTCGTATGAAATTAAAATTGAAAGAAAGGGAAGGGCGAATGGAAAATTTGGATGACTTGGTGAATGCGGTACAGCAAGAATGGACAGCTGTACCAGAGGAGTTCATTGAAAGTCTGATAGACAGCATGCCGGAAAGGGTCAATGAAGTAATTGCCAAAGGGGGAGGACCCACTAAATATAGAATATCATAAATATTTTTCAATTCTAATGTTATCCAAGTTATTTTCTCTTTGTTGTTGTTCAATAAAAACTTCAGTAAAACTTGTTTTCTTGTTCTTGCTAACTAACATGAATAATGCTTCACGATTCAGAAAAAAACCGCTATTGTGGAATGAGACTCAGCTGGTCAGGCTTGTCAGTCACTGAATGTGATTCTTGTAACCTTGGTTACGGGCCATGCATTTCAGGCGAACAATGTGTTGATTATTTTTTTTTTTCAAAATTCTGCCGTTATAATTGGGTTTTTCCACGCACATTTCTTGACTATTGAAAGCAAGAAAGATCGGGAAGTATTCAGAATGAATGATCATTTCGAAAACAAGTTGATTTTCATTTAAATCTCCTCCCAACCGAATTTTGAGGGTGTTTCAGATTTAGGTCACCTTTGAGGAAACCCTTGATCTCCAATCTTTATCTTGAGTCAATTCTGATCTTCATTTCTTCTCATCCAAAGTTTCAGCTTCAAAGTGAGCCTGAGATTTTGAAAATCGGTTGACAACGAAAAAAGTTATGACTGCAACACCAAAAAGTTAATTTTTGGAGATCACCCTGTAAACAAAAGAGATAATAAGGCAATTCGGAAAATCTTTTGAGGTGATGAGTTCATCTTCATGCCACTGTTGTCGAATTTGAAAAAAAAAATTCTTAATTCGGAATCCTTTTGAAGATTCTGAAATTTTGCACAGTTTCAGGTATTACCCTGTATCGATTTTATGCGACGGACCTTATGTTTTGAAGGAGTACCAGATTATAGCTGAAGGACTGGGCTAGCGAACAGTGTGAACAGAATTCAAATTGTTCAATGCAGAAAAAAGTTATTCAGATTTAAATAGGGTCAAAATTTTGGGGTGCGACGAAATTAGTGTTGAGTAGTTTATATTCATTATTATTATATCATAGAATATATATTATATCCATTTAAACGCACATTCACGAAACTTGATTCTTGCCAAATCGCCTCTATGACGAAGTGCCATTGGACAACTTCACATTTCCCACGTAAGTTTATTTCAAAATCTACCCTTGAACAGCATTAACACGTTGCATGTAGCACGCAGGAACTCGTGCAAATCTCGTAAACCTGCTCAAAATCTTATTCACAGAGTTTTCTCTCATTATCTATTTATAGGTTTTCATATTTCCGAAATCAGATTGGAACACGGAAAAAACGTTTATGAAACGCCGTTGGTAATTTTTCCGAAGCAATTGTATATTTGCAGAGGAAGAACAATCATATTCGAACCAAACGAGTAGTTGAAATAATTGACAGACAAATTAATGCATGTTCTGAATCGAAGTGAGCAAAACATGTACTACCGCAGTCGTCGGAATTTTACAAGTATTCAGAAGGGCATTCGATTGATTACCACCGAAAAATTTTTCAAACATAACTAAAGCTATCGATTAGATTTCGTAGTTACAGTTCGATTATTTTATCTTTACACATGCGTCATTATTTTATGATCGAAGAAATCACACACCCTCTATCGGACGTCTCTTTCTATCAACCGCTATGAGCGAATCAAAATTCGTTAACATTTGTCTTCTAAGCTAAGAATTATGGTATTGTGATGATCGATTAAAACTCAAAACAGTGAAAAGAGATAGCCATAAAACCGACAGTGTTTTACATTTCAACCAAACATTGTATTGACTAGCGTAGTACCATCAATTGCGTCATTGTTTTCTGTCATTGGGGTATTGTTTGTCGCCAGTTTTACTTTGTTTTGCAGTTGAATATATTATAAAAACAGTTATTTTCAAAGCTAAACGTCTCTTGGAATCATTACTTCCAAAGTAAGTACAATACATGTGTTTTATTTACAAATACTCTTTAAAATTTCCAACCTCACAATTGACATTTGTGGCTATAATTCCATACTGCCGGGATATTCACACAACAGTTATTTATAGTGTGAAGACTCTAATGAGAGAAAAAAACATTACCATGTTTGAATGGAAACGAATTTTTTGATATCAAAGTATGCAAAGGTTTTGGATATATTGCACTCCAACCTAGTTTCCGAAACAACTTTTTTCATTAACTGTTACATCTACCGAAATTGCATTAATGTGTCAAACGGCTACGGAGGTATGGGTAAAACAACTTCCTTATATGAGTGTGACTGAAATTAGAATACAGTAGGGAGGTCATAAGTTTCTAATAAACTCACTGGGCAAATGAGGAAATTCCATGAACATATTGTAACGATTTCGTGACCAGCCTCGAGACCAGCCCTGATCATCTCATTACGCATTCACTTCATCAAGTTGCACCCCAAGTGTCAACATTCCTGAGCTCGCAAACACTTGAGTCACGCGTGGAAGAAACGCGAACTTTCTAACCGAAGTTTCTAGGGACATCTAAGAAGTCGCCGGATAGACTCGATTGATCGAGAACTGTAAATGCGAGTATATAAACCGCTGGATAGCAGATGGCAGAGAAGTCATAGACAGTCACAGCGAGTTGCAGATATAGTTCCAGAGTTCGCAGACAAACAGCGACAGTAGAAATAAATTTAAAGTTAGCGAAGTCAATGTTTTAGTGAATAATTGTTTAAGTAATGTTTAAATAAATTAGAAAAATTAGTTTAGTGCAGTTTTACTACAATATCTTTGCGTTCATGTTTCATTATCCTATCAAATCTGATATGTCACTGGATTTGTAATAATTGTAATATACCGTGTACTAGGAATCGCACGTTAAAAGGTAAGACTTCGTTAATCCTTGGCTCACTTATTTTTCAATATTTTTGAGGTCTTGTAAAGAAATTTATCAGCTGAACTTGTAGATCTTACAACTTTTGCATATAATGTTTTTTTTACAAGAGGTATACTTTTGCCAAAAATCTTATAAAACCATTCCACTTCTACAATACCAAAATAGTAAAATTTCCAACTATCCACCACTAGGAATATTTTTGATTTTTGGCATCTGAGAAACGGCTCGGCACTAGTCTATTTGTCTACGATTTCTGCCCCATCAGAGAGAGGTAGTTTGATGTAGGGATCTTAGAATCCCTTCAATATGAACAACACTATTTAATAGACTGCGCCAAGTTTTGCATTTTTCCTCTTTTCGGACGCTAATCGTTTGGCCCGGAGTAGAATATCAATATACTTCGGTAGTCAATTAGTTTTTATTTGCATAGCTCAAACATTATTAGAATATTGCGACAAGATCAATATGTATATCTAGACGACATTTTATTAACTATTTGCGCTCAGCAAATATTTTGTTATTGTTCAAAATATTTCTACTTGGGTTATTGGCTATCTGTAATGAAAAATGTGGAGATGAGAAGTAGCCTGATAAAATTTTAAAAGCTGTTATAACTCAAATTTCTATTTTCAAATATTAATATGCATTTTTATTAAGTTTTTTTAAAAGCTGCTTGGACGTCTTTTGTTTATGGCTCCAAACGTTTTGACTGCAATTGCGGCAGTCACCTTCAGTGGCGGTCGAAGTACTCTTCTTACCGTATGGAAATTCAGTTTCAGTTGTTACGAATATTGACATGCAATTGCGGAGAGTGAGACGCTCCTATAGAGCGACATAAGGATAAGTCAATGCATGCAGGTTGCGAAAAAGACCGTGATTGGCTAAAAATGAAGGAAGGAAAATTTGAAAGGATGGATACCGAGGAGAAAAAGAGTGTTTGAGATAGTTGAGAAAAAAAATTGAGAAAAGGAGATATGTTCAAATAAAACTACAAGAAATAAGAAGAACAAGCAAATTATCAATACAGTCCAAGTAGAAACGAATTTAAAGAAGAAACACGCTGGAAGAGCAATATCATTTTGAATAACGACCTTATAAAATATAACTTCAACAAAATGTGAGAGAAAAGCAGCTACAAAGATATTTGTGAACCATTTTCGTCAAATCTGTGACAATCAACTTTAGAACCTCCATTTTCATCAATTTAGAATACCAAATAGAAATTCTAAGTAGATTATCCAATTTTATTTCAAAATTTATCAAGAAACTTCGTTTACCACAGGCATTTTCCGAATAAAGACATGCGTATTGAATAATTTCAACAGCAAAAACTATTTTCAGTGGTCAAGAGACAAACTTCTATATAGAATTATTTAAAAAATAGGAAACATAGTGTAATCGGAGTTAATATGGCGAAATTTTAAACTCTCAATAAAAGAAGTAGGAAATTATATACTTAGAATAATTCATAATTTCTGATTTTCAAGCTATCTATTTCATTTTGTACCTGTTTTTAAAATTTGATATCATTTATCATATACAATATTTATTAAAAACAATTTGACCATTTGAATTCCACATTTATTCGAAAAACCACATATACAAGGTATCATTCGTCTATCTGAATCCAACTGAGAGGAGTCCTATGTTCGACGTCGACGCAGCTGACTGAGCTAAAAATGTGAAAAGAGCATATAGAGAGAGAGAAAAAATATGAAGAAAAGAACAGGTGAAGATTTGTTTTGGCTAGAACTACACTTTGAAAAAAAAATAAATAAAAATGTATTTCATTCACTCGATCACATAATATAACAATATATAAATAAATGGACTGTGTTCAATTTCTTTTCGTGGTTCTTTCTGTAGTTTTTCTCTCCGTGATATATCTTTATCATTTAAGATTTGAGTTTTTTTTCTCGCCCCTCCCACTGTTACACCTCTTGCATTCTTGTGTCTTGAATGTCTTGATTCCTAGAGAGATGTTCGAAAGTATAGCTAACGCCTCCAATGAAAAGTTTGTCAACTCTAATAGTCGTTTTTTCCGGATCGTTTTCCTCTGTTTGAGAATTGTATCAGAAATTTGTTTATTTTCTGGTCTTCCTCGCCTGAATCATGTGGTTGTTTGTCTACTGAATTTGGTATTGCTGATGAGGTGACGATCAATTTTCTCGTATCCAAATATCGGTTCATCATTTTCACAATTTTTCAGGAAATTGTGTGTGTTACTGTGTGGAACACACCTTGAAATTTTCGTCATTTTTCACAAAGGACTTCTTAAATTTTTCATTGTTATAAAAAGAACGACAGATTCCACGTGTAGAATTCTTGAACACTATGAATATAGCTTTCATGTAATCAACGATTTCTCTCCAACGACAAAATGTTATTTGTTAAACCATAATAAAAAAGAGCAGCACCACCTCGCAACTCTCGTTCCAACGCTTTGAGAAATCATACTTCCAAAGCAGTTGCACGGAAATGTATTTCGTTATTTTTCTGACAGTTTGAATAAAATTTGCACCGCCGAAGGAAAGAAACCGTCAGATCGAAAACGAAAGGAAATTCCTCAGGGCGACATTTCGTATCTACATTAATGCTGTTCGAAAAACTTCTCTATCATCACATACATGATATATAGCTTACTCAAATACCAAAATACGAAAAAGAAAATTTATGAGTTGCCTGCCTATAAGGAAGGGTAAAGAAAATAGGAAAAAGTTTTTTAATATGAACGAAATATATATACCCATTTACAAACGGAGGAACTAATCGTTTATTTGTTTTTGCATGGTTTATTCAGGAATATAAAGACGATTCCAGGGTTTTAAATCGTACGAAATGGTCTTTTGAAACGGTTATTGGATACACAAACGTAATAGAAGGCTGTTAATGTTTTTTGTAGTAAGGAGTTTGGACAGTACTTTCAGAATCAGTTGTTCTGGAGGTATTGAACTGAATTATCCACCTTATTGATCATATATAATGTTTCCCCTCTGCCACACTCAGATGAAGATAACTTGGTTATCGAAATTTGCCTCTATGAATATACATACCGGGTGGTCCACTTAAGACTATCCACCCTCAATAACTCACAGAAAAATTATTTTACAGAAAATCGCCAAGACACGTCGATTTTTGTTTGGAGGGGGACACCATGTGACGTGAAGTAGGTATTTGAAACTTCAACCCCCTACTCCCCAGAGCAACCCGCTCTATAATTTTTGGAAAAGTTTGGGATAGCCATTCTCGCACCTGTAATGAGAAATAAGGTGGTGTCCCATCTTGCTGAAAATAAATGTTATCTGCCAATAGATTTGGATTACCATCATCATCAAGGTCCGTGTTAACAGTATCCGAAATAAGTGGTTCAATCTGATTCTGTGGCATATCCAAATAAACCGCACCATTTAAATCACCTTGGAAAAATATTGGGCCAATGATTTTATTACCCAAAATCCCTGCCCACACATTCAACTTTTGGGGCCATTGTGTGTGCTCCTCTCTAAGTAGGTGGGGGTTGTTCTGACTCCAATAGCGAGAGTTGTGTCTGTTCCCTAAACCGTTCAAAAAAATTAACACTCATCACTGAAGCAAATATGCTTAATGAATCCGTACTTCCTCTGTATCATTCTTGTCACATTTTCGCAAAATTCAGATCGTCTGTCGTAGTCATCCTCATTCAGTTCATGG
Organism: Chrysolina americana; assembly: GCA_958502065.1. Classification (NCBI taxonomy): domain Eukaryota; kingdom Metazoa; phylum Arthropoda; class Insecta; order Coleoptera; family Chrysomelidae; genus Chrysolina; species Chrysolina americana. The sequence goes on along the minus strand of OY293415.1, from coordinate 33,402,693 downwards.
TGAAGATGCAACTTATACGGATGAAATTTGTGCAATTTTAGCACCCTCATCATGGAAGTTCTCGATATGCCTGTTATGCTACTTAGTTGCCGTGTAGACAAAGTTGGGTCAACTGCAACTTGTCCTAAAACTCCTATTTGAAGATAAGTATACCTATCGAGAATGATCAAAAACTAGCAAAACCTTTTCTAATAACCATTTTTCCTAAAATACTCACTTGTGAGTAACGTTTCTGTTTTCGTGTCTCTCATTGAAGATCCGAGCTGTTGCTCGTGCACACTCATTTTGAGCAGCAAAACTAAAAATGATTTCAATTTCTCGTCTTTTGTGTAAACCATCGCGATACAAGTAGAATTGTTGAAAGACGTCACGTTTCGATTCTACACTATCACCATTTCACAAACAATGGTTCTCAGAGATTAGTATTTCTTCTTTGGCAATCATATTGACAACAAAAAACTAAAACGTGTACTCGGTGAGCAAATATCATAAGATAATCGGTGGATAATTACGACTGAACTCTACTACTGTCTGGAAGACAATAATGGAGATCATTTTGAACATTTGAACTCGAATATCTCGAGAACGCCTCATTCCAATTGAGAAAATTTTACACTGATATAGTCAGAATGGTACGACCCTCATTCCCTATTACAATTATAAAGGGGGTTGCTCTGGGGAGTAGGGGGTTGAAGTTTCAAATTTTCAAATACCTACTTCACGTCACATGGTGTCCCCCTCCAAACAAAAATAGACGTATCTCGGCGATTTTTTGTAAAATCAATTTTCGGGGAAATATTGAGGGTGGATAGTCTTAAGTGGACCCCCCGGTATAAGAAAATCGGAGATTTTCCTGGTGGCAATTAGCTAAATATATGGTAAGACTTGGATGCTTAGATACATAGGAAATAAATGTGCCTAGTGTCTGAAGAACAAGTTCAACCAAATACAGTTTGGCATTTTCCTGGCCTAATGGCATTGATGAAAGTCCTGTTGGACCCTAACACCTTCCAGCTCAATATACTAATGAGAACTATTCAGTGGAACGTGGAGGAATGAAATGCTGAAGCACATTCTCTTGGACTAAGTAGTAAGCAAATGAAATTTTTTGTCTATTCTATGTGTTGGCAAATGCTTCATTAAGAGTTTCAACATTTGCTTTATTTTTTTCTCTATAGTTCTTTCAGGTTTTGCGAAATTAAGATCAAATTTGAAATGTAGGTTACGTTTCAAGCCTTACATCATCCAGCAAGCCAAGTGAATGTGAGAATCTACAGGGAGACATTTTTTCAGGGACCAAGCCCATTTTTGCACCATAAACATCTCTCTCCACTGTAACCTGCAAATATGCACCGCATTTTTTCTGGCTATCAAATCTATGTAAGCATAGAAATATAACTATTCCGTACAGTATTGAAACACCTATTTAACATTGGAAATTTTCGGAAAATAAAAAATATTCCTGGTTCATCTGTGTCTTCACCTGTACCTACCAGAGAAGCAACGATGTCTTGTAGTCTAGTATAATTAATGGTAATTACCATATAATCAATCGTTTAATCCAAGCCCGCTTATTTATTTGGAAAAACATTCCCAATCAGCTTTTGCCTTTGGCAAATGGTGACCTAATCATCATCCTCCACCCCAAATAAAATTCCCGATCAGCAGACATTAAGTAATCAATGGTGCGTTATTTCCAGCGGTTGAAGTATTGGACGCAATTAAAAATTCAATCAACTGAAACTGTTCGCCATTGTACGACAGTATACAGCAATTTCTTTTCGATATTCAAATGATAATATACTTCGACGACAGGGTAGCTTTCTGAATATATAATCATCAATATCATCATAATCATCCTGGATTATGTCGTAAAAATAGTTATGATCCCATCAGGTACGGAAAGAGTATATTTTCCGCATGCGACTACCATTATCCAAACGACACAAAGTTTTTTTTTAACAAGCGCATTAAAAAATATTTTGTTGGGTCTTTGAAGAAATTTTCGTGCGTGGTAAATTTTTTCTTGCACGAATTACCGTACGGAAATAGTTATTATCATTACAAGTACGGGAAGAGTATCTTTCCGTTTGAGTTAGGATCAATTTTTTTTTACAAGCGCATTGAAACATCTGATGTAGCACTCTTGAAAAAACTCTAAAGTCATATTTTCAGTTTTTCATCAAAAGTTTTCTTAATGTCACTTCTTATGAATCTGGAATTTGCATAAAGTTAAGTTACTTGTCAAGAAATGCAGTTTTATCCTTACCCGATCCTTCAAATTCCATTCCATTAGCTGCGAGCGAGAAACTGGGTTTTTCGAAAGAAATTATTCTTAGTTTGAAAAATTTGGGTAAAATCTCCTTACAGACAAGTGAATATAGATCAAGTTTGATTTGATTTGAATGATTGAATTCGTATTCCTTTTTATTTGAATTTTTATTTGAATTTTTATTTATTGACATTTCATACATCAAAAACAGGGCAACGGAGAGTTCTTGATAATGCCAATAACTTCAATACAGGGGGTCGGATCACATTGAAAATAAGATTAATCGCGCCCACCTTGAAAGGTACTGCTATCAACATAAACAGTTTCATACAAATTGTATGAATCACAAATTTTCTGCCTTACGTTCTATAGCAAAAACGTCGTTTTACTTTTTTGTAGATCGTGAAATTCCCTACGAATTTGTTGCCTCAAACATGTTTGTGTGTCAATTTGTTACCGAGATATGGCGCTTCGAAGAATAGGTAATTTTTCATATTTCACCACAAAATGCAGAATTCCACCCTATTTCTTCTGTTATACAAGAATTATGATGAAATGTAGTTGCTATTATAATTCCTACTTGAAATCACCAACTTTAGATAACCCCCACCCCTGCTTGCCCACTAGGTGTCAAGTCGTTCCTCCCAAGGACAAGAGAGTGTCGGGCCGAGGGGAGTGGGTGATCAGCTACAGCAGTAAAAAGCTGGAAAACAATAGATGTTAGAACACTGCTCCTGTGGAACTGCGGAATACAAACGATGAGCCAATATTCAACATAGAAGGCTGAAATTTGTCTATTCTACCTGCGCTACCTAGACCTATTTGTTTTCGATTTTTGAGGTCATATTAGATCACTTTTCATTTTATTCTTTCAACATGACTCTATTATTCATTGATTCCAAGAAGATGTGGACATACTTATTCTGTTGACAGCATTAGCTACGTCCACAAAAAACATCTACCTTCAAAAAAGTGGAAGAGGCAGTGATCCTCTACTCGCCAAGTTCCTGTTCCTTTCCTCCCAAGGACATACTTTTCCTTCACGCAGTGAGTGGTTGTGATACCACTTCAGCACCGTTTCTCACACCAAACGCTACTCCTCAGTAGATCAGCGACGCTGGAGAAAAGTTCCTGGTAGCAGTTTATGGAGGCAACATTGACAGAGACAATCTCGACGACCTAAGGTACCAATTATTTACACGATCAGTGACGAAAGCTAAATTACAACTAGCCCGCCTACCACCAACAAGGGACGCTGCCAAGTACCACTCCTTCCGTACTTACCAGCAAGTACAGGCATGGCTGGGCAATGATCTCCTCCCATCAGTATGGGGCTGGAGCCTAACCACACGAGGGGTACTACCAATCCCCACAACCAGAAATGCTGCGCCGGATGACATCCTCCATATTGTTTCCTGCAAGTGCAGCAGAAGCTGTAGCAGCGGAGCTTGCGGCTGCAAGAAAGCAGGTCTCCGATGCTCAGCAATGTGCAAGCATTACACAGGCCACTCCTGCGAAAACGCCCCCGCAACTGATTTGATCGAGGAAAACTCACCAGAAATATTAGACGAAAACGACATCATTGACAGCCTTATCGCTCAGGAGGACGACGAGCTGTTACGAGTAGAACCTGCGGCTAAGAAATCTCGGCAGGAAATGTAATAAGTACAAATGAGTACCTACCCACTATGATTAGCTATAATATATAACTTAATATTGTTAATTACATTATTTTTTTCACGAAAGGACTACGTCTTTTTTTCTTCCTGTCCTGGGATAATTATGTAGGGGAACGGGGGGATATCGACCCGAAAAGTAACTGATATCAATACCAAAATGATGTAAATAGCTATGGTTGGCTTTCATCAGAAAGTTAGCTTTTGAGAATTGGGGTTGGGTGGGGAAAGGAGGAGTGGGGTGTCCAAAGTTGGTGACTTCAACTAAGAACCATAATTACTACAACATTTCATCATAATTCGGGTATAACAGATGAAATAAGCTGGAATTTTGCATTTTTTGTCATTTCTTAGCAAATTTTGAAACATGACCTTTTTGTTGACGTGCCATATCTCGGTAGCGAATTCACATACAAACATGTTTCTTCAGTCAAAATTGTATGAAATTTTATGCTCTACAAAAAAGTATGGATATGTTTTTTCCGTAGTTCGTAAGAGAAAAAAGTAATCGAGGAAAAACTTGAGAAAATGTTGATTAACCTCCTGAAGTTTCATTAACTTCCGACCTTTTTCCACCTAACCCCACTTTTTTCAACCTGTCAACTGAACTATAAATTCGATGCGCTGCAACGTATTCAAAGTAGCTGCTTACGCTTTTCCTCCAGAGTTCGCAAAGTTGATAATATCATATCCTCAGTATGGAGGGAATATATGTAACATAATAGGAAGCCTGATTATTTATAGAACAAACTCAAATCTTCTTCGAATATTGAATTTCACAGGTAGTTTATCATATGAAGTTTCAAAACTTCGCAACAAACTTTCAAGTAAATAAGGGTTTTTCAAAGGGAAAAATAAAAAAAGATTGAAATCGCTTGTAGTTGGTTAGTTTTCATACAGAGATGGCTCACCCTACTGTTATTTTTCAATTTAATTCGATACTCATCAAATACATAACTTTATTCTGACATTTGTCTCCAAAATTGTTACCAAAGGTATCTCCCCGGTTACGGGTGAATATTTCAGAAATGAGCTTAACTTCAACTTTAATATACAACATCTCTTCCTTCTCAAATAAGCTGATTGCTAAAAGGAAACAGAACAGAATATAATACTTGATAACCATTCGACCTACAGAACTGTCGATATTCTTGACTATAGAATGGCGGACTGTTATCTGATATAATAGATTCTGGCAAACCGAAAATCGCGAATGAATTTCTCAACTTCTCAATTTTTTTTACCAGAAGAATCGACAAGTAGCAAAAATTGTGTTCGCTCAATGTTGAAAAGAGTATCCTGCTCCAATTAAAAATACTCCCTTGTTTTTAGTGGAATAGGTATATCTGGCATGCCTCACATTGAAGAACTTTTTCTTCCATTTGTTCATCCAATCCAGGCCACCAAATATTATTTCTGGCACGCATTTTCATGCGAACCATACCAGGATGTTGATCATGTAACAAAGTAATAGCTGCAGATTGTAAGGACTCAGGAATAACTACACCATCCATTACCAATTCAACTTTTCTGCCACTTGATTTTTTATCGAGTACGGCACTGTATATGGTTTATGAAAAATAAAATCACTGTTTTCTTCAACTACCAAGTTAGCTGTGAACCCAATAATATGTTGACTTCTGTCAGCTGAAAACACATTTGGAAATTCTGATTTCAATTCCTGTATCATTAAGTCCTTATTTCTGACCCCAACTGAATTCATAATAATAGAAGCAGGAGAGGAGGGACTAGGAAAAATATTTCTCCAACATTCTTATAACTTGTCGAACCCCCTAGTAATAGAAAAAATTCTTCAATTTTCTTGCTTCAAACATGGGAAGTTTACTGTGTCAATGTCCAACCTGAACCTGTACAGAAATTTCTCCCCAGACACAGTTCTCACCTGAACCCACTGGACTCAATGACAAATTACTCAATTCCTTAATAAAAATTGATTCAGAAATCGAACAAAGAAGTACTTGCACCTGTGTCTGCCTTCAACTGCATATTCTCACCTTCAATATCTGAATTGACTATTAGTAGTGCTGACCTGATACTATTTACAATATGAATTAATATAAATTTTATTTTCTTCCGAATTATCCAACTGGGAATGGTCTTCAGGTTCCTGTACCATGTAAACCTTTGTATTCTTGCAAACTTTTTTAGTATGTCCAATTCTTTCACAAATAATACATTTCCAATCCTTTACCACACATGCCCGCGAATCGTGGAGTATTCAACACCGGAAACATCTCCTACCTTGTTGATGAGTAGCAAATTTTTGTTCTTCTTTTACATCTCGTTCACTAGATTGTTTCGGAAAATTGAACTGCCTCGGAATCGACATTTTGCCTATTGGTAAGCGTGGTTGCATGACTTAATTATGCTTTTCACTTCTAGGCTAACGTACATGTTTTCTCAAATGTTGCATCAGATGTCAATCCTGATACTAGACGGTCACTACTTTTAGGAAATCTCCAAAGTTACACTTCTTTGATTGACGACTGGTTTATTTTATGGAAATACATGTTCACTAAGGATACACTAAAAACAATTTTGTCTATTTTCCACGATAATTTTAAATTTGTTGACAATTTTCAAAATGGTGTAATAACCGAAACTAGTCAACAAATATAAAATTATCGTGGAAAATAGACAAAATTGTATTTAGTGTATCCTTAGTGTCCAAAGTTACAAAATTTTTACATTTTCTATCTCACTATGAAATCACCTATGTATACCCACTCTTCCTGTCGAAGATTACTGAATTTGAAACGTTCCATAATTTCAGACTTTCTTGGAGAAAAGTGGTCTTTCAAGAATTGAAAAAGCTGTTTGTAAGAATTGTTTTTGGGAGATTCTAGTCACTAGTTCACGTAAAATGATATATGTTTCGGACCCCATTAGCGTAATGAAAAGTCCTACTTTCATTTTATCGTGCTTGATTGAATTTACTAGAAATAGTTCCACTCGCTCCAGGTATAACTCAAAATTACCATTTTTCATATTTAATGGTTCTACTGAACCGATTAGACCCATTTTCACAGTATCCTCGTCGCCAAATTGTAATATTTCAATTAAGTTCAATACTCATCAAATAAATGACTTTATTCCGAAATTCGTATCAGAAATTATTACCAAAAGTATGTTTCCCTTTACGGGTGAATATTTTAGAAATGCTTACAGTTCAGGTCGTTTCGCCCTTGCTAATTTTTAAATTATCGAAGGTTTCCTTCAACTTTGATATACAACACCTACCTAGTTTGCGACAAAAATCACAAAAATATTAGAGCAGGTTTGTATATTTTGTAAACAAACTTTGTGTTCAATTAGTATATTAAGATCATTGATTATATTTTTCTCATTTGAATCATTCCTAGAGAATGTATTGTCAAGGTTGAGTTCAAAAATAGCGAAGGCTGACACTCCGTCTATTCACTATGAATTTATTAAATGTACTCGTTATATTGTTACTATTTATTTTTATTAAGTACCGCTTTTCATCTTTTACTTTCTTCACCTCACGGCATATATTAACACTAAAAAACTAACTGGTTTGTTCCATATGACAAATAAATAAAGAGACCGTCAAGATTGTCACTCATTTTCCTGTTTAAAATTCTTTGGTACAGCGCTATAAAACGCTAAATGTTGCAGTTTGAATAACAAAATGATATTGCACTTTCATCCTTTTCATATCGGCATCGCATTTGCACTTAGCATCCTGTAGCAATGAACTCGCATCTAGAAACTCTATTCGTTCACATTGCAATGTTTGGATTCTCTTGAAGTTTCGCTGTCAAACGATTTTTCTGAAATCCTCAAAACTGACATCTGATGGTTTACAACGATTGACATCAATGCGTTCGAAGTTACTGATAGTTGAGCATGTCGAAGCAATATTTTCTAGAGAATCTATCAACCCTATGATACCTAATTCATTCATCGCATACATTCAAATTTCGACAGCCATCATCCCAATTCATTAACAAAGGACCATCCCATACATTTCCCAGGGGTTAAAGTTCGTGGTGGCTGGATGCAAGTTTCAACATACAACGTCGCATTCTTCGCGTCTTGAATCTCTGTAGGTGTTTATCTTATCATGCACATCACATCTTCAACCACTGTTATCCCCAGTATACATTATACAAAATGTTCGTACTTTCTCGAGGCAGTCAAATTATACCAGACGGGATTCTGTTATCCGAAACGCCTAACAGAAATTACAATGTCGGTGAATGCTCCTAGCTGCCGTAATAAGGGTATTTTGCAAGGTTCCGTGTTCTCATTTTGACGTATAGTTTCATTATTCACAGCCGTCTAGTTCTGCATACATCATGGAACTGGAACTACGGCTCCAGGTACGATGATGGACTTGATTACGTGCAGTGCTTTTCTTTTGTTTTCTGGTCGTTATTATCCTTATCGTAGTTATCGGCGGAATAAGTGTGGAGAAGAAAATTCAATGCTTGGTTCATTGAATAGGACTTTAAGATGGATTGTTGATGTAAACATGGCCGAATAATATCGGATATTAAAAAAGGCTTCGTATAAACGCTCAGCTTACGTTCTGATTGTTACATCATCTATGATATTCTATACAGGGTGTTCCAAATTAAGTCGGCATCATTGCCAACTCCGATATTATTGATGCTACGAATTCGATTAAATGGGAAAACTAATAGCATTTTTAATGGCCTTCTCGATGCCGAAAACAAAAAAAATTGACAGTCCCGTATTCAGAATATTTGATAAAATGATATTTCTTTCAATGGAACACCCTACATTTTTTCATGCATTTGGATTCGTAATAACATTCTCAACAACAAAGCTCAAATAACCTTTTTTCCTAAAGTGGAAAATGAGCGACTTATGTGGAAATATTTCTTTCTTTCACTAGTACAAAAAATGTCTTTGTTTTGGCGAATAAAACCTCATGATTGTCCAAACACCCAATTTTGGTACTTATACGAATGACAATATTTTGTTACTAATAGCACAATAAGACAGTAAATGGAAAAAATGCGCTGGGATGTGAACTCGTGAAACCCGTAATCATCATGACACCACTGAGCTATTTGGTATTGATCTCAGATCAAGAAGTAAACCCTAGATAGGCCCGATGCCAAAAATACAAACAAAGTTGTGAGCCGAAGATAACTCAAGCGGAGACTGTTATGTTTTGGGTTTCTGGCGGTCGATCCAAAACAAAACACCTCTTGCACAGTGCCGTGCTTTTTTAAGGGCATTAACATTATTTATTTTCGTGAGAACAAGTGGATTGACAGTTTTGTCTGAAAATTCAAAATCGATATCTAGGAAAGTTTATAGAGCTCAGAAGAATTTTCGTTGGAATTTTTTGATTTAAATAACGATCAAATTCTCTCATCAATATATAGGTCATTCAAAATTACGGTCGATTTTTTATGATTTGCGATCCTAATAATAGGTAAACTCCAAAAACAATCGTGTACCCATTTGATGCGATTGATGAAAAAATTATAGAGGACAAGGTTTAATTTTTATAGTCTGATTCAGTTTGAAATTGGCGTGAGGGGATTTGAGGGTCAGAAATGGTTGCTTTTATTCATAATCAGAGGACTCAAAGTGGTGGAAAATTTTTTGTGATAAGAAGTTTTGTGATTTATGATACTATTCTATCCATAATTGGAATCTAGTGGTTTTCGGAAATCAGAAATGAAGCATTTATGGTCTAAATTAAATAATTCAAAAAAGCTAATAACAAGTTTCTGACTGGGAATTTTATGCTGTGCAGATCATCATTCTTTAATGAAGCACTAGAATGACTTGAATAAATATCAGTTAAGAAACCGTTTTTCAACAGATATTATAAAGTACATGAAAATATAACACAGCCACAACAACATAACTTGTAAAATAATTCGATTATATTATTCCTGACGAAAAAATTACTAAAACGCTAGTTTCATAGGCCAATTTTCATCATAAATAAAAAAAGTTTGCGTTTTTTCCTGAATGTGCACCAATAAAAAACTATACCGTTACAAACAGTTGAGAAAAAATATATTTATTTACTATACATTGCATCATTACTTGATTAAAATTTACGAATTTCCTATTGTAATTTTGGATTTCAATATTTTTTCATATGTTGCTGTGATTCCATATTTGAGGTCATGTGTTTCAAGAATTCAAGTATTTTTTCCAATATATGTTTTTTGAGAGCTACAATAAATCATAACGGAACAGGCCAACTCATTTTACACCTACACTCTTCAGTGTATTTCATATCCTTGGAATTATCCCTTTTATGAGAACTATTTGGTGAAATTCATTAACTGTCTACATATCAGGTTTCAACTTAAACAAAATCTCTCTTGAGCAATTAATCTTTCTGAGAAATATGTAACTGACAAGTTTCTGTATCATGAAATGTTCACCTTATTTCTTTGAGGTAAATAAGAAATACCTACCTACTAAATAATTTTTCTCTACAAGTAAAATTGATAAACAAAGCTACTTTTTAAGGGGAATGAATTTCTTACCCTCCTACACTTCCTGGAGTCGCTTAATTTTTTAGATATATGGTGGACTCATGCAGCATCAAGTAACAATTATTAAATAAAAAGTATCAGTTAACAATTATCACTTTACTTAAGTGAGGAAAAACAAACATTAATGTATACCAAAACACTATTAACAAAATTTTCATTTCATTTTGTGAAAACTGTGTTGGAAAAAGCATATGATTCAGCTTGTCTCTGTCTTTGCCATGTTACCAGTTTACTCAGGCCCAAAATCACCTCTCAACTGCTTGTACATCAGGAATGGCTTCTGGTCTCAACAGTGTTCTTCCTTACGGCTTTTTAATGATCTGACCGGTGGGAACATGAACAGAACATAGGTAAAGTTTATCCAATCTCAGTTGAATTTGACTTTGAGTATATTTTACGTGTAACCATTCAAAGCGTGGATAGCAATCAGTAATGCGCTGACCGCCTGTAGCATAAATTACCGTAATCACCCCTTAATATTTTTATTGCTGTCCGAAGCCTGGCGAAATCATTTGAGGTGTTAATCCGGTTTTACAGCTCATTCAACTGAGATTGGATAAACTTTATGTACAAATATTTCTTGAAGTTCAAAGGATCTTTGAGAACATCACACCATATTTGCAATTTCTTGTCAGTAGGAAACTTATGTATGAATGAATTATTCTTTATTAGTACCTATTCCACTTCCATATTATATTTGAAGAATACGTTTAAATTCTACATCCGACACGCCACTGTTAGCTCACCTGTGAAATGTTTGTTGACTATCGTTCGTTTTGTAAACAAAGCAGTATTTCGACATTGTATCTCACTAAACCACTGCACTACTATTAAAAGTATCCCAAATCTCACGTAAAATTGTTTATGCACGTCAAAAAACCACGAAAACTGTTGGAAACCCAAAGGAAATTTCTAATCAAAACAATAAGAAAATACGTCAACCCAATGGCGACCGATGCAACAAGCAGTGTTGCCAAGAGTGAGATAATTCTGGTAACCGCCTGAAATTTTCAGAGTGCCTACTATTTTATCAGTTGAAAACGACATATATCTTTTGAGAGAAGATTTTTTTCCAACTTTTTGGAAAAGAATATTTCTCTAGCACGCCTAGACGAATACACCGGGATACAAAATTAGATTTTTCATTGATCAATTAGACAACAGAGGGTAGATGTTTGCAAACAGTAGATACTAGAGGTGAATTATAAATAAACAGTATAAACACATTTGTCTTTGCTTCATTGAGTACGGTGTTTACATAGCACTGGGCCTATCTAGAGTTTACTTCTTGATCTGAGGTATTGATGTACAAAACGATAATTTCCATCTTAAAGCCATTACGCTAGCCGCATTTATATTATGAATCAAAATATGTCTGCTGTAATGATAACTTTGAAGCCGTTTTTGTACAGAACAGAAAATACTGGAGGGTCATATGAATGTGGTTGGAAAAAATGTGTTTGATTCGATAAAACATGAGCAATCAAATTGCCTTGAAACTTTGTTGAAATACAATTTGTCAAATATTCTCAAGTATATCATGACAATGTCAACTACTGTTCGAATATTTTTCGAAATACCGTTTTCCCATCAAGAAAAATGTGATATGTTAGAATCCTACTTGGTTTGCCAGATAAATATAGCGTAAGAGCACTCCAACACTACACCAATTCGTTCCCCAATCGTGAATTACCCAATCGGCGTTTTTTTGCTGTACTTCATCGTCGATTCAGGAACAATGATAAAGTTTATGAGAAGAGGAGAACTAAAAAACGTTATGTAATATCTGAAGATACAGAAATTGACGTTTTATCCTACTTTGAGGTATCTTCAAATAATTCCATCAGAGATTTATCTAGAGAAATAGCTGTTCCACTGTCTGGTATTCAAAGAATTCTGAAAAAACATAAGATTTCTCCTTATAAGTTAAGAACAGTGCAAACACTAGAACCTGGTGATCCCGAGAGACGCTTGGGGTTTTGTCGGTGGTTTATGAATAAATATGCAGACAAGATCCAAACTTCTATAGAAATATTATATGGAGCAATGAGGCTAATTTTTCAAATCGTGGGATGTATAATAGAAAGTATTTTCATTATTGGAGTGGACATAATCCATTTCTAGTCCATCCCCACAATCCGCAAATGTTTGGTGTGGTCTATTTAGAGGTAGAATTATCGGTTCATTTTTCTACCATGGTTCTTTGAACGGACCCCGTTACATTAATTTATTAACAACAGTGTTGGAAGAGTTTTTCGATGATCTGGTTCTGGAGGCTCGTCAGATGATCTATTTTCAGCAGAATGGAGCACCAGCACATTATGTCAGTGGCGTAAAAAGAATGCTGCGGCGAGGCTGTTTTGGAAACAGATGGATTGCTACAAATTGTCCTATTAAGTGGCCCCTTCGTTAACCAGACATGACACCTCTAGATTTTCATTTTTGGGGATTTCTGAAAAATGATGTGTACAAAATGAAACATAATATTATAGATGAACTGAAAAATTATATTGAAAGTATAATTAATAGAATTGATGGCCGAACTGTGTTGAATGCCACACGTAGTGTCAATAGAAGGGCCCAAATATGTGTTCAACAAGAAGGCGGTGTTTTTGAACATTTACTCGATATTTTATAGCGCTTTATCAAATCCTTTTGTTATAAATGTTTCCTATTGATGAAACTGTTTTATTTTCACCTTTACGAAAAAAAGTCAAATGAGATTTGTTGTTGAGAATGTTATTACAAATCGAAATGCATGAAAAAATCTAGGGTGTTCTGTTGAAAGAAATATCATTTTATGAAATATCCTGAAAACGGGACTATCAGTTTTTGTTTAGTTTTCGGTATCGAGAAGGCCATTAAAAATGTTACTAGTTTGCCCATTTAACCGAATTCGTAGCATCAATACTAACGGAGTTGGCAATGGTGCCGACTTAATTTGGAAAACCCTGTATATCATTTCTGTAAATAGTTTCCCAACAATTTTTTTTCTTCATCATACTATCTTACATGTTCAGTAGTTCATGAAGAAAAATGTTTTTTTCTTTTTTATTTCAAATATGACTATATTTTGATTGTGTTTTCGTTTTCGTCATGCTAGGATGATCAGTATCAATATAGATTATTTTTGACAATTCTTGCAACCAATCGAAACCATCAATTCAAAGCATTCATGTACGTTCAGGTCAATCACAGCATTATTATGTGGGAATTTTCCACCTTAAAATTGCCGCGGGATTTTTTTGTGGTATTTTGTTTTTATTAGGTGACAACTGATACTTTTGATCTGACATCTGTCATCAGTTTGCATGAAAAGTGAAAAATGATTCGAAAACGGTTTAGTACATCATCATTCGATGAAATTTTAAGAAAATCAACGAAAATGCATGTAAGAATACTATTTTGAGTAACGTGTCAATGTGGAAACAGTTTCAATAGATAACCTAGGGACAGAGAGAAAGCAATAGCTTTCAATCCAACAGAACAAAACAATGTTACGGAATCCTCCAGCCAAGGACAAAATATCCATAATAATTGTATATTTCATGATGAGAACTTCAAATTCCAAACTTCACTCTGTTTATAGTGATTCAAGTAAATTGTTGAAATAAAAATGTTATATGTATAGAGAATAGGTCTATGATTGCGGCATCAAAAAATAATCTACCGAATACCACACGACAGTTCGATAAAGTAGAAAATAATTCTCCTTCGGGCTCTCGTGTCTATTGCCTGGCAACAAGTTTTCGAAAAATCTGTCAAGTTATTTTCACTTTATTCTCCCTCTCTTGTGATATTACAACCTTCACCAGGACATAATGTAATGAAAGTAAGCACAGTTATTAATAAGTCGAACCGAATTTTAGTTTTTCTTTGATCGATACTCAGATTTGACCAGTAATAATTTGTTCAAGTGATAAACCCCAAATTTTTGGACTCATAAAACAGCAATGCCTCAGTACCACTGCTTTTATACGTAATTTTTGTATATCCCTTTCAACATATGTTGGCAATAGAGCTAGTTGTCTTAAACAAAGAACAATAAATACGACAGAGAACAAATATTATGTTTAAACGAATCCCTAGGTGTTTGGAAAAGACCCCTCAGCTCATCTGAAACCCACATCTTACGTAAAAGTGGATGTTACCCGTGCTGTCTAGGTAAGAGGCAAACGCTCTACCACCACGCCCACTGAGTTTCGATTTTAATAATTTTATTTTGTACAATAGTTGGACCATAATTCACACCCTCCTATGGAATATTGAGCGACGACGAGCAACTGAATAGATTCCAAAATTATTTATAATTTATTATTTGAAATGTTAAATCCTACAATTCTCGACTCAATAAATCGTTTTCATCAGCTACAACTTATAATGATAGAAAAACCTGATGCATTCATGTTTCCTATAAATTACAAATTCAGAAGGTTTTTTCAAAGAATTGGTTTTCTAAAAGATCAAGATTTATCAACCATTTCCCTGTATAAATGTTTTCGCTTCAGCACTAGAAAAGCAAAATGCTGAACTCTAAATCCCAAAATGATATTGTAGCTCATTGAAAACTGCATTCATCTTAACCATTCTGCAGTTTTGTGTCATGGACTTGCAATATTGGAATCGCATTTGCACTTCGTCTTTTATATTCCTGAAATATCCTGGAGCGACTCTCATCCCCACACCTATTTATAGTACCTACATAGAATTATTTGAGGTTTCTTTTCGTACATAGTAAAATTCCTAAAATCATCAAAATCGAATATCAGAATATCACTGCGTATTTTCTAGATTAGCTATCAACCCCAGAGTCGATGTCAAATCCGCAGTATCACGAGATCTATTCGAATTTATTCCGAAATGATTGCATGACAAGTTAATTCAGTTATTGCTTCCAACGAGGTTTCTGTTTCAATTTCTTCGATTTGTCATGGTATAAATTGAATTTCCATTCGACAAAACGAAATGAATGATATTTCATATTGAAGGGGTGGTTACAATGTTGCTTGAAGGAAGATTATTTTCAAATGATAATTTGAGAATAATGCACTCACTCACTATTTCAAAAAATGGTCAAAATTGTTTTTCCGTTAACCAGCAACCTACGAACAACAACCCTCAGAAATCGAGCCAAGGATTAACGAGATCTTACCTTTTAACGTGCGATTCCAAGCTCTTTCTCAGGCCATCAGAAAAATTATCTGAATTCGCTGTGCTTTTAACCCTCGACCGGCTTGATTCTAACCACTCGGCTACCGGACCTCCTTGAAACATTCTATTGGAAACATACTGTTCCCTATCGGCTTTCGTTTCAAAACTCGCTTTCGAAACAAAGATATTTCTATGTACTGGAATATATACAATATAAATGTATTATTTATATCGACTTTCGATATGTCTTATTTTATTTAACACTCCTTTTACTTTCAATTTTGCTGACACCAAAATTTGATGCTGTAACTTGACCTTACATTTGACCAAATTTGACTGTCAAATCTAATGTGTCCTAACCATTCGCATACGCATCATTTCTGAGTGAGTTGTTTTCGTGGTGGTCGGTGGATCAGCGGTCTAAGGCACAGGCTGTTCGAAACTCCAGCATAGCGATAGTCGGTTCGAATCCGATGTAGGTACGAGAATTTTTCTCAACTACTTTATATCGGATCGATAGGCGGCCGCATGCCTTGTTGAAAATCAAGTGTGTTGTGAGTTGTCTAGATGCCAATCTCGTCTAGTGCTAGCTTGGAGTGCACACCGACCACCCGAGGTGGTGCTGTAGGTTTTCCGGGTTTTCCTACAGCTGAAAAGTGAATACATCACCTGAACATCAGTAAGTCGCCCCGAAGCGCCACGGCAAATAATAATAATAGCCGTCCTGTACCCGCACAGGGTTTGGGTACACTCAACGAATGTTTATGAGGGAGTATTATTATAATTTTTATTTTTCCGTTAGAAATTACCCAGTCAGGCCCTGTCTCCGGAGCCCCGACACTTCCGGAGGGCGCGCTGGTGTGTTATTAACCCCAGTAAACACTCCCCACGTCCATGGGGTAAGTGATTACTGGGTCCGAGAATCATGTGCCCTGAGTAGGCGGAGTGAACCAAGAATTACGGCCTTCTGCATTCGCCCGGCTAGGATTTCTGCCATGTCACGGCAAGCCGGTATGATTTTTAAGTTTGAGAGCAGTGTGCCCATCATTCCACCAAGGACCCCTATTATCAGAACGACCATCTTGACAGAATGGTTTGGGTAAAGCCTGCGGAGTTCAAAGAGGAGATCTCGATATTTAGTCCGTTTTTCCTCCTCTTTTCGGACGATGTTCGTTTCGCCAGGAGCTGAAAACTCAATTACGAAAATCGTCCTTCTTTGATGGTCGAGGAGTACTACATCAGGCTTATTGGCTTGTATTTGCCTGAGGGTGGGGAATGAATAGTTCCAATATATTCGGCACTTCTCATTCTCCACGACGGACTCAATATCCCCCGGAGCATAAGGCAACACCGGTGTCTCGTCTACACCGTACGAGTGGCGTAGATGGTAGTACAACACTCGTAGGGCCGCGTTATGTCTGTGGATATAGGCTGAGACCGCATAAGCTGGACAAGCTGACAGCAAATGCATTATGGTCTCAGCTGCCCCACGACACGCTCTGCATCTAGTGTCAGGGACCTCTATACCCATCACGCGACTGCGGTAGACGAGAGTGTTAAAGACACCATCCTGGCAGGCCATTATAAATCCCTCGGTCTCCGACTTCAGCCCACTTGACCTGAGAAACGAGAAGGTCAGGTCTCTGGATAAGCCTAGGTCTTCAATGTTATTGAAGAAGACCCCATGCATCGGCTTATCCTTCTGTAGCTGCAGGAACCTCTCACACTCCGCAGCGTTTACGTCGGCTTTTTGCTGAACGGGTTCCAACTCGGTGATAGAGTTTGGGTTTGTCCGTTCAGTGTCGAATACGAGACCGAGTTCATCGGCTGCACGGGTTGCTGCCTTGAAAAGAAATGCTCGAATCCCTGCTTTTTCATGATCACAGAGAAGGGGATCTGAACTCCTGATGACTTTACAGGCTCCATCCAGTACCATTCTGTTATGTAGACACTCCAAACTCAAAAGTCCACGGCCTCCCCGTTGTCTGGGGAAGTATAACCGTGGAACAGACGATTTAGGATGCAAGCTTCTATGAAGATGCATCATTTTGCGAGTTTTTACGTCGAGTTGTCGCAGCTCTTCCTGAGTCTATTTCATTACTCCAAAGGAGTAAAGTAGAATCGGAACGGCAAGCATATTAGTTGCAGCAACTTTGTTCTTCCCCGACAGTTCTGAAGACCAGATCTGTCGGAGTTTGTGCTGATACTTGCCGCGTAGAGAGCTTTTGACAGTAGCTACCTCTTGGGTGTGGCGTTGTTCCACCCCTAGGTAGGTATACGTCTCTCCGGCATCCAGATGATGTAGGATGCTTCCGTCTACGAGCTGAACGTCCTCTCCGTATTCCTCGCATCGTCCTCTTTTGAAATGAACCGTGGCACATTTGTCTATCCCAAACTCCATTCCGATAGCATGCGTGTACTCTTGCACCACCCTTAAGGACTGGTGAAGGTCCTTTTCTCCGGAGGCATAAAGTTTAAGGTCATCCATGTAAAACAGATGGGTGACCTTATGCCTCCGGTTGCTGGGGGTGCCGCAGTTGTATCCGCGGGTTTTCCGTAGTGCAACGGACAATGGCAGTAGTGAGATGCAGAAGAGAAGAGGGCTGAGGGAGTCCCCCTGAAACACGCCCCTTCTAAAGATAACCTGCTCTGTTTGGACTCTGACTTGACCAGATGTTATGTTAAATCGAGTCCTCCAGAGTGGCATCAGCTGTTCAATGCATCTCACTATTTGATCGGGTACCGCAAGGCATCTGAGCAAATGCATGATGAGTTCATGCGATGTCGTATCAAATGCCTTGCGATAATCGATCCAGCCCATTGAAAGGTTACGCTTATACTGCACGGAGTCCTGCGTGATGCATCTGTCGATCAGCAGGTTCTCCTTGCAGCCAGCGACCCCCTTTTTTGACCCTCTTTGCTCATATATCCGTTCATACACCGGCTTAACTGCGGAGAGTATTCGCATGTACAAGATGAGTGTAAACATCATATAACATGCGTTCAAGCATGTTATCGGTTTGTAGTTCTTCGGATCAGACAAATCTCCGTTTTTGGGGATTAGCACGATTCGCCCCTCGACAAACCAATCCGGAATCTGCTGCTCCCCATCTAGCGATAAGTTGAAAACTCTTGCTAGATGGTGGTGGGTACTTGAAAATTTTTTCAACACGTGGAGGCTCTTGGAATAGGCGAGAAGTTTTATCGCGTAACTTCATGTTTTCCGCGATGCTTCTCGCCCGCCTCACTAGTGACTTTTTTGCAGACACCAGCATACGTATCCTATCAAGACAGTGCTGTTTGATGGTTAACAGCACGCCTTGATTTAGTGTGTGGTGAGCTCGTCTTAAATTTGCGGCAATTCGCCGCACTTCGGGCGTGAAGGGCCTATTGGCCGCCACGTAGTCCGCCACACACTGGATACGAGACGCGTGTTGTCTCGCTGACTTGATCTTAGCTTCCATCTTGTGAATGCGTCGCTCATGGCTCCCAATCAGAGGGTTGGTAACCCTCCTCTCCGTTTGGGACAGGGCCTGAGCGGCGTCATACACGGCAGAGTTGATCTGCCAGATGTCAGCCTCTTCTGAAAGGACATCGTGAATCTCCGCATCCACCCGAGCCATTTATTGTGGCTTCAGGGGCTTGGTGTTATGCAGCGCCCTGCGGGTTCTGATGCCTTCCGTTGGTGGTATGATGCGGGCCTCCTCTACAGCCAGATCGACGCGTGGTATATCTGCCACTTCTGCCACTGCGTTAACCGGCTGAGGAGGGGCTCTAACATAGCCTCGAACCCGAAGGTGGGATACATAATCCCTTAGGTTTTGTGCGGAAAAGGCAGCATGCTCTAGGTGTATTTCACACCACAAAACATGCATTCTCGCCATGTATCCTCTTCGGGCGGGCTCACTGCTCTCATAGCAATGCAGAAGACTGTCCCTTAGTTCATCCGTCCACTCAAAGCGTCCGTTTTCATTGCGGTCGTTATATAGCGGCAATCCATCGTTATTATTTTTTTTTTTTCCGTTAGGAATTACCCAGTCAGGCCCTGTCTCCGGAGCCCCGACACTTCCGGAGGGCGCGCTGGTGTGTCATTAACCCCAGTAAACACTACCCACTTCCATGAGGTAAGTGATTACTGGGTCCGAGAATCATGTGCCCTGAGTAGACGGAGTGAACCAAGAATTACGGCCTTCTGCATTCGCCCGGCTAGGATTTCTGCCATGTCACGGCAAGCCGATATGATTTTTAAGTTTGAGAGCAGTGTATCCATCATTCCACCAAGGACCCCTATTAACAGAACCACCATCTTGACAGAATGGTTTGGGTAAAGCCTGCGGAGTTCAAAGAGAAGATCTCGATATTTAGTCCATTTTTACTCCTCTTTTCGGACGATGTTCGTTTCGCCAGTTGCTGAAAACTCAATTACGAAAATCGTCCTACTTTGATGGTCGAGGAGTACTATATCAGGCTTATTGGCTTGTATTTGCCTGAGGGTGGGGAATGAATAGTTCCAATAGATTCGGCACTTCTCATTCTCCACCACGGACTCAATATCCCCCGGAGCATAAGGCAACACCGGTGTCTCGTCTACACCGTACGAGTGTCGTAGATGGTAGTAAAACACTCGTAGGGCCGCGTTATGTCTGTGGATATAAGCTGGACAAGCTGACAGCAAATGCATTATGGTCTCAGCTGCCCCACGACACGCTCTGCATCTAGTGTCAGGGACCTCTATACCCATCACAAGACTGCGGTAGACGAGAGTGTTAAAGACACCATCCTGGCAGGCCATTATGAATCCCTCGGTCTCCGACTTCAGTCCACTTGACCTGAGAAACGAGAAGGTCAGGTCTCTGGATAAGCCTAGGTCTTCAATGTTCTTGAAGAAGACCCCATGCATCGGCTTATCCTTATGTAGCTGCAGGAGCCTCTCACACTCCGCAGCTTTTACGTGGGCTTTTTGCTGAACGGGCTCCAACTCGGTGATAGAGTTTGGGTTTGTCCGTTCAGTGTCGAATACGTGACCGAGTTCATCGGCTGCACGGGTTGCTGCCTTGAAAAGAAATGTTCCAATCCCTGCTTTTTCATGATCACATATAAAGCAGAGAAGGGGATCTGAACTCCTGATGACTTTACAGGCTCCATCCAGTACCATTCTGTTATGTAGACACTCCAAACTCAAAAGTCCACGGCCTCCCCGTTGTCTGGGGAAGTATAACCGTGGAACAGACGATTTAGGATGCAAGCTTCTATGAAGATGCATCATTTTGCGAGTTTTTACGTCGAGTTGTCGCAGCTCTTCCTGAGTCCATTTCATTACTCCAAAGGAGTAAAGTAGAATCGGAACGGCAAGCATATTAGTTGCAGCAACTTTGTTCTTCCCCGACAGTTCTGAAGACCAGATCTGTCGGAGTTTGTGCTGATACTTGCCGCGGAGAGAGCTTTTGACAGTAGCTACCTCTTGGGTGTGGCGTTGTTCCACCCCTAGGTAGGTATACGTCTCTCCGGCATCAAGATGATGTAGGATGCTTCCGTCTACGAGCTGAACGTCCTCTCCGTATTCCTCGCATCGTCTTCTTTTGGGATGAACCGTGGCACATTTGTCTATCCCAAACTCCATTCCGATAGCATGCGTGTACTCTTGCACCACCCTTAAGGACTGGTGAAGGTCCTTTTCTCCGGAGGCATAAAGTTTAAGGTCGTCCATGTAAAACAGATGGGTGACCTCATGCCTCCGGTTGCTGGGGGTGCCGCAGATGTATCCGCGGGTTTTCCGTAGTGCAACGGACAATGGCAGTAGTGAGATGCAGAAGAGAAGAGGGCTGAGTGAGTCTCCCTGAAACACGCCACTTCTAAAGATAACCTGCTCTGTTTGGACTCTGACTTGACCAGATGTTATGGTAAATCGAGTCCTCCAGAGCGGCATCAGCTGTTCAATGCATCTCACTATTTGATCGGGTACCGCAAGGCATCTGAGCAAATGCATGATGAGTTCATGCGATGTTGTATCAAATGCCTTGCGATAATCAATCCAGGCCATTGAAAGGTTACGCTTATACTGCACGGAGTCCTGCGTGATGCATCTGTCGATCAGCAGGTTCTTCTTGCAGCCAGCGACCCCCTTTTTTGACCCTCTTTGCTCATATATCCGTTCATACACCGGCTCAACTGCGGAGAGTATTCGCATGAATTAAACATAAAAATCGGCTATGTAATACGGGTAATAAAGCTTTTCGAAGTGTACCTTCATGAAACAATACACGTTCAAGCTCTTGTACACAGTAGTACATTCTTGATCAGATGCGAGGATTGTGTCTTTTTCTAACAAAGTTTTTTTGCCTAATCTATTTATTTACCTACACGATTTCTGTAAAATATTCTTTCGCAAATGTCCGCGCCAGAAGCAATCGCTTTTACAGCTTGAAAGTTGGAGTTAGTGAGCAGAAAAAGCTTTCTCTTCGATATCGCATCGAAAGCGTGATAAAATACTTTAAAGCAAAGGGAGCTTTTTGCACACCGAGAAGTATGGAGCGCACGAGGAAACTCAGGGGGCCGCTTTTAATAATGGTGTGTCGGTGGTGCAGCTGCGTGTTTCCAGAATCGTACTAGTAGTCATTTTACTGGGCCACAAAAATGTCAGGAATGCAGTTATTTATGATTGTACTTTTACTGTTCTGTAGTGTGGTTTTCCAATCGATCAATACGCATTTGTCACATTATTATTTCGAAATTGAACACTGAAAATTAAAAATGTAAAACAACTCGAAACTCGATATAGTAACGAGGCTAATTTTTGACACTGTTACTGTGAACGTTCTATTAAGGCCATTCTCGATAATCAAAACATATTTGTCAAGAGATTCATATGTTTATTGCATAATGCAACAACTTCTTTGGTTGGTTGATTTTACTTGGAACTTTTCTGAGAATACATTATAGTATAAACTTGACATGTCTGTCCAACGTTGGCCTTTTTCGTTTGCCAGTACTGGGCAACACTGGGCATACATCCACATCTCAGGGATGTCAATATCGTCAAAAATGAGATATAGATGTCTTTGTGATCATATCGTTGACATTCCTGCGATATTACACTGCGAAATGCCAGTTCCATAATCAAAATTAAAGTCCCCTTTATTTGAAAAAGGCCTTAATGACCTTTATCGTAAAGCAGACTTTGAATAAAGGAGTCTTTATGGTGTTGATTATTGAACTGGCTGTTAGAATAGGTCCAACTATTGGTACTCTCTTAGATATTTTCCTACTGAGCGAAAACTTAGACTATTCTGACTGCTCAAGTAGGGACTATCCTAATATTTCTGAACATAGCCTGATTCATTGCAATATAGGAGTAGAAATGGAAAGTACAAATCCGTTCCTCCGAAGCTACAGAAATTTTAAGAATTTCAATAAGAATGACCTCTTGGCCGACTTGGGTAATGTCAATTTCAATGAATTCCTATATGAAGAGAATGTCGAAAAAAAAAATACATATTTTGAATAATATAATAATTGGGTTGTTCGACGTTCATGCGCCAGTTAAGACTGCACGAATTACACGAAAAAATGCCCCGTGGTTAACGCTCAATTTAAAAAAACTTATGATTTTGAGACATAGAGCACTAGTTCGATTCAAAAAAAATAAAACTCCAGAATGCTATGAATATTACAAGAATCTCCGGAATCTTAAAAATGTTTCCATTGAAAATGAAAAGAAAGCTTACCTATCACAAAAACTAGCAGACAATAATTACAAAACTCTCTGGAAAGAACTCAAAGATTTGAAGATTCATGGAAAAAATCTAAGGGAGATATACTATACCACCAAACCTCAGGGATGCAAATTCCATGAACTCATTTTTCATTACTGCTAGCAAAAATGTGGATGAGTTGGATGCAGAAACACAAAACTATTATCACAACAACGTAAGAACACGAACAGGTAACTTTAATTTCAGTCTATGCACCACGAAGGAAGTCTCAGACATCTTGTTTTCTATAAAAACGAAAGCCATTGGTAATGACGGTTTAAATATCAATATGATACTACTCTGCTGCCCACTCATCCTTCCGTATCTGACTCACATTGTAAATGTATGTATCGAGAAAAACTGTTTTCCAGATTGTTGGAAATCAAGCTATATTATTCCCATTGCAAAAGTTAAAAACCCATCAGAATACAAAGAACTACGACCAATCAGCATTCTACCAGTTAACAATGCGTGAAAGAAGAAATCTTCACAGTGTCTGCCTCTTCCATCGAATAATAACCTACAAAATACCCAGCTATCTGTATAACAAAATAATTTATATATATATGATCTCCACAATCTCAACACACGACATAGGCAACGTATTGCCCCACCCAGACATTCAACTTCCCAATTCGAGTGGTCATTCTCATACAATGTATATAAATTATGCAGCATCATCCCTGATGAATTAAAGATAATCACCAATATCAATATCTTCAAGTAAAAATTGAAAAAAAAAATAGCAAATGTGCTATAGTTCAACAATCACAATCAATCCGCCTGTGCTACACTCATTCCCTAAACAACCGATCCTAGTTTATCCTCTAGCCTCTCCACAGGAATTGATAAGTACTCTCTCTTGAAAAACTCTTGAAAAAATCTTGCACCGCCGTGTCATATCTTATCGTCCTTCTCTTGATTTCGTTAATAATAAAAACAAGTAATTTAAATTTTATGTACTTCTTTACTCTCTTTATGTATGTATGTGTGTATATATGTGTGTATATGTGTATGGGTGTATATTTGTGTGTATATATGTATGTGTATATATATATATAAATCGAACACTCTATTCCTCTCTATATATATATATATATATATATATATATATATATATATATATATATATATATTCTTATTTTCTATTCATCTTACTATATTCAAATAATATAGGAGTTATTGATCAATTATACTAACAAAAAATTGTATATCAGTTAATCTCTAATGTATTGCTGAAATTTAATATGTATATAGTACTTCTCAGGGTTAAGTGGAAGAGCGAGGCACTAAGTGCTATTCGAACTTCGCCCTTTTGTCACAATTAATTATCGTCTTATTTTTCTCTTTCTGTAATGTTTCAAAAATATTTGTGGCAAATAAAGACATATATTATTATTATTATTATATCAAAATAAATAATAGCCGAATATCGATGAATCTGCGATGTCATATTGTTGTCATTACTGCGATATCACACTGCGACATCCCTGTGATATCTAAATCAGTGATAGCTGGATTTAGATGTCCCTTGTCAAATTATTACTTGCCATAGATGTCATACTGCGACATCATTTAGACATCAAAATCTATACTTAGATATCTCTGCTACTATATTTTTAATGAGTTATCTCTAGATCAGGTGATAATAGGACTTTCACACATATTCACTTGACTGTCGACCACAAGGAGGCCATCTATCCTCCACCACGGTCGAAAGGCGAATCCTCAATTTGTGTTAAATGTGTATTTTGAAGTAACGCCGTAAGTTGACAAGAAGTTGGCAACACAGATCGTATTCAATGTTGGCCAACCTGAAAGCGGGAGGCGACTACGTGACCGGCTTGTATTGTATAACCATATTTAGTTCTAGTTCTTTGTATGGATATTATTCGAAGATCGAAGCTTTTTCGCTTTGAATGCTTTCTATACTGTTCATGTTCTGATATTTCCAACTGGATTGATCACATTTGTGAATTTTTGTGTCCATAAACTGAAAGTGAAAAGTGAGTATCGTTGTTGAGTATCAACAAAGGGAGATTCCATTATTTCTTTCCTTACTATCTGGCATTGTAGCTTTCAGTGGTTTCATATTGTTTCATTGATTTCCAGATGTGGTGATGAGCCTTCACGAAGAGAACGAAAAAAATGTGGAAGAAGCCTGTTCCAATTGGTTCAGGTATACCAAACAAAGGCTCGACAGGAAAAGGAACCAAAGCAATTGACTTTTAGTTTTTTAATTAATTCATTTTCATTTTTTACTTCGTTAATTTTCAGTTTTGTACTTTGTTAATGTTGTGCCAGAATTTTTTCATTTTTTGAAGAATTTTCTTTATTTACATTTTTGTTATATTTATTTTTTTCACATTGAAAATATATTTTCGGTTTCTATTTTTTGTTTCTGTCTGGAATATCGCATAGGCGTTGACGTCTCTTGGAAATAACAGTGAAATAATCGCTGCTATGTCGCTTTGTTACATCCCTGATATGTTATTAGGAGGCATCTTTGCGACGTCTCAGAACTACACCGCAAAGACGTCTCAGAACTTATATTTTTTTCAAGGCACCAGTCGTTTGAACGCAGTAACTTATCAGGGCAAAAAAATAACTCAAGACATATCTTTATAGGAATTATTTATTTATAATATTTTGGCAATATAAATTCACGTTCACAGTTGTATAACAAAATTTTGTTTGTATTTTGTTCATGAAATTCGTGTAAATAGCAGATTCAACACTCTCACATGCCATTGAAAAAAAAACTGTCAATTTAGGCACTTACTAAAATAACTATTGTATCCTATGCAATGCTCAGTTCTCCGAATTGATATTTCTCAAGGAAATACAACCCTGTTTCACTACAGGACCGGCTAGGCGACCCGCTGCTACTAATATACCAGCTTGTATCAAATCGATTAAACAAGTAAATGATCATTATGTACGCGGGAGTCACGGGAGGGCTGTATCAAAAACTGCGGGTGGCTCTCACGCACCACATACATCTACAAATTGACTAGGAGGACGAAATATCGTTCATCTATTTCATAACCAATAATGGGAAAACGTTCCGCTGTTGTAGTTCCTATTCGGGATGATTCGTTATGGATGGGGTGCAGAACATTGTAATGTGTTATTTTCATGAAAGTGGTTCTATGATGAGGGGTGGTGCATTATAAATATATTTCGTGTTTCGCAATACTCCAAAGAAAATTCTCGTCGAAGACTAACAGTGGATTATGAGTAATCAGTCGTAAGTTACAAGTCACAACAAGTAGTAAGATTATAGTTATAGGAAAAATCATCATATTATATGGAAAGTTTTCATGATTATTTTCTTGATTATTACCTAATTTTTCTGCTCCTGTACAATTTTGAATTCTGTTGCCAGTAAAGAAAACAGGTCGGTCCATAACGATACAAACTCTCACGGTCAAAGTTTTTCCATCAAGAACGTCTGATGGATACATGTTTCAAGATTCATTATTTTCCACTAAACAATTTCTCAGTGATCTATGTTTATGGTAATTCAAACCCAAAATGTATGAGGAGACAATGAATTTTTATTAATTTTTTCTCGGAAAAAATTGTCTGTGACTCTAATGTTGCAGTTACCAATATATTCAGAGAAAATGCAGTCCGACAAATAACTTTATTGATATCGTTCTTACAAAAATTAGTGTATGCAACTCTCATATAATGCCTATAATTATATCCATATCTATATACGTCTCGTGCCATAATCTAGTTCCTACCCATGTTTAAATTCCACATTGTTTGCATACCTATTGTCTTTCACGAATATATAAACTGCACAGAGCAAATTATTTCACAATGTACATCAGATGTACTGAGTGCAACGACCAGCGTGACATTTTTATTGTAGGTTTTTTCTATTTTGGAGAATGTTTGCCTTCTCAACATGACATATCAGTTTCTCACAGAATAAAAAAATCCAGTGATTTCTGCTGGATTACTTTTCATTAAAATTTTACTCTTGTGTTAAAATGCCCATAAGAGGTCAGGAATTATCGCTGAATTAACAGCGGTAATCCACCTAGTATAGTTGGTGGATTACCGCTCTAATTCAGCGCGCTAGGTGACAATTCAACTGAAGAGACTGATGAATGACAGGACATGCTAACAATAATTTTAGTATCAAGTATAACAGTATATAATATGAATCTTTTGTATTCTTTAATTTTTTTACCGAAAACTATTCGTGCTCTGAAAATTAACCAAACAATTCTAAAAAAAGTGTTATTTTGAAAAAACTGCACTCGGTTGTTTTTTCGTTGGTTAAAAAAATTGCCTTCTTCCTTCAGAGTTGGGCAATTTATGCTTTGAAACAACGAAAAAAATAAACTCGTACTGTTTTCAAAACACACACTTTTTACAGAATTATCGCACTTATACGATATATTCCCCGAAAATTTCATTAATTTATTTTCAACCAATTAGAAGGCTCCTTTTTGTTTACGTTGCTAATAGCATCGGGAGATTATCGCTATTATTCCACTTGTGCTAAAATAGCGTCTTTTGATTGGTTGAAATTTTTGTGTTGATAATTGAAAAACATCATATTTTTGATTTTGTAGTTCGGCTCTTGAATGGCTACTGGATATGTATACAGGAGGTCCCTTCGGGAACTACATCGATCAATATATAGAAAACCATGAGTGGGCCGAATTTGAAAATTTGCGAGTTCACTATTGTTGATAAGTGCTATCCGGCTTTTGCAGATTGTGACACTTCCGGTTGTACCGGAAGTTGACTCCAACTTCGTTATTTTATATGAGACACCCTGTATATTATCGAAGTTTTAGATTTTACGCATGATTCTGAACATGTTTCATGTATAATGTCCTATACCCGAGTCTAACCGTTTTCGAAATATTTCAAATTTGCGTTTGCAGATCGAAATAGATATTTATGTACCAAGGGTATTAATAGATGTTTATGCCCTGAGGGCGACGTTGTACGAACCCGAGGGTTTCGTAACTTTTCCGCACGAATTTTCGTTTTAAAAGTTTTTCTTTTCCGTACGATTTACTTTCGTGCTGAAAAGTTACTTTTCCGCCCAATTTTTGTATTGATGACAATAAGTATATTTAGGACTAACTGAATAAATGATCTATGTAACTATTCTATCTTATATGTCATTTTGTAGCATTATTATAAAATCTTGTTCATTAAAAACGTTTTTTTTTCCATAAATAAGATGGACAAAAAACTATTAGGTTAAACATTGTACCTAACTCTAAAATGTCTTTTTTCTACAAGCGTGCGTGTTCCGCCCTATTGCCGCACGCAATTTAGTTTGAGAGGTGTCATACTCCCGCACTAGTGCGGGAAAAATTTTCCCGCACGCTAATGTCACTTCAAGTGAGTTTTTCCCGCACTAGTGCGGTAATAATTTTTCCCGCACGTGAAAGTTTGTTCAAGAGCATCACATAAGATGTGTCAATGCTCTTGTAGAAAAAATCTTGATCCTTACTCATACGGAAAGGTACTATCCCGCACTCGACTGCTTACCCGAACTCCGCTTTGCGTCGTTCGGGTAACGGCAGTCTCATGCGGGAATAGTACTCTTTCCGTACTTGTTAATACGTACTTGGATAATAACTATTCCACCCTTGACGGCTAACCCGAACTCCGCTCCGCATCGTTCGTGCAACTGCCGTCGCGTGCGGAAAAGTACTGCTTTCCGCACTTGTTCGGTAAATAACTATTTTTCTACTAGTACGAAAAAACTATATCGTGCAAAAACTAATATTTATCACAAAAGTGTTAATATCGTATGACAAAATTTTGGTTGTCGATTGTAAAAAACAGTAAGTCCATATTGAAAAAATAAATAAATATAAGAATAATAATTATACGGAAACTTATGGTTAAAAAGCAATTGACCTTGTCGCAAATCAAAATGTTATTTGATTCAATACACTGAGATATATTCGTTTATAACAAAGATTCAAAACCGAATTTTTAATAATCAGATAATGAACGTTTCTCTGTTAGCCTTAATAGTAACGTAACTGAAACGCCTATGGTTCATTGGTTTGAAAGCAGACTAGAGATACACATTTCGATCAAAATCGAAAACTTTGGTACAGGATAATACTGAAGCAATGTATTGCTATTAACAAATTCACTCCGAATGGAACAAAATAGGGTTTCTATTTACGCAATAAAGCAAGTGATTTATGACCAAAGAAATGTCCTAAATCAAACAAACTGCCAACAAATACGGAAAACATTCAATCGTATCGTAAATATTTGTTCAAGTTAAGCGGAAAGAATCAATTAACGCACTACTGTTGTCATCGTAGCCATGGAGGGTTGAAGTAAATAGGGTTAATAAAAAAACTGTTTTCGTAATGGGAAGTTATCGGTCATCACGTTTCTATAAAAATGATACCTTACTCAAATACTAATGGAAGCTTTATTTGCTTTGCTTTCCACCAACTCATTGAGTTATTGAAACTTCATTGAAGTTACTGAGCATTCACGAAGTCAGGAAATTTTGCCTGGGTAGGTATTAATTAACACTTGTATCCTTCCAAGGGCTTGAATTATTTTCGGAACTTTTTAGAGTATGTGCATTTTCCCCTACTTAATAATTACTTGAGACTGGTCGTAACAAATAAAATTAGGCAACAGTTATTTTTCTTCCTACAATTAATTCAAGCACATGCCCAGTGAACCAGAATCCATCGCATAGAAGTTGCAAAGAGTTACTGCTGGGATCTGCGACTGCAATGTGGATACAAAATAGAGGCACTAGTAATTATTTGCGAGTGCTTAATGTCCGCAAACACGCTCAGCGCCAGTAACTACCCAAGACGTCGCGAAGCGTACATTTTTAAGTTTCTATAGAAAGCCTCAAAGCGAATTCACAAAGCAGCGGTTTTTTGAAAGATTATAAATATTTAAATAGAATTTAAATGCACCTCTCACGGAAATTAAATGAATGTACACATTTGAAATTACTGCATTGAACTTTTGAAAGCATTCATTTTATATTTACCAAATTGATGAAATAAATGTAGGTTTGGGAATTTTTCTGGAATGAATAAATGGAAAGCAATTTGATATAATTTTCAACATATTTATTAACACTAACTAATATAAAATAACATAAAACAACAAAATAATATCTTACTCTGCAGAAAAATATATTTATATATATAATAAACAAACAAAATTTTCAACGGAGGCTATCACAGAAATCGACGCAATTAAAAAAAAACTTTCTTCATTGCAAGCACCACAAACTTGAAATGAAAAGATGAGGATAAGTTGCTGCGCTATTTTAAGGCAGTAGTTTGGGGAATACATTTAATGCGCGTTATCCTAAAGCCACTGCCTGTAAAGCCATCCCCACAACACCACTACATAATCTTCAATATTTTTACTCCTTCTCAAATAGAATATATGAATGAAAAATATAATTATTTAGGTTAGAAATCAGAAAATTAAGCTTTTCTAAAATTATGAAGTGGGAGTGGAAAAAATTATCGAATACTCTTATCAAAGAAGAGTGAACGACCCTACTTTTGACGGTATATCCGCATAGACCTATACATTTTTCGTTTGCAAGTATTCAACAGAAAACAACTATTGAATTTTTATCATTTTCATTTGCTCATTTTCACTAAAATCATTTGTAGCCACCCTGTATAATTTGAGGGCATGAGAATGGATCATAAATATCATACATCTGTCTATCAAATGTTATTATAATTATTTCCTCTATTATTTCGATTTGCATCTGCATATAGAAGCCCATGACCCATTAGTACATTTTTGTAACTAACCTAATCATAATCAATAACGTTTTCAGTTATTTATAGTTGATTTCAGTATAGATTTTCTCTGCTGCTACCTCACCTTCCCCTTGAAGATGAATCGCGTAATTTTTCATCGAATATGTTTATAATTTTGTTTATTTCACGAAACGAAGTCAAAAAGTTTCACTTACCTTTAGAAAATTTGCAACTTTTCTACACCAAGGGACTGAACTATGCACGAATACCTACAAAATACACAACTTTATAAAGTACCGATACAATAATTAAGTTTTGTTTGCAACTTACAATTCTAAAACTAAACAATCAATAGCGCTACAAGCTACAAGTTCATCAACATCAAATGACAAAGTCAAAATGTCTGCCATGGGCCGGCGACCGGCCGTTGCCAGTTGATATCCTCTGCCGCTAGTGTCGAAAGAGGCGCTGTTCACTTCTCAAAAAAGTTGCCGGATCATAATCCATGGAACTTCTCGAGTAATAGAGTAGAGTAGAGTAGAGTGGTGTTAGAGTATTTGCTCCCCCGGGACAGCCTGCCACTGAGCTAAAGTGGTTCGGAATCCACTTTTATTTAAACTATAGGTCCCGGATCTCCCTTGCTCGCACAAGCTCTGCTTTTGAAGGGTTTTCTCTGAAAACCTGGGTGTTTCGTAAAAACAAATTTCACAATTTCACAAATTTCACAATTTCACAACACAATACAGGCTGATTCATGGTGGATGGCACATTAGACGTTTCTGGTGAACCAGACAACGGATCACTTTGAAAATTCAATGGAGGGCATATTCGGACATTCTCTAGCCAACCAAAATAATTTCGACAATGCGGTGTTGCCGCTTCTATTAGAAAGCAGTAGCAACTTTTGATTTTTCAAATGGAACACTCTGTATATAATATTATTTTTGGAATCTCCAACAATTGCCCGACAACTTTTCTTGATATTTCCCTATACCTATCTGTTACCGTTTTCGAAATAAAAATTAATTTCAATTTTTTTCTTCGAAAATCATGACTTCTAAAAATGCCGATATCTTTTAGTTAAGAAGTACTATGATATCGAAATTTGGTTTGGAGTTAGGTGATACTTGGACACTTCCCACACGTCACTTCCGTTACTTCAATACAGCGTGGTAAAAAAATACAATTTTTTCGTTTGCTTGAAAAAGTTGCTGAAATTTGATTATTTTAAATGGAACACCCTGTATATTATTGAAAATTCGGAAAGCTGCTGAAATTTGCTTTCTTTCTATGTATATCATACCTATACCTAACTAGTCAAGTTTCGGACTTATGAGCATTTATTTGTGAAAATGTCCCTTCAGAATAGTATTTCCATTCGGTATTTGGTAAGCAGGCCATGATTACTATTTGACAGTAGCGTTGTGATATTCTCCTAATAATATCGACATTTTCGTCACTTCAGAAGTTGCAAATACCTTCAAAACGATGGAACAAAACTATTCAAACGAAGTTCTTATGAATTTGTTTATTATTTTTGGACAGTGTGATAAAATTATCAGCAGAACATGTAGAAAGTTCAATGAAATGTATCCGAATCTACCGCCAATGAACCTCAAGAAATTTATACGAATTCAGAACAATTTCAATGCATTTGGATCAACTTTAAAAGCACCAAGAAACTTGCCTCGACCCGTAACTTCTGAAGACAACCAGATTAATGTCTTAGCATATTTTCACGCATTTCCCGAGTCATCGATAAGAAGTGCTGAAGAAGATTTGGGTATAAAATATTCATCGGTTCAAAGAATCTTGCGAAGACATAAAATGCATGATTATAAATTCACCAAAATTCAAGCAATGAAGCCTCAAGACCCTCAACAGAGAGTAGAATTTTGTGAAATGTTGTTGACACGCATTCAAGAAGATCCACTTTTTTTAAATAAAATTATTTGGACTGATGAATCGAAATTTTCGAGAGAAGGGATTTTCAATAGAAAAAATCGTCATTATTGGTCCAGTGAAAATCCTCACGTCACAAAAGAAGCCGGATTTCAAGAAAAATTTTGTTTTAATGTCTTCTGCATGTTGATGGACAACAAATTGAGGTACGTGATATACGAGGAGTCATTAACATCCAGAAGCTACCTGAATATTTTGAAGAATACTGTAGAGAGTTTCGTGGATAATCTGCCACTCGAAGAATATCGAAATTGTTGGTACCAACTAGACGGAGCTCCTGCACATTGCACAAGAGAAGTGAGCGCAGAACTGGAAAGACTTTTTGACGATCGGTGGATAAGGCGCTTGGGACCATGGAATTGGCCAGCGAGATCACCCGATCTTAATCCATTAGATTTTTATTTGTGGGGAATGTTTAAAGAAAAAGTTTACAAAATACCCGTGCGTTCGAGAGATGAATTGTTAGAAAGGATTGCCCAAACATTTGAAGATTTTGATCCCAATGAAATCAGATCTGCCACCACGAAAGCAGTCAACACCCGCATTTTAAAGTGCTTGGAAGTGAACGGCCAGCGATTCGAACATATTTTGAAATATTCCACATGATTATTTTACTTTTTTATAATTATTCATATCAATATTTCCAATTTCAAGTTTCTTGGTGCTTTTTTAAAGTTTATCCAAACATATTGAAATTGTTCTGAATTCGTATAAATTTCTTGAGGTTCATTGGCGGTAGATTCGGATACATTTCATTGAAGTTTCTACATGTTCTGCTGATAATTTTGTCACACTGTCCAAAAATAATAAACAAATTCATAAGAACTTCGTTTGAATAGTTTTGTTCCATCGTTTTGAAGGTATTTGCAACTTCTGAAGTGACGAAAATGTCGATATTATTAGGAGAATGTCACAACGCTACTGTCAAATAGTAATCATGGCCTGCTTACCAAATACCGACTGAAAATACCATTCTGAAGGGACATTTTCACAAATAAATGCTCATAAGTCCGAAACTTGACTAGTTAGGTATAGGTATGATATACATAGAAAGAAAGCAAATTTCAGCAGCTTTCCGAATTTTCAATAATATACAGGGTGTTCCATTTAAAATAATCAAATTTCAGCAACTTTTTCAAGCAAACGAAAAAACTGTATTTTTTACCACCCTGTATTGAAGTAACGGAGATTAGGCTGACGTGTGGGAAGTGTCCAAGTATCACCTAACTCCAAACCAAATTTCGATATCATAGTACTTCTTAACTAAAAGATATCGGCATTTTTAGAAGTCATGATTTTCGAAGAAAAAAATTGAAATTAATTTTTATTTCGAAAACGGTAACAGATAGGTATAGGGAAATATCAAGAAAAGTTGTCGGGCAATTGTTGGAGATTCCAAAAATAATATTATATACAGAGTGTTCCATTTGAAAAATCAAAGTTGCTACTTCTTTCTAATAGAAGCGGCAACACCGCATTGTCGAAAATATTTTAGTTGGCTAGAGAATGTCCGAATATGCCCTCCATTAAATTTTCAAAGTGATCCGTTGTCTGGTTCACCAGAAACGTCTAATGTGCCATCCACCGTGAATCAATCAGCCTGTATATTATTGAAAATTCAATAAATATCACGAAATGAACGTTAATATAAAACAGTCAAAAATATGTGGCATGGTGGTAACATTGTGAAAGTCGTAAGGACTTCTCATTGATTTTAACTGCTTTTGAATGGTATTTTGCGAAATCACAAGGTTAATATTTATTGCATATCATTATCCGCAAAGCGAAATCGCTGGTACTTATTCGTGAAATCGCATTGTTGATCCATATAGAGACATTAAATTGAATTCCCTGCCACTTACTGCGACTTTACTGATTGACTGAGTGACGATCGGTTAGTAAACTTAGTCAACACTATTTGAAAATATAATTAAATTGGTGATTCATGCATGTAAGGGACTTTTAATTTTTTTTGCTGTAGTAGAATAAGGTTTATATAATTAAATGGAGTAGGAAACATTCTACTTATGTCTTATAACTTTATGGTAGTAGTAGTGGAGTAAAAACGCGCTTGAAAGACGCTTCAATAACGAAAAAAAAATAATTGAGGTAGAACAAAACAAGTGGTGTGTAGCCTTATTAGGAATGTTATTGGCTATTACAAAACGATATTTACGACATCGCCAACTGGGGCTAACCTTTTTATAGCGAAAAATGTGTGAATATATGTAAAACAACAACAAAAAACGTATTTTTTAAGATATAACGCGTGATAATTCGGAAACTATTAGAGATATCAAAGTAACTTTTTTTTATTCGAAAGTAGAAATCTTAGCGCTGTGCAGCCGAATTTTCGAAAACTTACTTCTTCTTCTCAAAAAAATTAGGAAATGTTGGTATTTATGTTTTGTGCATTGATTTCTTGAGCAATGGAAAAAAATTTTTATCTTAAGGAATTTTCACATACTTTCTAGAGTGAATTGAAGCAAAAACATTACAGAAGTTTTTTAAAAACATAAGTTGAGATCAATCACGTATTAACCGCGCCGAAATTAAAATCACGCGTCAAGGATTATAGTTGCTGTGCTTGATACCTACAATAATAATTCGCTTAAGAATGCGGAAAGGTCTAGACGTGGAGATTCAAATGTAACTGAGTTTCAGGTATATGGCTCAAGAAAAGTTGCAAAATTTGATAATTTTCTTGAATCTTCCTCAAACAAAAGATCACTACAGATTTTTTTAAAAACTTATTTTGTGCAGAATGGTCCAAGTTCATTGGGAGATAATGAGTTCCTGATTATAGCAGGAGGATTTGAGAATCCAAAACATGTGTATCTTATAACTAAAAATGACTATCCAAAAAACCTATATTCATTAAATAGCAATCAAGAAGAAGCAGATACGCGAATTATCTTACACGTTTTAGCAGAGGTGGAGCATGGCAATTCTACTTTTGTAAAATCGGTTGATACAGATGTTTTTTTACTTCTACATCATTATGGCACTTCTCAAGAATTATCGAGTTGCCAATTATTTATTCAATTAGGACATAGTAAAAATAAACGTTATATTGCCATACCTACATGATATAGTGTAAAAACTGGGACTCTTTATTTGTAACAATCTTCTAGCAATTCATTGTCTGACAGGATGTGATACCACAAGTGCATTTTACAAAATAGGGATGTGTTAATGAAAAATATTAATCACTTAACGGAAATAGGAGATATTCCTAATTTAAGAATATATCCAGTCTTAATGAAATGCGAGTCTTCCTAACTACCAATCGCCCAGCCTCAGAACTTCCGCCTACAGATGATGCTTTCAAGCAACGCCTCAAAAGGTTTGTACTAATTTTTTTATTTATTTGAATACGTAAGAGTCTAGCTCATTTAATAATTTTGATGAAGCTTAATGCAAAGCTAAATACTGGGGATTTCTGTTTTTCCAGTGTATACATCAATTGAAAATTTGGTACTCCAGTCATCAGACGATTTTCAAGATCCCATTAAAAATGGATGGATATTAGAGAAAAACTCCTGGATGCCCGTTTTGACTACACTGGGGCCTGTACCAGAAAATTTAAGAAAAATTTTGTCAATTCGTTGCTCCGATCAAAAATGTAATAATAACAGGTGTATTTGTGTGACTCATGGCCTCAAATGCTGTAATGATTGTAAATACAGATCATGCTGTAATAAAGTAACTATTATTGAAAACTCAGATTCATATTATACTTACTTTCACATTTTGGGGGCGAAGTGATAAATACTGCTTTAGTTTAATTGTTGTTAAAACTGTTAAAATTGTTTTTTCCGTTAACCAGCTGTCATCCCCCTACGAACGACAGCCCTCAGAAGTCGAAACTTGTGCGAGCGAAGGATTAACGAGGTCTTACCTTTTAACGTGCGATTCCTAGCACGAGACCAGTGACCATGCTGGGAGTCGAACCCACGTCCCTCTGACTGATAGACTAGCGCTCTACCATCATGACCACTGCGGCCCATAATGAAGCAAATAAAACAGGAAAATGCCTAAATTTTTGTAGAAAACTGAATTGGCAACAAAACAAAACATACAACGAATATTTTCTTCATCTTCAATCTGTTCTTTCTATTTGTTCAGATTGTGAGATCGTTTGGGCATTTTGAGATAGTTATTAAAAATACACAACCCACCAAAAATTAAATATTCGACGTGACTCACTAGAAAACGTAATGAGTATTCACAGCCGATATGATCCAGCAAGAAACATTGTTGTAAATAGTTATTCGTGTTCCACCAGAGGCGTAACAATATTTTGTTCTAGGAGGACGTGTTATTGAGTATAATTCTGCATTGAATTTGAATTTTAATTTGAATGAGGTTTCACAAACGCCATGATGAAAAAAGTCATGTTTGGCAACTTTCATCTTGAATGCGAAATGTGATGTAGGTACTTATCTAACGTTTCATCTGCTTCCACAGCTACCGTTTATGGAATATGGAATAAGAAATCAAATTCAACATTTCTCCACCATGCATTGCGCTGTTTAGCACATTTTTGATGACACGTAAAAAGAAACGAATGAATTCGACAATGTCGAAGTACCCTTCTCTCCACACTATTTTCTTCAAAGTGGAAAAATTAGGCAAATATCTGAATGAAAATAACTACTTTCCTCTAATACGGACGGACATTGATCTACATCTAACAGATATTTGTGCAACGTTCTTCCAAGAAGACCCACGTGTTTCGGTTCTGTGGGAAGATTGAACTATTTGTTTACTTCTAGATCATAATTTATTCCAATATTTCCCCTTCCTTCCTTCCTTAGAAACTTGAAACGTGCATGTATATAGGTGATCTATCCAAATTGAGATTTTCACAAGTACTTGCCTGTAAAAATTGGTGTAAAAATCTGTGAATTTCTCAACTAGACTAAGTTGAGTCCAGCACAATTCACTGTTACATTCACATTAACGGTGTTACCCCTAATGTGAAGTAATAAGGAGCTAGTAACAAAGTCTTCCTGAAACACACATTGCTGAAAGACCTTGATCGATGACATTTCGACATTTGGATATCGATAATAGACTATTACTACTAATTTGAATTGTACAAAAGCGTAGAAGGGCCTCTATTATTCATATTTTCATTTTTGCTAAATCCGAGCTAAGTCGGAATTCTGGCTGAGTATCTCAGAATTAGTTAATTGAGATATGGTAGGTCAGAATCCCGACTAAGAATCTTAGAATTTGCTAAATCCGAGATTCCAAGTCAGAATTCAGATTTGGTATCTCAGAATTAGTTAATTAATAGATGGTATGGTAGGTCAGAATTAGCAAATTCCGGGATGTTAAGTTAGAATTCCGACTTGGTATTTCAGAATCAGCTAATTTCGTGATACTGAGTTGGAATTCTGACTTAGTACATCGGAATCAGTTGATTCCGAAATGTTAAGTCAGAATTCGGATAAATCATCTCAGAATAAGCTAATTCCGAGACACAAAGTCAGAATTCAGATTTAGTATCTCAGAATTAGTTAATTAATAGATGGTATGGTAGGTCAGAATTAGCAAATTCCGGGATGTTAAGTTAGAATTCCGACTTGGTATTTCAGAATCAGCTAATTTCGTGATACTGAGTTGGAATTCTGACTTAGTACATCGGAATCAGTTGATTCCGAAATGTTAAGTCAGAATTCGGATAAATCATCTCAGAATAAGCTAATTCCGAGACACAAAGTCAGAATTCAGATTTAGTATCTCAGAATTAGTTAATTATGAGATGGTATGGTAGATCAGAATTCCGATTTGGTATTTCAAAATTAGCTAATTCCAAAATACTGAGTCTGAATTCCGATTAAGTATCTCAGAATTAGTTGATTAAGAAATAATAACTCAGAATTCCGACTCAGTATTTCAGAATTAGCTAGCTTTGAGATGTTAATTCAGAATTCCGTCTAAGCATCTTAGAATTAGCTAATTCCGAGATAATAAGTCAGAATTCCAACTTAGTAACTCAAAATTAGCTGATTTCGGGATGTTAAGTCAGAATTCCGACTAAGTATTTCAAAATCAGCTAATTCCGAGAGGTCGAAATTCTGACTGTGTATCTTGGAAATAGCACGAGTAAAAATTTTAATTCTCTGCCTTCTTATGGAACTAGAAACGAAACGAGGAACTGGAAAATATCCAGATATAATTACAAGAAATTATGAAGTGTGAGCCATTTAATAATTGGTTGGGTTCCATTATCTTCATACATTCAAATGTCCCTAGGGATTTACTCTTAGTCATAAAAACGTGACCATTGATAATCTGAATAATAGGTATCTTCATTTACTCACATGCTATAACAACCGCATGACATTATTCAGTAATATTATTCGATGCATGAGTTATCCTTGATATATTCAATGAAAATTACCGGTTATCATGGCGATCAATGACACTTCGAGAAAAAATATTTAGGTGCATTCAATTTTTACTTCTATTGAATTCATAAACATGTTTTGTGGCATATGCAAATCTGAAGTCTTTCATTTATTCACATCGTGTCGTTTGTATTTCAAACAGATATTCATCTTTCAACACCCCGACGTAATGACTCATCAATTGACTCGTCAACTATACGCTGGCTGAATTGAGAATTAGGACCATTATAGAACGCGCCCACCCATGTACTTTCCCAGGAAATGTTTGTTCTCTTGATTGCGATTGGTAATAGCGGTGGTATTTGATAGTTATTTAAAATGGTAATCGATTCCTTATTAGAGTATCGAGTTTTATCTGTATTTTTTATTATTCGATTCATTCGAAAGTTTTTCAATTACTGTTTTTAATTGGGTTATCATATTCATTGATTGATTTTATAGGATGCTTTGATGGGACATGGGACATGGTAGATTTTTTATTTCATAATCATGAGTTAGTTAGCTCATTGTAAAATGAAGTGAAATGAATACGGAGTACCCTTCTCCCTAAGCGTTTCCACCAAGTGGAAGAATAAAGGTAAACATCTGTCAGAAAACAACTACTTCCCTGGCTTCTACCACGACGGACATTGAACTACATCTGACAGATATTTGTGCAACGTTCTTCCAAGAAGACCCAATTGCAAGTGCTTGTCTTGAAATTGATTAAACAGAAGATTATCCTTTGTTTGGCTGGGAATGACCACCTGCAGACATGCGAGTTTCGAGGTTTATTGCTTCTCATCACTGACAGGGTAGGTCGGACAAAATTATAATTGTTCTGTCCTTGTCAAATGAATAATAATCAACCGTCTAACTAATATTTTCCCACGGATGACACTACGACTCACAGCAAAGTTGATCGCAGCGCCATCCGCACGGGAAATCAAGGACAAGACAAACAATCCTAAGTAGCACAGACTCCGGAAAGAGTAAACTGTAATATTTTGAAGGAAGTTCGAAAATATTGTGCCAGATATGTATCAATAAAGTGAAATGAATACGGAGTACCCTTCTCTCTGAGCATTAATAAAGGCAAACATCTGTCAGAGAACACCTACTTCCCTGGCTAACATCACGACGGACATTGAACTACATTGAACTTTGAACTTTGATTATAAATGAATATTTGACTATACTTATCTGGTCAAAGTTGAGTAGTACTAGAATAAAAGGCCTTCGGATAAGTATTCAGTGATGAAATTTTTGGCTTTTCAACAACTTATACTTCTTTCGACTCTTCATCACATCAAAGTTTCAAAAATCTTTGGCAACTTCATTCTAGCATTGAAAAAGTGGAT
The DNA here is from genome assembly GCA_958502065.1 of Chrysolina americana. Lineage (NCBI taxonomy): Eukaryota > Metazoa > Arthropoda > Insecta > Coleoptera > Chrysomelidae > Chrysolina > Chrysolina americana. The sequence continues at coordinate 33,361,811 of OY293415.1, read as the reverse complement.
AATGATAAATAATTGATATAACTCAAAACTGTAGAGACTTCACTTTTTCAGGGAATTTCTTCAGTGATGGCAATAAATTGAAAATATTATGTCAGTTTCTAGAAAATACAATTGCTTATCTCATGTGTGGACTTGTGCAGATAATATTCAATCTCTATAGATGTTTTTGCTCTCAAAATGAACTGCATCTGTTCACAGCACATTCTCATGTATCATTTCTCAAAGCCATGCCTTTCACTGATCTCTAAGTCCTAATGTAAAAGTTATTCCTTTTATTTCAGAATTGTTATATTCTATACAGAAAAACAAACTTTAATTAGTTGCTTCACTCATTCATTATCTACACTTATTCAATCGTAAATTTACAGGTGGTAAACAGAGTGGATAACAGAGCAGCATGATTTTTCCAAGAGTGGTCGAGAGGAATTGTAGGTTCGTTTTAATAAATGTGGAATGATGAAATTTCAATGGGTTCAGATTCTTTTTGCGTCCATAGACGTCAGTATATCCTTGTATATTATATATGTTGAAGGAAGTTGCAAAAACTTTGCGAGGTGACGCTGATACATTACCTTACAGGTCGTTGCGTCCCGTGACATTTTCGAATTTCCATAATAAAGCCTTATCGCGTGTTCAAGAAACCGAGCTATGCCCTTTGGAACATTCACAAAACGACCCTCGGACTTTGCGCGACTGCGTACACAGGGCGTCCGCTTGCGTGTGTCCCACACAAGAAATCCGCTCGTTTCCGCAATATTTCTCGACGATCATGACACTTATCAGTTTCCTTATCAGGAATCCGCCGCCTCTATCTGTTCCTTTCCGGCCATCCGAAGACGCCCGCCATCTTGGTAATATCACCCCCTTTCACGCGATACACCATGCATAAGTGAGCTTTTTCAAGTCAAAATATACGCCTTCGGTGAGTGCCTACTAAAATGGTCAAATGGTCGTTGGGAAAATTGGATGGAGTGCAGTGCCGTACGGTACACGTGTGGCATTGTCATATTTAATGAGTTGATACAGCACTTTTTCATCATATTCCATACACAGGCTTCAAGAAGCAATGAATATTGTTAAAACTCTAAGGCAATTAGAAACAATCAGTTGGCCTCCTTTTTCAATAAGGCTGCAATTATGAAAACACACGTTTGCAAAATTGTTTCATTAAATTAAAGATCTTTGCATATGTCTGACAGATATAATTCAATATATGTCGAAGTATTACCCAGAGAAGTAATTGTTTAAATTATACAATAAAATTATCGTTTCTGAGGATTGTTTCCTAGTATTTTACTTTCACTGGTTCAAACAATATATTTTCTACGGTTGCTCTACAATTTGAGGGTTTCTCCAATGAGTTTTTGTTTTATATGTTCCTGTCAGATTATTTTAAGGTCAAAGGAATTGAAAATGGACCTTCACACAAAAAAAAATTATCTCAGATTGACAAAACGCATTTCTTTGAAAATTCAAGTAAAACTCTTTTTTCAATTGAGCATATTTCTTTGAATCGAAACATCTGTTATTTTCAAGCAAAGGATATAATTTTATTGAAATATTTGCTCAATCCAAGAACACCATTATAAAATTAAAAATGTAATTTCTTCAGCTTGATATGGTTGATTTTTCGGAATGAATAAACCTAATTTATTGATTTAATGCTTCCTCTTTTTGATTTAAGAATATAAATATACATTTCTTCAAATTAAAAAACGGAAATACTTAAAGTTGATATTACTGACTCTTTTCAATTGAAAAAATATGAAATTTTATTTCAGTACTTCATTTTCTCAATAATAGTATATACATTTTGATTTCTTTCAATGAAAAAATGGAATGTCTTCAACTTCATATTACAGTTGTTACATTACATTTGAAGCTGAGATACTATTAAAATTGGATGTTAAAACCACAGTAAGTATTGCTAAATTGTGATTAAATTGTTGTAAAAAATTTCTCCAATTACCCTTATAGACGTCTAAAGGGCTATTATTCCGATAGTATGCTAAAGTGCAGAGTTTTGTTTCCATAGCCTTGTTCAGCAGTTAAAAACATGTTGAGTCCCACAAAAATTATAGAGATCTGAGGTGGATCCCAGATAGGTGCAGCAAATGTTCAATACATTTCTAACATTGTTGAATGACATTCTTCTAGGACCAGCCCTGACGGATTCCATACGCTGTTGTGCAATGGGTAAGGGGGGTGAGGGGTGTAATGTCTGCTTTAGTATTGTAGTTAGAAGTGTTTTTCGGGTCTCGCCGTTCGCAGATTACAGGTCTCGTTGAGGTTAACGTGCATATTGTGCCATTGTGCGTTTACATACATTCGGACTGGAGTTGGTATATTTCATATTAATTGTGAGAAACAGTTATGAAAACAAAAACATGGATATCCAAAAACTTCTGAAACTGTGCAACCTTGATGGAAGGATTAAGTACTTGTATCAAACTTCCTTGGTAGGTGAGTATTAAAAGATGACCGGCACAACCCCATAGATACTGGATTACAAAAGGTGGTAGGCTGTTTTATAGTTTTATAGAAAAGTTAATGGGTAAATAATTCATAGTACTTCGGCATTATGCCTAACCAACGAATGTGAAGAAATAACTTTGCATCGATAGGTATAAAAAGTAGAGGAAAGTGTAGGTATTTACCTACATGGGAATAAGACGCACTTGCGTCAGTGTATTTTGATACTTCTATATTCTTGATTCAAAACTATAAATATGTATTTCTTTGAACACAAACATATTATTGAAAAGAAAATAAGATGTATTATGGGGATAATGAAACCATTCTGTATAGAATCAAAATTATTCAGTGGTTAAAGAATTATTTTCATTTCTTGAGAAATACAACTACAAGTTAGAAAGCTAGAAAAATACCTCTTTTGAATCCTTAATTATTTAGATGAGCTCTACGTTTGAGAATTTAGATATTCAAACTTTCATGAAGAACAAACATTTCTGAGAAACTATTGATGATTTCATTTGAATTTTGAGTTCATTAAATAAGCATTATTTCAGATAACAAAGTAACTATCGAAGATTTGCCTTTCCTGAATGAGGAGTATTTGAAGAAATTAGCTAGTTTCCTCTCATAGGACAACGTAACAGGATCCTTCTACGGGATGAATAAGTGAAATAAAAATTGGTATCGATAGAATTGTTGTTACTTCTTCAAAACTGTTTCATCTTCATTAACTTGTCTATTATTTTAGATAGACTTTAGATTCCACTAAAAATACAGGTAATTTTTATGTATATTATTTATTCAGAGAAATTCACGCTCTATTGAAAGACATGATTTAGAGAACAATAGTGCATTTCTTCGTTTTATTTCAATAGAAACAGTGTACCAGAAAATATTTTTAAATTATTTTTCCGTAAACTTAATTGAACTAAACTTAATCAATTTTTCGGTTTGGAATTTTTGGGTTTCCAATTATTTCTAATTCCTTGTAAATGTCAAATTTGTCAATAGTAGGTAATAGGTGCAAATTTTTTTTAGACGTCAACTTCATCGAACAGATTTTGCTGCTGCCACAACGATTCCACCTAGGGGCAGAGTGAAGCTGAATAATGAAACAGAAATTTTCTACTGTAGAATGCCAAGAAGCATTCTTGTACATGTTACGGTATATATACAGAGCAAGGAGGAAACATCTAGCTAAAATATATACAAGACTCAAGATATTTGAAAGACTAGAGACTCGAAAGTGGGACTGAAAAGACTCAAAATCAAATCCAAGTGACTCAAAGACTCAATCAAGCCTAAGACTGAAAGACTGAGCCGATGACTGAAATACTGGGGTGGAGATTTATGGACAGAAAATTCTGTTTTTATTGTAGATCTTGATGTTTTTCTCATATTTTTGATCACATATCGATGCCCTAACTCGCAAACCAGCTAGCTCCATTGATAAAACGTGGAGTTGGCGGGTTTGCGAATTAAGGCATCGATATGTAGAATATTTTATTTGTGTATATTTTTTTATATCCAAAGTTACTGATAATAAGGATTTTTTGAATCATATGTTAGAATATTGTTAACCAAAGAATTGTTTCGATTCATGTAAGAATGATAATTATGTTGAATAAAACTTTTTTCATTGACCTTTTTGTTTCAATTATTTTCGTACGATGGAATTCATTATTTATAATTCATTGAATTAATTCATTGAATGTTTTTGTTGAAGGGAATGGACGAAAGATTCATTCTGATTAGTTAATATATTTGATTCCATAATATTACTCTACATATTCAAAGTAATCAGTATTTTGTCCTAAACGCATAATTTTGTTGAAGGAAACGAACAAACGTTTTATAATAATTAATTCATATTTTCGGATCAATACCAATATTTAACATAATCTAAGTAATAGATATGTTGCCTCAAACGAGTAATTTTGTTAAAGAAAACGAACCTAAGTTTCATTCTGATCAATATATATATATATTCAGATCAATAATATCCTTTCATCATGTCGAAGTAACCATTGTGTAACTAAATAAACCGTTCCTCTTGAACTGAATGAATGTAATCTTCATTATGAGAAATTCATAGTTTCAAATCACGAAAATATCCATCTTCAATGGACATTTTTCTTTTCTACTTCAAAACAATTGTTTTATTAAAGTAAGTAAATAATTTTCTTACTATGAATTAATTATATTTTTCACTCGAGGTATAAAATGTTTTCATATAAGCATATATGTGTTTTCAATTGAGAAATTTGTTGAGAAAATTAATTCCTTGAAACAAAACAACCATCTCTTTCGTTATATACAAACAAATTATTTACTTGAGTCAATGCAGTCATGCTTATTCCAAGAAAATATTTTTTTGTGTGTTGTTACTGGTCGAGCTTTGGAAAATGTAAGTTTCCTTGATCAAGATATCTTAGGTGAAATTTGAAAAATGCATTCACTATGTGTATAATATAAATGGTATATTAATCACTTTCAAGTTTGAATAAGTTTGGGTAAATTTTTTTCTTGGCATTGTGGAAACTTTCGAGAACATTTCGATTTGGTAATATTTTGCATATTCCAGAACTTTGGAATTTACGTGAACCATTTCATATTACATTGAAAGTAGGTGCTGAAGCCTTATGGCAGGGATTTATACAGAGTTAGTCAAATGTATGGATCCGCCTCTTTTCCTCAGTTAAAATGAAAGTTACTGAATGAAAATTTGTATAAAAGTTGAGCAGTATTTCACTATGCATCTTTTTGTAAATTCAAATATTTTTTGGTGTGCTCTTGGTGTAGGAGTGTAGGAGTGATATCATCAACTTTTGTTGGTAATGGAACCATAATATGTCGAGTTTAGTATCGTTAGAAAGCATGTGTGTACTCGGTCATTTCTATTTTCTTTTTTCCAACTTGAATTAAAATTTTCAATGTGACGAACACGTACCAACAATTCAGGAGACAAACCCAATGTTACAACGATTGTTGTGCTCATTGAAATGAGGGAATGATATTCGATATCTATTCAAAATTTTTACTATGTAAACAGTACTCATAGGCTTATGCAATCGGTGTGCCATCTTTTTTAAACAATTTTATAACAAGTACTTATATACTCATCGGAAAATGCGAAAAATTTCCTTATTCACATATACAAATTCACGTGACCATACCAATTCTTCGGACCCACCCTAACGGTATGCCAATGGTTTACCGAGTATTTTATTTGCGTTATTTCTTATTTCATTGCAAAACACAGCAATCTGATTGAAATCGTAAAGAAACACAATTGTCGAAAAAATTACGAATAACGGAAGAAAAAAAAACGAAAAAAATACCCCTAGAAAAAAAAAACAGGAAAAAATATCCCACGGATAAAACCCCCCGGAAAGAAAACCCCCGGAAAAAATACCCCTATATGCGATAACAATGGCCAGTACAAAAAAAGTAATGAAATTTCAACTGTGTGTCATGTTAAAGAAACTAGACCATATTTGATTCATTTTACAATACAGAGGGGTGGAACAACAGATTTTCCAGCCTTGCAAAAAGGCGAATCTGTCACCAGGACAATCGAGTCATAAAAATATAAAAAATCGTCTTTTTTGGTCGTCGACGATGAACATTCCACAGGATAGGTTAAATATGGTCTAGTTTCTTTAACATGACACACAGTTGAAATTTCTTTACTTTTTGTGTACTGGCCATTGTTATCGCATATAGGGGTATTTTTTCCAGTTTTTTTTTTCCGGTTTTTTATTTCCGTTTTTTTTTTTCGTGGGATATTTTTTCCGGGTTTTTTTTTCCGGGGGGGTTTTTTTGTTTTCCGGGGTTATTTTTTCCAGGTTTTTTTTTCCAGTTTTTTTTTTCCTAGATTCGATCCCAGGATGACTCTGATTCATGCATTATTATCATATGATACCCATATCGATCATATTGTCCTCTACAAGGCATACTGAGTAAAATCCTGAAAAAAAAAAATCAATATTTAACTAAAGTTACTGATGGCCCCATGATCGAAAAATTGACCAGAGTACCTTTACGTCATTCCGAACATAGTGTTGAAAAATCGCTACTACCTGATTTTATGTACATGATAATGTACGATTTAACTGTACTCGAACGTTTTATTTTTTATCGAAATATGTAGTTTATTTCCGAAACTCGCTCTTTCAACAAAGATTTGAATTTTAATGTACAGTGAGCAGAAAGTAATTCTTCAAGGCTTACCATGTGCAATACAAGAAAAACGCCAATTCATATCAACTTTCCCAAAGTTTCCACGATGTTCATGGGACATTACAAGAATCTTTTCAGATGATTCAGAAGATATAAATAAATGCGCATCATGTTATCAAATTTGAAACATTCATTTCCACTAATACGCAAATATTTGAGAGTTTTGTGGTCACCAGGTGTATTTGAAAACATAATTTTCATACTTGAAATGATCTTTTGAACAAAATATATCTTTGCATTTTCAGATGCAACATTCTCTGCAACAGTATCTTCAAAATACCACCACTCACATTTCACTCGAGAATTATCAAATTGCAAAGCAACAAAAAAAGATATCCTTTGAACTCACTCATGGTTTCATAAACCAGTGGAGCATGTATGAAATGCGATAGGCCACCGTAATCCGGTAACTTTATTTCGAAGCATAACAAGTTGACTTGTAAAAAGAAATATAGACATTGAAAAGCTTAATTTGGAATTCCGCGTGGGGTGTCTCGGAAAGAAACAAAGCAATGTCGCTGACGACTGGCTACTCTTTGGTTTAGCGAAGAGCGACTATTGAATTTCAAACAGGATGTGTCCCACAGGTTTTTTGTTTCACTCTTTCGTCGCCGTTGGAAGATAAATTAAGTTGACTCGATATCGATTAAATTTTATGAAAACAATACGAAACTTGTTCTGAATAATTAGCTGGTAAACCGGATGAGAGGAGCCTTCAAACCCCAACTGTATCCTCATTTTATAGATGAATGAAACATATATTTACTTCATTATTTTCTGTTTATTCTTCAATACTTTGTTTGAATTGCGATTCCGATAAAGAAAACGCTCTGACTTTCAATTCCTGACAAGTCCAAACGTCGACTGGGTCGTTTATCAGAAAAGATCACTTGTCCACTACAATTAATACCGGATGTCCGCGGAAGGTAGGTCGCCCCTTTAACTTTTTTGTGTTTGAAGAAATACTGTAACCGACATAAAACTGTATTTTTTGACAAGCAACTTACTTTAATGCACATTCGATTTTTAAATGGGACACCCGGTATATTTTCACTTCTTTTGTCTCCGTATGACATTCAATGCAACCATTTTTTTTATTTCGAAATTTATTCGTTAGTCTTATTGTGATTCTACAATTTTGGGAACAATAGAGATTTATTGTGTTTTCGGTCAATATTGGTCAATGTGTAAAATTTAATTTTGAAATTTGTATTATTAATTATTTTCAAAAAGCAACGGCTTGTGAGAATTAAAAATGATAAAGATGTATGGTTCAGGATAAACAATATATTGATGAACATTTTCATGATTCAGATCGGTGAGTAAGTGATATATTTCAATGTAGAGAGAAAATGCAACTTAGATGAATGCGAGGGAACGATTGAGTATGATAGAATACCGTCAGAAAAATTTAGTAATAAAATCCTAATATTCTAATAATAAAGGGCATTCCATTATATCACAGATACAATCATAATAAATAAGAAATATTATATATAACCCAGATCACTTACTTTAAGTACATACGAATCACTTGAAATAGATATATGTGAACATTATCTATAACTGATGTATGTTTATATTCTTTGTGATAATGAAATAGGCAAAACATTACTGTTAATTTGATTCCACATAGTATTGGTTTCAAACTTCAGTTGAGAAACTCAATAAGATTACATTACCTCTTTCTTGAAAAAATTTGTAATTTAAACAGAGAAGCTGTATTTTTCCCAAAATTTTATGACTGAAATTAGTGATTTGAACGTATATAGCCTTCTAATTCCTGTAAACTTCAAATTTTTATCTCTCTCTATTGAAAAACTACAGACATCTTTGGTCTCCTGTGTTTCATTCATTTGTTTCATTCTCAAACTGTAGAAAGTTGAAATCCCAAAAAGAAGTTAGGTCATTCTTTCACATCACCAGTATAAAGTGGTACATCCTTGTCTAGGCGTGTCTAGCTATTGATTTCATAACTCCTGTAAACTTCAAATTTGTATCTCTCCATATTGAAAAACTACAGAGATCTGCATGTCTCCTGTCACCCGGTAGATTTCCTTGATTTCACATTTTTTTCATTCTTAGATTGTAGAAACTTGAAAACCCAAATGGAAGTTAGGTTATTCTTTCACATCACCATATAAATTGACACATCCTTGTCAATGACATGTCTAGCTTGGAGTTTCTTTACAATCCATAGCAGCTTTTTCTTGATTGATATGACTTTTCTGATTTGAATGCTCACCTAATGTACGTTTCAATTTTCACAGCTAACACGTTTGTCATTTCCTCATCAACTCTCATTGGAACTGATCGTCGTTATAAGATGCTATCATCAAGCTCGGGAATATGTCATTCAATAAACATTAGCACCAAGGACCCCAAGGAGGTTATGATTTATACATCTTAGTTATTGATATGGTTAAACCGACTACGTTTCAATTGATGAAATTGAAGTACCACTCTATTTCATTATTAACCCTATTGCCTCCTGACACCTGAAGTCTTCTATTATTTCGACATGAACGGACAATGCTTGAACAAACAGCAGACACTTAACGAGATATTTTTCCATATCCGATAACAAGAGTTTCTTTTTCCTTTCGAGCATTTCATGAAAATAGTCTATTTTCCATCTATTTTAGTCAACTGTCGGCTACCAAAATAAATGCGATCTCCGGATCTATACTCGTTCAGCCAGTGTCAGTCGTCGAAGCCTCGCGGCGGTATATCTCACGTTTTGTTTTTCTTTTTAATTGGGTGCTTTCTATGTACAGGGGTGAATGTTATGTTAGGTGTGAGTTATGTTTGTGACCCCGACGTGGAAGATGTCGTTTTATGACAGACATCTGACGTAATAGGCGCGGTACACAAATTAGGGAGTTAACGATTCATGCATATAGATGTGATGATGCCCAAATGTTCCCAGCTTCGTACACAAATGTTAATGAATGAACCAGAATGTGTGTGGCATAGGCGTCCCCACTAGAAATTCACCGAGAACTTACTGTGAATTTCAGCAATTTACAGTAGGTGGTTTAATTAAAAATAACGACTATTGTTCGTTATTGTTATCATTGTCGGTGGTCGGTGGATCAGCGGTCCAATTAATTTGTTTTGTCAATTGTTTTCCTTATAGAGGTATTTTCCAAAATTTTTAAAATTCATATTTCAAACAGAGAGAGAAATCAAGGAACAAAATATGTTTCAGTCGACTAGAATAGACTGAAACTATGATGTCTTGCCAATATATGACTTGTTCGTTCTTGAATAAAGCTAGAAGAGTTCCGATAAATACACTTTCACCCTGAATTTGTTTTATTTCGACTAACAAAACAGTTTTTTATGGCAGGTCGTTCGAAACTCCAGCATAGCGATAGTCGGTTCGAGCCCGATGTAGATACAAGATAATTTTTCTCAACTACTTTATATCGGATCGATAGGGGACCGCATGCCTTGTTGAAAAGCAAGTGTATTGTGAGTTGTCTAGATGCCATTCTCGTCTAGTGCTAGCTCGGAATGCACGCAGACCACCCGAGGTGGTGCTGTAGGTTTTCCGGGTTTTCTTACAGCTGAAAAGTGAATACGCCACCAAAAATCAGTAAGTCGCCCCGGAGCGCCACGGCAAATAATAATAATAGCCGTCCTCTACCCGCACAGGCTATGCCTCTGGGTACACTAAACGAGTGTTTATGAGGGAGTATTATTATTATTGGAAGTCTGTCAAACAGTGATAGTCTAGGGGCCTTTAAAAATTATAAAAAGTAAAAAAAATTATAGTAGAATGAAACCCTTTGGAAACGGAAGATAATATAACAAAAATGAAAGAAAAAATTAATTACGGGCGATGTGAGGTCGGGAAGTAGGAGGGGATGAGTTTTTAAGGGTAAAATACGGTTTATCTCGATTTCCGGCAAAACAACAAGTCCTATAGAAAAAAGTTAAATAGCAAAGTTTCATTACTTACAATGAAAAGATCTACAACTTTTGTATGAACACTTTTTTGACATAACCAAAATTTATGTGAAAAATTCAAATAATTTCCTTAAATTTGGTAGAAACTTACGTTTTTATGTTCCAAATACACTGTGATTTTTTTTAATTGAAATATTAATTTTTTAACCTGATGTTGACTAAATATCGAAAAAGCACCCTAATTTTCAATCGAAAAATCCAGCAAGCTCTCGTGGTGTTTCTAAGCAACACAGTTTTCGTGCCAGCAAGGCGAAAGTATTTTTCGAAAATTCTGCGTTTTGTCGGAATATTACTACTGATAATCCATATACTTAGTAGGTGGATTACCGCTGTAATTCAGCGATAATTCTACCTCTTATGAACATTTTAACACATGAATGAAATTTTCGATTTAACCAACTAGTTTGAAAGCTGATATTATGATCAGTCATGATGACAAACAAACTTTACGAAGAACCTTCAGTGGTAGCTGAATTTATTCAATGAATATTTTATTGATGCTACCAAGTAAATATCTGATTGAGAATATTATGTCACGTAATACGGAACATAATACTTTTATGAAAAATTTTGCCATATTTTTCGAGGATTATCAATAGGTACTTATGATTCAAGAAGTCATATGCTTTAGATAGGTCTAAAAAATACCCAGCACAATTTTATATCAGTTGTAATATCACAAGAGAGTGAGACTGAAGTCAAAATAATTTGACAGATTTTTCAAAAACTTGTTGCTAGGCAATAGACACGAGAGCCCGAAGGGCTCGAGTGGCTATTGCCAAATGGCAACAAGTTTGAGAAAAAATCTGGAGAATTATTTTCTACTTAATCGAACTCTCTTGTGGTATTCGATAAATTATTTTTCGATGTCCCAATCATAGACCCATTCTCTATATAACATTATTATTTCAACAAATTATGGTTACTTGAATCTAAACAAGTGGAAAATAAAAGGCAAACATCTGTCAGAAAACAACTACTTCCCTGGCTAATACCACGACGGCATTGAACTACATCTGACAAATATTTATGCAACGTTCTTCCAAGAAGATCCAATTCATTTGGCTGGGAATGACCACCTGCAGACATGCATGTTTGGAGGTTTATTGTCTCTCATCAGTGACATGGTAGGTCGGACAACATTATAATTGTCCTTTCCCTGCCAAATGAATAATAATCAACTGTTAAACTAATATTTCCCTACGAATGACACTACAAAATACAACAAAGTTGATCGCAGCGCCATACGCACGGGTTAGGTTGAAAATTACTGCTTTCTCTCTGTTCCTTAGGTTATGAATTGAAATTGTTTTCAAATTGACACGTTACTTGCAAGCATTTCCACAAAAAACTCCTGCGGCAATTTTCAAGGTAGAAAATACCCACTATAATAAATCTGTGAATAGCCTGAACGTACATGAATGTTTGAATTGATGGTTCCGATTGGTTGCAAGAATTGCCAAAAAATAATCACAATAAAACAATATTCTGTTCTGTTCTAGAACTGAAAATAATCTGCTCCTCACAATATTTGATAACGAATTTACCTACAAAGTGGAACCAAAGTATTTAATTATGAAGAGTAATTTCTCAAAAGAATTCTTGTAGATTAAAACTGTTGTTTTCAACGAAGTAGGGAAGCTGTGTCTATACCTATGTCACGGTTCGCATACCACCAGTTAAGATTTAAAAAATTATCGGCATTGAATTAATTGCATTCGTTTTTGTTAGGGCCACCCACCCCAGATTATTCATGAGAAAATGTCGAAATAAAATATCTGTTTACGCACAAATATTTCCAAAATATAACGGAAAACAAACCATCAACCCAGCGGGAGGTTTTTTGAGGGCTGGACATCGTTGTTCGTAACCACTAATTTACCCTCTTGTGTACCAAACGTGTCTGTCTATTCATCTAAAATAAGATTTTATCTGCGATGACCTTGTTTCTAGGTAACATTTATGGAGGACATTGTTAGAAAGAATGACGAACTTGTTTGGATAATTTGTTAAAGTAGTTGTAAGAATTAAATTATCTCGATATGACCGACTTAGATTTCCGAAGCCTCAAAAAAGGTAAATCCCTCCTTGTCCTGGCCTATTTCCTATTTATCAAAGAATGTAAAATATTTCCCCAGTTGCTATGAAACTATTCTAATGTTTATTTTTCACTTGTCCATTACTGCTTTATAATACCTTGGCAACGGTTGCTATTAACAGACCCATAACGCAATAAATTAATTACTCAGAAAATTTTTTCCATGTAATTTGAACCTATCATATCTACGTATTAGTGACCAGAAATAGCCAATCAGACAAACATTTATCTGATGACAAGTGCCCCGGTAAATTATCACTATTGAACAATCGAGTCACCATGGCATAGTTTGACGTTTACTCAATTTAATTTTCAAAATGTCAGTCCCTTCGAGTAGATATGGAAATATCCAAAATGAGTCGATCGATATAATTTTAAGTGACAATTCTATGAAAAAAATTTCTTACTGTATATCCCTCGGCTATTGATAAATTCTCAAAATTTGTCTTAACTTTTCTCAAACGAGTTGCTTTAAGGTATCAGCCCTCCGCCTTCGGCGTCGGACTGTTACCAAGCAACTCGCTTTCGAAAGTATACGACATATTATTTCGAAATTATCAATAGCCTTGGGATATTATAAGTGAAAAGTTTTATTTATAACTGTACATAAAAAAGGGACTAATTATTTTCTCTCAAATAGAAATAACAATTTTCAAATGTTCCTGAAAGAATAGTAGCAAGTTTTAAGTTCTGTGAGTTGACCGATGATGAACTCCTCAATATGCATTCGGTTTCATTCGGAACGTTAACAATTTCTTTTTCGGAAACGGAATGGACTATCATTGTAGCAATTTTGTTCTTCGAGGAGATACTTTCTTCAATATAGCTCTCCGCTACCGTACCACTCTTCCATTTTCCATATTTTCCATGTAATTTTAGTGTTTCAAAGGAAGCACCACCTTGAACAAGAAGTGTTGACGACGTTCGGCGTAGACAATGTCCGGTGTAACCTTTCAGGTTTTCCGAATTAAGGTATTTCGCTATGATAGAAGGAACACTTCCTATAGTATTTTTACCTACAGATAACTCAATGCATTTATTATTTCTGTAGGTTAAAAAAAAACTACGTTGTTTACATCCTTTTGGTCGTAGTGCAATGTACTTTTTAACTAAGTTCAAGGCTCCTATTTCGCTTTCTTCAACAATGGTGGAACTTTCTGAGGTGCAGGTCTTGGTTTCTGGTACCTTGATCAGTAAAACGGCTCCTCTATCTTCAATGTCATCAATTGTCATCTTGACCATTTCATCACGTCTCAAGCTTCCAAATACGTCCATTACCAGAACAACTTAGCAGAAAAGTACTTATCATCTGGAGCTTCTCCTATGAAAAGTAATACTTGTCCACCTTCCAACACCTTTGATTTTGTAGGAATGTATTCTTTTGATTTAATTTTCTTCGGGTAACATTCATCCCTCTGGCCATAGGCCCTCGGGTGAAGGTTACCCTCCGGGCGTTAGGATCTATATAACGCACTTGGTACAGCTATTATGACTTATGTGGTGCACCTATTCGATAATTATCACTCTTTTTTAGCTAAGAAATACCTACAACTGTTAGGAAATACAATTCGTTTCTGTGCTATAAGATGCAGCACTAATACAAATATGCGGTTGGCTTTCTGGGTTCCACTCTTCTTTCAAGCTTTTATTTAATTACCATGTTTGTTTATTTAGTTAAACGATCTAGTGAAATATGTCAAGTAAATTTTGACCCACTTTTCTTGTCGTCCCATTGATTTGCACGATTTGACGATGCATTATTGGGCCGCAGTGGTCATGATGGTAGAGCGCTAGTCTATCAATCAGAGGGACGTGGGTTCGATTCCCAGCATGGTCACTGGTCTCGTGTTAGGAATCGCACGTTAAAAGGTAAGAGCTCGTTAATCCTTAGCTCGCACAAGTTTCGACTTCTGAGGGCTGTCGTTCGTAGGGGGAAAAGAGTTGGCCTAAGTTGGCTTGTTTCTGCACAAAAAAAAACATTTGAAGTTTCAGAAGAACAACTTTCATGTTTTTGCCAGATTCCCACTTGTCAATATCTTTGTTAAGTTATATTACAGATGTTGACATAGATTTTCATTAACTATTGGCCATTCAAACATTGAATACCAGTTTAACTAATATATCGCAATTGTCGGATTTCAATATCAACTACCATCGCCGGAAACCCCTTTTCATTTTAAAATGCAGTATATTTGTGCCAGCCTTTGCCTAACAAAGAACTGACAATGGACACTCGACACACCTATTGTTTATCTCGATCAACATTTACATAATACAAAATATTTATTTTATTATCACGGTGACACTTGCATCCACCCATGCATTACCACTCAAGTAGCGAACAAAACCCAGGAGAAATCTATTAGAATATGTTAAATACGTCCCTTTCAAAGAGAAAAGAAAACGTTCGTAATAGTTTCTGGTATGAAAACATCTCGTAGATATTGACCACCCACAGACCAAAAATAAATTAGTGTTTCAATTTTATTCATTGCTACATGCTGCAAGAATATGAATCTATTTACGGAAGATAATTTTTGATTGGATCCATTCAGAATTTGGAAGCTAACAATTATCTTTCTAATCCCAAGGAACTGTTTGTATCTACTGAGCAATATGATGTATTAGAAAAATGATACTTAAAATTTTTTCAGTTGTTTTTCAGTGATGTTATAAGTGAAAAAACCGTCAAACGGTTCAGATGAGTTCTGGACAAGAATCATCCAAAAAATTCATGTCCCTTATGATTTTTCTGCACGAGTCAGCAATGAATAGTGTGTAGGTGTTTTTGTTACCTTTTCTGAACCCATTGGCAGCTGATTTCTGCAGGGAGAAAGAAGAGATTCTCCATTACATCTTTTATTTCCATTAGATACTCTCTAGATTTTGAATTTTTTTATTAAATTTGAATAAGTGAGGTTTTTTTGTAATTTTCGCAACTCAGTTCTCTGCATACATATGAGTTTTAACCGTCTTTATGTAGTAATCGGTCCTATTCTTAGACTTTTTCTTCATATTGAATCATTCATTAATATATCAATGCTCCTGATTCCAGTTGTCTGTTTCTTTATCAACCATTTGGGATATACATTGCCATATAGTTTTTAATTAGATTAACAAATTCCAATTAGAATACCTTTGGTACCTTTAGGTACACCCAAATTTATATGAGGCAATATTATTATAATTATAATCAACCCAGCATCAAAAACAAAAAATACATTAATACAATCATCATATCAATGGTTTGCGAACCAAATATGATTCAATGTAACAGTTTCATATACAAAGCAGAGGGGGGATCAATATTCAAGAACAAAAAATACAATTTATGTATTTATTGAAAATCAACAATAGACCCTACGGTGACAAAATAATTTTGTAAATATCATTTACATCATTCTCAGGCAGTGGAATCGAACCGAACGAACCATAAGAGCAGCTAATATGATCAACTGTATAATTTATTTTATCTATACTTTTCAATCTTGTAAGCTGAACTCCGCCTATTATGCCGTTATTTTTCATGTTTATAGCTCAATGTTATTTAAATATAACTGGAATAGACAATAAAGACATTTTTTTTTGTTTTAATCCATTAGGAATTACCCAGTCAGGCCCTGTCTCCGGAGCCCCGACACTTCCGGAGGGCGCGCTGGTGTGTCATTAACCCCAGTAAACACTCCCCACGTCCATGGGGTAAGTGATTACTGGGTCCGAGAATCATGTGCCCTGAGTAGGTGGAGTGAACCAAGAATTACGGCCTTCTGCATTCGCCCGGCTAGGATTTCTGCCATGTCACGGCGAGCCAGTATGATTTTTAAGTTTGAGAGCAGTGTGTCCATCATTCCACCAAGGACCCCTATTATCAGAACCACCATCTTGACAGAATGGTTTGGGTGAAGTCTGCGGAGTTCAAAGAGAAGATCTCGATATTTAGTCCGTTATTCCTCCTCTTTTCGGACGATGTTCGTTTCGCCAGGAGCTGAAAACTCAATGACGAAAATCGTCCTACTTTGATGGTCGAGGAGTACTACATCAGGCTTATTGGCTTGTATTTCCCTGAGGGTGGGGAATGAATAGTTCCAATACATTCGGCACTTCTCATTCTCCACCACGGACTCAATATCCCCCGGAGCATAAGGCGTTATGTCTGTGGATATAGGCTGAGACCGCATAAGCTCGACAAGCTGACAGCAAATGCATTATGGTCTCAGCTGCCCCAAGACACGCTCTGCATCTAGTGTCAGGGACCTTTATACCCATCACGCGACTGCGGTAGACGAGAGTGTTAAAGACACCATCCTGGCAGGCCATTATGAATCCCTCGGTCTCCGACTTCAGCCCACTTGACCTGAGAAACGAGAAGGTCAGGTCTCTGGATAAGCCTAGGTCTTCAATGTTCTTGAAGAAGACCCCATGCATCGGCTTATCCTTATGTAGCTGCAGGAGCATCTCACACTCCGCAGCTTTTACGTGGGCTTTTTGCTGAACGGGTTCCAACTCGGTGATAGAGTTTGGGTTTGTCCGTTCAGTGTCGAATACGAGACCGAGTTCATCGGCTGCACGGGTTGCTGCCTTGAAAAGAAATGCTCCAATCCCTGACTTTTCATGATCACATACTGATGACTTTACAGACTCCATCTAGTACCATTCTGTTATGAAGACACTCCAAACTCAAAAGTCCACGGCCTCCCCGTTGTCTGGGGAAGTATAACCGTGGAACAGACGATTTAGGATGCAAGCTTCTATGAAGATGCATCATTTTGCGAGTTTTCACGTCGAGTTGTCGCAGCTCTTCCTGAGTCCATTTCATTACTCCAAAGGAGTAAAGTAGAATCGGAACGGCAAGCATATTAGTTGCAGCAACTTTGTTCTTCCCCGACAGTTCTGAAGACCAGATCTGTCGGAGTTTGTGCTGATACTTGCCGCGGAGAGAGCTTTTGACAGTAGCTACCTCTTGGGTGTGGCGTTGTTCCACCCCTAGGTAGGTATACGTCTCTCCGGCATCCAGATGATGTGTCTGAAAGGACATCGTGAATCCCCGCATCCACCCGAGCCAGTTGTTGTGGCTTCAGGGGCTTGGTGTTATGCAGCGCCCTGCGGGTTCTGATGCCTTTCGTTGGTGGTATGATGCGGGCCTCCTCTTCAGCCAGATCGACGCGTGGCATATCTGCCTCGAACCCGAAGGTGGGATACATAATCCCTTAGGTTTTGTGCGGAAAAGGCAGCATGCTCTGGGTGTATTTCACACCACAAAGCATGCATTCTCGCCATGTATCCTCTTCGGGCGGGCTCACTGCTCTCATAGCAATGCAGAAGACTGTCCCTTAGTTCATCCGTCCACTCAAAGCGTCCGTTTTTATTGCGGTCGTTATATAGTGGCAATCCATCGTTCTGGGCCCCACCACCTTGCCTATGACCCCTAATCCGAGGGGGTCGGTTGTGGGGGCCTCTTTTTCGTCCATCGTGAACCGAGTAGTGGAGTATACCGGGGGGTTAACCCAGTATACCCACGACCGACATCAGAGGGAATGAGCATTCCCTCCAGGGTGCGCCATGGCTGCCGGTCCGGTTTTGCACCGGTAGCTCAGCAAAGTGGTGTCGCAACTCACCAAGGCCTTGGATGATGGTTGACCTTCCCTGCTATTATTATTTTTTTTTTTTTTTCGTTAGGAATTACCCAGTCAGGCCCTGTCTCCGGAGCTCCGACACTTCCGTAGGGCGCGCTGGTGTGTCATTAACCCCAGTAAACACTCCCCACGTCCATGGGGTAAGTGATTACTGGGTCCGAGAATCATGTGCCCTGAGTAGGCGGAGTGAACCAAGAATTACGGCCTTCTGCATTCGCCCGGCTAGGATTTCTGCCATGTCACGGCAAGCCGGTATGATTTTTAAGTTTGAGAGCAGTGTGTCCATCATTCCACCAAGGACCCCTATTATCATAACCACCATCTTGACAGAATGGTTTGGGTAAAGCCTGCGGAGTTCAAAGAGAAGATCTCGATATTTAGTCCGTTTTTCCTCCTCTTTTCGGACAATGTTCGTCTCGCCAGGAGCTGAAAACTCAATGACGAAAATCGTCCTACTTTGATGGTCGAGGAGTACTACATCAGGCGTATTGGCTTATTGGCTTGTTGTATTATTATTATTATTGTTTTTTTTTATCCCTTAGGAATTACCCAGTCAGGCCCTGTCTCCGAAGCCCCGACACTTCCGGAGGGCGCGCTGGTGTGTCATTAACCCCAGTAAACACTCCACACGTCCATGGGGTAAGTGATCACTGGGTCCGAGAATCATGTGCCCTGAGTAGGCGGAGTGAACCAAGAATTACGGCCTTCTTCATTCGCCCGGCTAGGATTTCTGCCAAGTCACGGCAAGCCGGTATGATTTTTAATTTTGAGAGCAGTGTGTCCACCATTCCACCAAGGACCCCTATTATCAGAACCACCATCTTGACAGAATGGTTTGGGTAAAGCCTGCGGAGTTCAAAGAGAAGATCTCGATATTTAGTCCGTTTTTCCTCCTCTTTTCGGACGATGTTCGTTTCGCCAGGAGCTGAAAACTCAATGACGAAAATCGTCCTACTTTGATGGTCTAGGAGGACTACATTATTATTGTTATTATTATTATTATTATTATTATTATTATTAAGTGATTGTACCAGTCTTCAAAATGAATGATAATGGTGCTATATGAGTGAAACGTATTTTGATTCTTGATATCACTCTCTGTTTGATATATGAATTTTAAAAGTTTTGGAAAATACCTCTATAATGAAACCAATTGACAGATCGATTTTTTCTACAAAAAAAATAAATCAACAATACACGGAAACTCAAGAATAAATTGAAGGGGCAAGTGGAAGAAGGAGTTATGTTACAAATATGTGTTTGTGAGAAAAATTGGTAAAGTTAGCGTCCTTGATGTTTAACGTAACATAGCCCCTTCTACCACTGTATATCTGCTCAGATATCAAGAATAGAAGCAAATCCTGACGAGACAAGTTACATATGGACATAACATCTTCTTCCATGATATAATCGAATATTTTCAGAAAATTTTACTTGACCCCTTCTTCCACTTGCCCCTTCAATTATGAATTGGATATGGTCGCCATTAAGAAACAATGAAGTACTTTAGCCATGTCCTGAATATCAACTGAGTTTTTTTGTTTGAAGTCGCTATTTATTATTTATTCTTAAGTTTGCGTGTATTGCTGGGTTCAATCTTGTAAAAACCCCAGATATGACTGAAGATACGAAACGAACAATCACAGATAAATGACATGAGTGAAATTCAGATTAATTCTCTCTTGTGGACAAATTCAGTTACACGGATATTCGGTGTTCTCACAATAAATGTGTATGCTTGGCAACTTGCTGCTCATACTTTCTTGTTATTCATCAACACGTCATCAATAACTTGAAAATTGCCTCAACACGTATTGTTTCAAAAGTTTTCTAAGAATTACTTCAGTCAACTTTCTCATAGCATAACTTGGGGTTTCAGCATACAAAGTTAATACCAGTGTCGTCTCTTCAACTGTAGATGGAGCAATATTCATTCAAAACTCAACAAATACTCTAAAATAATATTCATCTGAAGTGCATCTCCAGTTCTTGAAGACTTGTTGGTACTTTTATTGAGATGACAAAAAACATATCTGACACTTGCACTTAACGTGAACACACACTTGTAGAAATACAGTTACTTTCTGATCAAGAAATGATAGTATGCCATTTCAATTCCTATTCAATTTTGGGGTGGAATACATGAGCAAAACTAATATTTGCCAACCATTTAAATACATTTTTCATGCATAATATATTCATACTAATGGATGGTGAGTGCCAATGTATATTTGGTAAATATCTGGTGAATAATATTGAAATGATTTATTGTCAATGAATAGTACAATCACGTTTGCGGTGATTACTGTGTTAATTTCATGCCAATTAATTTTTTTATTTACATACCCACCGACTGAATCAGGAAATACCGTAATTTTGTCAATTGAAATAACTTCTTTTTATGCAGTGGTAAAGCATGACATATTCATATTTTTGCAAATGCGTCAACTAGTCCACAAAAAATATGCCATTCATATAATAAATACAATTTGGAATTCTTCCTACATACAGGGTGTTTCATATTGATCTTAATTCACAGTTACAAAAATCACAATACAATTCTTAGTATAGATAGTTAACGTGTACAAAGAAATAGACGCCGATAAGTGCAAGAGCATTTGTTTCAGCTTTGTTAAAATCAAAACAAATCATAAAGCTTATATAAAATAAGGCTTAGTGTCAGAATTCTGACTCAGTAACTCAGAATTAGCTAATTCCGAGATACTAAGTCAGAATTCCGACTTAGTAACTCAGAATTAGCTAATTCCGAGATACTTAGTCAGAATTCCGACTTAGTAACTCAAAATTAGCTAATTCTGAGATGTTTAGTCAGAATTATGACTTAGTATCTTAGAATTAGCTAATTCCGAGATACTAAGTCAGAATTCTGAATTATTATCTCAGAATTAGTTAATTCCGAGATGTTAAGTCAGAATTCCGACTTAATAACTCAGAATTAGTTAATTCCGAGATGTTAAGTCAGAATTCCGACTTAGTAACTCAGAATTAGCTAATTTCGAGATACCAAGTCAGAATAGATGATATCCGGAATAGATGATATCCACGGTAAATCTCTTAAATTTGTCAAAGACATGATCTGCCAACCTGTATCATTTATTATAAATAAATCTTTCTGTGACGGCATATATCCGGATTCACTGAAAACATCAAAGTTTATACCAATATATAAAAATAAGGGCTCCAAAAATTACGTAAATAATTATAGAAATATCTGTGTGCAATCCCAAATTGCCAAAGTTATCGACTATGCCTACTATTTGCGACTGAGTAAATTTGTTGAAAACTATAAACTCATTCCAGATTATCAACATGGTTTTAGACAGCAAAAATCAACATCATCTGCCATATTTGAAATGTGTGATAACATCTATAAAAACCTCAATGATAAAACATTTCTAATTGGTCTATTCTTCGATCTGTCCCGGGCATTCGATACAGTTGACCATAGTTTATTGCTTGAGAAACTGTATGGAATGGGAATAAGAGGAGTGGCCAATGAATGGGTAGCATCATATTTACATCAAAGGTCACAAATAGTGGTAATAGACGAGATAAAATCACATACAGCTACTGTCCCATTAGGAGTTCCGCAAGGCTCAACATTGGCACCGCTCTTATTTATAATATTTATGAATGATATTGAAAATGTATGCGCATCCACACAAAAAACAATAATATATGCTGATGATACCTATCAAATAGTAGCAGAAAAGTATCTTCTCCTCTCTGTTCAAGCTGCAAATAAATCTGCTGATGAATTTTCACAATGGTCTACTTGTTAATGTAAATAAAACTGTTTTCATGAATTATCAACAAAAAAATCTATCTCATGAACATTGTCCACCGATAAAAATAAATCACAGATCTATTGAGCAGGTGAGTCAATATAAATATTTAGGTTTCATGATTGATCAGAAGCTAACTTGGGAAAAACACACAGATTATCTGATCTCAAAACTGAATAGTGTTTGCTTTGTAATGAGACAACTACACGGAACAGTATCACTACAAGTACTCAAACTGGCCTATTTCAGCCTTGTACAATCCAATCTCTCAAATGGGTTAATGTTTTGGGGAAACTCAGCATACTTATCCAAAGTGTTTACTATTAAAAAAATAATAATTAGATGTATCGCTGGCATACATTATAGACAATCATGCATTACCGTTTTTACAGATCTGGCCATTTTAACGCTACCCTCCTTATATATATTACTAGTTACTCTGAATATCAAAAGAAATGAATCACACCATACAAAGAACAGTACGATACATGACCACAATACCCGCAGAGGAAATGAACTGAGACTACCTTATTCACGATTGGCCCTTGGGCAGGACTCTGCGAGCTATCAAGGAGTTATATGTTATAATAAAGCAATTAGGATACTAGGAAATATTGAAAATTACAATAAATTCAAAAAAGCTTTAATGAACCTTCTCTTACAAAATGCCTTTTAGTGTCAAAGAATTTTTAGAGATTTGAATGGATACATGCCCTTTTAAATTAACTATTTTTATTCTGTGTTTTGTGACTAGTCTGATAAATGTTGTACCAGTAATGTATAATTATATGTGTATGATATTTTAATGATGAATAAATTCTATTCTATTCTAATTCCGACTTAATAACTCAGAATTAGCTAATTCCGAGATATTAAGTCAGAATTCCGACTTAGTATCTCAGAATTAGAATATGTTCTGTCACTCCTAATTCTGACTTAACATCTCGGAATTAGCTAATTCCGAGATACTAAGTCAGAATTCTGACATATTATCTCGGAATTAGATAAATCTGAGATACCAAGTCAGAATTCTGTATTGGTATTTCGGAATTACCTAATTCTGAGACTAAGTCGGAATTCTGACTTAAAATCTCAGAATTAGCAAAAATAATTTTTTATCAATAGGTGGTGGCCTTTCTACGCCTTTGTACTTTTATAAACGAAGAATTTCTTCAAATAATCCTTGATTTTCTTCTTTCTTTCTACTAATACGAACTCGAAAGTTGACACATGCGTCGCCTAACGGTGAAAAATTGAGGTAAACCAGTAATGCATCACAACTTATGAAATCTGTCCCTTTCCCCGTGGGTCTCCATGAAGCGTGGTTGAATGTAACTATGTTCCAAATATTGGCAACACAGCATATACAATGCACCTACATTGAAAGAGATTCCCATCGAATATTCCCCATTCAACGTAAATGATGCATTCTCATTAATGACCAGTGGCGTGGAGAAAGGAAAAATGTGGGTGACAAAATCCAACCAATGTTTGGGTAATGATTTGAGATAGAGAAACTGATCTGGCGGCTCCAAGATGGCGAGTGGTTATGATCCGGTCCTACTGAAAATTGATGAACGGATAATTTTTAGGGTCGAAAATGATATTTTATCTTTAAAATTTATGAGTTATAGACTATAGGTACATTCAGTCATAAGATGGTGACTAGTTTTGTGATTATGGTCTGATTCTATTTCAAATAGGTTTTGGGATATTTTAGGTTTGATATTATCAAGTTTTGTTAAAATTTTAAAAGATGACAGATTTCGATTTTTCAAAAGTATGAACAGGGTGTTCATACATTTAGATGTGGAATCATCTGCGACTGAAAGAGAACCAATAGTCGATTTTTCTATCGTTCAAGATTAACCTCTGAAAGGTTTTCATGTTGAAAAGGAAAACATTCTCAAATAAAAATTGACGAATGTGATTTTTCTGGGAATGGAAAACAATTGTTTTAATTGTTATATTCGTCAACCGTCTACACCCCTACGTGCAACCCTTGCGCGAGCTAGGGGAAGACGTAGCCCTTATCTTCTAATGTGATATTGTATTTGCCTGAGGGTGGGGAATAAGTAGTTCCAATAGATTCGGCGCTTCTCATTCTCCACAACGGATTCAATATCCCCCGGTGCATAAGGCAACACCGATGTCTCGTCTACACCGTACGAGTGTCGTAGATGGTAGGACATCACTTGTAGGGCCGCGTTATGCCTGTGGATATAGGCTGAGACCGCATAAGCTGGACAAGCTGCAAATGCATAATAATAATAATAATAATAATAATAGTTTTATTGTCTGCCTTAAAAAAATACATACATACATTCCTCAGACAAAAAATTATGGCAAGCAAAAGGTTGAGTGTTAGGTCTGATGACCGATTCTTCCACACTCTCTTAAAAAAATGAATGCAAATATTCTATATAAACCCTGACCCACTACAATGTTATCTGATGAATGGATACAGAAATCAACAAAGAAATAAAACAGTGAATGGAAACATTTAAATCAGTGCATATCCGATTAGAAAATACTTAAAATCTTAAATCAGTACATATCATTATATCATTAGAAAATTGGCTTATTGGCTTGTATTTCCCTGAGGGTGGGGAATGAATAGTTCCAATACATTCGGCACTTCTCATTCTCCACCACGGACTCAATATCCCCCGGAGCATAAGGCGTTATGTCTGTGGATATAGGCTGAGACCGCATAAGCTCGACAAGCTGACAGCAAATGCATTATGGTCTCAGCTGCCCCAAGACACGCTCTGCATCTAGTGTCAGGGACCTTTATACCCATCACGCGACTGCGGTAGACGAGAGTGTTAAAGACACCATCCTGGCAGGCCATTATGAATCCCTCGGTCTCCGACTTCAGCCCACTTGACCTGAGAAACGAGAAGGTCAGGTCTCTGGATAAGCCTAGGTCTTCAATGTTCTTGAAGAAGACCCCATGCATCGGCTTATCCTTATGTAGCTGCAGGAGCATCTCACACTCCGCAGCTTTTACGTGGGCTTTTTGCTGAACGGGTTCCAACTCGGTGATAGAGTTTGGGTTTGTCCGTTCAGTGTCGAATACGAGACCGAGTTCATCGGCTGCACGGGTTGCTGCCTTGAAAAGAAATGCTCCAATCCCTGACTTTTCATGATCACATACTGATGACTTTACAGACTCCATCTAGTACCATTCTGTTATGAAGACACTCCAAACTCAAAAGTCCACGGCCTCCCCGTTGTCTGGGGAAGTATAACCGTGGAACAGACGATTTAGGATGCAAGCTTCTATGAAGATGCATCATTTTGCGAGTTTTCACGTCGAGTTGTCGCAGCTCTTCCTGAGTCCATTTCATTACTCCAAAGGAGTAAAGTAGAATCGGAACGGCAAGCATATTAGTTGCAGCAACTTTGTTCTTCCCCGACAGTTCTGAAGACCAGATCTGTCGGAGTTTGTGCTGATACTTGCCGCGGAGAGAGCTTTTGACAGTAGCTACCTCTTGGGTGTGGCGTTGTTCCACCCCTAGGTAGGTATACGTCTCTCCGGCATCCAGATGATGTGTCTGAAAGGACATCGTGAATCCCCGCATCCACCCGAGCCAGTTGTTGTGGCTTCAGGGGCTTGGTGTTATGCAGCGCCCTGCGGGTTCTGATGCCTTTCGTTGGTGGTATGATGCGGGCCTCCTCTTCAGCCAGATCGACGCGTGGCATATCTGCCTCGAACCCGAAGGTGGGATACATAATCCCTTAGGTTTTGTGCGGAAAAGGCAGCATGCTCTGGGTGTATTTCACACCACAAAGCATGCATTCTCGCCATGTATCCTCTTCGGGCGGGCTCACTGCTCTCATAGCAATGCAGAAGACTGTCCCTTAGTTCATCCGTCCACTCAAAGCGTCCGTTTTTATTGCGGTCGTTATATAGTGGCAATCCATCGTTCTGGGCCCCACCACCTTGCCTATGACCCCTAATCCGAGGGGGTCGGTTGTGGGGGCCTCTTTTTCGTCCATCGTGAACCGAGTAGTGGAGTATACCGGGGGGTTAACCCAGTATACCCACGACCGACATCAGAGGGAATGAGCATTCCCTCCAGGGTGCGCCATGGCTGCCGGTCCGGTTTTGCACCGGTAGCTCAGCAAAGTGGTGTCGCAACTCACCAAGGCCTTGGATGATGGTTGACCTTCCCTGCTATTATTGTTTTTTTTTTTTTTTCGTTAGGAATTACCCAGTCAGGCCCTGTCTCCGGAGCTCCGACACTTCCGTAGGGCGCGCTGGTGTGTCATTAATCCCAGTAAACACTCCCCACGTCCATGGGGTAAGTGATTACTGGGTCCGAGAATCATGTGCCCTGAGTAGGCGGAGTGAACCAAGAATTACGGCCTTCTGCATTCGCCCGGCTAGGATTTCTGCCATGTCACGGCAAGCCGGTATGATTTTTAAGTTTGAGAGCAGTGTGTCCATCATTCCACCAAGGACCCCTATTATCATAACCACCATCTTGACAGAATGGTTTGGGTAAAGCCTGCGGAGTTCAAAGAGAAGATCTCGATATTTAGTCCGTTTTTCCTCCTCTTTTCGGACAATGTTCGTTTCGCCAGGAGCTGAAAACTCAATGACGAAAATCGTCCTACTTTGATGGTCGAGGAGTACTACATCAGGCGTATTGGCTTATTGGCTTGTTGTATTATTATTATTATTGTTTTTTTTTTATCCCTTAGGAATTACCCAGTCAGGCCCTGTCTCCGAAGCCCCGACACTTCCGGAGGGCGCGCTGGTGTGTCATTAACCCCAGTAAACACTCCACACGTCCATGGGGTAAGTGATCACTGGGTCCGAGAATCATGTGCCCTGAGTAGGCGGAGTGAACCAAGAATTACGGCCTTCTTCATTCGCCCGGCTAGGATTTCTGCCAAGTCACGGCAAGCCGGTATGATTTTTAATTTTGAGAGCAGTGTGTCCACCATTCCACCAAGGACCCCTATTATCAGAACCACCATCTTGACAGAATGGTTTGGGTAAAGCCTGCGGAGTTCAAAGAGAAGATCTCGATATTTAGTCCGTTTTTCCTCCTCTTTTCGGACGATGTTCGTTTCGCCAGGAGCTGAAAACTCAATGACGAAAATCGTCCTACTTTGATGGTCTAGGAGGACTACATTATTATTGTTATTATTATTAATATTATTATTATTATTATTAAGTGATTGTACCAGTCTTCAAAATGAATGATAATGGTGCTATATGAGTGAAACGTATTTTGATTCTTGATATCACTCTCTGTTTGATATATGAATTTTAAAAGTTTTGGAAAATACCTCTATAATGAAACCAATTGACAGATCGATTTTTTCTACAAAAAAAATAAATCAACAATACACGGAAACTCAAGAATAAATTGAAGGGGCAAGTGGAAGAAGGAGTTATGTTACAAATATGTGTTTGTGAGAAAAATTGGTAAAGTTAGCGTCCTTGATGTTTAACGTAACATAGCCCCTTCTACCACTGTATATCTGCTCAGATATCAAGAATAGAAGCAAATCCTGACGAGACAAGTTACATATGGACATAACATCTTCTTCCATGATATAATCGAATATTTTCAGAAAATTTTACTTGACCCCTTCTTCCACTTGCCCCTTCAATTATGAATTGGATATGGTCGCCATTAAGAAACAATGAAGTACTTTAGCCATGTCCTGAATATCAACTGAGTTTTTTTGTTTGAAGTCGCTATTTATTATTTATTCTTAAGTTTGCGTGTATTGCTGGGTTCAATCTTGTAAAAACCCCAGATATGACTGAAGATACGAAACGAACAATCACAGATAAATGACATGAGTGAAATTCAGATTAATTCTCTCTTGTGGACAAATTCAGTTTCACGGATATTCGGTGTTCTCACAATAAATGTGTATGCTTGGCAACTTGCTGCTCATACTTTCTTGTTATTCATCAACACGTCATCAATAACTTGAAAATTGCCTCAACACGTATTGTTTCAAAAGTTTTCTAAGAATTACTTCAGTCAACTTTCTCATAGCATAACTTGGGGTTTCAGCATACAAAGTTAATACCAGTGTCGTCTCTTCAACTGTAGATGGAGCAATATTCATTCAAAACTCAACAAATACTCTAAAATAATACGAACTCGAAAGTTGACACATGCGTCGCCTAACGGTGAAAAATTGAGGTAAACCAGTAATGCATCACAACTTATGAAATCTGTCCCTTTCCCCGTGGGTCTCCATGAAGCGTGGTTGAATGTAACTATGTTCCAAATATTGGCAACACAGCATATACAATGCACCTACATTGAAAGAGATTCCCATCGAATATTCCCCATTCAACGTAAATGATGCATTCTCATTAATGACCAGTGGCGTGGAGAAAGGAAAAATGTGGGTGACAAAATCCAACCAATGTTTGGGTAATGATTTGAGATAGAGAAACTGATCTGGCGGCTCCAAGATGGCGAGTGGTTATGATCCGGTCCTACTGAAAATTGATGAACGGATAATTTTTAGGGTCGAAAATGATATTTTATCTTTAAAATTTATGAGTTATAGACTATAGGTACATTCAGTCATAAGATGGTGACTAGTTTTGTGATTATGGTCTGATTCTATTTCAAATAGGTTTTGGGATATTTTAGGTTTGATATTATCAAGTTTTGTTAAAATTTTAAAAGATGACAGATTTCGATTTTTCAAAAGTATGAACAGGGTGTTCATACATTTAGATGTGGAATCATCTGCGACTGAAAGAGAACCAATAGTCGATTTTTCTATCGTTCAAGATTAACCTCTGAAAGGTTTTCATGTTGAAAAGGAAAACATTCTCAAATAAAAATTGACGAATGTGATTTTTCTGGGAATGGAAAACAATTGTTTTAATTGTTATATTCGTCAACCGTCTACACCCCTACGTGCAACCCTTGCGCGAGCTAGGGGAAGACGTAGCCCTTATCTTCTAATGTGATATTGTATTTGCCTGAGGGTGGGGAATAAGTAGTTCCAATAGATTCGGCGCTTCTCATTCTCCACAACGGATTCAATATCCCCCGGTGCATAAGGCAACACCGATGTCTCGTCTACACCGTACGAGTGTCGTAGATGGTAGGACATCACTTGTAGGGCCGCGTTATGCCTGTGGATATAGGCTGAGACCGCATAAGCTGGACAAGCTGCAAATGCATAATAATAATAATAATAATAATAATAGTTTTATTGTCTGCCTTAAAAAAATACATACATACATTCCTCAGACAAAAAATTATGGCAAGCAAAAGGTTGAGTGTTAGGTCTGATGACCGATTCTTCCACACTCTCTTAAAAAAATGAATGCAAATATTCTATATAAACCCTGACCCACTACAATGTTATCTGATGAATGGATACAGAAATCAACAAAGAAATAAAACAGTGAATGGAAACATTTAAATCAGTGCATATCCGATTAGAAAATACTTAAAATCTTAAATCAGTACATATCATTATATCATTAGAAAATTGGCTTATTGGCTTGTATTTCCCTGAGGGTGGGGAATGAATAGTTCCAATACATTCGGCACTTCTCATTCTCCACCACGGACTCAATATCCCCCGGAGCATAAGGCGTTATGTCTGTGGATATAGGCTGAGACCGCATAAGCTCGACAAGCTGACAGCAAATGCATTATGGTCTCAGCTGCCCCAAGACACGCTCTGCATCTAGTGTCAGGGACCTTTATACCCATCACGCGACTGCGGTAGACGAGAGTGTTAAAGACACCATCCTGGCAGGCCATTATGAATCCCTCGGTCTCCGACTTCAGCCCACTTGACCTGAGAAACGAGAAGGTCAGGTCTCTGGATAAGCCTAGGTCTTCAATGTTCTTGAAGAAGACCCCATGCATCGGCTTATCCTTATGTAGCTGCAGGAGCATCTCACACTCCGCAGCTTTTACGTGGGCTTTTTGCTGAACGGGTTCCAACTCGGTGATAGAGTTTGGGTTTGTCCGTTCAGTGTCGAATACGAGACCGAGTTCATCGGCTGCACGGGTTGCTGCCTTGAAAAGAAATGCTCCAATCCCTGACTTTTCATGATCACATACTGATGACTTTACAGACTCCATCTAGTACCATTCTGTTATGAAGACACTCCAAACTCAAAAGTCCACGGCCTCCCCGTTGTCTGGGGAAGTATAACCGTGGAACAGACGATTTAGGATGCAAGCTTCTATGAAGATGCATCATTTTGCGAGTTTTCACGTCGAGTTGTCGCAGCTCTTCCTGAGTCCATTTCATTACTCCAAAGGAGTAAAGTAGAATCGGAACGGCAAGCATATTAGTTGCAGCAACTTTGTTCTTCCCCGACAGTTCTGAAGACCAGATCTGTCGGAGTTTGTGCTGATACTTGCCGCGGAGAGAGCTTTTGACAGTAGCTACCTCTTGGGTGTGGCGTTGTTCCACCCCTAGGTAGGTATACGTCTCTCCGGCATCCAGATGATGTGTCTGAAAGGACATCGTGAATCCCCGCATCCACCCGAGCCAGTTGTTGTGGCTTCAGGGGCTTGGTGTTATGCAGCGCCCTGCGGGTTCTGATGCCTTTCGTTGGTGGTATGATGCGGGCCTCCTCTTCAGCCAGATCGACGCGTGGCATATCTGCCTCGAACCCGAAGGTGGGATACATAATCCCTTAGGTTTTGTGCGGAAAAGGCAGCATGCTCTGGGTGTATTTCACACCACAAAGCATGCATTCTCGCCATGTATCCTCTTCGGGCGGGCTCACTGCTCTCATAGCAATGCAGAAGACTGTCCCTTAGTTCATCCGTCCACTCAAAGCGTCCGTTTTTATTGCGGTCGTTATATAGTGGCAATCCATCGTTCTGGGCCCCACCACCTTGCCTATGACCCCTAATCCGAGGGGGTCGGTTGTGGGGGCCTCTTTTTCGTCCATCGTGAACCGAGTAGTGGAGTATACCGGGGGGTTAACCCAGTATACCCACGACCGACATCAGAGGGAATGAGCATTCCCTCCAGGGTGCGCCATGGCTGCCGGTCCGGTTTTGCACCGGTAGCTCAGCAAAGTGGTGTCGCAACTCACCAAGGCCTTGGATGATGGTTGACCTTCCCTGCTATTATTGTTTTTTTTTTTTTTTCGTTAGGAATTACCCAGTCAGGCCCTGTCTCCGGAGCTCCGACACTTCCGTAGGGCGCGCTGGTGTGTCATTAATCCCAGTAAACACTCCCCACGTCCATGGGGTAAGTGATTACTGGGTCCGAGAATCATGTGCCCTGAGTAGGCGGAGTGAACCAAGAATTACGGCCTTCTGCATTCGCCCGGCTAGGATTTCTGCCATGTCACGGCAAGCCGGTATGATTTTTAAGTTTGAGAGCAGTGTGTCCATCATTCCACCAAGGACCCCTATTATCATAACCACCATCTTGACAGAATGGTTTGGGTAAAGCCTGCGGAGTTCAAAGAGAAGATCTCGATATTTAGTCCGTTTTTCCTCCTCTTTTCGGACAATGTTCGTTTCGCCAGGAGCTGAAAACTCAATGACGAAAATCGTCCTACTTTGATGGTCGAGGAGTACTACATCAGGCGTATTGGCTTATTGGCTTGTTGTATTATTATTATTATTGTTTTTTTTTTATCCCTTAGGAATTACCCAGTCAGGCCCTGTCTCCGAAGCCCCGACACTTCCGGAGGGCGCGCTGGTGTGTCATTAACCCCAGTAAACACTCCACACGTCCATGGGGTAAGTGATCACTGGGTCCGAGAATCATGTGCCCTGAGTAGGCGGAGTGAACCAAGAATTACGGCCTTCTTCATTCGCCCGGCTAGGATTTCTGCCAAGTCACGGCAAGCCGGTATGATTTTTAATTTTGAGAGCAGTGTGTCCACCATTCCACCAAGGACCCCTATTATCAGAACCACCATCTTGACAGAATGGTTTGGGTAAAGCCTGCGGAGTTCAAAGAGAAGATCTCGATATTTAGTCCGTTTTTCCTCCTCTTTTCGGACGATGTTCGTTTCGCCAGGAGCTGAAAACTCAATGACGAAAATCGTCCTACTTTGATGGTCTAGGAGGACTACATTATTATTGTTATTATTATTAATATTATTATTATTATTATTAAGTGATTGTACCAGTCTTCAAAATGAATGATAATGGTGCTATATGAGTGAAACGTATTTTGATTCTTGATATCACTCTCTGTTTGATATATGAATTTTAAAAGTTTTGGAAAATACCTCTATAATGAAACCAATTGACAGATCGATTTTTTCTACAAAAAAAATAAATCAACAATACACGGAAACTCAAGAATAAATTGAAGGGGCAAGTGGAAGAAGGAGTTATGTTACAAATATGTGTTTGTGAGAAAAATTGGTAAAGTTAGCGTCCTTGATGTTTAACGTAACATAGCCCCTTCTACCACTGTATATCTGCTCAGATATCAAGAATAGAAGCAAATCCTGACGAGACAAGTTACATATGGACATAACATCTTCTTCCATGATATAATCGAATATTTTCAGAAAATTTTACTTGACCCCTTCTTCCACTTGCCCCTTCAATTATGAATTGGATATGGTCGCCATTAAGAAACAATGAAGTACTTTAGCCATGTCCTGAATATCAACTGAGTTTTTTTGTTTGAAGTCGCTATTTATTATTTATTCTTAAGTTTGCGTGTATTGCTGGGTTCAATCTTGTAAAAACCCCAGATATGACTGAAGATACGAAACGAACAATCACAGATAAATGACATGAGTGAAATTCAGATTAATTCTCTCTTGTGGACAAATTCAGTTTCACGGATATTCGGTGTTCTCACAATAAATGTGTATGCTTGGCAACTTGCTGCTCATACTTTCTTGTTATTCATCAACACGTCATCAATAACTTGAAAATTGCCTCAACACGTATTGTTTCAAAAGTTTTCTAAGAATTACTTCAGTCAACTTTCTCATAGCATAACTTGGGGTTTCAGCATACAAAGTTAATACCAGTGTCGTCTCTTCAACTGTAGATGGAGCAATATTCATTCAAAACTCAACAAATACTCTAAAATAATATTCATCTGAAGTGCATCTCCAGTTCTTGAAGACTTGTTGGTACTTTTATTGAGATGACAAAAAACATATCTGACACTTGCACTTAACGTGAACACACACTTGTAGAAATACAGTTACTTTCTGATCAAGAAATGATAGTATGCCATTTCAATTCCTATTCAATTTTGGGGTGGAATACATGAGCAAAACTAATATTTGCCAACCATTTAAATACATTTTTCATGCATAATATATTCATACTAATGGATGGTGAGTGCCAATGTATATTTGGTAAATATCTGGTGAATAATATTGAAATGATTTATTGTCAATGAATAGTACAATCACGTTTGCGGTGATTACTGTGTTAATTGCATGCCAATTAATTTTTTTATTTACATACCCACCGACTGAATCAGGAAATACCGTAATTTTGTCAATTGAAATAACTTCTTTTTATGCAGTGGTAAAGCATGACATATTCATATTTTTGCAAATGCGTCAACTAGTCCACAAAAAATATGCCATTCATATAATAAATACAATTTGGAATTCTTCCTACATACAGGGTGTTTCATATTGATCTTAATTCACAGTTACAAAAATCACAATACAATTCTTAGTATAGATAGTTAACGTGTACAAAGAAATAGACGCCGATAAGTGCAAGAGCATTTGTTTCAGCTTTGTTAAAATCAAAACAAATCATAAAGCTTATATAAAATAAGGCTTAGTGTCAGAATTCTGACTCAGTAACTCAGAATTAGCTAATTCCGAGATACTAAGTCAGAATTCCGACTTAGTAACTCAGAATTAGCTAATTCCGAGATACTTAGTCAGAATTCCGACTTAGTAACTCAAAATTAGCTAATTCTGAGATGTTTAGTCAGAATTATGACTTAGTATCTTAGAATTAGCTAATTCCGAGATACTAAGTCAGAATTCTGAATTATTATCTCAGAATTAGTTAATTCCGAGATGTTAAGTCAGAATTCCGACTTAATAACTCAGAATTAGTTAATTCCGAGATGTTAAGTCAGAATTCCGACTTAGTAACTCAGAATTAGCTAATTTCGAGATACCAAGTCAGAATAGATGATATCCGGAATAGATGATATCCACGGTAAATCTCTTAAATTTGTCAAAGACATGATCTGCCAACCTGTATCATTTATTATAAATAAATCTTTCTGTGACGGCATATATCCGGATTCACTGAAAACATCAAAGTTTATACCAATATATAAAAATAAGGGCTCCAAAAATTACGTAAATAATTATAGAAATATCTGTGTGCAATCCCAAATTGCCAAAGTTATCGACTATGCCTACTATTTGCGACTGAGTAAATTTGTTGAAAACTATAAACTCATTCCAGATTATCAACATGGTTTTAGACAGCAAAAATCAACATCATCTGCCATATTTGAAATGTGTGATAACATCTATAAAAACCTCAATGATAAAACATTTCCAATTGGTCTATTCTTCGATCTGTCCCGGGCATTCGATACAGTTGACCATAGTTTATTGCTTGAGAAACTGTATGGAATGGGAATAAGAGGAGTGGCCAATGAATGGGTAGCATCATATTTACATCAAAGGTCACAAATAGTGGTAATAGACGAGATAAAATCACATACAGCTACTGTCCCATTAGGAGTTCCGCAAGGCTCAACATTGGCACCGCTCTTATTTATAATATTTATGAATGATATTGAAAATGTATGCGCATCCACACAAAAAACAATAATATATGCTGATGATACCTATCAAATAGTAGCAGAAAAGTATCTTCTCCTCTCTGTTCAAGCTGCAAATAAATCTGCTGATGAATTTTCACAATGGTCTACTTGTTAATGTAAATAAAACTGTTTTCATGAATTATCAACAAAAAAATCTATCTCATGAACATTGTCCACCGATAAAAATAAATCACAGATCTATTGAGCAGGTGAGTCAATATAAATATTTAGGTTTCATGATTGATCAGAAGCTAACTTGGGAAAAACACACAGATTATCTGATCTCAAAACTGAATAGTGTTTGCTTTGTAATGAGACAACTACACGGAACAGTATCACTACAAGTACTCAAACTGGCCTATTTCAGCCTTGTACAATCCAATCTCTCAAATGGGTTAATGTTTTGGGGAAACTCAGCATACTTATCCAAAGTGTTTACTATTAAAAAAATAATAATTAGATGTATCGCTGGCATACATTATAGACAATCATGCATTACCGTTTTTACAGATCTGGCCATTTTAACGCTACCCTCCTTATATATATTACTAGTAACTCTAAATATCAAAAGAAATGAATCACACCATACAAAGAACAGTACGATACATGACCACAATACCCGCAGAGGAAATGAACTGAGACTACCTTATTCACGATTGGCCCTTGGGCAGGACTCTGCGAGCTATCAAGGAGTTATATGTTATAATAAAGCAATTAGGATACTAGGAAATATTGAAAATTACAATAAATTCAAAAAAGCTTTAATGAACCTTCTCTTACAAAATGCCTTTTAGTGTCAAAGAATTTTTAGAGATTTGAATGGATACATGCCCTTTTAAATTAACTATTTTTATTCTGTGTTTTGTGACTAGTCTGATAAATGTTGTACCAGTAATGTATAATTATATGTGTATGATATTTTAATGATGAATAAATTCTATTCTATTCTAATTCCGACTTAATAACTCAGAATTAGCTAATTCCGAGATATTAAGTCAGAATTCCGACTTAGTATCTCAGAATTAGAATATGTTCTGTCACTCCTAATTCTGACTTAACATCTCGGAATTAGCTAATTCCGAGATACTAAGTCAGAATTCTGACATATTATCTCGGAATTAGATAAATCTGAGATACCAAGTCAGAATTCTGTATTGGTATTTCGGAATTACCTAATTCTGAGACTAAGTCGGAATTCTGACTTAAAATCTCAGAATTAGCAAAAATAATTTTTTATCAATAGGTGGTGGCCTTTCTACGCCTTTGTACTTTTATAAACGAAGAATTTCTTCAAATAATCCTTGATTTTCTTCTTTCTTTCTACTAATACGAACTCGAAAGTTGACACATGCGTCGCCTAACGGTGAAAAATTGAGGTAAACCAGTAATGCATCACAACTTATGAAATCTGTCCCTTTCCCCGTGGGTCTCCATGAAGCGTGGTTGAATGTAACTATGTTCCAAATATTGGCAACACAGCATATACAATGCACCTACATTGAAAGAGATTCCCATCGAATATTCCCCATTCAACGTAAATGATGCATTCTCATTAATGACCAGTGGCGTGGAGAAAGGAAAAATGTGGGTGACAAAATCCAACCAATGTTTGGGTAATGATTTGAGATAGAGAAACTGATCTGGCGGCTCCAAGATGGCGAGTGGTTATGATCCGGTCCTACTGAAAATTGATGAACGGATAATTTTTAGGGTCGAAAATGATATTTTATCTTTAAAATTTATGAGTTATAGACTATAGGTACATTCAGTCATAAGATGGTGACTAGTTTTGTGATTATGGTCTGATTCTATTTCAAATAGGTTTTGGGATATTTTAGGTTTGATATTATCAAGTTTTGTTAAAATTTTAAAAGATGACAGATTTCGATTTTTCAAAAGTATGAACAGGGTGTTCATACATTTAGATGTGGAATCATCTGCGACTGAAAGAGAACCAATAGTCGATTTTTCTATCGTTCAAGATTAACCTCTGAAAGGTTTTCATGTTGAAAAGGAAAACATTCTCAAATAAAAATTGACGAATGTGATTTTTCTGGGAATGGAAAACAATTGTTTTAATTGTTATATTCGTCAACCGTCTACACCCCTACGTGCAACCCTTGCGCGAGCTAGGGGAAGACGTAGCCCTTATCTTCTAATACGTGTGATGCCTTGCACGAGACCGGTGGCAGTGCTGAGATTCGAACTCATGCTCCTGCGGATGTTTGGCTTATGGAGCGAGCACTTAACCCGCATGCCACCACGGGCCATAAGTTATTTTTGTACTATCTAACAGAAAAATCTTATTTGTCAATTTTTATTTGAGAATGTTCTCCTTCTCAACATAACAGATTGTATAGACGACTAAAATAGATTCAAATGAAATTGATAAGAAAAGTTGTTATAAGTGCATTGGGAAAGAAAAAATATATAACATTTTGTCAAATACAAGATTCCATACAAATGTGTTAAGAGAAAAAATAATAATGTCAATTATTTGACCTAGGATATTCTGTGAACAACATATACATAAGCTAATAATTAATCAGATGTTTCATCTGTTTTGGAAAATCAGTTGAATTAGTTAAAAACAACATTAATGTTGGTTCATATAATCTTCAAATCCACAACTTTCAATCATTTGATGGACTCCATGACCTTTCCACGGGATTGATAAGTTGATCCTTTTAATTTTCTATGAGTATTTACTTATTGTGCTCGAATTTCCTCTACTGCTCATGTTTAAATGTTTACTCAATTATCCGTATGATTTCTAAAAATAATATTATACTATGTACCGATTTTCTAGAAATACCATTTTTTTGTATTTTATTCTGGAATTGCCATTAAAACAATTTGAGTTGATTTATCATTATCCCAAATTCGTAATAGTTTATAATATCCAGTTGATCTGAAAGGTTCCAGGTACATAATTTATTAACACATTTTTCCATTCAAAATATAAATGATGTTTTCTATGCAGTAGTACATTTTCTATCGTACTCCGTTACCCATTACATCATGAATATAATCTATTTCCTATTTCTCCTTGAAGCACGAAAATAACATTACCACGCACTTTCGCGGAGTTATCAATTACCAGCCCCCAGCTAGAAAATCTCATCCCTCGGTTTAAAAATCTACAATTAGGGAGAAAATCGTATTACAACTCGGAAAGAAATAAATATGCAAATGAAAAACTAGCAAACTTACGAATATAATTACAAAGAATTTTGTGTAGTCTCTAATTAAAACAACAATTGGATTCTTGGTAGATGCCGAATATTTTAATAAAGTACCAGTTCAGATGCAGGACTTCCTTACGATGAATAGACCTTGTTTTACATCGAGTTAGACTTCATTTTCGTCAGCCGAATTACAAAGTTTCCCAACTAGAAAAAAGAAGGAAGAGATATAACGAACTTGTGCGATCACTGACTTCTTTCTGGAGTTTTTCCTGTGGAACTTCAGAATTGGCTTGGAATAAGACAGCCATAGCATCTTCCAGAAATGCTGATGCAAGGTTGCTCTCAATTTTTTATTTCATTTTGATTTTGTCATGAGTTTATAATAGTCACGCTAATAATTAGAACTGAACGTAATAGAACGTACAAGCTAGTTATATCATAAATCCTTTTCTCGTTGAATAATGAATGCCTACTCAGGGCATATGATTCTCGGACCCAATAGTAACTAACCCCACGGCGTGGGGGGTAGTTATTGGGATAAATGATCCAGCGCGCCCTTCAGAAGTATCGGGGCTCCGGAGACAGGGCCTGACTGGGAAAGTCCTAACGAATAAAAAAATAATAATATTCCCTCATAAGTACTCATAGAGAGTATCCAAAGGCATAGCCTGTGCGGTCAGCGGAAGGCTATTATTATTATTCGCCCGGACAACTCACTCATTTTTGGTGGCGTATTCTCTTTAATACAATTATACCTCTTGGAATTGGCACATGGTTATTAATTACTAATTCAGTCTTCAATAATGATAACTTGTAACAAAAAAATTGAAAAACATCCCCATTCATTATGGGTAACATAGCCAGGTAACATACAGTCCCTAACTGAAGAACAGAAGCTGCAAAACCACTAGTCTGTATGAGATTCAATCTGCCCTTTCTATTTGATAATTATTATGTAGAACAGATAAATTTCGACAATCGGTAGATATAGCAAAAATATACAGCATAGAAATTTGGGAGTGTTTCCAGAAACGAAGTGGACTAGCAGTGAAATCGTTATAGTTACGAATGCGAAGACATTTTTAACTCATTTTATCGCCTACTGTGATTTTTAAAATGTGTCAGTGGTTCCAACAGTGCTGGCGTGCAGTGTATTTCACTTGAAATAACCGCTTCGAGGCCATTTTGTAAATTTTTGATGAATCTATCGATTCTTCAAATTTCACGATTGTATTTCTAACGGAATAAATTAAACGTTGAATAAATATTTCAAATGTGATGTCATCGTTTAGTGTAATATAGTAGCCAGCTAGGGCGTATCCAAGAGATGGATTAATATAATCGTAATAGTTATACACAACAAATTAGAGGCTGTAAATAAATATGGAAAAACCACAGAAGGACGAGTCTGTGCGTAGATATTAAAACAAAAAAAAGCAATTATTATAGTAAAACAATGATAATTAAATACATGACTTATAAAGACAAAATAAATTTCAGTAACTTTCATAGTTGTAGAGTACTGGAGTAGTGAACTGAATAGCAGGGGAGCCCAAGCGGGGATTTCGGGATTTACTGAAGCGCGGCAGATTAATATATAGGGGGATACCTTGTACCCGGTTAAGTACCTCCACAAAATATGAATCTCATAAGGCCGCGCGTCCAGGATAAAGGATCAGATGAGTAAAAAAAAATTGATCATCTGAAATTCTCGAGCGCGTCAGATTGAGGTAGGGTGAGTTAATTACATGCTATAAAGTGTATATTCTACTATTCTGACAATTTGAGACTGACTTAAAGAAAGGGAAGGGTTAAAAAGTTGTAAAAAAAACGTCATCTCGACATTCTCGAGCGTGGCTAATTTTTTTTTATTTTGAAGGAAATAATTCAAGGATAATGAAAAATATATAATCTGACGATTTCCACAAGCCGAAATAACAAAAGTTCGTCGATAAAGTCTAATGCTTGCAGCTGCGTAATGCCTATATTCCCCTCTCCGCTTTACTATTTCTCTTTCACTCTTTCTCTATCTATTTGGCTTAGCCAAACTTAGATTTTGAATATAACTTGAACCGATTCGTACCGGTAAATTTTGAGAAATCTCAAAAAAACTACGTTTTTTTTTTCAAATGTTTTTTTTTAATAACTTCTAAACGGCTTTATCGACCGATTTAAAAAACTAACATTTCTTAATATCAAAAAACCACGTCGATTGCCGCCAGTCCGGTCAGAATCGGTAGATTCGTTCGTGAGTTATCATTGTCGAAAGAAAACCGAAAAAAGGGTTTTTTCGGAATCACTCTGAAATTTCTAGTTCGATTGATTCAAACTTAAAGATTCTTCATGGATCTTGGAAAACTGCGTCGAATACCGCCAACTGCGTGAAAATCGGTTCATTTATTCAAAATTTATTGCGGTTTGAAAATTCAAAAAACTGTATAAAATTCTATCAGACTTTTGAGCTCGGAGAGCTCATAATGACACAAAAATCAAATTTTTGAGGTCAGAAAGCTCAAAAACAAAAAAAGTGAAATTTTGAACACTTAGGTATGGAGTTAGCGGGAAGTTGCAGGGTTGGCCTTTAGGGTCAACGTTTTCCTAATTTTTTTTTGTCAGAGTAGGCGAATTCCTCTAGATAATCGTCAGCTTAAGAGACAGCACATCTAGGACATAACGATGAACCATATATATATATATTAGTCTGACACGCTTGAGTATTTCAAAATGGCGTTTTTTTATATTATAATAATGGCCGCCAGTTTGCGTCACATCGACATCGTCAGATTATGGCATGGGAGATTTTTTTTCGATCGATCGATCGATAATTTTCATTTATTTTTTTTTCATTTTCAACCCTTACCTACGACCACCCCCATCATGCAAACGATCAGATTAACATACTCGTACGTACATTATTACAAATACGTAGGACATTGATGCTATCAATATCTGACGCGCTCGAGTATGTCCATGCAACAGGTTTTTTTTACAAATTAAAAATTTATAGCCGCTTCCCCCACCGATGAAAGGTTTACATTGCATAACATTTTTTTCTTCTTATCATCTAAGCTTTGCTACCCAATGACGCTCGAGTATATCCACATTTAGCATCGTTGGCTCCCCTACTAGAACGTGTTTAGGAGTTATTAGTAGACTAAAAACATATTGTTGAGATGTATTTTGGGTTTCAAATATTGAAATAATACATCCCCAGAACGAAAAATAAAGTTCGATCCCGTGACCCCCTGGCTCGAAGGCTGGGTCCGCCCTTGAGCAGAGCAAGAAGTACTCATAATTTGAATATACTTTTTCTCGTATTCGATTTCAGGTTATCTATTGATTTCAAAATTCTAAATCAGTGAAGTACTCAGTAAAACATTTAGAAAATCATTCTATAATTAGGTATCTCCCACTTCGCCATTCCACCCTGTATCTAGAATTCAATAATTTCCCGTCCAAAACACTTTCATTGAGTGTTTAGTTTCGAATTACTTACCGAATATGATGCTTTCATGTGGTAATGTGAGTTATTAAGAGATAGGAGCCATATATTATGCACCAAAATGTAAATGTAGACAATTTGGGTTTCGCAAGAGAAAATGTGCTAATTTTGAGTTTTCAGAGGGTTGAAATATTACGGTTGACTGATTTTAATTAATCAAAGTTACTTAATCAAAATTTGTTTAGTTGTAACTCCTCGAATTTTCGATTCGGAAAGGGTGAATAACATGTTTTCTGGAAGAGGGTTTCTCTAGTATAATAAATCACTCTGGATGGCTGGAGTATTCAAAATAATGATTTGAATAATGATAGCGAAGGACAATATTCAAGGAAGTAAATACTAATTTGTGACATTCAGATAGATATTAATTCAGATTATTTCATCTTTTTGAATTATAATTATTTCCACAGGAGGTTCAAAATGAAACAGAAGTTTCATTCGTTTTTATTGTTGAAATAAAAAATAATTTTTCGAATAACTATACAAATCTCCATCTTAACGCATTTTTTTATTATAAAAAAATTTCACTATTATTAATATATATAAAATCTTAGAACATTACGTTTTCAAAATGTTATTGAGAAATATTCAAGAAAGTTATTCAAATAAATGAATATTTGGAACTATGGGTGTGAAAAAATTTCATGAAATGGACACTACCCAATACACCAAAACAAAACGTCAATCTTACTCGACGCGCGTTTCGCCAACGAAGTTGGCACCCTCAGAGGCTCAAAAAGGCGTAGAGTACGATTAAAAAAGTGCAAAACGGTGGAATTATTGAGATATACCAAAAAATACAGAACACTAGGGATTTTAATTTCTTTAGAGTTTCTTGTATGATAATGGCGCTAATTTCAAAATATATAATTTTTCTGAATTTGAAAAAATCGCTTCTTTCACGTGTTATAGTTAATAAATAATAAGTAGATCTAGAGAAGATTCTGAGCTTGGTAAATTTCACGGATAAACAAACCTTTAACCCTTTTGACAAAAATTATCTTAACTTTTCATAACATAACCCAACTTCGAGAGGTTAAGTTGGTTCGTTAATTGAATGAGATACTGGATTATATCCCAAAAGCGTGATAAATATTTTGATATTATAGTCCATCATAACAATTTCATTGGCGTTTGTTTCTTTCTATGTATTATGAATTGAAAACAGAGCTGGGTAGTACTCGGTGCAAATACTTGAAAACTATATTCTAAGTTACATTCCTGGTACTGTGTAACCGGTATCCGGTACATTTTCAATAAAGTACTCGGTACTCGTATTCATACATATCTGTAAAAGTATACAGCTCTGATGGGACAACTTGGGCCACTCCAATATAATGGAAGTCATAAGAATCGCCACATCAGAGATGCCATGGAACCAAAGTTCTCCAACTTACCTCTTTGATGAAACATACATCACCATTACAATGCCTCCAAGAGGGCGAATCTGGTATACGAATACTCTAAGAGAAGCAATGTAGTAGGGCCTAGAATAGACGGAGGTGACTCCAATAAGGCAAATGTGGTATATAAATACTCTGAAACAAGCAATGGGGTAGGGGCTGGAATATACGGGGAGAGGTCGAGGCAGGACACTAGTGTAAGCATCGATACTAAAGTCTGTATATTCCAAGCCGAGAGGGGAGGGTTCCTAGAAACCAACCCATAGTCATTCGACAAACAGGTGGCAATAAAGGCCCTGTGATCATGCAGGTGTTCTTCCAAATCAGTTTGGGAGTCTTAGAAAAATCTCGACGGCCTAGGAGCATAGAACAGGGTAAAACTTGCCTGGATACCAGGTCACAGAGGCATCCAGGGGAATGGGAGCGCAGATGCCCTAGCAAGAGCGGGGGCAGCAACTACTGTCATTGAACCAGAACCAGCCTATATATGAAATCCCGTTTTGGGCCATTGAGCAGGACACAAAGAAGTGGGTTGAGAATCGTCATCAATTTTCCTGAGATAGTTCTTCAGACAACACTAACGGAAAAATTACAATGATATCACCAAACACGGCTATCAAGACACCTCGAACTGAGCCAGAACTCTCCCAATAATCCACAGTATGCAAGATCTGCGATGAGGAGGACGAAACAACTTTTCACATTC
Organism: Chrysolina americana; assembly: GCA_958502065.1. Taxonomy (NCBI): domain Eukaryota; kingdom Metazoa; phylum Arthropoda; class Insecta; order Coleoptera; family Chrysomelidae; genus Chrysolina; species Chrysolina americana. Next base: position 33,318,000 of record OY293415.1, on the reverse strand, counting down.
TGTTTGAATGCGAAGGACTTGCTCGTATGGGAATGGATATATTTGGACACTACCACGCAGAAGACACAATCCCACAAAAATAACTCTGTAAGAAATATCTAGGAGTTCATCAGAAGGTCCAGAGCAATCACGAGATAGACCTGGCAGTGGGGTGCAGAAAGGTTCTATGCAGAACTACCTGCATTTCGGCCGATAAGATCATTAACAAGAGATGGCGCTGAATACATACCTCAGTATTTGTTTCAGGGATTTCCAATTAGGTTGAAAGAATTTTTCCATTCAATTAGGTCGAACTAGCCTCCGCTGATGATTGGCAAGAACCTTGAAACCGGTACGGAGGTGTTCCCTCAATCAAATCAAAAAATAATTTCAGCTCCCATATTTAAAAAGGATTGCTGAGAAGTTTTCGTAGAAAAATTTTGACAAGTATTGAACAGATATAATTCAACGGTCGTAGGGGGCAGTAGTTGTTTCCCGTTGGATACTTGACGACGACAATGCCTGTTGAATAATTTTTTTTGCGGAAGATTTGGATAACGTAATCCACCATTTTTCTCAGTTAGTTTAATGGTCTTCCATCAAGTAGTGTCGCCCCTCTTCATGATTAATAATAATGATATTAATTCCGATGCCTGGGTCTCTTATGAAAGTAGATTCACTGTTTTTTGTTGTCGCAAACAATTATCTGTCACCTAGCATCAACTGTTATAAAAAAGTTAATAATGAAATATAGTCTGTGGATATTGGAACAATATGTAATTTACACAAACTAAAAAACAGTTTTAACAAAAAATCATAATATTCAAGAATGTTCATCATAAATCAATGCATGGGCAATATATCTAAGTATACGTTCTTCTCTTGAAAATGTCCCATTCTAACCTAGACCAAAAATGTATATCACTTAGTGAGTCCGTACTTGCTATTGTTTGTTTTGGGATTATGAATGTCAAAATCATTACAATTTCATTCAATTCTAATGCCCGAACAGTCTAGAATCGTGGCAATCACAAACTTTTCAATCGAAAAACAAGTATCATCCGGATCATTGTTTTTATTTTTTGTACCTGATGTTAAAAGCATGAAATGAGGTACTTACAAGTATCCTTTTTCCCAGAAAGAATTATTATTTGTTTACGTTCTCAGTTATATTGGCTAAATAAAATCATCAACTAATAAATTAGTCAAATAGAACTAAAAGGGATGCTTTAGATTTCCTTCTACTAATATTTACATTAGGAACACTGCATAACAAGCACTACAACTGTTGAATTGGTTTTCTGGCACTTTTAAGTTCAGAGTGGCATGGGTGATCAAATGCGTTATGTAATCTAAAGAATGAAATGTGTTGATGTTTTCAAATTTTGAAATAACTTTTTCAGGTAGGTCTTTCGTTGTGGATTCATTATGAGAAAGTTGGCATATCCTGAGAAACTGAAATATCAAACAGGAGTTTTTTTTGGAAATACTTATATTTCTGAAATAATTTTTACTTAAAATTGGTTTCATACAAATCAATTTACGAAAAATTAAAATACTACCAAAATTAGAAGAAATTGTTTTTCGTTAGTTCGAAGTCATCCACACATTCTTGGCACGATTTTATCATTATCTTTGCTCCATTTAGATTTTTTGGTTCAGATATTCTTGTGATCCGTAATTCAGTAAACCATAAATGGTGAAGAAAAAATTATATATTTTTCTACATAAAAACAGAAAAGTGATTGGGGGAAAATCTCCACCGTTTTTCCAGAAGAATTAAAGATGTTAATCATGAAACATGCCTTAAGGTTACTGTGATGTATTTAGAAATAAACCACAAATAAACTCCAGACAGTTTATTCTACATTTGACAATTCTCCAATGATAATGACACCGTCACAGAGATCACGATAGTATTTTCCAATTAATACAACGTGAAGTAACTCTTAACTACAATAAGCATATACATGAACTGCAACATAAATATATGATGTCACACCTTCCCCCTTATCTAGTAACTCAACCTATTAGGCGGTTTCCTTATTCGCGAACTTCTTCTCACAACTATGTTTGAATTTACTCCAGTTTGAGAATCTTTATCTCGTTGTGACCTTGATGGTGATATATTATTCCCGCAACTTTCCTCAATTGACACATTCGAATTTGGATCATTTTCAATATCCACTGGTGAATCAGTAATTGGACCATTAACAACATCCAAACTTCTGCGGTCAGTACTTCCATTCCTATCATTATGTAGTGAATAACTATATTTGTTACTATTGGACGGAAAACATTCAATTATTTGGTTGATATGCCTTCTCCATGTCCTCTCCAATTCGGGAATATAAATTATATACGTCCGTGGTCCTAGGATTTTTGTTACAATACCCTTTATCCAACCAACTTTATTTGGAGTTCTGTAATCTTTTACAGCAACAGGAATAGCATATGGTAACCTGTTATACATAAATAAACCTTTATGGGTAATAACAACAGTTAACAACTTCGAATCATTATCTAACTCTAACTGTAAATAAGCCTTTTTTAAATCTATTTTGGTAAATTCAATTCCACCTTGTAACTTAGTGAATAATTCATCAATGTGTGGCAAGGGATATTTATCAATCAATAGTGCCTGATTAAGTGTTACTTTGTAATCTCCACAAATTCGCAATGAACCATCTGACTTAAGGACTGGCACGATGGGAGTTGCCCATTGACTATAAGTAACTGGCGTGATTATACCAGCTTCTACCTCATCTCTCAATGCAAAAGGTAGTGGCCTAGCTTTACAAAATTTTGGAACGATATTTTCGGCCAGAATCAGATGAGACTTGCTTCCATTGAAACATCCAATATTTTTTGAAAAAACTTTCGGAAATTCCTTTTGTAGGGAATCAATGAAACACTTTTCATTTTCAGTTGGTCCTTCATCATTCTCTAGTTTGTTAATTGATAACTCAAATAAATTGAAAACATCTCTTCCCAATATTGGAGGACCACCATTCTGTACAACGTACAGACTAACTTCATGAGTTTTACCTTTATATGATATAGGCACTAAAATATATCCTACTGGTTTAATTTTTGACCCTGTAAAATTTTATTGGTGTAAAATAATCTGAAACCATTCAGAAATTTTGATTTGAAATTGAGTGAAATTACTGAAACAGAAGCACCCGTATCGATTTCAAATTCAAATTCGAAATTATTGATTTTGATGTGAACGACTATAGCCTCATTGTGGGAAGAAGTTGGTTCCCCCGAAAAATGCGAGCCAATTATATAAATGCAATCTCTCTTGTTATTTTCCGAGTAGTCATCCTCGTTCCCCAAGTAATTGTATTTCAAATTTTTCTTATCACAAATCGTTGCTATGTGTCCCTTAGCCTTGCATAAATAGCATGTTGCAAACCTGAACCTGCATTGACTGTTTGAATGATTTTTCTTTCCACATATATTGCATCCTGATGGTTCTCTCACTTCCTTGGAGTGTCTAAACTTTTCTGTATCTGTACTCCTTCCCCCTGATGGTTTTGATTGACTACTTTGACATTGAGTTGGATTCGGACGGCCAACAGAGATCCGTGCTTGACTATAGAAGAAATTTTCCTGTTCGATAGCTTCCTTCTTACTTCGTGACTACAGGCAATTTCAACAGCTTTGTCCAATGAAATATTTGGTTTCTCTTCAAAAAGTCTATCCTTGATTTTACCTTCGTTGAAACCAATCACGAATCGGTCTGTCAACAAAATCTGAAGTTCGCTTTAGAAGGCACATTTGAGTGCTAAACTCTTGAGACGTGTTAACCAGTCTCTAACTGATTCATCCTGATTTTTTGATGCACTATAGAAACATTGTCTTTCTGCAAAACTGCATTTGAACGAAGTGAAATGTTCATTAAATATTTTAACAAGTTCCTTGAACGTCTTTTCTTCTGGCGAGTTTGGAATACACAAATTTTCAAGTAATTTGTACGTTTCCTCCTCACAAGATACTAATAAAATGGATTTCTTCTTATTTTCATCTACCTAAATACATCACAGTTACTCAATTCTGTCAAGTTTTATTTTGGTTACAGACAATGGTCAGTTCTTTGATGAAATATCATTATCGTGTTTGTGAGAATGTATAGAAACGGACCGACTACTAAAATTTTCAAATATCATATTACAGTTTCATTAAAACAAAGATACGTTTTGAATGAAAAAATTTGCACCTTCTTCGTAAGAGGGGGAAATTTAAAAAAATGGCTACAATACCAAATTATAATTTCTCTGAAACGAAGGAAAATTTTTAATGAAAAATCTTGATAACAAATGTTTTGTGATATATCGAACAAGGTTCGAAAATATTGTGCCAGAGAGGTATCAACAATTTGTATGTAGTGTCATCCGTGGGGAAATATTAGTTAAACGGTTGATTATTATTCATTTGGCAGGGACAATTATAATGTTGTCCGACGTACCCTGGCACTGATGAGAGGCAAAACCTCGTAACATGCATGTCTGCAGGTGGTCATTCCCAGCCAAATAAAGGATAATCTTCTGTTTAATTACAAGACAAGCATTTGCAATTGGGTCTTCTTGGAAAACCGTTGCACAAATATCTGTCAGATGTAGTTCAGGTATTAGCCAGGGAAGTAGTTGTTTTCTGACAGATGTTTGCCTTTATTTTTCCACTTGGTGGAAACGTTTAGAGAGAAGGGTACCCCGTATTCGTTTAACAAATGTTTTCCTAAATGAAACTAAAAAAATTCTTTACGTTGGATAGAGTCCTCAAAAAATAATACCATCAAGTTTTACACAAGTCATTTCATATCGGACGAACCTTTCGAAAATAATGTAAACGCCCGACCTGATATCGTTGAGTATGTAGCTTCGTATAACAAATAGCGCCCTCTCATATTATATATTGTCACCGGAAAAAAGACTTTAATAAAACTCACATGGCTCAAGTGCGTGCCCATGTAGACACTTATTTTCCAATAAGCGTATCATAAAACTGTTTTATGCATCCTGGTGCCATGTTCAATAAAATTATTTCTTTGTTTCACGGGACCCATCCAAATTGGACGGAATAAAAGAAATAAAAAAAAGATAAGACACTATCGTTCAGCTCCAAGCGGCTATGACAACGTAGTTATATAGAAGGGCTTTCCTTATCTTTAATAACAGTAATTACTTTGTTTCCTCTCTGAATTTTTGAAAAAACAAGGGTTATGAAGAATGATAATGCTGAAAGCGTATAATTTTATTTAATACTTGTCCTTCTGTTTGTATGCTATTATCGTGCTTCCTGCAAACATTTCGATTTAGATAGTGAATGTGTTTAGTTTAAATGTGGCAATTCTTGTAAAAAACTATATAGAGTTATACTGCATTGATCTCACAAAATATTGCGTTGAACAAGACATTGAAATTTCTGGTATTTCTTGTAATTTGAGTGTAGGGGAAACTATAATATTGTGCTGTTATCAATCTCCATCAGGCAATTTGAATGTTTGTTCAGACTAAAGGCTGAAACACAATGTTTTATGTTTTTGGTTTTAATTTTTGTAATTTTAGATTTCCTTTTTACACGAAACTATCATTGCCATTATTATTTCGATCACGCCCAATAAACAATATTTTTTGTAGAATTAAACCTTTGTTGTTCATTTTTGTTTTGCATCCTGTTTCATTTCAAAAATTGGTTCACAAAATCGCAAAACACAAGAGAAAACAAATGAAATCGCGTTCTGTTTTCCAAATATCCCGCGATATTTGCGTGAGCCTCCACCTTCGGTGTTCTTGTCAGGGTGAATTTTCATGAACAGAAATATCAAGTATTGCCCACGAGCATGAAAGAAATAAAACAACGTAGTCATTCAAATTTACGGAATCGCTATCTGCATGCAGTTTTATTCGTTACATTTTCGACTTAATGAATTATTTTTATTTTACTGAAATGCAATTTATGGGAATAAATGATAATCACAGACTCACATGAAAGTACTGAAATTTCAAGCTTTGTCGTACAATCTTCGTGGAAATTGTCATACGTTGACAAAATGCATTCAAATTGGTAACTAAATGCCATTCATTAGATTTTTCCTAAAAAATTGGAAATATTTCTACAGTTGTATTACTTCATGCATATACCTTCTCAGAATTGTTATTAAAATTGATTTCAAGATCGTTTGTAAAGATTCACATAATATTTGTATATCAGAATTCTGTTTAATTTGTTCACTACATAATCACATACTTTTTCAGTAATTTTTTTAGGAAATCCCTCAGTATTATCTGGAATGTTAATTGATCCACTCCATAATAGAAGATCTTGCTATCGAGGAACGAGATGAAAGAGTGTCATTTTGATCTCTCGACACTCTGAAATTTGAAAAATTACTTCATCTTGACGATTCTGTCACTGCATTTTCAATAATTTCCGCCTCTGCGTTTCCTCTTCAATAACAGGTTGCCTGCCTTTCTGTTTTTAATGCTAGTTTATTTGTAAATCTCTTATGTTCGAAAATCTTGATTTCCTAGAGGACTTTGAAGTAGTTTTTTTATCGGTGGTAAATACATAAGAGATCATATTTTTATCGATGCATGATAAATGCATTTTTGATTGCATGAAAATTTCATTGTTATGACAAAAAATCGAGAATCAAGGGAGTGAAAAAATCGCGAGAGCTTGCTCGAGCGATTTTTTCTACTTCCCTTGATTCGAGATGTTTTGTCAAAAGACAATAAAATATGAATGCAATTTGAAATGTATTTAGATATAGAAATATGATCTCGAATGTATTTTAGGGAGATAAATACACAACTACATGATACAGAAAATTAATTTTGACATTAATTTCATTAAATTACAACTGGTAAGTACTTAATAATATTTTAAATATATTGAGAAGATATTAAATATTAAAACATTTCAATAAATATTATGAAGTATTCGACTGAACCTCACTAACATACATATTCTGAACATTGAATATGCAATGGTTATATGTTATATTACAACCAGATTTTTTCTGCATATTATTTACGTGTCCTATAGTCAAATTTTCTTGTATAATGTTTACATCGCCTGATGTTTCCATTCCAGAAGGTCCTGGTCTCAAGTTGTTGATTAAACTAGCATGATGTTCCTCGTCTAACTGAAAATAAGGTCCTAATGACTTAGCATTTGCATGTCCAGTCATTTTGATGAGCTGTTCTTCCGGGACACCCGATTTGGCAAAATTTGAAACAGCACTTGATCGATTTGAATGATTCGTGATCTTGTTTGTCAGAATATCAACCCCTATTTCTTCAGCTGATTGTTTCATCCATTTCCCAATCTCATTTACACCAATAGGCATATTTTTGTACCATCCAGAAGAGTTTTTATTCCAATAGGGATTAACAGTCAAAAATAGACGATCTGACGTAATTTTATCACTGCGTTTTGATAAAAGAATTTTGAATAAACTTACCGGGCACACATCGAGATTATTAGGCACTAACCACTTACTATCGGATAATTTTTGAGCTCCTCCCTGGCGTGTATTGGGTTGTATTCAATTCTTCCGGTTAGTTCACCGTTTAACTTTTTCTCCTTCTTGAAAAAATGCATTTTGCATCTAGCTGCCTCGCCCCCTCTCCAGGCTAGTTCAAAAGCTATTATATGAAATAACTTTTTTTGAAGTCTTTCTGGACAATCTTCGTTCCATAGATTCATTATTTTATATAAATCTTCCTTACATAAACATTCGAACTTTGTTTTCTTTTCTCGGGAACAGACTGAAGCTGCTTTCGTTTCACATTTTTCGCATCCCTCGCTCCTTTGAATTCAATATCTGCGAATGGATTGAATTTTTGGCTGTACTCTTTATAGTATTTTTCTTGAAGGCACTTTGCAGTAACGTTCCACATGGTCTTTATGACACATTCTTTATAATCTTCACCATCAACTCTCTTCATATTGAAAGACCAATCTTTCATTATTAGCCCAAGCTCTTCGTTTGAAGTCGTTTCTCGAAGTTCATAATGCTTCTCCTTTAGAAATGTTTCGAACTGCTTCCATATAGACTTATGGTTGGTTATTCACTGTGTTTCTTGGAACAACACTGAGTACAGTTTTTTCAATGCATTTTAATGATTCTCGACCAAATCTTGCCATTTTATTTTATTCTAACTACTCGAAAATAATCTGTTGTCAAGATAGAAACTTGAACACTACCATTCACGACGTGCTTGATTACGTGAGCATGATGCATACAGTTCGATTATTATATCTTTACCCGTGCGTATCATCACAATACCATAATTCTTAGCTTAGCAGACAAATGTAAACGAATTTTGAATCGCTCATAACGGTTGTTAGAAAGAGATGTTCGATAGAGGATGTGTGATTTCTTCGATCATAAATTGATGACGCATGGGTAAAGATACAATAATCGAACTGTATTTATCACTTATTGGGAATGCTAGGTAGGTTTTTATCACTGTAATCAAGCGTTGATTGGTCGATTCTAAGAAATTGAAGTAATTTCATTGACTGTTAGAATAGTCGTGTATTAATCTGAATTCTTTTTAGTAGTATTATTTATATTTGTACGACTTTTACCAAAAGCTGGTGGCCAAAGATAATCATTTTCAAGTCACTTGGTGACCGAAACACGTGTCGAGGTGTTGAAAATAGTGGTTTGGTCTTGGGATAAAACTCCAGTATAATTTGCTATTTTCTCAAGTTCTCCACCCATAGAACTTTAGGACAACACAAAGGACCAAATGAGAATTCATATAATCAATGAAAACTCATTGAAAAAATTGTATCAACAATAATAGTTTTTTATAGTATCCATGTCTGTATGGATGATTGATTTGCTGTATGTAATTTAAAGCAATGAACTTCAAATGATGATGAATAAACTCCCTCAACAACGAGTGTACCCAGAAACAAAGCAGGTGAGGGTATAGAATGGCTATTATTATTATTTTCCGTAGCGCAATGCAGATAGCTCTCATGAGAATTTTAGTGTGATGCACAAAATGTAGTTGTTTTATGGAATATGGAAGAATATGGATGAAGCCAACGTAATTTTCCAAAATTATTATGCGATAACCAATAATAGACGATATGGGCCATCCATCCACAATGTTATTATGCCATTATGGCGAATACTGTGACGGATATTGAATTGAATCAAACGGTAAATGAGCAATGTTCTTTATTTTTGAGGGCACGATTTTAAGTACTTTCTGAAACCAACTTGTAGAATGTTTTGTTTTGTGAGAGGTTTTCCAAATCGAAGGCTCACTATAATAAAAGTATTAATTCAAGTAAAAATTTCTCAACTTTCAATTTAGAGTTTTTACGCGTATTCTCGTTCTCACCAACAAATTAAAAAACAAATCATCATAAATAAAAAATCGGGAGATATGAATAGCAAACAATTCAAAAATTGATATTTTTCAACTTGATATCTGATTCTGTCATATCGAAAGTTATCTTCTACACTACCTAAATTGTTTACGATCCGATGATTTTCTGAGTGTATACAATGAAAACAAATTAGAAGTAATACTTAGTACTCACAAATATCGCATTTAACTTGGTGAGGACACACCTACGGCGCATTATAGGGAAACGGTCGATTCTCTCTTAAAGTAGCTAGCGAAAAATATTGAAATACAAAAGTTTCATAGTTTTTCAAAATCTATTATATTAACAAAAAATTGAGTATACAGGATCAGTCAAAAAGTCAGGACGATACAAAGTTGCTTCTTCTCTAATGGGACACCCTGTATATTATTCAACATTTCAATTCTGCTCAAAATTCTGAACAAAATTTATAAAGCACATCATTTCCTACATTCAACCGTTTTCGAGATATCAAATTTTGAAAATAACTTTTTACTACTCTCAAATGTATTAAAGAAAACGCACGAAATGATGCATGTTTATCATGAAAGTCACAAAAGTTGGAGTATGTGCATATGATTACAATTTGATTATACTTTTTTTTCATAAAATGAAAAAGCATAATTGCTCAGGGTGGATGAAAATGCGTGGAAAGATGAGATGTATTTCACAGGGTTGCAAGAAGGGCAAGATGCAGTAATTTTGCTTACTTCTTCAACAGAAAATGTCAAATTGTGAGTTCGCACCCAGTGAATCATCCGAGTCATACCAGGATGACACAAGTCACAGTGAAGTGAGAATAACTTGTCAGAATGAATGGAACCACACACTCTTGAAAAGGCATCATAGGTCATAGGTCATAGGTATAGCATGAAAGTTCCAGGCGCCATCGTTGAATTTTTTCATTTTTGATTTTGTTTTTATTCATGTCGAACATGAACGATACAGATCGCTGATCAGTAATGATCCGGAAATGGCGGCCTATCAAATAATGTCTCCCCTTCTTCAAGGCACCCACTATAGCATAGGCTTCTTTCTCCACAGCCGAATGTTTTCTTTCGCTATCATTGAGTTCCTGTGAAAAGAAAGCCACTGGGCGTCCTGATTGGGAGAGAACTGCGGAAATCGAGAAATCGGAAGAATCCGTTTCGACTACAAAAGCGTTCCTTGTCGTCAATTATCTTCACTACTGCTTTTGATATTTCTATTTTCAGATCTTCGAAATTAGACTTAACTTCTGGAGAAAGGTTTTTGTGTTCAGAAGCTTTTCAATCTTATCTGAATAATTGGGTACCCATTTGGAATAATGCAAACATTCCAATTGTACGCTGAAGTTCCCCAATTGGGGCTGTTTGGTGGGGGAAGACTCAGCAAAGGTTTTAAACGATCTGGATCAGGAGAAATAGTATTGTTTTCTATTTTATATCCAAGTAAATTTATAGTTTTAGCATAACTGGTTTTGTCTTCATTATTTGTGAAACGATATTTATTCACTGCTTCTATAAATCGCTGAAGGTTTCTGTCATGTTCTTCCTTATCTTGTCCACAGACTATTACATCGTCAAGGTAGGCGTAAGTTTTCTCTAATTTTTCTTTTGAAATAACGTGATCGATCACACGCTGGAAAATAGGGACTCCGTCAGTGAGGCCAAATGCAAGACGGCAGAATTGGTAAAGCTGACCACATGCCTCAAAAGCAGTGAAAGGTCGATCTTTTTCTCTCAATGGGATTTGATGATACGCACTCTTTTACGAGTTTTTAGATACCTTTGCCACTATCTGCTCCAGATCAGGAAGGGGATAAGCATCCAATGAAGTATAACGATTTATTGTTTGTAAATAATCAATGACCATCCTCTTCTTGTGATTCTCATTTTTAACAACAAATGCTTGGGCCCTCCACGGAGATCTACTTTCTTCGATTATTCCATCTTCGAGGAATTTGCTGATTTCTTTCTTCATGAATATATAGCCGTCATTGGAATGTCCAGGATATTTAAAATTTTATGAAAACAATAGTAATGCCAGGAGAAAAAGAGAGAAAACAAGTTTTAATAAAAACAAAATTTTGTAGCGAATCTAAAAGCATGTGAGAAGGAATGGTAGAAATTTCATGCCTTATTCTTTCTTGCAACTATTCGATATTTGGCGGCCTATTTTTGTGGACTATTTTTTTGAGTGACCCCATAAAAAAAGTCAAGTATAGTCATATCGGGAGACCTAGCTGGCCATTCAATTGCTCCCCTGCGTCCAATCCATTTATGTGGAAAAGTTTCATCTAGATATGCCCGTACCACACGTCCAAAATGTGGAAGAACCCCATCTTGTTGAATCCATATTTGATCTGCCGGCAAATTGGGAGCTGTTATTCAGGAATTATTGTCTAAGCTCTGGAATAATATGCTGTTATAAAAGTAATAAATATCGTTCAGAGTTCAAATTTCCGTTTATAAAATAGGGTCCTATGACGTGTTCACCAAGAATGCCACACCATACATTTACTTTTTGTGGCCGTTGAGTGTGAACTTCCTCCATCCAATGTGAATTTTGGTCTGACCAATACCAACAGTTGTGTCGATTTACGTACCCGTTTAAACAAAATGTAGATTCGTCAGAAAACAATATGTGGTTGACAAAGTTGACATTTCCATTTAATTTAACCATAATAACTTCACAGAACTCGATTCTACGATCAAAATCGTCTTCACTCAATTCTTGTACCAAATGAATTTTATATGGATAGAATTTTTGCAGTTTGCAAATTTTTTGAATGGAATATCGACTCATGTATGATTCAAAGCCCTCTGTTATGCCGAATTTATTGTATTTTCCACCACATTTAACATGACATTCAAAGAATTTTCTTTATTTGTAACGCTTACTGGTCTTCCACTTTTTGGTCGATCTTTGACACCTCCAGTTTCATGAAAACGCTGCAATGTTTTTGAAACGGTTGATTTAGAAATAGGTTCACAATTGGGATGCAATTCATTAAAAATATCTACTACATTTTTGGATCATTTATTAGAAAGTTATTTTCAAAATTCGATATCTCGAAAACGGTTGAATTTAGGAAATGATGTGCTATAACAATTTTGTTCAGAACTTTGAGCATAATTGAAATGTGCAATAATATACATGGTGTCCCACTAGAGAAAAAGCAACTTTGTTTCGTCCTGACTTTTTGACTGATCCTGTATACTTAATTTTTCGTTAATATAATGGATTTTGAAAAACCCTAAAACTTTTGTATATTAATATTTTTCGCTAGCTATCTTACTTCAAGATATAATCGACCGTTTCCATACATATCAGCGACCATGTATAATAGTCGTTAACATACAAATTCGAACTCGTCTCCAAAATTTCAGATGCTTGAAACTTTTCCTTGCCATTTACTTCCCACTGTAACAAATTCTGCTATTGTATTTTTCGAGAGCATATGTCAAATTCTTACGATGGTTACTATACGCACCATCAGCAATATTCCTGAATGATTACATACCTAGGGTTGCACAAAGATCGCATGATACACGATCGTGTCGAATGTCGGTTTTTTTCAAGGGCTATTGTATCGAGTCAAGAAGAGAAACAGAAAATGCTAATAATAACAACAGCGTTGTGCATTCTCGTATAATGGTATTTCGGAACCTTAGGAGTGGGTCGTATAGCTTGCCTAGATCTTTACAAATGTTATTTATTGTTGGCGGAATATAAAAGGCCTTTTAATCCTCTTAGGTGAAAGAAATTGTGAACCAGGACGGTAACTGGAGGCACACATCACACACCTGCCTGGTATGTAATTGAAGATGTTTAACAAACATTATTTGTTTTAAAAATTTCTGCTGCGATACGAATACTGGGTTTTGAGTTTCAGTTTACAAAGTAAATAGACAAATGGAGCTACAATATGTACTAGTCCCACCATTTTCTTCGTATGATATGCAATAAATCTTCATATAATTATGATGTTTGTTCGCTAATTCCAATCCTACAGGATTATCATATGGCAGCATAAGTGCAATACATAAAGATGTTTGAAAGCTAGACAGAGTGTCCCAGTATAAAGGGACAAACTCCGACGGTAAGATACTCACTGCATTAGTTCCATCCTCTATGATGAGTGGGTATTAGGTAATTGAGTTACAGGGTGTTGAAATTGGTGAGAAAATTCTTATTCCAGAATAACTTCAAAATGACGCATCATTCCTTGTATTTTGCTAGCATTTAGTTTAAAACTTAAAAACTGCAAACAGGGGCATACGGCAGATGGGTATCACTAATCGCCTTTCATCCACTTTCACGCCACTAGACTGTAATAAATTTTGTCTTCTTTCTTTAATTCTCTACTGTTTGAAATTACAAAATATAGCAAATTCAATTGATAAAAATTGAGCTGATATGGAGTGATTAAGGTAAACATATATTTTGCCACTTTCAGTTATGTGTTACTTACACGGTATTTTATGGGAACTTTTAGCCCTGAAATGATGTGAGGATTCTATCATCGGAGTTTGCCCACTTTGGGGAAGGTCCAAGGTGGTCTTTATACCGAAGCCAGGAAAACCATCCTATGCCCAGGCCCAGACATTCAGACCAATTTGCCTCTGATCGTTCATGCTCAAAACGATGGAAACACTAGTTGATAGAAAAATCCGAGTTTCTTGACGTAGAAGGGGCGTTTGATAACACTTTAGGGAAAGAATCCAGTCCTGAACCAGAGGATATCTACCATGCTGAGCTGTAGGGTAATAGGGTAATACAAGCCTCCCTATTCCGGGACACGATGGAGGTAGAAGGTACGAAAGGCTGTCCTCAGGGGAACCTCGTGGTAGACAGTCTCCTTATAAACCTTAACCCAGCCAACACAGATACATCTCTGAGATATTGCTACGATGTCACTTCGTGACCTGCGACTCGCATCGTTACGTCGCACAGACGTCCCAGCGACGATATTTGTCACACTCATGATGCCTCCTAATAACATATCAGGGATGTAACAGAGCGACATAGCAGAGATTTCTTCACTGTTATATTCAAGAGACGTGAACGTCTATGCGATATTCCAGACAGAAACAACAAATAGAAACAGAAAATATATTTTCAATATGAAATAATAAATATAACAAAAACATAAATAAAAAAATTCTTCAAAAAATTAAAACATTCTGGTACAACATTAACAAAGTACAAAATTGAAAACTAACAAAGTAAAAAATTAAAATGAATTAATTAAAATCTAAAAGTCAATTATTGCTTTGGTTCCTTTTCCTGTGGAGCCTTTGTTCGGCATATGAGACCACTGAAAGCTACAATACCAGAAAGTAAAGAAAGAAATAATGGAATCTCACTTTGTTAATAGTAATAATAATAATAATAATATATTTATTCCAGAGGACATGTCAAAATAAAATAGGTATATAAATCTATACATTATATACATAAAAACACTTATGAGACCGTAAAGAAGTCCCGAAAGACATGTACACACATAATAAAAAATAACAGTTTTTATACGGTTACACTTATTGTTCACACATAAGAATTCATACTCATTTTTCAATATAATTTACTTCAACTGTCAATACAATTACGGTTAAGAAATCAAAAACTCACTTGTGCTATAAATACATTTCTCAATCAAATAACTTTTCAGTTGTTTTTTAAAACGTATTTCATTTCTTTCACTTTTTATTTTTTCCGGAAGTACATTGAAAAATTTTATACACTGTATTGAGGACTTTTTTCATATAAGGAAGTTCTGTGGTGAGGAATTTGCAGCAAATTGCCGTGCCTAGTGCTATAATTATGATTATTTCTTTCGTCTATTAAATATCAGTCATCAACCAATCATACGTTTGTTTCCTGTTTGACAGGACCAATCAACACGCTCTATTAGCGACTATTTACATGATGCACAATAGTCACCGACTATTCAGCATGATACTCATATCAAGGAGCCTGAGCATCTGACAGTACTCTAAATAAATACATATTAAACGTCAAATAGAATCGGTTTGGAAAAATCAAAAACGATGAGATATCGAGGCTACAATCCCTGACAATACAGTGTCATTCATATGACAGATATGAAGAAATGGATTCAAGAAATAATCTTCATAAATATAACACGACCTTGATTAATTGTCGACTATTTTATTGCTGCTAAATTCCTCTTGTATTTTTTAATTTTACTCGACATTATTTTGGCATTAATAATCAGAGATGAAAGCCCTCGAGCTTTGCTCTCGGGCTCTCATCATCATTATTAATGCCAAAATAATGTCTCGTTAAATTATTATAAAATACAGTCGAAATTTAGATACAATAAAAATAGTCGACTATTTATCAAGGTCTTGTTATATTACCCTTGACTATCAGAGTTTTGTATTAAAGAAGCTATATTTTTACTGATAAGCAAAATACATTTGTAAATATATATACAGGGGACCGTTAATATGTTATTGTTTCTAAAATATGGTTTACATGAGTCTGTTCGTTTGATACCAAATATGAGTCTAATAACACGTTTTTGTGAAATCAATAATCTACGAGCCAGTGGCATATTTCCCCAAACTATATATAATGTCATAGCTAATTCGAGAGTATACGAGCGCATAATAAACATTGAGAAGTTGTTCTTTACTGAATATATTTTTTAGTTGGAGTATAGCATAGTAACTTGAGTTGACTTTCTTGCTAACATGCTCGATAGCAGTTTTGAAAGACATGTATGAATCCAGATAAGTTCCAAGAAATCGTGCAGAAAATACTGGTTGTAACGAAGCTGTTCCTATATTCAAATGAATTTGATCGCTCGATTCTTTTTTTGGGTTTACTAGTAGAAAAACGGTTTTTAAAGCATTGAGTATCATCCCATTTTTTTGTAACCATTCGGTTATTTTGTCTGCTAAATGATTCAACCTTTCTTGTAATATTTGGGGATTATCGCCATATGCTGCTAGTGAAAGATCATCTGCATACTACACAGTCAGTATTCAT
Source organism: Chrysolina americana (assembly GCA_958502065.1). NCBI lineage: Eukaryota > Metazoa > Arthropoda > Insecta > Coleoptera > Chrysomelidae > Chrysolina > Chrysolina americana. Next base: position 33,301,614 of record OY293415.1, on the reverse strand, counting down.
GAAATTTGGAAGATCATTGATTAATATAAGAAACAGCAGTGGCCCCAGTATTGATCCTTGCGGAACTCCTAGATTTACATCATATGTTTTTGTTTCAGTACCATTCATTCTGATGAAAATTTTTCTATGCAACAAGTAGGACATCAACCGTGTTGATATTTTCCCTCTAATACCTGCTGACTGAAGCTTCGTTTCGAGAAATTTCAAATCCAAACAGTCAAATGGTTTAGTGAGATCAAATAAAAGTATCCCCACATGCTTCTTTTGATTCAAATGTTCATGGATATACTGAAGAAGACTATAGATAGCACTCTCTGTCGACCTCCCTGGATAAAAACCATTTTGACACTTATTGATTATTTGATATTTCTCAAAATATGCTATAAGTCTATTGTACAGTGCTCTCTCTATTAATAATGAATTATGGTGGATTACGTAATCCAATCTTCCGCAAAAAAACCTATACAATAGGTATGGTCGTCGGCAAGTATTCAACAGAAAACAACTACTGCCCCCTACGACCATTGAATTATATTTAATACTTGGCAAAGTTTTCTACAAGAACCACTTTGCAATGCATTTCAAATATCAAAGCTGAAATTATTTTTCGATTCAATTGGGGGAACACCTCCGTACCGGTTTCATGGTCATTGCCAATCATCAGCGAAGGCTAGTTCGACCCAATTGAATCGAAAAATCCTTTCATCCTAATTGGAAATCCCTGAGACAAACACTGAAGTATGAATTCAGCGCCATCTCTGGGTTCCAGATTGAAATGCACTCCGACTACGTGTCGACTTCAATATGAAGCCAGAAACATCATGAAAGATGGGCGACACTACTTGACGGAAGATCATAAAACTAATAATGAATTATGGTGGATACCATCCACCATAATTCATTATTAGTTTTATGATCTTCCGTCAAGTAGTGTCGCCCATCTTTCATGAGAGCTCTCTCTCTATTATTTTACATATGACAGAGGGAACAGTTATGGGTCTATAATCTTCCAGGAGTTGGGAATTAACTTTATAGGGAATTGGTGTGACTGTTCCAATTTTCAATGTCAGGAAATCTACCGAGTTCAATCGAACGATTGATAATATAGGTAAGAGGCTCTGTGATGAGAGATCCTATGCTTTTTAGTAGTTTTATGGAAATACAATCTATACCAACACTATCCGTATTTTTTAAATTACTTATTATGTCTAATACTTCAGTAGAATCGGCACCAGTGAAGAAAAAAGAATTTATTTGAGGAGTACTCACAGTGCATTCCTCTGATATTGAATCTGGAAAATGCTGATCTAGCGCGATTTTAGGTGACGTTGCAAAGTATTTGCAAAGCTCATCCGCTATAACAATTTTGTTAGTGGTCACCTGGTTGTTGATTACAATTTCGGGAGGTTGTGTGTTTTTTGTTTTACCGTTTTTTTCTCGGACTAATTTTAAAAAGTACTTTTGTTTTTCTGTTATATTTTGTTTATCATTTATACGTGACTGATAGTAAATATGTTTAGTGTAGCTAACCTTCCGTTCGTACTCCTTTTTGAAACATTTATATTGTTTATTCAAGTCTGTTTGTCCAAATATATTCACTTTCAGCCAATATAAGTTCTTCAATCTTCTGCCCATTTCTATAATTTCTTCATTCACCCACTCTTTGGAGGAGCTGTTTCGTTCATGAATAGTCTTACTATTAATCGGACAAAATAAAGCTAGGGCATATTCAATTATTGCTATAAAGATACTGAATATTGTATCTATATTTTCAAAACAGTTGTACACTGGAAAAAAGGACTCAACACCTAGGTAGTTTTGTAAATTCCTAATGTTATTATCGTTCATGTCTCTAAATGAAATACGTTTCAAATTCATATTATTGATATAATTATGATTCTTTATTGTCATTATTATTCCTAAGTGATCCCCAAGATTGAAATTGCATACATTTTCGTGATGCATGTCAGGGGATATATTAGTGACTATATAGTCAATCTTTGAATCACTTCGGTGAGCTCCACATTTTGAAATCCTTGTCGGCTCAGTGTTTTTTAAAAAAAGGTTGAAACTTTCGATGACATCTAACCACATGTCTTTCTGAGTTGATTTCTTTATTAAAATCAATATTAATATCCCCGCAAAGAATTACGCTATCAAATTTTTTCATTGTACAGAAATTAAGAATTCCTGTAATAGTGTCCAAAAATATCATTCAACAACGATACTCACTTTTCACTTTCAGTTTATGAACACAAAAATTCGCAAATGTTGGAAATATCAGAACATGGACAGTATTTAAAGCATTCAAAGCGACAAAGATCGATCTTCGATCAATGCATCGATACAAAGAACTAGAACTTAATATGATTATACAGTAACAGCCGGTCACGCAATAGCCTCCCGCTTTCAGATTGGCCAACATTGAATACGATCTGTTTTGCCAACTTACCGCATTACTTCAAAATATACATTTAACACAAACTGAGGATTCGCTTTTCGACCGTGATGGAGGACAGGTGGCGTCCTTGTGGGCGGCAGTCAAGTGAATGTGTGTGAAAGTCCAATTATCACCTGATCTGGAGATAACTCAATAAAAATATAGTAGCAGAGATATCTAAGTATAGATTTTGATGTCTAAATGGTGTCGCAGTATGACGTCTATGCCAAGTAACAATTTGACATCGCAGGGACATCTAAATCCAGCTATCACTAATTTAGATATCACAGGGATGTCGGAGTGTCATATCGCAGTAATGACAACAATATGACATCGCAGATACATCTGTATTCGGCTATTATTAATTTTGTTATCTAAGGGATGTCGCGGTGTAGTATCGCAGGAATGTCAACGATATGATATCTCAAGGACAACTAAATCTCATTTTTGACGATGTTGACATCACTGAGATGTGGATGTTTGCCCAGTGTTAACTGGGAATCGAGAAGGAATATATGCCCAGGGCTACGCTAACCATGTCGTCATAATGTTGAACGGGAAGTATATGGAGGTTTGTGTGGATCTGATGCAATCAGCACCCACAGACATACAAACGTGGTGTCTGAAATAAAACCTCAAGGTCAACCCCCAAAAAACCACAATTATCCTTTTCACCAGAGAAATAAACTTTGAGCCCAACAGAGCTCTTCGAATCTTTGGTGAAAGCTTAGTGATGTCAGTAGAGTCGAAATACTTGCAGAGTTTGGCCCTGCTCGGAGTCACTAGTGCAATTTCCAGCACATCGACCATTAGCCTGGACGTAGTCCTGAACCTCCTTTTTCTGCATCTGTACATTTTAGCGGAGGCGAGGGTAGAAGCCTCCAGACTAAAGTGCATAGGCCAATGGAGGGTCAACAACTTAGGCCATTCCAACATAATGGAGGTCATAAGAATCCACGCATCTGATGCCCTCAGATAAAATGATCCCAACCTACTCCTTTGATGGAACATTCTCCACCGTAATTTAAGATGGGAAAGTCAAATCAAGGGCCCTTCCAATGCTGTCAAGGGGGCAAACCTGGTAATCAGATGGATCTAAGATAATCAATTAGGTATACGGGCAGAGACCGAGGCATGACATCCGAGGTAACAGCTATTTTCGTCTGCACAAGAGATATTCTAAGGAGCGGAGGCTCACAAAAACGACCTAGGAGCACAGAACAGGGTAAAACTTATCTGGGTACCAGATCACTGACGCATCCAGGGGAGCGCAGATGCCCTAACAAGGGCGAAGGCAACAACTCACATTGGACCAGAAATACCCTGTGAAATTCCATTTGGGGACATTAAGCAAGCACGATGAAATGGATCAAGAACCATCATCAATTTTCCTGGGAAGACGCCACAGGCAATACTCAGGGGAAAAATGATGGTGATCGGGCCAACTTACCGGCTATCAAGGCATCTTCTTGAACTGAGCCTGAACTTCCTCAGGAAGGTGGTAGAACTAATAACAGGACACTGCCACCTGAGAAAATACTTGCACATTAGAACATATAGGTTCTGTGATAGGGAGGACGAAACAACCTCAAACATATTGTTTGAATGCGAAGCCCTGGTTCGCATAAGGATAGATATCTTTGGATACTGTTGTGCAGAAGAAATCATTCCACAGGAAAACCTCGTGAGGAATCTCCACTCCAGAGCACTCACGAGATGAACCCAACAGCGGAGAATAGAACTAACTACCTGCATTTCGGCCGATGGCCAGCCACGCCGCATTATAATAATAATAATAATAATAATAGTTAGGTTGGTTTGCCATCAGACAGAATGAACATCACATTGGCATTGAAATCCATCCATTCAGACACGGATGACATAAAAGTGCACTGTCCCTACAAAAGGTCACGGAGAGTTTTATTTCTGTGGATTTGTATAGTTTGGTGTCCTTATAATTAATAGAACTTTAAGGGACCGTCGATCGTGCCACTATTTTGAAGAAATGGTGCCTAAAAACAGTTTTTAGAGAATCTTTCCGGCGCTACCTACTCCGATCAAGTAACACACCCTAGATGAGTGATACTCAAATAGAACTGAAGGTAACATCTTTTCATAATGTTATCAGTCAAATCATGACATTATTGCCATGTCGCAATTTTTAAGGATACAATAAGCACGTTAGCTAGATTTTGATATTTGTCGGGTAGATTCCATTCCATATAGGGTTTCCATTATTTCTATTTTATTGAACCTCAATATTTCTGTTAACAACGCACGACACTGCCGTTGGGGGGAAGATGTCCCTTACATACAAATCTTCATGCGTGTGCAGTGAGTTACTCATCTAGGTTATGTTACTTGATTGGAGGTTATAGAGCATATCATTTCCTACACAAATTTTGTGGAAACTAGGTGTATGTATAGTTCAAGACACGAATTGTGCTTTGGTTCAAGAGCACGATGATCTATACCTGAGTTCAATGATAGAACACCATTGATCCTTCCCTTAACAGTAGACCCACTGCCACTGAATATAATATGTACGGTATCCATTCACGTTATCTGAAAATCCGAATAGACAATATTAAGATACACAAAAATTTTGTCATACTTTACTATAGGAGTATCTTTTTGTGGTAATATGTAAGCAATCTGAAGTACATCTTGGTGTACTGGAAAGTCAAGCTTTGTACTGTTTGCACTGTTTTTTACTGACACAATTTTCCAGTGTAGTACGGGATTCCGAGGTTATTTACTTCTTAAGGAGAGATTCGCCCTCTAATTTGATCAGAATCAGAAGAGCTGTCCAAATAGCTCAAAGTCAGAAGGGATTGACGTGAAAATAATTATTTACAAACCTATGAGCAAGCTGATACTTTTCTCTTGATCTTACGTATTTCTTTTTTTGGCTACCATTAGCGATATGCAGTGGTTAACACCTAGTTCGTCCAGCATTTAGAATTTGGGAGACTTTGAGAGGAACAGAGAACGAATGAGAGTTCAAAAGTTATAAAATGTGCGGTGTTCATTTTGCATTCCAGGAATAGTATCAGACCTTTAATGAGGATCTTGTAAAAAATTACATTATCTAAACAGGTGTTGCAAGAAAACATGGATTTCCATGGCTGGAGAAATACCAAATTAAAATAATTTGATGCAGGTATAGGATCTGACCAAAATCTGACACTGAAACATCAAATTCCAAATATAAATCATGAACAACTTAATATCCATTTACAATCTCCGAAATTAGACTTCCCACATCGACCCGCAGAAGGTAAAAAATCTAATAAAAACATATTACTCATGTTTGAATAAAGATGCTATCATTACAACGATCCCGAGATTTTTTATGGGTATACGGTATCAAATTTCATGTATCTCCATTTCTACCTACTTCCACTTCAAGAACGGTCATATGAACTCCAAAATTGATTCTAGCCAAAACTATTTCACATGCGATATACAGGGTAAATCTTCATGAGTTAACGCAATCTATATACCTAGATCAGACTATGATTCTGAAAATTTGTAGCGACGGTGAACGAAACGTTGCGAATCCAACTGAAACATTTTCCTCAATGTGACCCTTCCGGTTTCGATAGGATACCCACAAAATTTTTGGATTTTAACGTTTTTCAATAAATTTGAATAGAAATTGCTGTTATTTATTAATTCTTCCAGAAATTGGTAGATTTTGATGATATTTTGAATGTATCTTTCTCAGTTGCACCACACTTTTGCTCAATTCTGGATTTTCAAAAACCAAAAACAAAAATGTACCTAATGCTTCTCTCGAAGGCAGTACTAAATGCCTCTATTTTCATAGAAACTGCTTCAATGATTTGGTGGATATTGCGTTTTAGGAAAACACCCATGACAGTAAATTGCTATCTCTAAGTAACGCTTTTTTTCTGCAATTTTTTCAAATTCAACGATTAGTATGATTAGTATGATATGTTTATAAGAACTCTCAGCCTTTAAATTAACTGAGGGTGCTATCATCGGAGTTTGTTCCCTTCGTTCTGCGACACCCTGTATACATTCAAAGCAAGAAAATTTCAATATAGTTTCACGTATGACTGACTATCTAATCAATTATTCTTTTTTTATTTATATGTATTCCTTTTTTTGTGAAATATTCAGATACATGTCAAAATTGGTGCATTGACTAAATGTCCAAAGAACGTAGATATTTACTATCGCGGACTTGAAATATCCCCTATTTTGTAGAAACCACTCATTTCACAGAAATCATTTATAGTATTTCTACATCTGAATTGAATTAGCTGCCAACACTGGAAAATTACTCCCCCCAACCTTATGACCGTTATTGCTTTTGAAACATTTCAATTTACTAGTTTCAGCAGTTACAATTGAAAGACATTTCATTCACCACCAATAAAATGTATTGCATTTTTTGGAATAAGTACCGCATTTATCTACTCCGAATATTTTCCAACAAGAAGTGATCGAAAATTGCCTGTTTCGGTCTCCAATAAGTATATGGGGAATCAATGAAATCCATACATTCAAAAGTATATAGTCGACAAACGAGCCCGTAGATTTACGCTGATAATGTTGATCATATCTCGGACTCCTCAAACCGTACATTATAGTCATTATATAAAAAAATCATGAATATCAACCAATTCTTTTTCGAAATACAAAGAATTAATTGAAAAACCCACTGTTTCATTTTACTCGCCCTGTATACATGAAATGGCTATGCGACGTTCTCAACATTCCAGAATGTATATGACATGCTCTCCCTTATATGAACTAAGAAACGAGTAGTTGACGTACCCCTATTTTCGAACAAAAAAAATAATGTCGGTTAACTCTGATCGATATTATATTGAGGGAGTTTATCCAGGTTAAATTGAATATTCAATTCTCATCAGAAATCTCACACTATTTGATTTAGAATTAATCGAATTGGATATTTCTTTGGTCACCCTGTTGCAGAACACAAAACGAAAAAGTATAATGGATATGAGATTAACATGACATTTCACCATCATCTAGAATAAGAAGGCGTTTTGTTTGTTCTCGGAAGAGCAGAAGCTTCAATTTTCATCTTTGAATCACTATATTTCGAAAACAAATCGGCCGATTTTTTGTGCCCTTGGAAACTTTTGCTGGGGAAGTCGAAATGTGAAACAAACCAAAAATTCAGGGGATTTAACCGAAAGCTATTTTCCATAAGGATGGGGTATCTTATTATGCATTGTCACATCAGTCCTTGTTCTTGAAGGTTCAGTAGAATTTATTGATATATTATCAGAAAATAATTAGAAGAATGAAATAATCTGTACATGTCCAAACAAAATTTGTGATACTTTTGAGATTCAAACCAAAAATAAATTTTGATAAAAAATTACGTTGTCAACCAGTTCTGATATGTTTAGAATTTAGCCTCGGGCTAGCTCATCGGTGAGTAAAAATCGATTGCAAAATTCACCAAATTCACAAAAAAACAGGCGGACGAGATGGCAAGATGGCAACTTAGTGAAATTAAAGCTAAATTACTTAATTATAAATAGTACAGTCTACTCAGTTTTGAGACGAGAATCGGTTGTAACACCACCAAATTTGGCATGCTTGTAGTTGATACCATGTCAAATACGAAAAAAAAATGTTTACCAAAATTCCGGAGGTGGAACCCAAAAAAAAATTGATTTGAAAAAAAAATGTATTTTTTCGGTTTTATCTTGGAAAAAATTGAGTTTAAAAATATATGGTTTGAATACGGTTGAAGATCATTCAATTCTCTAGAAGAATTATCCTTAGTAATTCCCTATAAAATGAGCCCGTATTCTCAGAAAACGTGCTTGAACGCCGACATCAAATTTCAGGCACGTGTTATCCCGCCGCTGCAAGTTCCGGAGGTGCCGAACGTTAAATGTGTCATAACTTTGCTAAAAATTATCAAAAAATTTAAAATGAAAGTGTATTTTGGTCGTGAAGACTTCTACTTTTTCATGCTCATATAACATGTGGATATCTGAATACCTAAGTGGTTATTTTTAACCCCGTTACATAATCCAACTGCGTTTTTCACGAAGGATGCAGAAATCATAGATATTTCGGTTAATCCGGAATAATTGCACTGAAGCCAGGAACTTTTACCCTGTTTAGACACTAGGCAATGATTTAAGAGTAGTGAGACAGGTCTCACTTACACAAGCCAAAAAAAAACTGGGTTTTCTCCCGCCCCATTTTCAACTTCCTCAAAATTCCGACATCTCAGCCAGTAAATGTTGAAAATAATCGCTTATACACAACCTGCATGAAAAATAATAAAGTATGCCATTTCAAGCTGAAGGTTTGCACTTCACATTTCTGTTATTGAACTCACAAAAACAACTACAAAATGTGTTATAATTTTAAAAAATTCAAATTGTCAATTTTTTGTGTAAAACCTGACCATGGAAAAATAACATTTTTTTCACAATGCAAATTTACAAAATATTTAAATTTGGGTCATAGCTGCACAAGACCATTAAGTATTCTGTCGATGAACTGGATCTCAGTTTCATCACACAGGGATGCTCAGAATTAACTTCTTTTCGGGGACTTATGAAAATGACTGAAACTCAGTTTTTTCAAATGGAACCCCCTGTATATTATTTCATTTTCGAATTCAACGAACTAGTTTGAATAATAAGTTTTATTGAGTATATCCTATACCTATCTCTTACCGTTTATGAGATATAAATTATTTTATAATTTTCGAGATTTGTGCAAGTATAAAATTTGATGAAAAATCTATCAAATGACAAAAAAGAGCTTCATCTTTTTTGAGAAAAGTATAATGAAATACATGAATCTTCCTTAATACTGGGTGTTTGACAAATATGATTATGTTGACAGTTCGAAGAATGAAAAATTAAATTGATTAAATCAATTCTACACAAGAGATAATATTACAAAGTTTATTTGACAAATTACAACACATTTGATATTGAAAATACAAAAACTCAATAGCTCAGATGCTTGAAATGCTGACCATTTACTTGCAAACATTGATGGATCGACGTCATTACATGAATATTCGTGGCTCTGCGGATTTCCGACGGGTCGATTTCTTCAAAAGCACGTCTAACCCTGTTTTCTAGTTCCTGTTTTGTATTCACAGGTGTTCTATAAACCTTTTCTTTTACTTTTCCCCAGAGATAAAAATCTAGGGGAGTCAGATCTGGTGACCACGGCGGCCAAATCCAAGGACCCAAACGTCGTATCCACCGATCTTCGAACAAATTTGTGAGTTCTCTGCTCACTTCACCTGTGCAATGTCCAGGAGCCCCATCCAGCTGATACCAACAATTATCATATATGTTTAGAGGTAAATTGTCAAGGAATTCACTCACAGTTGTTCGCAGAATATCCAAATATTTTTCGGAATTGAGGAACTTTTCCTCATAAATGCATATTGAAAATGTATCATCCATAAGCATACAAAACACATTAAAACTGATTTTTTGTTGAAATCTCCTTTCTCTAATGAAATGAAGGTTTTCTGATGCCCAGAAATGATTATTCCGACGATTGAATATTCCCTCACGTGAAAACTGTAATTCATCGGTCCAAATAATTTTTTTCAAAAAGTTGGGATCTTCGTATGTCCATGTTAGTAACAGAGAACTCACTAATTTATTCGAAGATCGGTGGATACAACTTTTGGGTCCTTGGATTTGGCCCCCGCGGTCATCAGATCTCACTGCCCTAGATTTTTATCTCTGAGGAAAAATAAAATAAAAGGTTTATAGAACACCCGTAAACACAAAACAGGAACAGGAAAACAGGGTAAGATGTGCTTTCGAAGAAATTGACCCGTCGGAAGTCCGCAGATCCACGACTGATCATGTAATGACGTCGATCCATCAATGTTTACAAGTGAATGCTCAGCATTTCAAGCATCTGAGCTACTGAGTTTTTGGTTTTTCATTATCAGATGTGTTATAACTGTGAAGAAAATTTTGTAATATTATCTCTTGTGTAGAATGAATTTAATCAATTTAATTTTTCAAACTGTCAACATAATCATATTTGTCATACACCCAGTATGAAGGAAGTTTCATGTATTTCATTACAGAAGATAAAGCTTTAGTTTGTTATTTGATAGATTTTTCATAAAATTTTATACTTGAAATTTTATACTTCCACAGAGCTCAAAAATTAAAATTATTTATATCTAATAAACGGTAAGAGATAGGTATAGGACATACTGAATAAAACTTATTCTAACTGGTTCGTTGAATTCTAAAATAAGATAATATACAGGGTGTTTCATTTGAAAAAACTGAGTTTCAGTCATTTTCATAAGTCCCAAAAAGAAGTTACTTCTGAGCCTCCCTGTATGATGAAACTGAGATCCAGTTTATTGGCAGAATACCTAATGGCATTATGCAGCTATCACTTGAATTTCAATATTTTGTAAATTTGCATTGTGAAAAAATTGTTATTTTTCAATGGTCAAGTTTTACACAAAAAATTGACAAAATAATTTTTATCTCGAAAACCGTCACAGATAGGTATAGGGAATTATATGGGAAAGTTGTGAGGAATTTTATAAGGATTTTAAAATCCATATAATATACGGGGTGTTCCATTTAAAATAACAAAGTAGCTACTACTTTCTGATACAAGTGGCAAAACTGTATTGATGAAAATATTTTAGACAGGTAGAGCATGTTTGATTATACATGCCTACAAATTTTCAAAATGATCTGTTGTTCCGTTCTCCAGAAACGTCTAATAGGCCATCGAATGTGGAATACCCTGTATACAACATAGTCCAGGATCATCGAGCCAGTATATCTAAGCCAACAATGGCCACGCTTTTGCATCAGTTTTCTCAGTATGATGTCAGTTCAGATCATGAGCTGCGTGCGTAGTATCTCGAGTCCGGTTTCCGGCATATTATAGGCATGTCAAACCCTACTGTCATGCGAAATTTTTTGTTCTTGCTGTGGAAATTTGAGTTCATTATTGAGAAATTTCATGGTAAAAGACACTAATTGAGATTATATTAGACAGCTGCGATTGTTCGTCTGAAAGTGAGTAGAAATTGATTTCAGAGACAAGACATCAAAAATTCTTTAGAGTGGATTGGAGTTGTATTGAATGCTGTGGTACCTATGAAATTGTTATTGCTTATCTTTTAGAAAAAGCAGGATGGAAATGTGTCAGGGTATTGAATAATTCTGGCAAAGAACAAGAGTGTTGTCAAATGCATACACCACAATTTTCTGTCTCCCAAAAAAGTGATATGCAGAAGTTTTTTCTAAAGGAATTAATTATTTGAGTTGATAACTAAGTCATACGAATATTCTTTCCCCAGGGGTATTTGAAGTAAAATTAGTGGAATCTTATATATTATCGTGCACTGATCTTTTCTGAAGTAAACGCAAGTACATTAGCACAAATCATAGGGATTTTTCCGTCCCAGGACAATTATGAGAATAAATACGTTTTCATTATATTTTCATGAATAATAATAATATATAATATTTTAGAGTTGTTTGAGAGAATGTTTTATAGAAATAAATGTCGGTTGGATAAGAGGGAACATAGAGGTAGATTTAAATGGTTGAATCTTAAAAAATGCAAGTAAGTGTGAGATGTCACGAAAGAGAGGGATTTGATTTATTTGCAAAACAGATAGATTTTGCCAGGATTGGTTTCTTTTCACTTCAGCAGGGCTGGAAACATTGATTTCTGTGCAGACAAAGGGGGTTCTCATACAGAAATCTTGATGAACTGGCGGACCTCAAAGTAAATAAAAAATTTCGACAGATATACACACTCAGGGCTTCAAGCTCTAAGAAGTTCAAGTATGGCAATGAAAAATTTCTTAGCCCTAACCCTCGAATTGGTTCATATTCTCCAATGGAAACCAAACTCAGGAACAGTTCAGAAAGCTTCGATTCCTCGCATTGCTGTTTGATCTGTGTCCAAAAATGTGTACCAGAATGAAATCGACCGCTCAGGACAGTTTCTAAGCACCAAACGAAACTACTAAAAAAGTGGCAACTACTTGTTAGGATGAAATTTGGAAAGCAGTTATGAAGAGCCCATGTATATTTAGTAGCGATTTTGGCAAAATATCACCAAGACTGGCCAATCTCATAATTCTTATAATATTTATTCGTGAATAAGTTGTAAGGCTTATCTATAATCTCAAAAAATATTCTCACCTTTTGCATACAATGGCGGCTATTCCTAATCGCAATTTTTGGACGATTAACACTGTTTCCAGAGCTCGAAAAGACGGATTTGCTTCAAATATGAAGCATTAACCCCACCGAACCTAACCTAACCCAGCCTCCTAGAAGTATCACGAGACTACTTGTAATTTCATTTATTCTATCGAAGCCGTTTCACGATAGCCTTTTTACTTTCCGAGAAAACTCCAATTTATTTTTTTTATTTTTATTATAGTCAACATTTTTTTGTGTTCCACCCCTGATTTTTTGGTAAACAATTTTTTTCTCAACTAAACATGATGTCAAAAAGTTACGTGCCAAGTTTCATAGTGTTACAATTCATTCTTCGGTTTTGGCACAAATTTGTCTGTGGATATTGAACTAAAATCTCAGTTAATAAGTTAGTAACCACCTAGTCCTAAACAAAACACAATTTTAATAATTGGGAAATGAAAGCAAATCGTGTCGAATAATGTTCGTAGAATTAAATGGAAATGATTGATACATATTATCGTACATACTAAATGAAAATCGCATTCATTATACAGAATTGAACAAATATATATAATCCTTCAACGAATTGATTCAAGGTTTAATCACCTTGTCTAAATCGAATAACATTCCATATATCTTGTAATTTCAATTGCAACGTTTATGTCTGACCGTTATTGATAACCGATAAAATCAATGTTCTCAGAATCCAACCAGACGAGGGAAATCGCGTAAATAATAATAAAAAGTTTTCAACTTCTCCATTAATTTTTAATGTTCGAAAACACGCACCGAACACCCTAGATTCGATGAAAACGCACAAGGAGAAGCTACGGAACCAGTGTCGTATCATAGCAAAATATAATATTTGAATTATAGGTATTGCTAAGTAAAAGTGTCTTTTGTAAATGTGACTTCTAGTGACGGTCAAGCCGATAGGTACTTATATTCGATTTTTTCCGTCAAAAAATGCAGTGAAGATAATCGACAGAAAATACAAAAATATCCATATTAAATGATGTTTCAAGTAGGTAGTATATTATGGTAGGAGCCTACAAGTGAACTTAACACCAATCAAAACGGTGTGTCTTGCCAGAACATAGTTCCTTCCTTTCCAGCCGGTAAGACCACATCGTCTTGGGCAACCGCACGAATCCAAACAACAATGGAGAATTGTTATAACATTTCTTAAAATCCTGGTGTACCAACTGATTGGATTTTGTTTTGATTTTCATTTAAACAAAACAAATGAATTCGCATTCTGCTTCTGAGATAGTGCTAGGAATTGCACGTTAAAATGTAAGACCTCGTTAATCCTAGGCCCGCACAAGTTTCGACTTCTGAGGGCTGTCGTTCGTAACAATTTTATATTCCACGGCCATCATGATTGTTGTTAATTGAATATCACGAAATTTTAACACTTGGAGTGGAAAAACAAGGTTTTATTGAAAAAATAACACCACTCATATTGTGTTACTGATCCATAATTATCAAAATACCGTTTAAAAGTTGTGACAGATTGAAAAATTTCGTAGTGCAATTTCCTTATACAGGGTGGGCCAATGGTAACTCTCCACCTCAATTTTTAGGATTTAAAATAAAAAAAATTCTAACACTTCGATTTTTGATTTGAGGGGGAAATAATCTTCAACTCGTTTCATCCTCATAGCTTGAACTTCATTGCTGAGGGTGAACTACCCTCAATATTTGAATTGGGGAATGCGGTCGTGCCATACCTTGATAGCTTGTCAGAATCAGGGAAATAGGCTATTGTTTTCCTGATAAAAATGCGAAATAATTGACGTTTCAAATTTTATAATTTAATATTCATGCAATAATAAATTCTTCGAAAATTACCTTCTTATTCTAGGCACAATATTTTATTAATACCCGCAAAAAGAAAAGCCTGGGGTATGTAAGTATAGAGTTTTTTTCTACAACCATCGAGGTCATCATTTTTATAATGTCCTTAAAATTATAACATCTGTCAATGTAATTGAAAAGAATACAAGGTCAGATAACCGAGTGGTTAGAATTGAGGCTTTTCAAATATTCTGTATGTCGGTCATGGTTTCAAAGCTCAGCGACTTCAGTTCTTTTTTTCTGATGGCCTGAGAAAGTGCTAGGAATCGCACATTAAAAGTTAAGAGCTCGTTAATCCTTCGGTAGCACAAGTTTCGACTTTTGAGGTCTGTCGTTCATAGGGGGACGACAGCTGTTTAACAGAAAAAACAATGTTAAACAATTTTAAACAAAATACCGTTTAAAATTGGAATATTTTCAAAATCAAGTAACCCCCAAAGATATAAGAACCATTGAAACTTTTGTTCATGAAAATTTACTCTAACAAGAAAATCGACGGTGGCGGTTCACGCAAGTATAGCGGAATATTTGTAAAGCAGAATGCGGTATCATTTGTTTTCACGTAATCAAGCTGGCGACGGTCTCCTTTAACAGTTTTGCAGGTTTATGTCAGTACACCAGGGTTTTCAAGCATCTTGTTACATAGTGTGACATTAATCAACGTCATTCTGGCAGATTTTATGTGTATTAGACTATGAAGTGTAATTATGAAAGAATTCACAACAATGAAACTTTCGTGAACACAGTTGGTTCGTGAAATCATCTCAATTAATACCAGTCGTGCTCACGATACCATCGATAATTCTGTCAGAAATCTCAAACTCTTGGTATTACCTTGCAATTTGATCTAGTCAATTTCTGAAAGAACTACTATTGATAGTATTCCTTGCATTCGTATGGTAGTTATTACGATCTTTCGACTCTAGATACAGGGTGGGTCACGGTCGATGGTACCTTAGGCGTTTACGGAGAACGGGACATAGGATCATTCTGAAAATTTGGTTACTCAAGTAGTTGCTTGGTCTACGATCTAAAATATTTTCTGCAATGCAGCAGCGTTACCGCTTATACAAGAAAGTAGCAGCATATTTGTTATTTCAATTGGGACACCCTGTATATTATCGCATTCCTTTCTGATTATTTTTGCCTCATACTCTTCTATACCTATCTCTAACGGTTTTTGAGGTATTGATTATTTTTCATATTTTTCATCTAAAACTTAGCTCGAATTGAATGTTTATTTCGGCGGTATTTGGCTTCTTAGGAAGTTGCAATTTTGTGTTTAGTTCCTCAAGATCATGTATATTGATTCTGTACGGAGAAATTTGTTCTGCGTTATACAGGGTCGTTCGAAATTCATGATCTTACCGCTAGATACAAAAAGGGTTGAAAGTGCGTTTTTTAAATGGAACATCCTGTATATTATGAAATATTCTGAAAGATGACTGAATTCTCTTCGAATTAATATATCATGTTCCTATACCTTAATAGCCAGAATATCGACATAAGAGCAATTTTTTAAAAAAATCGATTTATTTTTCTCATATTCATCTAAGGAGGCTATTAAATGTCATGATGATACATGACATTATGAAAATTTAACAATTAGTGCACTATTAATGATACCTTTGTGTGTTTCTCAATGGAAGTGACTCAAAAATAATTGAAATGGAGGGAAATAACTATTCAAACGAAGTTCTGATGAAATTGTTTATTCTTCATTGGGAAAATGTGGGGGAATTGTAGCAAGAACGTGCAGAAAATTCAATGAAACGTACCCTGATTTACAACCAATGAACAAAAGGAAGTTTGTACGATTACAACATAATTTCATTAATTATGGATCAAAATTGAAAACGGAACAACATTTACCGAAGCCTAAAACTTCAAATGAAGACAACATAATAAATGTTTTGGCCTATTTCCATGATAATCCCCAAGCTTCTACTAGAAATGCCGAATATGATTTAGGCTTGGATCGTGATTCTGTTCGAAGGATCCTTGATCATCATAACATGCACCCATACAAGTTTAGAAAAGTTCGAACTCTAAAACCAGGAGATCATTACAGCAGGGTACAATTTTGCGAAACAATCCTTATTCGCACCCAAGAAGACCCTAAATTCTTCAAAAAAAATATTTGGACAGACGAATCAAAATTTTCCAGAGAAGGAATTTTTAATAGAAGGAACGAGCATTTCTTGGCTGATCAAAATCCAAATATTGTCAAGGAAATGGGATATCAGGAAAAGTTTAGTTTCAACACGTATTTTGCCTTCTAAAGGATAACCGAATACGTATTCTTATTTACGATAAACCGATGAATTCTGCGAAATATCTTCAAATTCTAAGGTCAGTTGTGAACGACTTCTTGGACAATCTGTCATTAGAAGAGTATCGTAGCGGGTGGTTTCAGCTGGATGGAGCACCGGCTCATTGCACTAGGGAACAGAGGAGTTGTTCGAAATATTCAACGATCGCTGATTCAGACGTTTGGGCCCGTGGAATTGGACTGCGATATCACCCGATCTCACGCCACTTGATTTTTACTAGTGGGGTAATTTGATGAGAAAAGTATACATGACACCAGTGCACAATAAACAAGACCAGCGCCAACGAGTGATAAACTGCATTGAAGAGCTAGATGCCAGTGAAATAAGGAGGGCTACAACTGTATCTCCAAATACCCGGATTTTGAAATGTTTGGAAGCGAATGGTCGGCATTTTGAAAATTCATTGTTAATTATTTCTAATTTTGGACAGATAATTATTTTTTATTCGTACAAACTTTCTTCTGTTCATTGGTGGTAAATCAGGGTACGTTTCATTGAATTTTCTGCACTTTCTTGCTATAATTCCCTCACATTTAATATGAAAAATGAATAATTCCATCAGAACTTCGTTTGAATAGTTATTTCCCTCCATTTCAATTCTTTTTGATTCACTTCCGTTGAGAAACAAACAAAGGTATTATTAATAGTGCACTAATTGTCAAATTTTCATAATGTCATGTACCTACCATCATGACATTCAATAGCCGCCTTAGATGAATATGAAAAAATTACATTGAATTTTTTAGAAAATTGCTCTTATCTTGATATTGTGGCTATTTAGGTATAGGAACATGATATATCAATTCGAACGTAATTCAGTCATCTTTCAGGATATTTTATAATATACAGGATGTTCCATTTAAAAAAACGCACTTCAACCCTTTTTGTATCTATAGTAGTAAGATCATGAATTTTGAACGACCCTGTATAACGCAGAACAAACTTATCTATACAGAATCAATATACATGATCTTGATGAACTAAACACAAAATTGCAACTTCCTAAGAATCCAAATACCGCCGAAATAAACATTCAATTCGAGCTAAGTTTTGGTGGATAAAAAATATGAAAAATAATCAATATCTCAAAAACCGTTAGAGATAGGCATAGGAGAGTATGCGGCAAAATTAATCAGAAAGGAATGACAAGTTCAAAAATGCGATAATATACAGGGTGTCCTATTTGAAATATCAAAGATGCTGATACTTTCTGGTATAAGCGGCAACGCTGCATTGCTGAAAATTTTTAGATTGATAGACCAAGAGCAACTACTTGAGTATCCAAATTTTCAGAATGATCCTATGACCCGTTCTCCGTAAACGTCCAAGGTACCATCGACCATGACCCTCCCTGTATACCTCAACAAGCCCATCGTTACGATATGTTTGTGAACTGGACAAGACATCACCAAAAAGACAAATTGCTTTGTGAAAAACGAAATTTCTCAGATGAACTTTCAGCAAGTACACGGTGTCTCAACAAACTTCATTCCTGATGGTTATAAAGAGCATAGAAATGGATATGGCGATTCCTTAGCATACAAAGAAGCATTTAGAATCCTACAGTATATCTTCTCAACCATGAATTCCACTCATTTGAAGCTTTTAAAGTTGGCCACCCGTCACTCCTCGGATATCCTGATTCCAGTTCTATTTTCGTGAGTGGCACACAGCTGTGCGATCAACATCCGTCGATTCATCGACAATCAAATCAAAACCTCGAAACATCTTGTGAGAAACATGTGTTCGATAGATTAATCGTTTTTCGTCCTATTCGTAACCTTGAAACCCCGCCACTGCCTAATCCCACCCTTGCAGCATTCGATTCCTAAAGATGCTATTTTGACCTGGCTACCGTCCCATTACCCCAGTCTGGTGTAGTGCCCTTTGGAGGCTCTGAAATCCACTCGCTCGGTGTTCGGAGTATTCCGGGCTCGTCATTCGTCGTCAGTACGATGATATCACCCTACGCGTGCGGACCTCTCCGACAGAAAGAAGAAGACGATGAACAGTATTCGACGCGATACTCGCAATGTATGTGTCTGTGTTTTGGTGAAGTGAACAGGATTACACTCGAGGCTCTTGGTGGTGTTTAATCGCAGCATTTGTTTCGCTAAACAAATTGCGAACGCGGATTATTCTGGGAATACAGTTTGAAATTTATGTGGAATAATGTTTGTGTGAAAGTGATTGAGCTAAAATTAATTACAACACTTCTTGGACGAAACGTTCTTCATTTAAATTTCGCCAAAGTTTGTTCAGTTTATTGAACCTATCTCTTTAATAGTGATACTGTAATAATTTTGACTGTTTGGCTTCAATCGACATCCGTGGTAAACTCCCTTTTCAGTTTCTTGCGTCACTCTGGTCTATAAAGTTTATCTTCACATAGTTCGATTACCCAAAGAAACTATGAGTACCTATCAGCTTCAATTTTTTCAATAAATTCGGCAAAAATAGTATATTACTGGATCCAGTCCAACTTCATTTTGATGTGGCTGAATTTAGTCCTTCGATTCTACCGCTTCAGATTCAATTACGATATGAGAGGGTATTGTGTTACTTCTGTGTTCTACTGCGAGTGGTTGATTCTCCCCAACATAAAATGAACAATTCCTACAATTCTACCGACCTATTATTGTAATCTCACATTCCCTACCTACTTATCTCTGATCCTGCTGTAACTTTGATCAGTTCCATAAAGTAAAGAATATCTTTACTTTAAGAATTTGACTGATTAAAAAATCTTTAAAATTATGGCAAACTTTTAATTAATAGGTAAAGGTCGTTTGAGAGTAATTCTGAAAAAGTGGTTCTAGGCCATTTTTTGCTATTGTCCAATTTCGTTCTGATGCAGCTACTTACTCGAATATGGTCCTTCGCTCATACCACTTTGAAATCAGTCGAGTTGATATAGATAATTGCTTCAGAATTTTCATCTTGTTAATCACTTTGCAGTAATATTTTTGAAAAGTAATAGATAGTTGCTTCTTTTATTTAATTTTGATTGTATGTCATTATGAACGAGGGTTCTCCAATCAACATTGAATTTGCCCATTTCTGATAAGACTCAATTCAGTACATTCACATATTTCTTGCTAGTTCTTCTGCTTGTTCCATTATTCCTCATGTCCTTGCAGAGGATTTTCCTGAACAAAATACCTAGCATACCTAGATTGTCAGACAGTTTGATCGATATCTTCACGCATAAATACGGAAGTCTATAGGTATTTTACTTGTTTTGCTCGTATACAACTAGGTTTATCTGTTCAGATTTTCTGGTGAATTATCGATACCTATACGTGGCAATTACCGATTAGTTTGGTTGGTTCTCTAAGGATTCATTTTATGCTAGTTCTCCTTTATTTAGATTCAAGTTATAGTTCGCGTGGAAGCAATTTCAACACAAATTTTCATCTTTTATATGAGACCATTCATTTGATGTAACTTGTAATTGTAATGATAGGTATGGATGATGACTGATGTGCTGCGACCTAATTAGATCTATTGTGCCCCATCTCCTTCTGCTATCTCAAGATGTTCTCGTTTACAGCAGCCCCTCTAGCCCCCATTCCTTGAGGAATTCAAGGATTTTGAAGGGATCTATTCGTGTTATTTCTCCCACAGTCAGCTAATGTGATCCAAGTATATTCAATATTTTGTGATGTACAGCATAACACTCCATCAATATATGGTGTGGTGTTTCTGGATGTTTCCCACAGAATCTGCAGGTGCTGTCCTCCTCTAAGCCTAGCTTCCTCAGGTGTTCTTTGAGTCTGCAATGCCCCGTCAGAAATCCCGTAATTGTCTTCAGACCAGTTTTGCAGAGGAGATATTTGGCCTGCCATAGCCCTGAAAGTCTTTGCCAGTATGTTGCTCTCATTGCTTCTTCAGTTTTATTGGGTTCTTCTTGAAAGTAAGATTTTCCAAGTCCGCAGAATGGTTCTGGCCCGATCAGTGGCGTTGATGCCCTTTTTCGTGCCAGGGTATCTGCCCTCCACTCCGACGTGCCCCGGCACCCAGAGGAGGAACATCTTGTTTTTCCTGTCTAGATCATTGAGTTTGTCTAGGCATTCCCAGACCATCTTTGAGGTGATGTTTGAGCTCAACGCTTGATGTAACTTACTTACTTTAAATTTATACTTTTTATCTACCGATATATGGGTTGTTCTTTCTTCCCTATCTGAAATGAACGATATATTGTCTTTATTTCACATTCTGATACATCTCTGATTCTACACTACTCCGCTTCACAGGGTGAAAATATCTCAGTAATTAAGTTGGGCATGGTAGGTAGATATGTTACTTTCAATTGGCCAATGAAAATTAGTTTTAAGTTCCAGTTTTACTATCCGATTGAACATTTCTGGCAAATTCATCCGAACAAACTTTCATCTCGCTTAACTTTTTCATAGTGTTGTTAAAAACAGTCCTTTCTATTTATCGTTTTGAAGTCAATTAGAGTATAATTGAAATATAATGTTCGTCCATTCGGTCATCCTGTTGATAACGTTTTTGAAATAAAACAGAAAGACTAGTTTGTACTTTGACGATGCTTGTTTGCCCTCAATGTCTCCATTTTTATTTCCTGTCGAGTTATTATTTTGACTAAGAAACTTCAATTGGTGATTTATTGTTCAATCTACTCGATATGAAAGGTATAAATGTCGGTATAGGTAGACACCTTTTTTTTCTGATAACGTTCATCCTCCCTTGCTTCGATCTTTAAAGAATATCTGCACGTCCGAGTGCACGTCAGTTGATTTCTAGTATCTTGTTATTGATGTAAATGTGGGTTTACTTTGTATAAATGAAAATTATTCAAAGAAACAGAAAATTCCACGCAACACTTCGGTATTTTAGAATTCCTCATAATTCTTGGAGGATTTGGCAAATTTTCTGAATTACTTTTGAAGGCCTACCGTTTTAACGAAATTCTATATATAGGTATATAAAATATATCGATTTTGGTGAAAAAAACTATTATAGTTATCGTGAATGGGTTTTCCATTCAACTGAATATGTTTGATCTCATCCCTACGTTTGTCAAGATTTGGATGAACCTAATGGCATTGCCTTTTTCCATTAGTTCACTCTGCATCTTATATACTTTTGGTATAGTGAAAGGAAAAATGTAGTGTTGAGACAGTCACATTACCGCCTTTGGTATGGTCAAGCAATTTTTCATTCTACTCTGTTCTGGAAAGACCTGGCCAATCAACGAGAAAATAATTTGAGATCGTTTTGTCGATTCTCGTTCATCAATATCTAAACTCCATATCAATGTAGGTATTCTTTTGAAAGTGATTGTAGATTGTAGTCGGTAGCGAGGCGGTTAGATGCCGGCCATTGAAATTTCCGCTTGCAAGTGGCCAGGTTCGAATCCTGGAAACGAGAAATTTCTTTCTCAATTTCATAGGAGTCAAAAGGCAATGTAATTTGACTAGATGCCAATCCCGAAGTCTGGTGCTGAGTTGGAGTGCGCACTGACCGCACGGGTAGTGCTGTTGGTTTTCCGGGTTTTCAAGTGAATACGCCACCAAAAATCAGTTATCGCCCTGGAGCGCCACGGCCAATGATAATCATAGCCGTCCTCTACCCGCACGGAGTATGCCTTTCGGTACACTCTAGGATGGAGTATTATTATTATTACATATCAGGAATGAACGATTTATCCTAGTGTCCTAATATGTCTGTTTCTTTTAGTTTTTTCTATCCAAATATGTTTCACGATACCAACAGTGGCATTGTTCTATCTTGATTTCATTTTCTTAATACATATATTTTTGTACTATTTCTGCTTTCCTTCTATCCAGCATACTCAAGGATAACTTTAATAATGACTTTCTACTGCCCACTTCATTGAGCTCGATTGAATCACTTCTCGAAATCTCTTACATAAATAAGTAAAGCCAACTAGCAACTGATTAATTCCATAGAAATTGTGTAATCATTAATTTCTATAATACTTATCGGTATCTACAAATACTCGAAGTGTACATTATGAATATTTATTTCTTCTATGAGCTATGAGCTATTCAAGTTCCAATAAAGTGCTCTTTCAGGCTTTTATCTTAACAATTCGTACAATTTCTGTGCTTCTGTGCTTTCGAAAACTAGAATATAATTTGATTTTCTTCTTGCATTGTTCGGGAGAAAATCCTTGGAATAGCTTCAAAAAGTTTTGGAATATTCGGTTAGCACTCAGTAAGTCAGTCCATTGCGGTTGCTTTGAAATAAAACTTCAACTGACGGTCTGGTATGTAGGTGGGTTTTCTCTATTGCATCGTTTTCATACATTATGTTGCTTAGGCAACCTCTGGCAGATTTTCAAGCAGTCCAATTTTGTAGAGGTATGTCTTTCAGACAAACAGGTCCTGTGAAAACCCCTGTAATGGTCCTGATCTGGTTCCTACATAGGACTAGCAACTGTTGAGTTTATTTTTCGCAATCCAGGTATGTTTTGTCATACTTCTAGAACCGCAGTCAATTTACCCTCTACTGTACTTTGACATAGTGAGTACGGATTCTGGATACAAAAATGTGGTACCTGGGCTGAGCATTCGTCATCCTTTTCAATCCCGGTTATCCCGATGTGTTGTTACCTATTCTGTTATACCAGGATTCTCGAGACTTTCTCACACCAATCCGATAGTCACTGACTTTTGCAAAATCAAAGCGTTTAGTACCGCCTCACTGTCACAAAAGTATGTGGATGTGCTTTTTTGAATAACTTTTTCACATAATTTCACAGATATATTGTTATATCACGTATATAATGTATATGTCGACCTGAAAAACTGTACTTTCGGCAGATGGAGTAATATAAGTTTGCCCTAAAACTTTCACAGTATAGCTACTTCAGATCCAATTCCAGTGACAGTCCTTGATCCATCTGTGACCCACATCAGTCCTCCGAAAATATGCTGCCGCTTTCCATGTTTCCATTTTCCACGATCCAATATGGTAACTGCGAAGAGTTTGTGAAAAGAATACCGCGGTTTCAGGTGGTCTAAACCATTTTCTAAAATTGTTTGAATCCACTTCAATTATTTTCCATATATCATCTGATTTGTACTGTCTTCACAGGACATCTGAAATTTCTTCTGAAAGTCTTCGACTATTACTAACGTAGAATCTATAAGAATTCCAAATTCTTCCCCGGTATCATCAGATTTCCATCTTAGAGTTTGAGGAATTTCTCGTTCTGTTGGGTGCTTTGATGGTAGTTGGTGGTGAATCTCTAGATGTGGGCTATTGTGGATAATTCAATACTCCATTCACATGTGATCAACATACAAATGAAATCAAAGACATCGCTAATGAAGCAATTTGTATCAGACCAAGTGTTCATGAAAAAACTTATATTTCGGTCTCACAGAATAAAAAACTTTCCGGACCTGGACAAGAAAAAGTAAAAAACACTATGGAATATTGAGGTACGGAATAAAAATAAAGTTGAAATACTGATAGGTCAATAAACTCTAAAAAAGTAAACATCTAGCCAAAATGTGTACAAGACTCAAAATATTTGAGAGACTCGAGACTCAAGATTGGGAGTGAAATGACTAAAAGCCATATCTGATTGACTGAAAAAGAGTCAAAACTAAATCTCAATGACTCAATTACTCAAGATTGGGAATGAAATGACTGAAAAGCAAATCTCATTTTCTGAAAGACTCAAGTTTGTGATTCAAAGGTACTTAATTGCAATTCTAATGACTGAAAAATTCAACGTACTCACAAATGAATCAACGTATTTTGGATATACTAAGCATTCATTTGAAAATTGACAATAAAGAAGCAACCAAAAACACGTTTACTTCGATAGTAAATGTGTGCCATCATTGCTCGGATGATTGGTGTTACTGCAAAAACTTCAGATTTTTTGCTATCTGTATAAAAAAGTACTATCCGAAGAGAAGTGCCTCAACTTTCCGAGTGCATTAAAGACACTTATACACGTGCATCAAACGCAATTTTTTCTGAGAATTTGGCGTTGTTACCTATCAACAACCTTTATAGTACGGCGTATTATAATTTCGAAGATTTCGCACACTTTTAAGTGCATTCGACAAGGATTATGTTGTAGGAGTAATAAAAAATATTTGCAAAAGAGTTTCATCTCTTTGAAAGGATATTTTTGACTAATGGGAACCTAGTTATTCCTTTTGTTACTCTGACAGTCTACTGACGGTTTCCACGCAAAATTTCTTCATTTTTACTGACGGAAATTTCACTAAAGAAGTGGGTGAATAAATTAACAGATCATTTCAAAGTCTTTTTCCTGTTCGTTTTCAAATTTAGTAATATGCAGCTTGTTATGCAGCTTGAATGGCTTTGGTCTTAAACAATAGTTGATACAAATGGTTGTAGTGCAGCTATGTCTTTTTCATAGAGGCGTGTGCAGTAGCGACTGAGAGAGACTCAGTTATTCCGATGGACATAGCTAATAACGAGGTGTTGCATATTTGCTGTGAAGTCACACAACATTCTGATGAATTGAAATAAATGAAAAAAAAATCCCAAATGTGAAATCGAGTCCACAAACTCCAGATGGGTGAAGCTGGAGCTACACGATGCGTCAAACGTTTCTTTCAACGTTGGACGAAACGTACGGGTCAAATAAGTTCGATAGCTATAGCAAAGATGTGCCAAATTTGTGCGTGCAGTGCATTTATCAATGAAGGATGGAATACTTATGAATACTAAAAATTATTTTTAGATGAAATAACAGAACAGAGCTCCCCGATGAAAGTAATAATAGATGAAAATATTGACATCGATCATGAATGAATTGCAGAGTATACAAGGTGTCCCAACAATATATCATTATAGCATTAAGCATCTCAAATTGTATCATCAGGAAATAAAAATAATACTATACCAGACACACCAAAATGTAGCATTAAAACATGAGGGTGGTATTACATGTGGAAGGCGAACAGTAGGCGTTACAAGAGAGTGATGCTCAATGTTATACTGAAACATTGACTGCACTACACCAATTTTCCTATATTGCATTCTACTTGATAATCAGCCGACCACTGCATTCCTTTCACTTGATTGAAGTATTATTTTCGAGAAACCTACAATTTTCTTTACCCCAAAGATCCAAAGAAATTAAGAACCTCTTGGGGTTCCTATGAATAGGATCACAGAATTCAGTCTTTTCTATATTATTATTGAGTCTATCTCAAGGACTATCTATAGCGAAATCCAGAATAGTTTTTCCATTTTGGTATATCCACAAAATCATAACTGACGAAAGAACGTTAGTTGGTCGTATCCGCTATGTTAATCCGAGACTAATAAATCTAAAGTTTGGCGGGAAATAACTACTGAATGTGTCAAACTGATGACAAATGTATCGAAATAGACTTGAAGCAGGGGAGCCCAAGCGGGGATTTCGGGATTTACTGAAGCGCGGCAGATTAATATATAGAGGGATACCTTGTACCCGGTTAAGTACCTCCACCAAATATGAACCTAATAAATATAGCTGCGCGTCCAGGATAAAGGATCAGATGAGTAAAAAAAATTGATCATCAGAAATTCACGAGCGCGTCAGATTAAGCTAGGGTGAGTTAATTACATGCTGAAAAGTGTATACTAATCTGACAATTTGAGAGTGACGTAAAGAAAGGGAAGGTCTACAAAGTTGTAAAAAAATCGTCATTTCGACATTCTCGAGCGTGGCAATATTTTTTTTTTATTTTGAAAGAAATAATTCAAGGCTTATGAAATATATATTCTGACGATTTCCACAAGCCGAAATAACAAAAATTCGTCTATAAAGTCTAATGCGTGCAGCTGCGTAATGCCTATATTCCCATCTCTATTCCCTCCCACTCTTTCTCTATCTATTGGGCTTGGCCAAACTTAGATTTTGAATATAATTCGAACCGATTCGTACCGGTAAATTTTGAGAAATCTCAAAAAAACTACATTTTTTTTTTGTTTTTAAATGTGTTTTCTTTAATAACTTTCAATCGATCGATTTCAAAAACTAATGAGCTCTTAATATCAAAAAACCACGTCGATCGCCGCCAGTCCGGTCAGAATCGGTTGATTCGTTCGTGAGTTATCGTTGTCGAAAGAAAACCAAAAAAAGCTTCGGAATCACTCTAAAATTTCTAGTTCGATCAATTCAAACTTAAATATTCTTCATGGAGCTTAAAAAATTGCGTCGAATGCCGCCAACCGCGTGAAAATCAGTTCATTTGTTCAAAAGTTATTGCGGTTTGAAAATTCATAAATTATATAAACTTCTATCTGACTTTTGATTTCGGAGAGCTCATAATGACACAAAAATCATATTTTTGAGCTCGGAGAGCTCAAAAACAAAATAATTGAAATGTTGAGCGCTTAGGTATGGAGTTAGCGGGAAGTTGCAGGGATGGCCTTTAGGGTCAACCGATTTCTTATTTTTTTTTGTCAGATTTGGCGAATCCCTCTAGATAATCGTCAGCTTAGGAGACAGCGCATCTAGGACATAAAGATGAACCATATATATTTTAATCTCACGCGCTTGAGTATTTCAAAATGGCGTTTTATTTCATATAATAATGGCCGCGAGTTTGCGTCACATCGACATCATCAGATTATTGCATGGGAGCTTTTTTTTAGGTTCACTCAACACCCCCTAAGAAAATGTGACGCGCTAGATAATTTTTTTTCTACTTTTCAACCCTTACCTACGACCACCCCCATCATGCAAACGATCAGATTAGCATACGTACATTATTGAAAATACGTAGGACATTG
Organism: Chrysolina americana; assembly: GCA_958502065.1. NCBI lineage: Eukaryota > Metazoa > Arthropoda > Insecta > Coleoptera > Chrysomelidae > Chrysolina > Chrysolina americana. The sequence continues at coordinate 33,274,006 of OY293415.1, read as the reverse complement.
ATGCTTTCAATATCTGGCACGCTCGAGTATGTCCATGCAACAGTTTTTTTTACAAATTTAAAAATCTATAGCCGCTTCCCCTACCGATGAAAAGGTATACATTGCACAACATTTATTTTTTTTTCTTATCTAAGCTTTGCTACCCAATAGGTCTCTATGACGCTCGAGTAAATCCACATTCATCATCGTGGGCTCCCCTACTATTATCGCCAACGTTCGCCATAGCTAACAGTTTTTTTCAATGATTCAGTAACTTAAAAACTCGGACATACGACTCTGAACATCAGACACAAATACTAAAATCGCTTACTTACTTGAATACTGAAATGAAAGACTGAAGATTAAAAAACACTGACAAATCGAAAGTCTATAATCAAATACTCAAGCCAAAGACTGAGTATTAGATTCACAAAATGAAAATTGACTCGTATGTATGTTATTTTCATCTAGTTCAAGGAAATGAAGACCTTTATTATTATTATTAAGTCGTTGAACTAAGCGATATCAATCGTCGGCAAAATAATGCCATAATCTATAGCATACCTGAAGAGACTTTTCTAAAATTCTCATGTCATTGGTCAATTTGCCTGTTGGATGAATAAACGAAGAAATTTATAAAATGAATTAATAAATAAATGTTTAGTAAGTTCTTTCATTACTTGGTCCAAAACAATCCTGTCGTTTTGGGCAATTTCGAGTGAGGTGAACAACCTGCAGCAAGTCAAATCAATACAATGCCCTCTTGTGGCCTCGTACGGCACTCAATGTCGTGATATGTTCGAGGACCTTCTCGAAAGTCGCCCTTCGTAGTTTTCTCCACTTTCCCCACTAAGTGCTTCCATGTAAATGTGCTTTCGAAAACTATGATAAAGTTATTTTGTAGTTATCAAATGCTCTAATATTATTGATATTAAAGCTGATAATGACTCAAAATCATTCCTATTTTATCACATCGATCTCTCCAATTACACACTTTATATTACTTCTACGACTTGGATATTCGGTATAAATGTATTGTCTATTGAACTTCCTTTGGTTTCCCGTTCCCCAATCTATTATTAGATTTCCATAAGCTATTTTTAGTGTTATGCATCTGCCAGACTTTCCGCAATACCTATTCTGAAATGATTCTGTGCCGAATAACAATGGTTTTGTAACTCGACATGTTTAGAATAGTGTTTCGTGATATGTTCTATTGAATGATGGTGTTATGAGGGCGGCCTAATATTTAATCAATATCCCTCTTGTTCTAAAAAGCACCGCTGATAATATAGTAAAATATTTTTTGTTTTTCTGTAAGTCAAGTATTTTGGTTACTTCAATACTAGTGAAGGCGCTATCAAGCAAATATTTCTTTCCTTCTATTTATTTACACAAAAGTATCTCGAAGTTTTCTGATATATAATGTATACCAAAAGTTTTTCAGGGCAGTGGTCCTCTTCAGAATGAAATTCATTTTTACACGTTATAAAGCTAACAATATTAAAGATTATCAAGAAAAAATAATACTTATTCCACGAAAGTCAGAAATATTCAAGAGCATTTCTAAAAATAACAATATAATGTCCTCTAGTCTGAAAGTAGGAACATATTAAAATTATTAGAAATTTATGAAATTGCTGGAAGAGCAATTTTGCATGATACAATGAGTTAAGTATATAGTGAAATTTGATTCCACGAAAGTTAGAAATATTCAAGGACGGCTTCTCTAAAAATAACAATATAATGTCCTCTAGTCACAAAGTAGGAACATATTAAAATATTAGAAATTTATTAAATTGCTGGAAGAACAATTTTGCATGATAAAATGTGTTAAGTATATATTGAAATTTGACATCAAAGGCTTGCTGTGATATTGCAACTCGTTATGGCTGTCAGGCATATCTATTTGATTCATTCCAGAAGAAAATGTTCTGAGCTATTGAATATTTCACCATTAACATTTGAAATAACCATCCGAAAGAAGCAGTTGTTTTTGCTTTCAAAATATGAGGGAGCGGCATAAATAAATTATTATTACTGATGTATCGTAAAATGGCTCGAGTTTTAAATCATTCGAGTACGCAAACTTCAACTGCTATGTCATTATGAATAACAATTGAGCCTAACTCATTGACAGTATGAGCATTATGTCCAACATAACGGAATAATATTCTCGAGGAAGTGATGTGAATTTCACATATAAATTCCCAAGGAATCCCATGCCACTTTCGATTTCTTTTTATTTTCAACAATAACAAACTCCTTTAAAATTGGGCACTGAAAGTGAGAAAATAGGTCAGTGTATTCTCTAGATCAATTCACAATTCTCGATCTTGTCCAATGAAATGATGCCAGTACCCGTACAACTATTATTATAACTTGTTTAATCAGTTCCAGTCATCATTCTCGAAATTGAAGCTCTTGAAAGCAGTTTTGAAGTTGCTGTGTAGTTCACTTAGTAATCCTACTGATGAAGTTAAGTTGGTTAACGAAATGCGCATCAATTAGGAATGAAATTACTAGTGTGGTAAAGGGAAAATATATTTTCCTACAAGCGTGCGTGTTCCGCCCTATTCCCGCACGCAATTTAGTTTGAGAGGTGTCATTTTCCCGCACTAGTGCGGGAAAAATTTTCCCGCACGCTACTGTCACTTTGAGTGAGTTTTTCCCGCACTAGTGCGGGAATAATTTTTCCCGCACGCAAAAGTTTGTTCAAGAGAGCAACATAAGATGTTTCAATGCGCTTGTAGAAAAAATATTGATCCTAACTCATACGGAAAGGTACTCTCCCGCACTCGACTGCTTACCCGAACTCCGCTTTGCGTCGTTCGGGTAACGGCAGTCTCATGCGGGAATGGTACTCTTTCCGTACTTGTTAGGATAATAACTAATTTTTGTTCTCATTCACATTACGAAATCGACTATCGGAATCTGTGCTAGAACAAAGTCTTCTTTCAGAAAGTGATATTACAAATTTTAAAGAATTAAAAATCCAACCCTTGATCGCAAGGAAGTCGAAAATATTTTCACAAAATGTGCCTTTTTCAATACCAAATCGACTGGCAAAATCTGTTTTGTGCTAGAACCAAGTATTCTATCATGTATCAATATTCAAAACGTATTAGATGAAAAATCCACCCCTGGAAATTTTTTTCATGAAATTTTAACTATGCAATCCAAATCGACTGTCAAAATATGTTTGTGCTAAAACAATGTCTTCTACCACTTAATGCTTTTTTCATTTCGGTACGACACTGGTCGATCTGGTATTTTCGCAGACTTGGTCTGCTATCTTTGGCTGCTGCTTTGACAGCGGTTCGTTTTCACTCGGAAGTATAATCGATTATTTTCGATGCTCTCGTGGATTTTATACATAAATAATTTTTCAAACAGTTTGGTTTGAATGAAAAATTTATTCAAGTTGATTTATTCTTACTAAAAGACGCGAAAAATTAAAACCATCATTTCGTGGAATAACAGAACTTTATTGAAACTGATCTCATCAATAACTCAGAAGTAGGTATTTATGATTTCAAAAACCAGTATCATCCAAAAGTTGCGACAAGAGGATATTAAGGCCAATCGAAATGTGACGAATATTTAACCAAACTAAGGCATTCAAAATTCTAGATACATATGGCATATCATTTCAAAGTACTTTCATTCATTTTACTTCTGGGAAGCTCAACTAGACCAGGGTCGATAATTTTTGAGACCAAAAATATTTTTCCAATTGGAAAAGTAAGAAAATATAACAAAAATAAAAGAAAAAATGATTTACGGGCCGTTTGAAGTCGGGAAGTAGAAGGGGGTGTGGTTTTAAGGGTGGAAAACGATTTATCACGATTTCAGGCAGAAATACTTATTTATGTCCCAAACACAATAATTTTTTGGATTCAAAATATTAATTTTTTTCCCTTGTTCTGATTTAATATCAAAAAAGGACCCTAATTAATTTTCAATGGAAAATTCTCATGTCCAAATATCTGCTTTTTAAAAATAATCGGTGTGCTTTTTGTTCGTTGAAATCTCTACTTTCAGATGGCATACAAAATATATATTACTAGGTAGGGCTGATTTTTTCAGAAAATGCAAAAAATCGCCAAAGCTCAATTTAAAAAAAAATAATCAATATATAAAATTTTGAGCTATTTAGATTTAGATTAGGTTAAATTTAAATTTACACTTTAATTTCTCGAAAAATGTAAGTTTCCATGTAACATTGATAAATTAAAAAATTTCAAATTGAAATATACAGTGTGTTTCACTTGTCGTGGAAAGACCCCCGTATCCGTTATTTTCGACGTAGAATCATGAAATGTTCAGAATCGATACAAACACAAGAAATGAACTCACTATATATAATTTGATGAAACCACCTATTTTTCCTGAAAGTTATATCAGGGGGCAAAATTTGCCCGAAATTTCTCCGGATTCGTGTTCAGGATCCTCAAATTACTATAAATACATCTATCTATCTCCTGAAAAATTCTAATTTGTTTCACTTCTCATGGAAACGCCCCCGTATCTTCCGTAATTTTCGTTGTATAACCATGAAATTTTTAGGATTGATAGACACCCTTAAAATGAACTCACTGCACATGGTTCTACGTCGAAAATTGTGGAAAATACGCAAGCGTTAAATGTGAAGAGAAACAAATTAGAATTTTTCCGGGCTGAAAACTTGTCAGGTGACAAGTGTATCAGTAGTAATTTGTATATCCTGAACACTATCCGAAATAATTTCGGACCATTTTTGTCCCCTAATATAACTTTCCGAAAAGATGGGTGGTTCCATCGCTACTGGCGTGCAATATATATCACGTAGGATGACCCCTTTTGTACAGTGAGTTCATTTTTAGTGTATCTATCGATCCTAAAAACTTCATGATTCTTTGCCAAAAGTTACGGAAGATACGAGAGTGTTTCCATAAGAAGTGAAACACACAGTATACCACTATAATTAACAACTTTTTTGCCATAGTAAGTAATATATAATTTGTTTTATGCCATTAGTAGGTATTTCAACCAACAAGAAGCACACCGATTTTTTCAAAACGCAGGTATTTTGACGTGAGAATTTTTGACTGAAAATTAGGGTGCTTTTTCCATGTTACTTCAAAACAAGGGAAAAAGGTTAGTTTTCACCAAATTTCGTTTTTTTTGTGGGAGATAAAAGTAAAAAATCAAAAACTCGGTATTTTTGGATTTTTAGCATAGATTGCGAGGTTATGTGAAAAAAGTGTATCCACAAAAGTTATAAATCTGTTCATTACCTACAACTTTGCTATTCAATTTCTTTTCGATAGGACTCGTAGTTTTACCTAAAATCGTGATAACACGTTTTCCACCCTTAAAATCCACTTCCCGACCTCAAATCACCCGTAAATTATTTTTCCTTTTATTTTGGATGTGTACTTCTGTTGTTTTTATTCAGAATGTATTATTGTATTGTTCTAAGTACTTGTTGTTTCTTGTATAGATCTTCCTTGAATGTACACTTTTTCATTTTCATACCATAGAAGGTAAACATCCAAAAAACATGTCACGAAGCAAATTTCCTCCACAAAATCAAACTTTCAATCAATACTCCTAATGTGTTCAACAACATTTCGTTGAGTGTCGAAGAACACCCCTGAATCTTTTACACTTGTAACGTTTCTCATATAATCGGTGCAATTCAAACAATAAGTTAAGGAAAAGATGATTAGGCATCATTATTTATGAAACAGGCGGAATACCGCGAGAATCACAGGATTTGTTTTTGTTGAGACTCAACAAAATTTGTCTGAGTTGGCGAAAGATGATCTTAATATGAATGATTTCGAGGTATGTGGAAACTAAACTCTACCACATTATAATCTGGATATTATTCTGGGAACAGGGAGCATTTTTATGTATGAATTGTGAGCAGACCCTGCTCATTTATATTTTCCACCAAGGGCCTAGAGTAAACTGTTCACACCACCAGCACTTTCAATTGTTCCAAAGTGTTCATTTGACATCAAATTGACATTAGCTTCTTTACAGGTTGTCTACTAGACGGAATTCCACGCCCCCCTGATGTACCACCGAGAAATCCCACAATGAGTCGACTGAATGGACGACTAGCCTCAGCACCTCCTTCAGATACCCAAGATTTTGAGCCATCTTGTCTTGTGAGGACACCCTCGGGAAATGTGTATATACCCAGTGGAACCCTCAGTGAGTTTTGAGCCATTTTTTATACTTGAAAATAATTTTTGGTGGTACAGATGATTAGTGTGGCAATAAAACCATATGTCGCTTGGGTGTTATGAGGTACCTGTGGATGTACATGTAGCAAAAATGGGACAAATAATCAATAAAGCTATAAACCGAAATACCAGTAAATTACATAGGACAAGAAGCTAAATTGAGTTCGTACGGTATTATCTTCACTAATACTTTCGTTTGAGGAAACAAAATGCGGTAGCGATTGTCTATAAACGGGAAGCTTATACTAGAATAAGAGCTAGCCACGGAAATAGGGCAGCAGTTTATAGAACGATCAAAACCACCTAATCAGTCTGCCTTAATACCATTATTAATTGATTCGGGCGCCTGGCAGCTTTTCATTGGTGGGGATGGGCGTGGTTCGGCCGTAATGGGGTTGAAAAATCAAATGAAGGTGTTCAATTTATAGAGCGCTGGTTTTTGGTGTGATTGTAGCTACAAACCTAAAAAAAGACTGATAACACTGGTTGTTGAGTAGTTCTAACTCAGAAAAAACTTTTCTTCATTTCACGGTAAAAACCTTGAATAAACTATACAAAGGTCATATTATCTCGTATGCCGATAATACCACTTCGTTTTTTTCTGCCAAGACTCGGTACGATCTGCATTTGATCAATTGGTGGCAAGCAGTATTCAAAAAGAGAATTATACTACTCAGAAAGTGGGTGGCAGATCTAACAATTATGACCTTCTACTGTCCAACATAAGTGGATTAACTCAACATAAAATTGATGAACTCTTGATAAATTACTGTAATGTCAAAATTTTGTGTTCACTCATATTTCCTACTCTTACCGAAACTACAATAACTACACGAATTATATCACAACTATATCAGAAATTCAAAATGACCACTGAAATCAGACTAACATGATAATAATGTCAAATGTATGACAGCTTCAATAGTTTTTGAAGAAACCAATAAGATAACAGAATGAAAATAAAAGTCGTGAACGCAAAACGCCGTTATGCGTAAGCTACCTAACAGTTTTCTGTTTGCGATGTAAGCACACCTTAGCGGAGAATCGGGAACAAGGACGTAATGCAACAGGTGGTGCCGTCCGAAAAGATCAAAACAAAATCGAATCATTGCAATCACTAGGGTTTTTAGACATCTTAGTTATCCCTCAAATCATGACATTATTGCCATGTCGGAATTTTTTAAGGATACAATAAGCACGTCAGCTAGATTTTGATATCTGTCGGGTAGATTCATGGAAATGATAACCCAAAAATACTGTCTTGGATGAAATATATAACAATAAGAAGGCAATTGAAACGTTCATTGCAGCTTGGTAGGAAGCATGTAAAAACAATATTATTTCCATCGCCGAACGAAGATACTTCGTTGACGATATAGTCTTGTCAGTACGACAACGCTCCATATCATATTTGACAGAACAATCATTTGAAGCTACCAGTGTCGTAACTATCGAGAAAGGAAGACCAAATTGGACAATAGAAAAATTAATGAATTATGATAAATCATGTCAATTAAAGCATCGGCTGTTCTCAAAATCCTGTGGAGATTATTTCATCATAATTTCAGGTTTCCATTCCTATTGAGTTTCCATTATTTCTATTTTATTGAACCTCAATATTTCAGTCAAAAACGCACGAAACTGCCGTTGGGGGGAAGATGTCCCTTACACACGAATCTTCATGCGTGTGCGGCGAGTTACTCATCTAGGTTATGTTATTTGATCCGAGGAGGGTACGGAATCTAAATTGTCCATTCAAAAAGAGTAAATTTTCTGGTGAATCTAATAAACAATGGGTCTCTGATGCGGTGAGAGTTTCATCTGAAAATTTGAAAAAAATGCATGTGCTTAAGAAATCCAATTCACAGTTAGAAAATCACTATAAAGCTGCCAGAACGGAACATAGATCCTTGTCAAGAATACAATTTTATCATAACAGAATATATAACTCTATAAATAAAAATAAGACTACATGGCAAATTATAAATGAATTAAGAGAAATAAAGATCAACCGTACAAAAAGAAAAAATAAAAGATGGTGATGACATTATGAATGATCCATTAACGTTAGCAAATAAATTCAACGATTATATGACCCAGGCACTTCTATTCAATATAATTTTCAAAGTCAAACTCACAGTATGTTCATTGCTCATACAACAGAAAATGATGTGCTTCAAATAATAAAAAATAAGATAAAAAACAAGCCATCGTGTGGTTTTGATGGAATTTCTGGAATTGTTTTAAAAAAATAGGACCTTACATACTTTCAACCTTGGTTCATATTATAAACACATCTTTTGCAGAAGGAAAGTTTCCATCCAGACTAAAAACCTCCCTAGTTACTCCAATTTTGAAGAAGGGTTCTTCCGAAAAAATTGATAACTATAGGCTATTGTAATATCTAAAATAATAGAATCTGCTATGCTTCATCAGTTAACAAATTTTTTTAATAAAAACCTTATAATCAATGAAAATCAACATGGATTTCGTGCACAACATTCTACAATGACTGCAATTATATCATTCTACGAAGAGATTTTAGATGGCATTGAGCAAGCAGAGAGTCCAACGGGAATCTTCTGTGATTTCAGTCGTGCCTTTGACTGTGTTCAATCCGATACACTACTTGACATATTAAATAGTTATGGAATAAGAGGCATTGTTCATGATTGGTTTAAATCCTACCTAAAAGATAGACCACAAATGGTTAGAATACCTGAATCTGGATATTTTGTTTCCTCAACAACTGATATTAACTTACTAGGGGTACCGCAAGGTTCAATTTTGGGGCCAGTCTTGTTTTTATGATTTACCTCTGATTCTATCTGACAGTTTAACCACATTATATGCAGACGACTCCACATTACTCATAAAAGATAAGGATGCTATATTACTACAAAGAAAAATTACTAGTTCAGTAAATAAATTATCTGCCTGGTGTTCTGATAGATCCTTGTTGCTAAATACTACTAAAACTAACTATACAACCTTCCACACTTAATAAATATATCTCGCAATTCAATGTCAGTATAAATAATAATACTATTGAAACCATAGATGACGTTAAGTTTCTTGGAGTGTGTTTTGATTCTACATTATCATTTAAAACACACTGCAATAAACTTTGAATACAAAATGTCATCAAATAAGAAACTTAAAGAGTGCATGAGGCCTGAACCATCTCCTCAAATTTTATTATGCAGAAGTTCATTCAAGAATAACTTATGGTATTATTGTATGGGGAAACACTTCAGCTGCTCACAATGTCTTCCTTTCTCAGAAGCACATTTTGAGGTGTCTTGTTGGTTGCCCACCAGATCAGTCATGTCGAAACTTCTTCATGGAGCATAACATTTTGACAGTCAGTGGAATATTTATTTTTGAGATACTGACGTATACTCATCAGAATCGGGATATATACTTAAGAAATAGCGAAACACATTCATACAATACAAGGAAAAAAGAAAACTATAGTAACGATTTCGAGACCGGCCCTGAGAAAATTAGTTAGTGCAGTTTTACTACACTATCATGTACCTTTCAAACATCTAGAAATATCCAAAAGATCTCCTAGTACTTTTGGTGTCCGTTTATACAACTTGCTTCCACAGGAGTTGAAAAATATGACGTCTCGGAAATTCAAACGTAACTTAAAGAAATTCCTAATGGATCTATGTCCTTACACCATACGAGAATTTATTGATTCTAGTCAAAATTTTATTTGTGAATTGTCCTCCTATTCATTCATTCTTTTAAAAAAAAACACCATAATATCAATTTATTATTTTAGTTTCATTCTTTCAATACATATACCTCTTTTATACATATATCATATGATATGTTTATAATTTGTTGAACTACTCGCGTGGTGAAGGAGAAAAATATTTTTATTCTCATTGAGTGACATCACAGGCGTCCAATCTCCCATTTTCAAACTTCAGTCAATTCAAGACTCTTTCGATAATAACTTACTGACTTATATTAGAATTATAGGAATTAATTGGTCAGAATAGAATAATAGAACAAAGCTATGAATCATATTTGGCTGTTCGTAATTTATCAATTTGCGTGTCTACTATTTGATTCGATGGGTAAATAACTTATATCAACTTGGGTATTGCAGCATTGCATCCCAGTATTCAATTCACAAAGTTCAATGTCCTTAATGGCATTTCCAGAATAGAAAATCACCACTGAATGTCAACAAAATAGTTCTCTTGGTAGTCTATTGATATCGCCTTGAAAAGTATGAACATGAACTTTAACTTAAGTCTTAGTATGGGTAATTAATTACCAGCGACACAAGTCTGTCTTCGCTTTTGAATGACAGTGTCGTGTAGGTGGGAATATTCAATCCATGTTTAAATTAATTTGAAAAACCAAATTGTACATTTCCTATTTTTTTTTCAATGAATAGGGACTATGAAGTAAGATGTGGCCATTCTAGGGTAAGAAACATACAAAAATATGAAAAAAAATTCCTACAAATATAGTTCTGTTGTTCCGTAAATGCTTTCTAAGAGAGCTAAGCCTCTTTAAAAGATGCCGCCATAAACTGATATTCATTCAATACCTCGGAACCTTCGGTAGATACCAATGGGTCCATACAGTAATATCATTAAAAGTTCTCATTTTCTGAAATGGGTCGAAACCAATTCTAACCATAGGCGTGCGAAATCCAAAGGGGCAATATTTCCTTTCTGTATTTTTTTTATGTCCGAGTTTTTCGCAATTCCATTACTAATTTCGAATAAGTATTTGGTTAATTGAAACTACATAAATAAAGTTCTCTTCCTAAATTGCTGTGGTATCAACCGTTAACGAGATATTCCGCTTTAAACGAATTACTGCATGATGAAAATCTTAAATTGGATAGAAAATTTGCTAAGAATGAATTTTACTTTACTGGTAATGGTCTGAAACAATAACAAATACGCTGAAAATCATAGAAGTAGACATTTTGAAAGTAAGTGTTCGAAACCCTTCAGATTTTGCACGCCTATGCTTGGAAATGTTTTGACTGATTTCATTAGTAAATGATAACCCTCATTAATATTGCATCATTCAATCCTAAGATATTGAAAGGAAATTAGTGAATAGGTGCATGCGCGGACCTGTTTATAAAAACTATTTTTTTTTCATCAAATGAAATCACGTTTTGACAAATTCTGTGATAAAAATCGCCAACGGTGCTCATTAAGAATACGTTGTGAGATTTTTTATTATCTCAAGAGTTTTCATTATGTAATGTCATCAAAATAAAAAGTTTTATACAATAAACAAATTAATTTAGTTATAAAAACACTTTATTGGCAAAAGTTTGAAAGCGACTGAAATAAACATAGAATTTTTATTTGACTGGTACCAATGAAGATTGGAGAAGGCGGTATTTCGTAAGAACAGGAGTTGGACCTAGCCTCTCCTCAAGACAATGTGTCAGACAAATGTTCTTCACAAATGTTGTGGTTTTAACATTTATAACAATAAATTTACATGAGTTTCCCCCAAGAAGAAAACCTGGTTACGCTACTATCATAGATTCAGCTCCAACTTACATATTTCTCGTGCACTGAAGAAATAACAAATCGTGAAAATTTGTTGAATATATTGAACAATGACCTAATTGTTACCATTATGGTCGAACATATTTCTCCACATAGTAATGTTTACCCAAGCTATTTATTACTTTAAATGTTTTGTTCTTGAAGACTTTCAAAAGAGAGACATGAGTAAGATCATGCGAGTTATATATACAAACCCCTAAGAAACCCTTAACTTGTAACTTCCATGTAGTGCTGACTAAGGTTTATGAAAATATGATTAACCGTGCTTTATAGTTAGTTCAGTTCTGTTAGCGACGTTGTACGAGACACATCTCTGTCTTCACAAATAAATTTGTACTTTGTAAATTCGATTTTGCTTTTTAAAAATAGTTTCTCGTGGCCCGAAAGCTTAATTGGCGCAGTCGGTAGGATAACGGAAGAATATCGATCGTGAAATTCGTCAGTTTTAACTGTTAATCCGTTATCGAAAGAACAGCTTCGATAGACCACCCAGAAACCGGCATACCCAGTTGCTGCAGACTCCAGAAGGGGACGTCCTGGTTCACCATCGTGGTAAGTCGAGAATTCCTTTCTGCTTTCAAATTTTTTCCTTCAAAACTTTATCGTAAAGATTTTTGTTCGAAATTTTTGAATATTGATTTTCAAACCCATTCAGTAAATCCATCATTTTTTCTTTTATCGTAATCGAAATCGGTGGACTGACTATAGATTAGCGATTATTGATCACATTCAAATCATTTTTATAATTTATCTGAATTTAGTAATAACTACATTAAATACACGTAATTGCATTTCGAAACCTGATACTCAGAGTTCGCCGCTCGTTATCTCAAAGACAACGACACTTGTTCTCGTGAAATATTACACGGTTTGAAAACTGACTGTGAGGAAAGAAAGAATAGCTTGTATTGTACACTGTTATCTTCAAATTCCTAAAAGAAATAATTTTATCGTTTCTAAGAATTATTTTGTGAGGTATTTCAATATAAATTCAATGAGGTCTAAATATTCTTCAGTTATATTTTTACAATTAAGCGTATATAAACGTACAAAATAGCATTTGATGACTGACCCCATAATTGAAAGTTTGACAAATAATTTAAGCTCATTGCGAGTTTCAAATATGGCAACAGAAATCAATTATACACTATTCAAGATTTATTCCGATACTATTCCAACATACGATGGGTCGTCAGAGACCCTCGAAATATTTATTAACGCCGCCGAGCAATTTCATAAAAAATATCATGGTGCCGACGCCACATTAAATCAGTGCATCTTGAGTATTTTATTGAGTAAGTTGAAAGATAGAGCCCAGTTATTAATCGGAGCAAGGTCCGAACTGAAGACATGGACTCAAGTAAAACTAGAATTGAGAAACACTTTTGGCGATCGACAAAGCCTCGATAACCTCGAACAACAATTGTTTACTCTTACACCAAATAGAGGCGAACATCCCCTGGATTTCGCAAAAAGAATCCAATTATTACGCAGTAAATTAGCTTTCAAAATAAACTCCGACGCCAACATGGACCAAGCTACTAAACTAATACATATTCGACAATACGAATCTCAATCTCTCAAAGAATTCTTGAGGAACCTCAATATCCGACTACAGGACAAAACTATCGTCCAAAATCCGAATTCCCTAGAAGCAGCAATGAACCTTGTCCAGGAGGATGAGAATTTCAGACACACCCAAAATCTAGTTTTCCAAAATCGTCCGAACGTTAATTCACCCAAACAACCTAATAGACAAATTGGACAAAATCATAATAGCCTTCATTTAAATTATAGTCCTTTAAATTCACAACAAATGGCTCCAATTCAAACAATCAGGAACCAAAGTCAGGCATCAGACTTCCGAAATCAACCTTCCAATATCATTAGAACACAATCTCAATATCCAAATCACAGCCAGAATAACTTTAGGCCCCCATTTCCCAGTCAATCAATACATGTCCAACCCAGACCAGTAAGACAAACATTTTTAACTAACAGACAAGTGTTTGGTCCGCCACGAAACGTTTTTAAACCAACAGGTAAACCCGACACAAGGACTTTCGAACCGATGTCCACTACATCTAGGAACTCTACGGTTCATAGACCCATGCCCCATTCATTCACCAATCCGGCCCAATCGCAACCTCAAAGATGGACACCCATGAATGAGGAAATGTACAATCATGGTTACGACCAGTCTGACGTTGCTTATAACTACTATCCGAATAACTACCGATACGACTATCACTCCTATGACCAAATTAACACTACACAAGAATTTCAACCTGAACATTTTCAAGATAATTCTTATACTGACCATTACCCCGACGAATATTGTCCTCCCCACGAACCATCAGATGAACGGAGCAACGACATTCACGAGTCTGAGGGCGAAAATTTTTACGAATCGCCTCCAAAGAACGAGACAGCATGATAGAACTTCACTCTGCCACGGTCAATGGACTCCCATATATAAAAATTCGTAACCCTCCGATAAAATTACTAATTGATACAGGATGTCACACCTCAATACTGAAACCTTCGATTGTCGAAAAATATTTCCCTGACAGAATTTTTAGACAACCTTCCCAATTGAAAACTTCTCTAGGAGAAAAAGAAATTCAGTTTAGAGCTCTTATACCCGCCTTTGAAGAATTCCAGTGTTGTTACGAGACCGAGTATATTTTATTTCAATTCCATGAATTTTTTGATGGTATTATAGGATTGAAAGAATTAAAAAATTTAGGATTGAATATCGATTTTAACAATCAGCTACTACGCAATGACCTGGTGCAAATACCGTTCTTTTATAGACAACCTCACGAAACTTCCTTCACTTTCGAAATACCGCCTTTCGAAAGTTTGGTCCGGAAATATCCCGTCGATATTAACGAAGGGGAGATCATTGTATATACCGGAAACTTTGACTTGTGCTTCGAACTATCGCGCTACTTTCGAAATTTTCAATAATACAGATAGGACAATTTCTGTCACAATGCACGAACCCTTTAAAGCTATCCGAATTGAAAAAGAACATTTCGAATTTTATCATATCGAGAGCGCTCTACCCGACATTCAATATTACGATTTGACGAAAGACATTTCTGACAAAATTAGGACAGACCACATGAATCCAGAAGAAAAACGAGCCATTCTAAAACTCTATAAAGAATTTGCAGACATATTCCATAATGAACATGATAAACTCTCATTTACCAATAAAATCAAACACGAAATAAAGACCAAAGACGAGATACCAATACATACGAAATCTTATCGCTTTCCTCATTGCCATAAGGAGGAAGTCCAAACGCAAATTCAGAAGATGCTCACCGATGGAATCATTCGACCATCATCCTCCGCTTGGAGTAGCCCAATATGGATTGTGCCGAAGAAGACCGACGCATCAGGAAAGAAGAAATGGCGCATCGTGGTAGATTATAGGAAGTTGAATGAAAAAACAATCGACGACCGATACCCGATTCCGAATATAGACGATATCCTGGACAAATTGGGAAAATGCAATTACTTTACCACCCTCGACCTAGCATCTGGATTCCACCAGATCGAAATGGAAGAAGAATCCATCGAAAAAACTGCCTTCAACGTGGAGCATGGGCATTACGAATACGTTCGCATGCCATTCGGGTTGAAGAATGCACCCGCAAGCTTCCAACGAGTAATGGATCATATCCTTAAAGATTTACGGAACAAAATCTGTCTAGTGTACATGGATGATATTATCGTGTTTTCGACTTCCTTGCAAGAACACATAGCCAATTTAAAACAAGTCTTTAAAACTTTACGCGAAGCTAAATTGAAAATACAACTAGATAAATGTGAGTTCATGAAACAAAATGTCGAATTTCTAGGTCATGTTGTCACGCCCGATGGCATCAAACCTAACCCTAATAAAATAAGGGCAATTCAAAAATTCCCCATACCAACTACTGCTAGGGAAATCAAATCTTTTCTTGGCTTATTAGGGTATTATCGGAAGTTTATAAAAGATTTTGCCCATCTCACCAAACCATTTACGCGGTGTCTGAAAAAAGGTGAAAAAATAACTCATACCTCGGAATTTTTGGAAACTTTCGAAACATGCAAACAAGTACTCACAAATGAACCCCTACTCCAGTATCCTGATTTTAAGAAACCCTTTATACTGACTACTGACGCGTCTAACGTGGCCATTGGTGCCGTTTTATCGCAGGGTGCCATAGGAAAAGATAAACCTATCGCGTACGCTTCGAGGACATTAAACCCATCCGAACAAAATTATTCCACGATAGAAAAAGAACTTTTATCGATAGTGAATTTCACCAAATATTTTAGGCCATATTTATTCGGAAATCAATTTACGATCGTAACCGATCATAAACCTTTGCAATGGCTTTTCAACCTCGAGGACCCCAGCTCAAGATTGGTAAGATGGCGCTTAAACCTGGAAGAGTACGATTACAACATTGTATACAGAAAAGGTAAAAACAACTCCGTCGCAGATGCCCTTTCCAGAATAGAACTCCACCCACTGGAAAACCAATCAATGATAGCCAATACCGATTTATCAGACAACCGATTTGAAGAGGACTTTCCCGAAATCTTCGCGGACTTGGCAAACAAAGAAGAAATCCCAGAAATTTCCGACGAAGACCTTCAAGACCTTGACAATCGCCTAAACGATGAAATTCGAAAACTTCGAACTGGCAAGAAACCAACAGAAGAAGAAAAAGAAAAACCACCAGAAAAGAAAAAAGTAAACGTCTTATCAAACGTAGTCTTAGTTCCAGCAGTACAGGAGCCGCAGGAACCCGACGACAGCAATGAAACTCAGCACTCTTCCCATGAAAATCCAATTCTTGAAATCCCAATTTCTGAACAACCGTTGAATAAATTCAAAAACCAAATTATACTTTCCGAAAGTGTAGACACTCTTTCCCCTCGGGTAAGGGTAACGAAACCTTTTGATAAAACTCGTCTAAAAATAGTACTACCAAGTAAAAATATCGAAAATGATCTTGTGAGAATCTTCTTAGAATATCTTAAACCGAAAATAGTACATGGCATACTTTTTGAAGAACGTTTGAAAAATAAAGTAATTCCATTGATTCAAAAACACTTTAAACATTCAGCCTTCAAACTAGTCCAGAGTAATGTCCTTTTAACCGATATCACAGACAAAGACGAACAGAAACTAAAAATCCAGCATCATCACGAAACAAAAACCACTCATAGGGGGATAAATGAAACGAAAGACTCCCTATGTAGAACATATTATTGGCCAAACATGATTCAAGACGTGACAAATTATATAAACACTTGTGTCACTTGCCAAAAGACAAAATATGAACGTCACCCCAACATTATCAAATTCAACCCTACTCCTATAGGAGAATACCCATTCGAGCATATTTATATCGATGCATTTTCGGCAGATAAAACTAAATTTTTGACAATTATTGATAGCTTCTCGCGTTTTGCCCAAGCATACCCGATTCATTTGAATGCACCCAGCATATTAGATGGTTTATTGAAATTCATTTCCCATTACGGTATTCCGAATAAAATTACTTGCGACTCTGGAACAGAGTTCAAAAATAGTCTAATTCAAGATTTCTGTAACTTGCACAAAATAACTCTACATTACATAACTCCCAAAAATGCCAATAGCAACAGTCCTGTAGAACGCCTACATTCTACGCTCATTGAAGAAATCAGAACCCTGAAACTCGAACATCCTGATAGACCAATAACTACACAAATGATATACGCTATATTAGGATATAACAACACCATCCACTCCGCGACCAAATTCACCCCTTTTCAAATTATTAAAGGAAACATTGAACACCAAAATCCGTTTGATATAACATTTTCGAAAATAACTTCTGACTACATTGAAAAACACGCGAGAAATCAAAAAATAATAAACGAAATAATCAAAGAAAATAATGAAAAATCTAAGAACCTTACTGAAGTTAATTCCAAAAGAGATGATCCACCAGCGATAAAAATCAATGAAAACGTGTTTCTGAAAGAATCGCCCCGAAATAAATTATCGCCACTTTATAAGCAAATCCAACCTATCAAGGATTGTGGCATCAAAGTAAAAACGAAAAATTCTAAATATCATAAGAGTAAACTGAAACCTCAAAGAAAACAATCTCAGAAACGAATTTTTCCAGATGACAACGCTGTTCCTTCTACTTCTCGGGATCCTTACCACTAATGGACAACAGATAACCATGACAGAAATACCCAACCCCATCCTTCCTTTCTCTCTTGGAAAAGCGAGAATCACTACCCAAAAACATACATTTCTGAAACCAATCGACTTGAAACAATTTGATAACCCAATAAAGAGCATAGCCAATAACTCAAATTACATAACCGACCTTATTTCAATGAAAGATGTACTGTATCCACAATTACATCATATGCATAACCATTTGTTACAACTTCTCAAACAAATTTCTGTGAAATTAATAAACATCAAGCCTCAAAAATTCAGCCGATCAAAAAGAGGCCTAATAAATTTTGTGGGCAGAACTAACAAATGGCTCTTTGGGACATTAGATGACGAAGATGAAGAAAAATATGACCAAGCTATTTCTACACTAAATAATAATCAAAAAAATCCTACACCATGATTTGAAAAATTACTTAACTATCACAAAAAGATTCTTGAACGAAACGTCAAATAACTTGCAACACATTGTAAAAAATCAACAACTGATCGGCAAACAGATAGAGAGTATTGTCGACAGTCTGAATAAATACACGCTATTCTTACGGCTCCAAAACTCTCTCGATACAATGATAATCGACTGTCAAAATGTACTGTCAACACTGAACAATATTGAAGAATCGATATTATTCGGTGAACTGAATATTATTCATAACATAATATTACCAATTTCCGAGCTCAAAGAACTAATTGAAATAATGCTTAACATGTACAAAGGAAGTCTACCATATTTCGATAACATTCAATCATATTATAAACTTTTAAAAATTGAAACACGATATAAAAATGATCTTATTCTATTCACGATTCATGTCCCGATACTTAGAGAAAATCTTTACGATTATTATCATTTATTTCCCATTCCGATTTCCAATAATGCCATAATTCCCTTGAAACCATACATTATCCTGAACTCGACTTATCACCACTACGAGGACAGCCCGTGCCACGAAATCGAGACAACCTGTATTTTCCGCCTGGAAAATCAAATATCCAAGGAGGACTGTCTGAAAGGAAAGAGCAGACAGCCATGTCAATCACTCCAAGTCCATCTAGAACAAGATGTAGTAGAACCAGTCAACGACGCCTATGTCATTGTCATTCCCGCCAGACAAATGGCTATCGAAAAAAAGTGTACAGAAAGCGGATATGAAGAAATCCACAAACCAGAGCTGATCCACATACCCCAGAAATGTAGCCTCATCATTAATGGGGAAGAATACAGCAACAACGTTTCCCCGATACGGGAGACCCCTCTACAATTGCCCAGAATAGAAATCATCGAACCTAACCATGAAGACCACCCCCTGAAGGTCCTGGATAAGATTAACCTAGACGAGCTGACAAGGCTCCAGAAACTAGCCGAGAAAACTCAACTCCACCGACTCCAAGCCTTGGAAGAAAACAACACCCCGTATATTTCTTTTTATATTTGTATTATTCTGAGCATAATTATTGTTATTGTCATCTTTTACAATTCATCTATAAAATGTAAGAATGATATTTTAAAACATTTCAAATGTGTCAAGACAAAACCTAAGGACTTGAATTCCGAAAATAATACTACCGTATTATTTTCGTC
Source organism: Chrysolina americana (assembly GCA_958502065.1). Taxonomy (NCBI): domain Eukaryota; kingdom Metazoa; phylum Arthropoda; class Insecta; order Coleoptera; family Chrysomelidae; genus Chrysolina; species Chrysolina americana. The sequence continues at coordinate 33,254,389 of OY293415.1, read as the reverse complement.
TTAGGGATGGAGAAGTTATATATACAAACCCCTAAGAAACCCTTAACTTGTAACTTCCATGTAGTGCTGACTAAGGTTTATGAAAATATGATTAACCGTGCTTTATAGTTAGTTCAGTTCTGTTAGCGACGTTGTACGAGACACATCTCTGTCTTCACAAATAAATTTGTACTTTGTAAATTCGATTTTGCTTTTTAAAAATAGTTTCTCGTGGCCCGAAAGCTTAATTTGCGGTACTAAAATAACAATAATGACGAATGGGTGTGGTTATGAAATAAACAATTTTATAAATAAAACAAGAAATGACCAATAACAGAAGTTGAAAAAAGATACTTAATACGAAATTGTGGCGCACCATGGGGAAAAACTCTTAGATGATAAGATAAGTCTAATTACATTAACATTGTCATCGGGAAAAAAATTACGAATAAAATAAAAAAACGCCCAAGATATAGTTCGACTATTATATTTTTACCCGTGCGTCATCATCACAATACCATAATTCTAAGCTTAGTAGACAAATGTTAACGAATTTTGATTCGCTCATAGCGGTTGTTAGAAAGAGATGTTCGATAGAGCGTGTGTGATTTCTTCGATAATAAATTGATGAAGAATGGGTAAAGATACAATAATCGAACTTCCTCCGGCCAGAATGAGATTTATGTTTTATAAATGGGAAAGCTCCCACTCCGCCATATCTTCCATTTCATATTTAACGCTGGAAAAATTGTTTTTGTTGTTGATATCTTAACATGGAAGTCGATCAAACTTTACAATGGGATCATACTATTTGTCTTGAGAAATATCTACGAATTCGATACGTCGGTGTGACTTCATATTCAATTATAAGTTCCTTCTACAATTAAAATTTTGAACTAGAAAAAATGTATTTCTATCATTATGTACTTAGTCGCTCAAAAAAAAAGTAAACTATATGTGTTGCTGGATTTCGTTATTAAATATACAGTGGTTTTCTTTATTGTTTCCTCTTCTTATTCGAACGGGTCATCTAAAAATATTTAAACTTGGTATAATGAAATTGATGCATGAATACTTTATTTTGGAGTAAAATTGACACATGAAAATTTCAAGATGGTGACTAGGCGCCATCTGGGAAAAAATTAAATTGAAAAGGAGGTCTTGTGACACATCTTTTTGAAGCTCCTGACGAATACGTCACAACCCTAGAGTATAAAGTCAATATCTTCACCAACTACAAAATGGCGGAACATTCAATAATTACCTGAATACAAACACATAAATCGAACATCATTGTTCAGATATAATATTCTCATTTAGTTTTCAGTTCTACTAGTAGATAGGTACCACGTGAACTATCTCTGAAATGGTCAATTCTCGTCCAATGGAAGAAAAAATCGAAGTGGAAATATTTAAGGGAACTTGTATCCAAATTTACAACTACCGGTTTTCCGGGAATCTCTTATTCAATATCCTGAAAAAATTTACGTTTGGGCAGGAATATTGGGAAACCATATTGTAGCATCTATGTTCATTGAACAAAATTCAACAGGGGAACTGTATATAAATATAATGGAAACTACTGAAATTGTCGAAGCGAATCCTAATGAATTCGATATGGATATTGTATTCCAATAAAATGGAGTTCCGTCACATTACTCCATGCAAACAAGTGAGAAACTATTTGGATAATACTTTCCCTGGTCGCTGGATTAGCCGCCGAGGTCCTACGGAATAGCCAGCTTGCTCGCCAGATTTTACACCTTTAAATTTTTATAAATATAATATAATAATATTTATTGAAATAGAAATTCTAATATACAAAACATGTGTACTATCTTAAGCGAATGCTTAATATTAGTAGCTAGTTCTAAATAATTTACATAAAGTAAGAGCGATAAAAAAATTATTTTAATGACATTAGACGCGATTTAAATTCAAACAAGAAGATGGCAAAAACAAAACAATGAAAAATAATAACAATGAAAAGCCTATAAGAATGAAAAACCTATATTGGGCCATAGAGTTTTCAAGTGACAAACTAATGCTTTTTTAAAATTCTGTAGATTACGGCATTGTTTTACTTCATAGGGTAATTTATTATACTCCAAGAGTCCTTATGGAATAAAGAGTTCATAGTACTTGAATACTTTGTTCTGGAAACGCAAAGATTGTTAGAGCCTCTTGTGCAATAATTACCTATGTATTTCACGTTGGTAAGTAATAAAATCATCAAAATAAGACGGGGCTTGGCCTACTAGAATTTTGTGTATGAAAATCATGGAAAAATAGAAGAGTCTATCCTTTACAGTCAACCACTTCAGTACTTGGATCATGGATGAAATAGGTGTGAGTTTATTGCATTTAAGAAGTACTCTCATTCCTCTATTGTAAAGCAGCTATATTGTTGACCCCTATCAACGATATTAAACTATTTATTGAAATCGAGAAATACAGCGACTATTAATTTGTTGTTATCGATTGATAGTTTCCACTTGGGCAAAGTGAGTTGCAATGCAGGAATGTATTGCTCTAAAACCTGATTGATAATCCATTAGTAAGCTATTTTCTTCAGTACATGCACAGAGTTGTTTATAGGCTGCAATACTTTTTTGAATGATGGTAGAGTATTAATTGGCCGAAAGTTAACAGGTTCATTGACATTAATTATTTTAGGTACAGGGACCAATGTACTAACTTTGAGTTGTTAAGGAAATTGCCCAGTTCTTAGAGATGTATTGATAAAATCCAAAACAACATGACCAGTTACTGAAAATATACTTTTTAATACTTTGTTGTTAATATCCGAGTTACATTTATTGTCCAAACTGTTAACAATTGAGCTTAGATCTTTCATTGTGAGAGGTAAAAACTCAGATAATTTATATTGAATAACTGGTAGATCAACACAAGTCCAAGGCCTAGCTGGCTGAATTGTAGCTTTGATATTTGTTATGCTTTCAATGAAAAAATTGTTGAAAATTTCAGCTTTATCGTAGTTTGAAGCGATCACCTGTCCATCGAATATGATTTCTTTAGGTATAGTACTATTTTCAGGTTTGACTAAACTTTTCAATGTTTTCCACATTTTTTTCGATTCGTATGAGTAATTGTCAATATTTTGTTCATAATAATTTGATTTTTTTATTTTAAGCATATTTACCACTTCATTTCTATAACTCTTGTAGATAGCCCAACTGAGTTGTTCATCATTTACAGTTTAACTATTTTTAAAAAGATTGTATGCTTTATCTCGCTTCTTTGTAAGAGCAAAATCGTCATGGTCGTACCAAGGGAGATGATTTCTTTTTTTTGGAATGACTTTAAAGGAGAGGAGACATTCTCAACATTAACCTTAATATTATCAACTGGGTTAGAATAAATCTTATCGATGTCACTTATGTCAAGATCCCAGTTACAGTTTGATAATCTTTCATTGATCATGTTCAGGTTACTTCGACTAAAATTTCTACATTTTCTGGTATTAGTACATTGCGAACTCTGCAAGTCAGATGATTTGATGGTAATTGATACGATACTATGGTCCGTAATTTTTGGAGTTTCATGAACTGAACAAACTATGGTAAAAGTATTACTCAAAACATATGGCAATTTGAAGCAAAAGCTGTAAGAAACTGAACCTGCTTCAATATTAGATATACTGCAGAATATAATAGAAATTTGTAGAAATATCGACGTAAATGTGATCGAAAATGTTGTGAATAGGATAGGCTATTCTTATGTCAAGCAGTTGAAGACAACCATTTCGAGCATCTTCTGAACTGACCTCACCTTATTTCCTCAAATTATGAAGTTAAACGTCGATGTATTCAGGCAATCACTAAATGATCCGCCATTTTGTAGTAGGTGAAGATATTGACTTTATATTCTAGGGTTGTGCAGTATTCGTCAGGAGCTTCAAAAGGATATGTCACCCCCAGTCGCCATCTTGAAATTTTCATCTGTCAATTTTACTCCAAAATATAGTAATCATGCATCAATTTCATTATCTCAAGATTCTATTCTTTGAGTTGACCCGTTCAAAAAATAAAAGAGGGGGGGAAATATATTCCAAACAAATAAGCGACCAACAGATTTTGTATCTGAACCATTGTCACTGTCGTGATATTTTTCTCCTTCATCCCTTCAATGAAATTATGCTTTCTTGGTCAAATTGTTAGTGATATGAAAAGAAATGAGTAAGTAATAAAATTCCGATTAAATATCCACCAGCACAAGAAATTGCATGAAGAAAAATTACTCAAATTGCAGCACCATTCCAAAGAGGAAATGGCAATCGTTTTCGTAATCCCAGATTCCATTGAAGCGAGATGGGCGTGCTATGCAAATTTATTTCGTTAACGGCGCAGTTAACCTGGACCTCTTAGAAAGCTCCGAAATAATAATTAAAACGTGGGTTTACGGTAACGGTACGATAATAGATTTGATGACTGCTTGGAGCCGAAGAGGAATTTGTCAACAAATGTTGTGACACAATAACGTATTGCATGTAATTAGGAAAACTTTGAAGGGTTCTTAGAATACTCGTCGAATCAAATAGTAAAAGATTTCCGTTTTTCAAAAGAATTGTGCAAGTATAGACAACCTTAAAGTCTGTTCTCCTAAAAAATTGCTGTTTCGAAATTTGCGTTCATAGAATATAGAAAAACATGAAAAAATCACCCGATACCCATGAGGGTACTGAGTTCCGTGACTTTTTGAGGAGCCCATTTTGTCAACAAGAGTAAAAATTAATAATTGTTGTGTATGTATGTTTATGAATAAAAAAAATCTGATTATAAAAATCATAACTACAATGGTCATAGTATACCTTCCCTTTCACACTCAAGAATTTAAGAATTTTTATTCTATTTCAGTCATAAGTTTCGAAACTGTCCGATCATGAAATGTGGTGAATTGTTCAAAAACTTACTGTGGCAACACCAATGATTATTTTTGGTTCAGTAATTAGAAGTCCTCCTAGATCGTAAATATCTCTTTGACTGGAATGGACGAAGTACACTTGTTCAATCAAATCTCTTTACTCGAAACGTGTCTTCCAGAACTGGGGGTGAAGCTATAATGATTGGCCTACTGGTTATTTATGGGGAAATATTTTCGATTATATCATTCACACATGGCTGCACCTATAAAATGTCATGATTCATGTCACATGATGTGAGTTGATAGCGATTATTTTTTGACAATTCTTACAATCAATCGAAACTATCAATTCAAAGTATTCATCATGTACGTTCAGGCCAATCATAGCATTATTATAGTGAATTTTCTACCTTGAAAATTGCCGCGAGAATTTTGTGGTATTTTATTTCTATTATGTGACAACTGATACTTTTAATCTGACGTCTGTCATCAGTTTGCATAAAAAGTGAAATGATTCGAAAACGGTTTAGTACATCATCATTCGATGAAATTTTATGAAAATCAACGAAAATGCATGTAAGAATACTATTTTGAGGAACGTGTCAATTTGGAAACAGATTCAATTGATAACCTTGGGACAGAGAGAAAGCAATAGCTTTCAATCCAACAGAACAAAACAATGTTACGGAATCCTCCAGCCAAGGACAAAACATCCATAATAATTGTATATTTCATGATGAGAACTTCAAATTCCAAACTTCATTCTGTTTATAGTGATTCAAGTAAATTGTTGAAATAAAAATGTTATATGTATAGAGAATAGGTCTATGATTGGGGCATCGAAAAATAATCTATCGAATACCACACGAGAGTTCGATACAGTAGAAAATAATTCTCCAAATTTTTTTCTCAAACTGCAGCTCGAGCCCTTCGGGCTCTCGTGTCTATGCCTGGCAACAAGTTTTCGAAAAATCTGTCAAATTATTTTCACTTTATTCTCACTCTCTTGTGATATTACAATTGATAATATACCTAATAATATATCTGAAACACCACTAGAAAAATTTGTCATCGATTTTAACTTGACAAGCTCAAATTGTCGATATTTCATTTAACGACTATAGATAGATAGATAGATCTTTATTTAATTAGGAACCCTAATATACATGTAAGAAACACATATTACAATATACAGAACTATAAATAAATACAGACAGAATAAAATGATTACAATAAATAACATTAATGAGTAAACAATTGCAATTGAAAAATTAAAAAAACATTGTGAATAAAAAAATAAACTTGGACTAAGAAGAATAACAAATAGTCGCCAGCAATGTAAGTAAAAAATAGACACATGGTATAAAACGTTGAGTATAGTACTAATACCGAAGAATATGATATACAATAAATTGTCATAACGGTTTCAAATCCATATTTGCAGTTACTTATTTTGGGATTTTTTTATGAATTTCTTTAATTTGGATTTAAACTGCACCAGCGAGGTAGATACATTAATAGAATCTGATAATTTATTGAACTCCAAGAAACCTTTGAAAAATAGTGAATTCATCGTACTATGATAGGAAGTACAAGTAACGTAAATATAATTTTTGCCACGAGTGTTATAATTATGAATATCCTTATTAAATTTTAAGTACTTCTGAAAGTAATCTGGTGCTAAATGGTTTATTATTTTGAATATGAAAATCATAGTGAAATAAAACAGTCTATTTTCCACTGAGAACCAGCTGAGGGTTGTTAAAATTGATCTTATAAGGGTGAGGCGATTTATTTTCAGTATTATTCTCATTCCACGATTTTGAAGCTTCTGGAGCATATTCAGCTTATTGAGATTAAACAAATATACATTGGATGCGCAATAATCAAAATGTGGCTGAATGATTGAGTTATACACAGTGATTTTAGTCTCAATTGAAAGATGTTGGGATATCCCATAGAAAAAAAAAGTTTTTGCGAATATAATCAAAATGACTATTGAAGTTCAATACATTATCAAGAAGGAATCCCAGATACTTAGCGTTTGTGACAACTTGAATACTTTCATTATTTATGTTCAATTAAGGTGTCATCAGCAAATAGGTTAATAAATTCACATTTTCAAAAAGGTCAAGATCATATTATCATATATATTATCATGTACAATGAATAATCAATAATATCATAGGAAACCTACTCATAACATTTTTCATTTGGAATTTGTGATGTGAAGTTACATCTTTTATGTTTACTTCTTGTGACGTTCTTTGTGTAAATTCATCATTTCCATAGCAGAAACATTCGTTTCTCGGAATTTCCGTTTCGCCCGTCTCGAAATAGTGTCGGGCCCGACCTTAACCTTCTCAAGTTTGAAAGATAAAACGGACCCATTATCTAAAGTGAATGGGCTCCAGGAAACCGAGCGACTAATCCGTCAAACAAATGTTTGGCCCGATACAAAATGAAATTTAATTATTTCGGAACGTAGGCGACACAAAAATCGATTGGAATTTTGTGTTCTAAAAGAAGTGGGTTTCAGACATGGAGCCCTGCTCGTGTACAAAGTTAATTTTAATCGTGTGTTCTTTCGACTTTCGCATCGTTTGCTTTTTGTTTCATGTGGTGGGGAAAAATTGAATTTAAGTGAAAAGGAGTTTCACGATGCTTAAAGTTCCTATAAAATTTTTCACTTTGTTTCGTGAAAAACAGCTGAAATTGAATATTAATGGCAGCAATTGTATAGGCGGACATATTATGCCATTTCTCCATTCGATTTAATGTGGTACCTATTTCATAATACAGTGTGAGTCTTTATAAAGTGCACATATTGAAATGAATTAAACTATTCTATCGACGGAAAACGTATTGAAAAAATCGAAAAAAAAAAAATTTCTTTTTGAAGACTCACACTGTATATGGCTGTTTTACTTGGGTTGATTCGTGTTGAAAGTTATCCTTCAGCGCGCTAAATCGATAGTAGGTAGATAATATAGTTATGTGTTTAGTCGTTTCCACGGAACCTCCACTTCCAATTATTGTGATGAAATGTTGCATGCACGTAGAAAACAGACTCAAATTCCGTCCCAGTGCTCGAATGGATTCTATGCTCTATCCACTCTTGGTATTTAATTCCGTTCGAAAAAAATTCTCGAAACTAAATTTCCTGGTAATTTCGTCAGTTGGGAGATCGGCAAGGTGTGCACTTTCGGTGGGGGTTGAGTCCCTTACGTTGTGTGCTGTCCCTTTGAGTCCGACTTTAGCCAACCTGAGGTTTGTCCCCCAAGCAGTTCTCCTCATCATGATATGGAGAGAAGTGTGGTCCAGAACTACCTCTATTGCTGCTGTTGGAGTGGACCTCATTGCTCCTGTTATACAAAGACATGCTAGTCTTCGCACATTCTCCAGGATTTTCTTTGTTGTGGCGAGTTCGGTTCTGCCGGTTATGTGAGTAGGAAAAGTTAATGATTACCATGTCCATCTCTGTTTGAAGCTGAACATTAAGAAAAAATTTCTTTTTGATAGAAAATTGAGCTCTTCAGAAAATTTAATTTTTTTCAAACGTCCGTTTATAGAGTTAGTGTATTGAATGTAATGAATTCTAATTACTCCTAGCTTTGATTGGTTATTTGCATTTACTTGCTTATTATCTGTTTCTAACCTCGTTAAGAGTTAACCCTTTATATTTTCGAGACATAGTTACCATTCAAGCATGGTTCTTCCAAATAATCAAAAGTTTTTCCTTTTGCTCGGCAATTTTTTATTATTTTCAAGTATGCTGTTCGCTGACGTACAATACTATACATTTCTAATAGTATAGATTTGACACTCTTCCATTGTTTACTAATAATCGCTACGAGTTCTCTAGGCTTGTTTGCTATACGAAATCAATTTCTCTGATCGACTTCATACGTACGTACTTTTGTTCGTTGTCGTAGTTAACATTTCTGTTGATATTTTATGACAAATTCAATGGAACTATTGAAACTACCGATGAATAAGAAATTTTATTTGAAATAATATTGACCGACGGTTTCAAAGAATTTGTTATTGAGTTGATGGAAATTTCAACTAGCAACGGTTCAATGAATGGAATCGTATTCGTCTTCTGTCTTTGAAATTCAGAATTTGAAATTTCTTCAAAATCATAAACGTCTATACATTTTCTTTGCCCACTCAGTAAGTATGCAAAATCACTCATTCACTTCGAACTTGGGAAAATGCGTCATAACGAAACAGATGGTAATCGTCAATGGTTTCTCCGTCCTGGTTTGTTTGGGAATCAAATGAAAATGTCTGCTCAGTTTCAACACTCTTCATGGAACTTGGAATCGTTCTTCAATATTTATCGATTCATCTCAAGCATTCAAATTTGTTAACCAGTGGGGTGCCCTAGTATCAAAAGTCTAAAACATATTTCAAATTCCCAAATCGTCGAAATCTTCGAAGATTTCGGGATCGGGGTCCTAATGGCCCCCTGGGCCCACTGTCGCTATGCCACTGTTATTAACGGATTCCAAGTCAGAGTTACGCCAAATTTTTTTTGGTTAAAATAAACTGATAATTGTGTTACCATCCCTACGTGCAGAGGAGTACCAAGTTTTCCGTCATACCGATACATCGTAAGCAAGATCTATCAAGAATGTCCGCTGTTCAGTTCAATGAAAATTTTGAAATAATTCAAAGCATATTCAAATTATCAGCTGCATAAAAAATATGGTGGAAATCTTTCCGTGGCATTAAGTCCATGACGAAATATGCCTCTGTAAAACACGGATTTCGGTTTCTTGCCAAAAGCTGTTTCACTTTCCGTCCGCTGATTATTATTTAGAAAGGAAAGATCTTCACATCCCTTTGTCATCACTTTGGAGATCTGCCAAACATCTCTTTCGCAGGGCTCGTCCTTCCAACGAACGGCAAAGCTTTGGAACTCATTGATGGGGCATACAGCCTACAGAAATTCAAGAAGAGCAACAATTGTTGTCTATTTGTCCTTGGCTTTCACGATGTTCTCTGATCATCACAGAATTTTACATTCGGTGGAATCCAGATCATAAATGAATAAATTTGCTGTATCTAAAAACTTGCTGTTATTGATCGCAAGTTATTTGAAAAATAGGAGTTTTATTGTAAGGCATAATGGTAATACGTTGGAAAAATATTATGCTAACCCAGGTGTACCACAAGGCTCAAATTTGGGTCCTTTACTGTTTGTACGTATTATACATTATTCAACTATTGTTCATAAATATCTTGCAATCATCTTGGATACAACAGTTAGGGATAGTGTTATATTACATAAATAAATAAACAGTATCATCGAATGGAGTTTTAGAAACAAACTACACTTTAACATTTCTGGGTTCTATACAATGACTATAACATGTGTTAAAGAGTCTATTCAATTTGCATATATGATAGAAAGTAGTATACTTGAGAAATGCTTGGAAGTTGAAGAACTGGGTGTTACGTATACTGATCACTTGTCATTTAAAGAAACATGTAAACCACTCCATCGTTTAATAGGGTTTTTGAAAAGACAAAGTTCAAATTATGTCATTCCTTATACTGCCGCATTTGCGGATGATGGGGTCTAATAGAAGTTACAACTCTTCAGTTATCAAGAGACTTAGTAACTGTTGCCTGAACGCAACAAGCTTGAAGACGTTAATATAAAATTATGAGCCATTTAGCAATGCTCGAGGGGTAGCACAGAAAATTTTGACGACATTTTTTAAATTATAGTATTGTCAAGTTTTTAGAAGTAGGTATTGTTTCACGGCAACTTCATTTCACGACCGATAACTACTTATAATAGTTTTCAGAAGAGCGTGGCGTTCATTTTTCATTTCCGATCACGTCATCTGAAAATGAAGGATTTCATATTTAAAAAAATCAGTATAATAATCTATTTGTGTATGAATCGAATCTGTTTTGAATAATTAGTGGATCAAAAGCCAGTCAACAAAGATTTCTAAAAAGTAAATAACAAAACCATGTCATTGTTATAAGTGTCTAAGAGTTAGTAACTGCCAAGATTATTAATAGACATTTACACTTTAAATTCGCTTCACATGCAAGTAAAATCTTGTATGTTTACATCGTGAGAAGCAAGGGCAGACGGAAATAAACATTAACATTATTTCTTTTTAAGTTTTTCAGCTTGTATTGTACCCATACCCTGAGAGTTATCTCTCATGGTCAGAGCTAATTCTATTGAAATCCAGCAAACCGTAGACGTTTCAGCTTTACAAGAGTTTACAAGGGTGGCATTGAACATTTTTTGGATCGCAGTACGTTATGCTAGTATGTCAAAGTGAATTTTGTAAAAGTCTGTCGTTTTTACTACTGTATACTTCACGTAAACACGGGCATTCAATGGTGAATTCATACCGTCATAGCTTAGTCATAAATTAAAACTAATTGCCCTAAAAATTATTCATGTGTTCATGCACATCTTAACATAAAAATATGTCCAAGCACACAAGGTTTATTCCTAGGTTATGAATTAATGAAAATTGTTCCACAAAATCGAAATATTTTCTTGTTGTCAAACAATCTATATTGGGAACTATTATAATTTTATCCTAATCGGTAGGTAGAACATTTGAAATTATTATATTCATAATTTCTATTGACATCGATGATGAACATGCGCGGTAGTTGATTTGCACGAAGAATAATTGTGATAACAATTTTACAAACGAGTCAAAATACCCGAGTACAAGTAATTAAAATTGACTAATAATAAATGAACCTCATTCGCTTCAAAAAAAGGAAAAAATAAATGAAATAAGTAGTGTCCTAGTTGAACAAAAATAAAATTAGGTGATAAGATAATTTATTTTTCACTTGTCCATTACTGCTTTATAATACCTTGGCAACGGTTGCTATTAACAGACCCATAACGACCGGGGCGTTATGGAGGGTATTATGAATCATAACGCCCGCTCAGAAGAATTTTATTTATAACTGTACATAAAAAGGTACTAATTATTTTCTCTCAAATATAATTACAATTTTCAAATGTTCCTGAGAAATTAGTACCAAGTTTGAAGTTCTGTGAGTTGACCGATGATGAACTCCTAAATGTACGTTCGGTTTCGATCGGAGCGTTAACATTTTCTTTTTCGGAAACGGAATGGGCTATCATTGTAGCAAATTTGTTCTTCGACGAGATACTTTTTTCAATATAGCTCTCCGCTACCGTACTACTTTTCCATTTTCCATGTAATTTTAGTGTTTCAAAGGAAGCACCACCTTGAACAAGAAGCGTTGACGATGTTCGGCGTAGACAATGTCCGGTGTAACCTTTCGGGTTTTCCAAATTGATGTTTTTCGCTATGATAGAAGGAACACTTTCTATAGTATTTTTACCTACAGGTGACTCAATCCATTTATTATTTCTGTAGGTTAAAAAAACCTACGTTGTTTACATCCTTTTGTTTTACATCCTTTGGTCGTAGTACGTTTTAACTAAGTTCCAGGCTTCTAGTTCGCTTTCTCCAACAATGGTGAAACGTTTTGAGGAGCAGGTCTTGGTTTCTGGTACCTTGATCAGTAAAACGGCTCCTCTGTCTTCAATGTCATCAATTGTCATCATGACCATTTCATCACGTCTTAAGCCTCCAAATACGCCCATAACCAGAACAACTTTATGTAGCAGAAAAGTATCATCTGGAGCTTCTCTTATGAAAAGTAATACTTGTCCATCTTCCAACACCTTTCATTTTTTAGGAATGTATCCTTTTGAATTAACTTTCAGAAAGGCCATCAGTTGACTGAATGCTGGTATATTAATGTTTTCTTTAACAATCAATGTTGATTTCACCTGTGAGTATTTAGACTTGTTGCACTATATTTTTCAGACTGAAATAATGTAAAATAAATAAAAAATATAATGTTTTTCAAGAGATAAACTCACCAGTTCCTGGAAGTATGACAGTTTCATTTACGGTATTCACTCTGTTTTCATCTTTCCATTTCAAAAAATAGTCATACTCCTCGTATTTGGATTTCACAGGCAGTAAATTTGCTAACCCTTCTTAAGCTTTGAGCGTCACATTCTGTGGGATCTCCATAATAATTATTATGAACACAACCGTTTTTAGTTTCATCCACTAACAAGCTTTTCAATTCTTCCAAAAATGTAGCGTCATTTTATTAAATAAACAACCCTTAGCAACCTCTTCAATGTTTCCATGGCAATTGCATAGAAGCTCACTTATGCTCAGTTGCCGAACAGAACGCAGCAATACAACGAGAAGAAATTTATAAAGTAAACAACGTCGTCTAAGATAATTTTTTCGTGAAAAATAAAATCTTGTATTCACCACGAGCGTTACTAGATCCTAACGCCCATTGGGCAACATTTATCCCTCGGGCCAAAGGCCCTCGGGTGAATGGTACCCTCCTGGCGTTATGATCTATATAATGCACTTAGTACATAAATAGCTATTATAATGGTTCCTGTACGATGAGGAACAACAAAGCGGCATTTTTATGGATTGTGGAGTGATACACAGTATAAATCATTTAAAGCCAAAACATATTATATTATAAACTTTCCAAAACCTTGCTTTCAATATCGTAGAAAAATAATGAAATCATCAGGCAAACTACATAAGTATTAAAATTTATTTAAAATGCAGACAATGTGATTTATGGATGAAACAATGTGGTCGAAGTGACAGAGGTATTCAATCAATTATTGATGTTACTGAATAATAATAAATAGATTCTAGTTGAAATTTTTTGGCACATCGTTTGAAGGAAATGGTTGCCAAAGTGCTCACAATTCCTTGTCATACTCAATACAGTTTTTATTTATTTCATTTTTCATCTACTTAAAAGGGTTGTACTCATGGCTAACCTTTCAATCAGCTCAATTTTTTATCTTTTTGCGAACGACCATGACACTAGCCACCATTTCAACTGTTCACAATTATGTGCTGCCACTGAATTATGAACGAGTAAAGCACAATCAATAATTTTTTCCAGTAATCGAGCTTTTGTGAAGATAATACTGCTTTTCCAGCCATTATTGCACAAAACAGTACGAAACTTTTAATCTCCCGCTCATTCAACATGGCGGCTGCGCATGCGCTTGTAACATGATGAAAAGGCCTATTATTGGTCATTAATGTTCCACGTGGGCCTACAGCTTGTTAAGGGATATTTCATATTTGCAATGATTGTGTTATAATATTGAAGAAAATATTTTGCATTTCAAAATAATTGTTCAAAATAGATGAAGTTAGTTGAAATGGTTTTCAATCAGAATCTTAGATTTTTTGCATAATAACATCGAAATCAGTTGGTTAAATTATCGCGGGGTCGTAGGAAAAATAGGGTAAGTACATTACTTGTGCGGAAGTGATTTTTATAATTGTCGGCGTGCGCCTCGTGCTACAAACTTTCCGCGATCGTATATAATATACTATTTCTGCATCTGCTGATCTCATGACTCAAGAAAGCCCGTGGTAACCTAGCAACTTGAAGCATGCATACAGTTTCCCATTCTTCCATAACCGACATCAAATCTTGAGTGGGCTGGAATACTAATGGGATAGAATTCGGGATGAACAAATATGCAACTGTTCTTCTCAAATCTAGATGCAGGTTAGAGGAATTTGGAAAAGACTGTTAGCTTGTAGACTTAAGCATCCTTCCCTATATTGAAGCTGGAGAGATATTTAGACATGTTGACGGTACAACTCGCAAAATGAATATTCTCAATAAGAGTTCGCATCATGAATTGTTCGTCCCAGTCTATTCTTTAAAAAAATAGGGAGGCCGCAATATTCTGAGTTCGAACGATCCCCATAACAGAATTGTATGCCGGATATAGCTTGAAGTTGTCATTAGATTGTATTTTCTACTTTGCTCAATTTGAAACCAAAAAGCAGCAAGGAATAGTGGTTCGAAAACAAAAATAAACTCCTAGACGGAAAATGCAAATAAATATGCACTTTCGTTGAAGAAGCAGAAAGGCTATCAGACGTACTTTATGTGTCCTCTAGGGAAGAGTTTCATATATATATTACAAGTCTCATTATTATCTTATTGTTGAGTGAGCACTCATCTCTCATTACTCAACGACATTTCTATTAGTCGACATCATCAATTAACTAAGTATTTTGAAATGTAGTCATTAAGATTAATCATTTTAACGAGTAGTGTATGTTTTTTTAGATAAACGCTATCCACTTTTTATCTCTCCTATTCAGGAAAAGCTATAATTAACCTAAAAAATCACACCTCCGCTTTCCGGAGATTGTACTGGTCTTCGATAGAGACGAGAGGCACATGAAGGTTTTAAAGAGCACATTTCATTGAGAGCATTCCACTTGAATATTGAATGAAACACTTCCGAAGGAAATTCCATCAGAAATTTGAATGGGATGCCGATACGCAGTTGGAAGGTTTTTGAGATTCATTGGTGAACCTATGATATAAATGGTTCCATAATTTATTTATAGTCCAGTATAAACAGCTAATATCTTCGTATAATAATGAAAAATTATATAAAAATCAATTCTTACTAATAATTGTTTATAATGTAACAAAATATAAGTCCGTGTACTTCCTGAAGATAGAAGTTTTCAAAACAAGCGAATGGGGTGGAAAAAGAGCATAAAGATGAAATAATTGTGCCTTTGATGATACAAGTATACAACTTGAGGCACATGTGCTAAATATATGAAGATTTTATTGGAGTTGCAATGATGAAGGATTATATTTGTTATTCACCTTGTGTATCAGTTCGGTTGTTATTGTTTCTAAATATGTTAGTATGTTTTTGAATAATTTGGAATTGTCACAATAGGAAATAAATATTCTCTTAATGTTGAGATTTTCAGTAGATTTAATTTTGGATATAAGGACAATTAAAATGGCGGCCTTGGAATTTTGATGTTTTCCTTTTACATCTTTTAAACTATGTTAAATGACAGCTTTTCAAGAAGTGGCAAGTAATTCATTGTTTTGTGCATGTAGTTTGCCACTTTCAATGAGGTATAACATAATATTTTATTCATACTTGATATATTCATTTATTTTTTATCAATAGAAAATGTTAATTTGTTGAAAATCGTTGAGAAGGTCACCAGATCATTTATTGTTTCATCACTCAGTGTTTGAGTTTCTTTATGATTTGGAATTTTTTATTTTGTCAATTTTGATGTAACACGTCAGATAATTGAAAAAGATTATAGTTGTCTTCTACAAACATGTCCCAAATGGCTTGGTTTTCGAGTTGCAGGGTGAACAAAATAATTTTTTTAAGGATTTTTGGATTTTAATTCGAAATTTTCGACAATAATCGATCGAAATTAGGCAAGTACCTATAATCCATTCAATAGTAGGTACGCATGATAGATACAAAATAATTTATTTCTCAAAGTGTGAGGTTTTTTGCGGAAGGTTGGATTACGTAATCCACCATTTTTCATAATTCGTTGAATCACCCCTCGAATTTTGTCAACGTACTTAATTAACACCCTGTATATAAAACTCGGCCATACACAAGCTGGATTAATGCATATCCTAAGAAACGTACAAAACCGTCTTGCAATAATAATATATTATGAATTATAATTATAACAACGTAAAGTATTCACACATAATTATATAGGAACTTATTGAAATTCGTCGGAACACCATACAAAGTCAGAAATATCTACCTGGACCGCTGGCCACCTGACATTCTACCCCCAATTACAATCATCTCCGCCTCATTAAAAAAATTAAATCTGGCATATGTTGTAGGCATTGTTTGTAGTAACGTTTTGACTGGTTTAATATCAATTCACGTCAATGATGAACCATGATTGCACGAAGGCGTGGCTATGCACGAAATATGTGTTCCACATGTGCGTACATCCGTTAGGGCATACTTTAATTGAAATTTCGATTGACAATTTATGACAAACTGTATGGCAGTCTTTAGTTTGCCAGACCATCTAGCAACAAAACATGTTTCTAAGCAACACAGTTTCCGTGACAGCAAGGTAAAAGTATTTTTTGAAAATTCAGAATTTTGTCGGGATATTACTACTGAAAATACCACTCTACAACTTGACTTTCGTAGGGAAATTGCCACAACGTATCTAGTGAAGTAAAGAACTGCAGCAGAAAGACCAGGATGTCCATCCTCAGGTTTGCCAAGTAGATCAAGTAACAGAATAAGCAGCAACGTTCGATATGATGTTATCCATCATTTCTTGATCTACATTTCTAACAGAAAAAGACGGGGATGTTCGTGTAGGTGTAGGTTTTCACAAAAACTCGTTTGACCGCTTCTTTTACTAATAATAAAAAACTTTAAAACAGTGTGTTGTTATTGCATTTCTGACATGACACTGCCTATAACGTACTTGTGTAATATTGTATTATTCTTCAAAAAAAATACTTCAAAAATAGTTTTAGGGACAAACTTTTAAACTAATTCTGACCAAGTTTCAATTAACAGAAAAAAATAATAAATGGCATAGCTCTGAACTCATTGTGTGAGAAAGTGTTCTCCGAATCGTACCAACTTTGAAAATTAGAGATTAACAACCATTCCTATATTTTCCCTAAGTTCCTTGTCCTACAAAGTTATCTGATTATAGCAAGTTTCATGTGAAACTGAACTGAAGTTTTCCTAATATTTTTTTTATTGACAATCTATGATGTTGTAATAATTTGTTTTTTTCCTCCTCTTCCCTGCTTCTTATACTTCATATTTCCCGTCCAGTGAAAAGCCCTGTAACGATCCTCAACTGACTTCTCCTGCAATGTAATGAGGAAATGAACCGAAAGTGGGACTTTATTTTTAGGAGACCTCAGTTGATGAACAATCACATGTCCACACACTTGAAAAATGGCAATTGTGGCTATCATTGAACCGTCAATGGACTGTCATTTTAAATATCAAAAGTTTGTTCTTTCATCCAAAAACAATTTCTTAAAAAAAAGTTATCCAATTAAGATAAGACACTGAATAACCGAACCCAAGAAGACCCTGGCGCTACCCATCTGATACCACCTATAATTACCCATAAAAAACTTAATCTCGACATCTGTTAGAACCATTATAACCGCTCTCGATTCCGCATTTTGCAGATCACTCGAACAAAAACCCGACGATCGATTACAAGTCGAACTCGTCTTGCAGCAGTCCTTCGAAGGATATGAAGAATTCCGACAGATGCGGCACCATGCCATATGGGGTTCAGGTACCTGTCCTGCCCGTCCGAAATAACTTGAGAAGGCACAACTCGTCGCACTTTCCACAGCCGAGTCGGTTTCATTTCAGGAAAGGGCTAGCGACCAAATGCACGTGGAAATTTACGGCCATTGCCTTCATCACGCTTTCCGTTCTGCTCACTGCGGCTCTTTCGTACATTTCAGGTAAGGATTGATATAATATTTTGGCTAACATCGGCTGGGATTTAGAAGTAATGAAAACTTAAATATTACAGTTACAAATTATTACAATGTTCTTTATACATTAAAATATAAAACCTCAACTTTTCTATAGTGTAGTTCCTAAATTGTAGATAGTGACTCATCGGTTGTACGGTTCATAATTCTTATGAAGCAGTTTAAAAAATAGAACATAAATAAGCTGAGATTTTGGCTTCAAATTAAGTTTTACTTTGCTACTTTCATACATCCCCTCCGCAATTTCAAATCCCGTAAAAACCGGAAAATGTACGATGAGTCACTATCTACAATTCAGGAACTAGGCTATAGTATGGTTCAACTCTGAGCTGAAGACATAAGTTTTTATGACGAAATCGGGTCACAAGAATGCAAAAATGGACATTTTGATAAGTTTGAAGAACTTTGTTATCTAAGAGATAAATGCAAACCTATGAGGAAATCTTGCTACCAAATATGGTGGATGATCATGGGTCGTGTGGTAGAGCGCTCGCCTTACAAGCATAATGTCGTGATCTAACTCATGATCAAATTTACTCAAATAACGATGACTGATGGGCCCATAACCTGATGAAATTTCTAACGGAGTAGCAACTTTTTATTCAATAAATTTACAACTTTTCTATACTTCATAAAAAACTGACAATATAGTCAATAGCAACAACTTTTTTTATTCAAGAAAAATACACAAAGTTCAGCTGCCTTGATGATGAATTGCTCTTCCAAATCCCAGAATATAAATTTAGTAAGACAGTGGATATATGTAGTTATAGCGTTAATATTAACGAAATGATTGAACTGGTAATGTAATTACCATGGAAGTTGGAAGTCCCTATGGAATCCCGCTATTCCTAATAAAAAATGTATTTCACGAAATAATCAACATGTCTTTGAAATCTTCCATCTTTTCAGACAATTGGAAAAATAGTTTTTTGAAACCTTATTATAAAAGTGGCTAACATAAAGACATTAAAAATTATCGAGCAGTTTGCAATCAATCTAAATTACCCAAATTGTTAGATAATATAATAAAAAAATAAGTTATCATGGAATTGTAGGCATATAATCATAAATCAGCAACATGGATTCAGTCGTGGTAGATCTACCAGTACAAATCTGATTTTGTATCAACATTTCATGATAAATGCTTTCAAAAATAGACACCAGGTTGATTCTATTAACACAGATTTTTCAAAAGCATCCGACCGAGTAAATCAACTAGAAGCTTGGAGTGTTCTGAAAAACATTCTGAAATGGATTGAAAATTATCTTGCCTGCAGGGTTCGATATTTAATATATGGTAACTCAGTATGTTCCTCAATCGCAGTTCCATGTGGTGTACCGCAGGAATCTCCTTTAGGATTATTACTTTTCAACCTATCCATTGATGATTTAAATGATGTTATTCTCTATAGTGAATTTCTTCTGTTTGCTGGTGATCTCAAGATGTTCAAAGTTACGCATGACTCATCTGATAATGAATTAGTACAATACGATTTATCTAACTTTGTACGCTGGTGTGACATAAACTTATTGCAATTGAATACAGAAAATAAATATAAATTTACTTTTTTCCGAAACATAAATCCCATGATTTGTCCATATAAAATCAAGAAATCAGAACTGGAAACAACAAATACAGTCAAAGATTTAGAAATCATTCTCGACCCAAAAATGTCGTTCAAACCCCATATGGCAAATGTTACTTCTAAAGAACTAAAAATGTTACGTTTTACCCTAAGATCTGCAAAGAAAATATCTCTCTCTTCCTTAAAGATCATATATTGTTCAATTGTTAGATCAATAATCGAATACATCTCCACAATTTGGTGCCCTTCGTATAATGTGGATATTGATATGCTTGAGAGTGATCAATACAAGTGTTTAAGGTACTCTGCATATAAACTAGGATATCATATTGGAGAATATAACTATAAAATTATTAATTGTACATTCTTATCTTGAATACTCTGGCTCATAGGAGATAAGAATCAGATCTTACACTGATCCACCAAATAATCAATGGTAGCATTAATTCCTCAGAAATTATTGAACTCATAACCACCATAGAGAAGTGAACTGAAGTAGATTCACTCCCAGTCGGCGCCTCTGATGTATCTATCGGGTTCAGATTTTATTTTTTTCTGGCAGCATGCAGTGGGGTAAGAGGGGTCAGCTGAGAGTTGTCCTGTGTCACTTGTTCTAACATACGGCATTCTATCTCGGATTCATTTTGGTTCAATTTCTTCCGAAAATGTCTTCTCGATAGCATCTAACACTGCATTTCGCTTCAATGCTCGAGTTACTCGAAATTCCCAATGTGCAAACTTACCAGTGCCAACAAACGGTTTCACGTTCACCGTTACTTGTTGAGCCGCCGCCATATTGTAAGCCAACTTGCGAACAGATATGAATTCAGTCACCTTTTCTACCGAATAACACTATATTATACTCCAATAAGTTACTGGGCCCATAACTTGTTGTTCTACTGGTTCTACACTTATAATAAATAGTGTTTATTCCAGAAAAATAGAATTATGTTCAGCCAACACAAACGGCCATTACAAACATACATGAACGACTACTACAGGACAGTACTACTACAAAAAACTAGACTACGATAACGTTCTATGACACAGAACACAATATAAATGAAGTATGTGCAGAATAGTAGTCAACAGAAATATCATGTTAATGTTCTCCTCAAATGAATGTTCATCCTATATTATTATATCATATTCAGCTGATCTGTTGCTAGCCCAATGTTAGTTAAATACTGTTCAGATTTAGGATTGACAAAATCATGATCTATGCAGGTGGAAGTTTAATATATTGTTACTCTGGTGTCAAAATAACTACTATTTACCTTAATATCAAACAGCATTTGTTAATAACAGAGTAGCTGAAAAGGTATAGTAAATTGGGCCTTGCAAAAGATAATTACAGTAATGATCAATAAAAAAACATTCTTTTCAGTATAATTGGTGAAGGTTCAATTCAACAACACAATTTGCTTTATTCATTTCTACATTGATAGCAAGAAAAAAATCCTTAGGCTTATTTGGGGCCTCTTGAAATAAATTGACAAAGACATTTCAGGTAACAGATTATTTCGACCCTCATACTTAATACTCAGTACGCCTGAGTGAATGATAATT
The DNA here is from genome assembly GCA_958502065.1 of Chrysolina americana. Classification (NCBI taxonomy): domain Eukaryota; kingdom Metazoa; phylum Arthropoda; class Insecta; order Coleoptera; family Chrysomelidae; genus Chrysolina; species Chrysolina americana. The sequence goes on along the minus strand of OY293415.1, from coordinate 33,232,943 downwards.
AAAAATCAGCTTTCCTAGGTAAGCGATTGTTACAAATAAAGTACTGCTTTAAAAGAGGTCTAATACGTGTAAAAAGTTAAGGGTCTACCCCGATACCATCATATGATTTATGGCTGCTTGACTGACAGTAATGGCAGTTGGCAATAATAAGAGCCAATATGGATTATCAGTCTTTTCTTACAGTATCGAACTCAATCGTATCAGTATTGTTATCTACCACTCGTGGGTACTTTGTATATATATATCCTGTTTTTTTCTTGTTGAATGCAAGTGTGTTTCAGAAAGAGCCACCAGATATGTGAATATAAAAATACTCCTTGGTGCTTTTACTTCTTGTTCACTTGAACACATTTTCGAATTGAATCTTTATAAAATGAAATAATCGCTAGCATATTTTTTACATATTCCTGTATTTCATGTGATAACTCACCCCTGCTTCTTAAGGTATGTGCTCTCACTCTTCTCTCCACAAAGTCGAAAATATTCGTCAAAATTTATTGTTTTAATTATCTGAATCACTCGATTACTTTTCGAACTGCCCAACCAGTGACGGATTCAAGGCTTCCATATAGTATGCAGTAGACCTGACAGGTTGGCCTGTACAGACTCATAATTGCACAAGTTGGTTTTCTCATTCGGTCCAAAATAATGGAGTACGGACGATGTGTTAGCAATATTAGAGCTGGTGTTGGCCATAAAGTGTGACAGGAAGCAACTGAATACCTGCACAGGCCGCATCATACACGGTGAGGTGTATGGCTATATGTGATTAGTGTACCGAGTTTAGTATATTTTGCTTCAGGAGTTTTGGAGAAAAATAATTATATCTAATTTTTTTTCGTACTTTCGACACCCTGTATCTCAGAGGGGATGTATTTTAGGACATACCTTGATAGGAAAATGAGGTGAGGAATCGGTAGTCGGATTTTGTCGGTCTTATTCTGACTCACCCTGTATTATGTTATGCTTTATATGGCATTAGAATGAAATTAAAAAAGTTATCTTTTTCGTTTCAGCATCTAGTCTCTTGAACTGGTCATATCAAAACACAAAACCCTGTGAAGTTCTCGTAGGGGACAGCACACAAATAGTGCCCGCATCGAAAATATCCCCTTCCCAAACTAATCTTTCGACATCGACTCAACCGAAAACTTCTAACGCTGGAGGTAAATACAAGCTTGTCTATTCCAGAAAACGTAGACAGATTTTAGGTACACCGCATGCTTTTGTGTTATCGACCGCTACTATAAACACCAGTAGCCCTCTTAGTACTTTTGGACCTGATACCTTCGATAGTTTGCATGCTAGTACAATTAAACCTTTGCATGATTTGAACAATTCTACTTCAAAAAATCTTACTCTTCTTGATGTCGCACCTTCAAGTAATAATCCAATATCTACCGAGAATGAAGCTATCGAACATACATCTCCAAATTATTCTACCACAGAGTTGGAGAATAGCAGAACTTATACTTCCGAAGTTGTTACTGAGATGACTCCACAATTTTCTGATGAATTCTTGAGATCCACCCTGATAGAGTTTGAAAGTACAGAACTATCGGTTAATAAACATTATTCGTCAGATGATAGTGAACAAATAATAGATGAGAACGATACTTCTTCCGAGTCCAATGTAAATTCTAATAGTTATGAAGATTTGGAAAGTGTGGAACAGTTTGATAAAACTAACAGTTCAATGAATGTCCTTAAACAAGTAACATCAGTTAAAGCTGAAGATAATAATACTTATGATTTGGGAGAGAATACCGAAGACGAAGATATTTCGCTCTTTAAATTGGACAGAGAAGTTTACGACAAAATAAACAGGGATTACAATGACTACAAATCTTCGGAACTTCAGCACGATGAGCCTATATTTTCTGATCAAGCCAATGGTGATGATATCCATATTATAAAACTAAACAACGGTACCTTATCGACATCTCAAAAAGTCAAAGCTACATATAATACCAAAGATATCGAATCGAAAGATCAAAGCTCCAAAGAGTTGACAGATGCCAACTTATCCATTCTTCCTTCGGATTCAGAAATGAGCCTGAAAAAAATTACTTTTAACGATCCTGTTGTTTTTCATAACACAACTACTAACAGCAAGGCATCTAATAATTTCGAAACTAACACCGCTGAACCTGTTAGTGCCAGGGTGAGAATAATAGACTTACCTGTCGTACCCAACCTCAGCATGGCGTCATCCAAAAGATTTGTCATTAACTTAACCATTGCCACTGATCCCGATGTTAACAATCCTTACTCTGAGCAATCTGTTTATGTGCTTTCCGTATCAGTGCCTACTGCCAGTAATGAAGAGCCAAGTGTTGATGTTGACACCAAAGACATTCAGCCGAAAGAACCAGTCGAAATATCAGATAAATCAGATAAATCAGAAACGGCGGCTTCAAAAACTTTTGATAGCATCAAATACAATTCTGGTGGCGCTTGTGAATGTTCCTGTCCTTGTTTAGATTCTGATACGTTTTCAGAAGCATTCGGCAATGAAGACTACAATTATGAAAGTTTAGTAATACAGCCTCTGAACACATCAACTACCGAGAATGGCATGGGTAATACAGGAACAGTGTCTTCCAGCATTACTACTGAACCACATGTTGAAATCTCTTCCACCGCTGAAATCTCTTCCACCACAGATTCAACTAGTATCACTTTGACCTCTGAAACCTGGTCGACAGATTGTCCAGAAATAACAACGAACCTGCCACCTCCACCTACAATTCTCATTTTAGAAGGTATGAAGGAGCGATTGCTCATAAAAACTAACCACCATCATCGATATTGGCAGTTCAAATCTCACTCAAATATATATTCATTTTAAATGCATCATTGTAGGTACCATTTAGTGCATTTAATCCTTTTCATATGCATGTACCGCCATAGTTTGTGTTAATTAATTCACATATATCTTTCATGAACCCTTTCATATTCAACGCCAATAGAATTCATTCAAACTCGGGTTCTCGACGCCCGTTTCAAAGGCCATTTTCAAGAATGTTGATTACTGGGGTGAGATCATGAACTCGATCCCTAGCGAGATTGACATTTACCGAATTCAATATCATTCAAAACATCATGCAATATGAGTTGACACCAATGGTCTGTAGGATAGAAAGGAATCATATTCAGCCTATAGACCACTGATATCGACTTGAGTTGCACTGTATTTTGAATTGTATTGGTTTCCATATTTGCTCAAACTCGTTAAACGTCAAACTCGACGTATATCGAGTGTTCATAATCGCACTCCTGGTCCTCAATCTACCTTCTCGCCTAGTCGATGCCTGATGAGGTTTTAGGATCTCAATCTTTCTACTACGGTCAGTTTGAGACTCTGATATTACATCAGACCTTCCCTTTGATATAAAACTTCCAACGCGGTTCCTAGTAAATCGATAAACAGATCTGGCATGGTTATTATCTTAGCAAGTACGGAAGTTTGGCTACAGAAAGTATCAACCAAACGTTTTGGGAATAGTATATGCCGATAATATTTTTTCAGATCTGTATATCTCAGCTACTTGCTGCAAATAATTATTAACATAATTTTAGCCCATATGCACCGATAATTATACATCTCCATTAATATTCAATGATTTCCAGCAGTATACTCATTTCCAAAGTAGCAGTTGAAACAAATTCTTTCGTAGTCAGTTTTGGTGGTGGATTGAAATATTTTATTCCAAGCTTGAATAAATATTATTTTCCGTGCATGGCATCACAGTTAAAAGGTCTTCTCTAGATCGCACAATTTTATCGAAGACTTTTGATGGTTGCTCTCAAGAGTGCAGAGCCGATTGATCAAAAATAACAATTCAACAAATACCACCATTATTATATTTTGTTTACCTCAATTGTTTGTTCCAGTTAATGATATATTTTTGAAAAAAGTTTATTATGTACTACTTTTTTTGCCGCCACGATTATTATCCACATCAATATTGATACATAACAGTTTGAATAGTTCGAAAGATAATTCAGTCCTCGGCACTTAGGAATTTCATACTACCAACTAAGCTTTTGAGATCAATAAAAATTGTGGTTAATTGACTGTTCATCTTTATTGCTGCAATTCTTACTGCAATTCTTACTGTTCCTTTAAGAACGTCGTGTGAATGAAAAGTTGTCGTGTTGTAGATACCGACTTCTTAAAATGCTAATTAAAAATTTAGTCAAAGTCATATACTACTACATTATCTTCTCATATTGGAGGTTTATAATTTTTGGTCGAAATAGTCCAATCCATGGGAATCCTTCAGTGTCTGTATAGTTCATACCTACTCAGCTACGTTCAAATCATTATTTTCATTTGTTTCAATTCTTTATATGTTCTTCCTCCACAGGGTATATGATTTGTAAATAATTGAAATAAAATTTGTGTTTTTATCTCAAATGAAACAATTCTTCCAGTGAATGTGATAGCTTGAAAATTAACTTCTGTTATCGGTGCACATAGGCCTAAAATTGCATGCATTTAGATCATTTCATTTTTTATTTTTTCAAGACGTTAACTCACTTCAATCTTTATAATTTAGGTGCTCGTACTTTTCCTGCTCAGTCATTTCCACCAGATGGAACGACTTTTTCTCAAGTCTCTCTAGGCCAAAGGTTATCCAAAGAAATTCCTCCTTATGGTTACTGGAACATGCAATTCTACCAATCTGAAGCAGCATACGTTCAATTCGACTATAACATCCCGAGAGGAGCTAGTATTGGAGTATACGCTAGACGAAATGCGTTGCCTACACATACGCAGTACCACATCTTAGAAGTCCTCAGTGGATTCAAAGTAAGGACAACACGAGCATCACACGTAAGTAAAATGTTTAAATTCAACAATGCAATAATTAATTTGAGAACGTTGTTAGCAATCGACTGTGAAGAAGGAAGTTACACATTATATGGAGCAAGGTCACTGGTTCCTTTCTCTTTACAATGATGATGGGGATCCACAAGAAGTAACATTCGTTGCCGCTATAGCAGATGACATGACACATAACTGCCCAAATGGTTGTAGCGGAAAAGGAGAATGTCTGATGGGTCACTGTCAGTGCAACCCTGGCTTCGGAGGTGATGACTGCAGCGAAAGTAAGCAGTCTCTACCATTAACATTCCTTACTCTTAACTTCAGTCAAGTAACTTCCTTAGCAATTAACCGCCTTGCTTGTGCCTTTGCATGACTGAATGTCTTTCTGTTAGGTGTATGCCCAGTGCTGTGTAGTCAACGCGGTGAATACATCAATGGAGAATGTCAGTGCAATCCTGGATGGAAAGGAAAAGAATGCCAGCTGAGACACGATGAGTGCGAAGTGCCAGATTGCAATGGTCACGGTCACTGCGCAAACGGAAAGTGCAACTGTATCCGTGGCTATAAAGGGAGATTCTGTGAAGAAGGTAATTCTTTATCATCGAGTGGTCATAGCCACATCACTCAATTTTCTTTGTCTTTTGTTGAATGTATAAAACAATTATTTGCGTTTATAAACTTGTATCATCCTAATTATGAAACTTATTGATAGTTTTTTTTCTTTATGTGATAGCCGACTGTCCCCACCCCACTTGTTCGTCTCATGGATATTGTGTGGAGGGCTCATGCATTTGTAAGAAGGGATGGAAAGGCTTGGACTGTGGTAAAATGGATAAGGATGCCCTACAGTGTCTGCCGGATTGTTCCGGCCACGGAACATTCGATTTGGAATCCCAGACTTGTACCTGTGAACCAAGATGGTCGGGTGAAGATTGTTCAAAAGGCAAGACACTTTTTTATCTCTTAATCTTGCATTCAAATTTGTTTTATAGCCTATTTCGTGGACAAATTATGGATCTAACCTATACTCAAAAACCGTTATTCAAATACGGTTGAAAATTACAAGCTCATATATCAAAAATATTCAATTTAGCTCTGTACGCAACAATTAACAAGAATTAGTTAATCTAAGCGTAAATACCACTCAACATAAATCATCAAGTACAGCTAAATTCCTGGGATGCATTTGGATAATAATATAACGTGGATTGAACAAATAACAACAAATGGAAAAAAGTTACTTTTTGATGTTTGTACAAAAAATTTTGTTTGCATCTCATGCGCGAAATATTTTCAGCTATATGGGATTTTTATATTTTAACCTTTATGTTCCTCAATCAAGCAAAAATCGAATTGTCGACAAATACCATTTTATTTCCATAGTTACAGTAATTACTTGATTTGGAAAAACAGTTTAAGCCAGTTCAATAATATTCTTCATATTAAGCTAAGCATATTACTTATTTTAGAACAATATTTTTGACGTTTTGGTTGGTTTCCGGGTTTTACCGTGGTCTTCTTTGGTTTAAATCTCCAAACGTTTCGACTGCAACTACGGCAGTCATCTTCAGTGGCGTGGTCGAAGTACTCTTCTAGACGTATCAACTGAAACTGAAGCTTTCGAGTTTGCCATGTTATTTATAGTGATGTTTTTTCGCGCACTTTCTGTAATAGCGCGTTCGCGCGCACTTTCCGCGCGATTCGGGTGACATGGCTTCATTTTGGCCCCTTTCAATGCTGTGTGCCAGATCTTTGGAAAATATGTTCTCTCTTTATTCTGTTGAAGTACTCTTAGTGTTTGTGTATTTCTATTGCTTCTAAATACATTCTTGTTGAATAATGATTCGACGTTGCTAGTCTCTCGGTATTTTCGAAAAGGATCTTGTGTTCTCCGTCAGACAATGTGTGCTCAGCGACTGTGGACTTCTCGGTTTGTCCCAAACGACAACTCCGCTTGTGCTCGACTTGGCGGGTACCAATGCTCCCGATATAGACCTTCCCACAGTTACATGGAATTCTGTAGACGCTGATTTGAGTGGATCTCTGCTGTCTTTGGCTGATCTTAGATATTCCGATATCTTCTTCGTTGGTTTGAAGACGGTGTTAATTTTCTCCTTCTTCAGAATTTTTCCAATTCTGTTGGTGACACCTATGTATGGCAGATAGATAGATGGGCCGCAGTGGTCATGATGGTAGAGCAGTAGTCTATCAATCAGAGGGACGTGGGTTCGATTCCCCACATGGTCACTGGTCTCGTGCTAGGAATCGCACGTTAAAAGATAAGACCTCGTTAATCCTTAGCTCGCACAAGTTTCGACTTCTGAGTGCTGTCGTTCGTAGGGGGATGACAGCTGGTTAACGAAAAAAAAACGACAAACAACAAAGATAGATAGATAGATAGTGCATTATTTTGTAGTCTACTCTACCTTATCATTCAACATTATTAATTGGGGCCAAGCCACTAAATCTGCCATAGTTTTTTTTTCTTCAAAAACGTACTGTGAAGCTTATTTATTTAAAAATAAAAAAAAATAAACCCCATCTCCTTCATCTTTCACGATATTCACCGAATTTTATAGACTTTTCTCTCTGATATTTCAAGTTTGATTTTTCATTTCTAGAACTTTGTGACTTGGACTGTGGCAATCATGGTCACTGTGTTTCGGATGCGTGTCAGTGTAATCCTGGGTGGTCAGGCGAATACTGTAACCTCAAACAGTGCGATCTAAGATGCAATGAGCATGGGCAGTGTAAAAATGGAACCTGTCTTTGCGTTACTGGATGGAATGGAAAACATTGTACTATGGAAGGCTGTCCAAACAGTTGTTCTGCTCACGGTCAATGTCGATTCAACAGCGATAACATGTGGGATTGTCGATGCGATAATGGATGGGATGGTTCTGACTGCAGTATCTTACTGGAACAGAATTGCAGCGATGGCAGAGATAATGATAAAGGTGAGTTTCTTTTAGTCTTCGTATGAAAATCATATTAATTCTTTCTTGCGTACAGATGGACTTGTCGATTGTGAGGACCCGGAATGTTGTATGAACCCTGTATGCAAAAGCAGCCAGCTGTGTGTGTCTTCACCGAAACCAATCGACATTTTATTGCGTAAACAACCACCTGCCGTAACAGCTTCCTTTTTCGAAAGGATGAAATTTCTCATAGACGAGGGAAGTTTGCAAAACTATGCTCGACAGGAAACCTTCAATGAGAGGTGAGTTCGCCTTTCCAAAACCACCAAAATACTTTCTCCAACTATTTTCATGTTTAATACAATTACATGTCTATATGTTATATGTCAAAAATTTTACTAGCCGCATTGTTGTGCCCCATGTTAACACACTCCCGTTTATGTCATTCTTTTAACTTTCACTGGATCTTTCACTCGCTTGTTGATTTTTGATTCACTAGTTATGTCTGCTCTCAATTATTGTTCAATGATGATTGGCGTCCAAAGAATTGTCAATGATTTTAATCAAGCAGCTACTTAACTTCAACTTAACCTGATACTAATTCATCAAATTTCACTTTCTTTCGTTCTTGCTGCTCAGTGTATTTTGGAACCACTTCAATACGAGGTAAGGCTGGATGCCATTGAAGTCACCAATTAGGTAGAAGTAGCAACATGTACATATACTTGTTCAAAATCACTATATAACTGATTGATTTTTAGATATTTTATTTGTGCTTGTTTCTTGTGTGTGTCACATCCACTTGTGTTCGTGTTTTCTTAGTTTGCTTCAGTCATTATAAATGTGTAGAAATTATGAACTGTGTGATAACCTTGAATATTTTCATAGCCGATCCGCTGTTGTACGGGGTCGAGTGACAACTCCAATGGGAATCGGCTTGATGGGAACCCGAGTTAGCACCAGTACTCCTTTGGAAGGTTTTACTCTTACGAGGGATGACGGTTGGTTTGATCTCCTTGTCAATGGTGGAGGAGCTGTCACCCTCCAGTTCGGAAGATCGCCCTTCAGCGCACAAAGTCGTATTGTTTTTGTTCCCTGGAACGAGGTAGTCATAGTAGACGATGTTATTATGACAACTGGTGATGAAAGGTCTATCAGCATTATATCCCAGCCATGCCACTCACACGATTACGACACCATGAAACCAGTTGTACTTGCGACGTGGAAGCATGGTTTCCAAGGTGCCTGTCCGGATAAAAGCGCTATATTAGCTGAATCTCAAGTAGTGCAAGAAAGTCTTCGTATTCCCGGAACTGGACTGAACTTAGTTTACCACAGCTCGCGTGCTGCCGGGTACTTATCTACCATCCAGCTTCAATTGACTCCTGATAAAATTCCGGCAGATCTGAAGCTGATTCATTTGAGAATAACCATAGAAGGTATTCTCTACGAAAAGATATTCGAGGCCGATCCTATTATTAAATTCACCTATGCCTGGAACAGACTGAACGTTTATAGACAAAGAGTTTATGGAGTAACAAACGCCCTAGTCCAAGTTGGATATGAGTACAACGACTGCAAAGACATTATTTGGGACACACAAACCACCAAACTGAGTGGTCACGATATGAGTATTTCTGAAGTCGGTGGATGGAATTTGGATATTCATCATCGTTACAATTTTCACGAAGGTAGGTTTCATATACTTCGTATCAGTCGCAGTAATTTTAGACCTCATTATTTCAGGAATTCTGCAAAAAGGTGACGGTTCCAATATTTATCTCAAACACAAGCCTCGGGTTATCTTGACCACCATGGGGGATGGCCACCAAAGGCCTTTAGATTGTATTGACTGTGAAGGACAGGCTTCCAAACAGCGTCTCTTGGCGCCCGTAGCTCTCGCGAGTTCGCCAGATGGATCCCTTTTTGTTGGTGATTTCAATTTGGTCAGGAAAATTCAGACCGATGGAATCGTGAGAACCATCGTCAGATTGAAGTAAGAGAATCTCACATTTAATTTCATTCCACTTATTCATATATTTGTTTATTTCAGTGCTACAAGAGTATCCTACCGATACCACATGTCTCTGAGTCCCTTAGATGGAACCCTGTACATATCTGATCCAGAATCACACCAAATTATCAAAGTTCGAAGCACAGATGATTACAGCGATCCCGACCACAACTGGGAAACTGTTGTGGGATCTGGAGAGAGATGCCTTCCAGGAGACGAAGCTCATTGCGGAGATGGGGCTTTAGCTCGAGACGCTAAACTAGCCTATCCGAAAGGAGTGGCAGTATCAAATGATAACGTTTTATTCTTTGCTGATGGCACAAATATCAGAATGGTTGACAGAGATGGTATTGTGACAACGGTTATAGGAAATCACATGCACAAATCACATTGGAAACCATTACCTTGTGAGGGTACTTTGAATATCGAGGAGGTACACTTACGCTGGCCCACAGAATTGTCTATCAACCCACTAGATAACACATTGCATATCATAGATGACCATATGATTCTACAACTGACTTCGGATGGCAGAGTGAAAGTAATTGCAGGAAGACCGCTTCACTGTGCATCACCGACTAGTGGATACGATATAGATCTTGCTACTCATGCTACACTCGTTATGCCGCAAAGCATCGCATTCAGTTCTTCTGGTGAGTTGTTCGTAGCAGAAAGTGACTCGCAAAGAATAAATCGAATAAGGGTTATCGGAACAGACGGTAAAATATTGCCCTATGCCGGTGCAGAATCAAAATGTAATTGTCTAGAGAGAGGTTGTGACTGTTTTGAAGCTGATCATTTTTTGGCCTCAAATACTAAATTCAACACAATTTCCGCAGTTGCAGTTAGTCCAGATGGCCACGTACATATCGGAGATCAGGCAAATTATAGAATCAGATCTGTGATGTCTAGTATTCCTGATGCTAGTATTTCTCGAGAGTATGAGATCTATTCACCAGAAACACAAGAAATTTATATATTCAATCGATTCGGGCAACACATTGCCACCAAAAACATCTTGACTGGCGAATCAAGTTATGTTTTCACATACAATGTGAACACCAGTAATGGTAAACTGAGTACAGTGACGGATGCTGCGGGAAATAAAGTATTTCTTCTTAGAGACTACTCCAGCCAAGTGAACTCTATAGAGAATACAAAGGGGCAGAAATGTAGATTACGAATGTCCAGAATGCGAATGTTGCACGAATTAAGTACACCAGACAATTACAATGTTACGTTTGACTATCATACTCCAACTGGTTTGCTCAAAACTAAACTGGATAGTAGTGGTCGAAGTTACGTGTACAACTATGACGAATTCGGAAGACTTGTCTCGGCCGTTACTCCGACTGGAAAAATCATAAGTCTTTCTTTCGACTTGAGCGTTAAAGGGGCTACCGTAAGAGTTAGCGAAAATAATAAAAAGCTTGTATCAATGCTCATCAAAGGATCCAGTGTATATACTAGACTTGAAGATGTGGAAAATAAGATAATTCTACTGGGAGACGGGAGTACTACTAGCATATCGTCGTGGACGCATAGTATAACAACAGACACTGTGCCGTATAACATATTGGCTGACAAAGAAGCCATATTAGGCGAAAGCTATCCTGTACCAGCCAAGCAAAGAACTGAAATTGGTGGGGATCTTGCCAATAGATTTGAGTGGAGATATTTCGTAAGACCGAATCCGAACTCCAAAGGGAAAAATATCATACCTAGAACAATAACCAAAGTAGGCAAGAAGCTGAGAGTGAATGGAGAAAACCTACTCACCATGGAATATGATAGAGACACAGCTTCGGTGTCGGTATTTATGGATGATAAGGTAGAACTTCTCAATGTGACATATGATCGATCTGCAAGACCGGTCAAATGGGGGCCAAGAAATGGAATTTTTACTGAGGTCGAAATGGAGTACGATAGATTCAGCCGGTTGAGTATATGGAAATGGGGAGACTTGAGTGAGAGTTATGGATTTGATAGGGCTGGTAGACTAAACGAAATAAAGTATGGAGATGGATCATCTCTTGTCTATGCATTTAAAGACATGTTCAGTAGTTTGGTAAGTAATCAAAAAAACATCCAAAATAATCTTTGATGAGTATTTCTTTTACAGCCTTTGAAAGTCAGTACCCCCCGAGGATCTGACTACCTTCTCCAATATGACGATTCTGGTGCTCTGCAATCTCTCACTACACCAAGGGGGCACATCCATACATTCTCCTTACAAACTTCTCTCGGTTTCTTCAAATATCAGTACTTCTCTCCAATGAACCGCCATCCATACGAAATAATGTACAATGATAATGGACAAATCCTATCCAAAATATACCCCCACCAATCTGGGCGAGTTTCGTATGTATATGACGATGCAGGAAAACTGGAAACAACTTTAGCTGGAATGAGTTCAACACATTATGTATACCACGAAATATTGGATCTTGTCAAGAATATCGAAATTATAGAACCCAACTTCGAAATAAGGCAGGAATTCAAGTATCATGCAGGAATTTTGAAAGAAGAAAAACTGAAGTTCAATAGTAAGAGTGGATTAGACAATGCCCATTACAAATATCAGTATGATGGAAATGCACGATTATCCACTATTGATGTTGACATAAATGGTAAAGAGTTGCCCCAACTTCGATTAAAGTTCAACCAAAACCTTGGCATACTTGAAGGAATAAGCGATTTGAGAGTGTATAGAAATACTTTCAATAGGTCAGTCATGCAAGACACCACCAAACAATTTTTCACTATAACAGATTTTGATGACCATGGAAGAATTAAAACAATCCTCATTAACATTAAGTCATTCGATGTCTTCAGATTGGAAGTTGAGTATGATTCGAGAAACAGGATCAAGATGCAAAAACTACTAGTTGGAAGGACTCAGTTTATGGATAGAATAACATACAATTCAGATGGTCACGTGTTAGAAGTAGTTGGTACTAGTAATTGGAAATACGTCTACGATGAAAACGGCAATATTATTGGGGTTATCAAAGAAAAAGAAAAAATATCTCTGGGTTATGATAGTGGAGATCGGGTGGTTCAATATGGAGATGTCGAATTCAACAGCTATGATTCTAGAGGATTTGTAGTGAGAAGAGGAGAACAAAAATACAGATATAATTCAAGAGGACAACTCATTCATGCTTTCGAAAGGGACAAGTTTCAAACTTGGTACTTTTACGATGATAAACAAAGACTCATATCATGGAATGACGATAAAGGCAACATCACTCAGTACTTTTACTCGAATCCATCTACTCCAAATCTGATAACTCATGTTCATTTTCCCAAATCTGGAAGAACATTTAGATTTTTATACGATTCCAGAGATGTTATAATAACAGTTGAAACGTCAGAACAAAGATTCTATGTCGCATCTGACCAGAATGGTTCACCATTAGCCTTGTTTGACATTAACGGTAACCTGATCAAGGAAATACGAAGGAATCCGTTTGGCAATATCATGCTTGATACAAATCCGGACTTTTATCTCCCCGTTGACTTCCACGGTGGAATTTTGGATCCAAATACCAAACTGGTTTACTTGAATAAACGACTTTATGATCCAGTTGTTGGACAGTGGATGACTCCTAACTGGGAAAATCTTGCAACAAAGTTGACGACACCAACAGACGTCTTTATCTACAGATTCCACAATAACGATCCTATCAATTCCAAACTCACCATTAATTACATGACAAGTCTAAGTAGCTGGCTGAAGATGTATGGATATGATATGGAAAAAATGCTGGGATCCCAATATATCGGCAATATGGTATACAGACCCAAGGCTCTTGTGACAGCTCCCCAACTGGCACCTGATTTTGGAATTATGTCCGGACTACAGTGCATTGTAGATAAGGTTAGTATAAAAAACAGTTTATTATTAGAATTATTCAAATTTAAATGGTGAATGTCTCACCCATCTATACAATACCACAGTTTATAGCTAAAAGAATCAGTTCGCTCACTCGCCGCCATCTTGTGTACAAGGTAGAATAAGCACAGGGGAAACAAATTCGGGTTGCGCAATAGATTTGCACACAAACTTATTTAGTTGTCAAGTGTACTAAAAGTATTCAGTTTCCAGAAGTATATACATTTCGCGTGTTTCATTTTTCATTGAAACGATTTCTGGGCTCCTATAGGAAACTGCAAACAAAGTCAAAGTCAAAATATACTTCATGTTTTGGTACTTCTTTATTTATGAAATGCGATTACTTTTTACATGAAATCCGCTTGAAAACAGATCATAAAAGCTATTTCACACTCAACTTTTGTTTGTTGCTTGCCTGTTTGTGTAGCCATTGTCATTGTATTATATAGGATCACGGAAGTAAGAGTGGATTTATGCTGCCCAAATTTACACTAAACTTCAATTAACATTAACACTTCAACTTCAACTAAGAAGATGAACCTCTCATTTGTAATGTTTCATTTTATGTAGTGAAATTAAAACTAAATTTAAATTAATAGTTGGCCAACTTTTATCTTTCTAATGTTAATGTTAATTTTTGACACTACTGCGCAATTATTGGCGCATATTTTGAATCACGCGGGTTGAACGTTGGAATGACATGAAAATATTCCATTAGGTTTCAATTTTGTAACCTCTAAACCAAATTGAAAATACTGAAATATAATTAGTAATTACATCAATAATCAACAAATTAAGTCGGGTGGACGTGAAATATAAAATAATGCCAAGATAGATTAAAAGATTCTCTTCACCAAACACATATCACGCATGCGCAATTTGTCTTAACTATTTCACATAAAGGCCATACAAACCAAAGTTTAATTTTTCCTTAATTGAAATTTAGTTCAAGTTGTAGTTTAGTGTAAATTTGTGCTGCATAAATCCACTCTTATTTCTTCAAATTAAAGTAGTAGGTGTGTCAGTTGAAGAGCCATATTTTATTTGTGATTCTATGAAAATTTTTATACTTGGTAAATACACCTCATCTGTAGAAATCAACGAAAATCAATTTTTCCAAATATAATTTCCCATTTGGGAGTGGCATAACTGTCAAAAAAATTGTTAGTACTATTTTATCCATCTGATAAACAAGAAAAATTTCGTTTATCGCCTAAACTGACTCACATTCATATTTGTCCAGGCAATATTCAGAAAATGGAAGTAACATATGCAGCTCAAGTGTTCAGTGCCTATAGAGAAACTTTTTTATTTTTTCTGTCAGTGCCACTGTTTCTGCAGAGATAAATGCATAGAGAAACTAAAAAAAGGATATATGCTTATATATCTTTCAAAAAACTCCCATTAGCAGACTTCAAGATAGTTGAATTCATAGAAAAAATTGATAATCTCTTTGATCTATTAAATTCATCAAAATTCCACAAGGCAATAAAATCATTCAATAGCACTTTCATGGGGACAGATACACAAATTCAATTTCTTAAAGATATCATGCCGTTCTATGAATCACTTTGTTGTCCAACGAAATAAAA
The DNA here is from genome assembly GCA_958502065.1 of Chrysolina americana. Classification (NCBI taxonomy): domain Eukaryota; kingdom Metazoa; phylum Arthropoda; class Insecta; order Coleoptera; family Chrysomelidae; genus Chrysolina; species Chrysolina americana. The sequence continues at coordinate 33,217,684 of OY293415.1, read as the reverse complement.
ATATAACCAAAGGGATGAAATTTATTTTTGGGTGGAAATTGTCAATTTCGGCATTTTTGCAAATGTGGGATGTTGCGAAGGAAAACAAAATTCATACATGAGCCTGATTAGAATTTTTTTTTTTGTAAAATCATTCAGCAAAGTGGAAATTGCGGGAAAAAATATGTTTGGATAATTTGGATAATTCCGAAGGAACAAAATGCCTTGATTCAACAACCACTTGTGAAGTTGGTCGTGGTGCTAGAGTATTTGCTCCCACCCAGACGGCCCGGGTTCGATCCCCGGGACAGCCTGCCACTGAGCTAAAGTGGTTCGGATTCCACTTTTATTTAAACTGTAGGTCCCGGATCTCCCTTGCTCGCACAAGCTCTGCTTTTGAGGGGTTTTCTCCGAAAACCTGGGTGATTCGTAAAAACAAATTTTTTTTTTTTTTACTTCAATTCTCTCAAAGTAGAAGTAAACGACTATACCAACTTTATTATAACATAAAAATTGATTTCGTTTAGGTGGGTGGATACTTTTATGAAATTTTTTTTAGAAACACAAGTCAAAAACACGTTCCATCGAAATATGGCAATGAACAAGCTGACTCTACCCTTTACAGTATTCACAGGGCTTATCCAAATGACAATAATGATTCATTTGGCAACTTAGTAATGCTTGATATAATTTTTTTGCAATAAATACATGCCCTTGAAAACTGTCCTTTTGAACATTTTGAAGATTTTACCACAAAATAAGGTATTGAACAAAATATTAGATTTTCTTTCAAAAACAGATTTTTGTAATCATTGTCAAGACTTCCCAAAATATTAGTTAATGTCACTGTTTACGAGAGTTCGTATTTCTTGTACTATTAAATTCCTATATCAAGATAAAGTCCAAAGGTAAAGAAAACGACCTAAACTGACTATTTTAAAACATAATTATTAGTTGTGTGAATATGAAAACTCATTTATTTTCTTTCTGGATCCATAAGTACCATTTGGTTCACCACATTCTACAGGACTCTATGGTTTTTATTCAAGATACTGATATTGGAAAAATGTATCTTCTTCAGTGTTTCGAAGAAGTTGAAATAAATGTGAATGGAAAATTAAAATTCTTTCTCCTGTAAAATTACAATTGTGGTAATCACTAATATTGGAATAAATCGTGACATGCAATTTCTCATCTTGCTTAAATTCATTAACTTATATCTGTTCTCAAAATGAGCTTCTGGATAATTTCGTTGCGTCATCGTCAGCCAGAACATTGATCGCAAAATTCGTCCGACTTCTTCAAATTAAAGAAAAAATACGTATCTAATAATTCCCTCACAAACTCCTACCCAATTTTGAAAGAAGTAAGATCAATAACCACAAAACTTTTTTTGTCACATAATTCGTTATCTTCCTCAAAACTTCTAGATTTTCAGCAATTTTTTAATAGTCAGCCCATAATGCATATATTTTATCAACTGAATGATGTTAATAAACAATAATCTGCAATAAAAAAATCAGACCTCAACACGGTCAAAACATCCGCTGTTAAGGTATCTATTTTTAGTTCCAGCAGTGTATACATTTTTATATCGAGCATTGTATGAATTGCAAGCGCCTGTATGCGCAAGGGATAAGATTGCAGGTTGCGCAATGCACAAACGTGCACAAAAAGATATCAAAGTGCCGACACCAAGTGAGCGAACTGATTCTATTAGCTATAAACTGTGACAATACCCTGTATGAGAGAGAGAACTATACTTTATTGTCGAAGAATACAGAATTTCTTATTGACAAAGCATGGTATATAAAATCAGAGTAAAGTGTATAACATACAGTATCACTTGAGAGTCATTAATGTGTGGATGAAAATATTCACTAGTTTGAGTGAAATTTATTATCATGTAATTCCATAATTTTTATGATTTTTTTTGTATTGAAACAGATTTTAAGTACACGTTCATCGAGGTAAAAAATGTTCAGAAAAGTATCAGTAATACCATTGGTTTGACTATGATATCTATTATTAGGTGCTCCACATGACTATTAAACGACTGCATTAGATTTTGCCTGTTATTCAATTTTATATGAGAACCACGCACATTATCTGTTTTTAATGGCTTTTGACAAATTTTTCTGAAATTTTGATAATTTTTGCTGTTTGGGGTATTAATTTGCCCTTGTTGTAGATCATAAGCAAATGGTGTTGCATAACAGCATGGCAAGGCAATTTTCATAGAAATAGATGAATATCGATAATTAATAAGTTCGAAAATATGTGCTGGAGATTATTACGATAATGAAACGAATTTTTATTTATTTTATTGAAGAAAATAACTTCCATTCAGAACATGTTCTGGTGTAAGGAAGTTTGAAAGTGAAATAGTTATCAAATAAAGTAAAAATTTCAATTTAACTTATCTAATAATGAAAAATAATTAATAGTTTTTTTTTATTTTTGTGAACATCATTTTAATGGTAAATTTTCTTTTAATTTCTTGGAAAATGAAATTATATATTTTGAATTTTTTACTTGTTTTGGTAATTTATTAAATGTTTCTATTGAACTGAAAATTGGGTTCGCTTTCCCTGTGTTAGAATGAACATTATTTAGGTGGAAGTGATTTAAAATCCGAGTATTATGAGTATGCAATTTGAAATAAAATCGACAAAGTCAAGGTACCCTTTCTCTCCACACGTTTCCACCAAGTGGAAAAATGAGGCAAACATCTGTCAGAAAACAACTACTTCCCTGGCTAATACCATGACGGACATTGAACTCGTAGTTTCATCCGTGGGTTAAACAGTAAAATATTATTAATTTGACAGGACAATAATTAAAATGTTGTCCGACCTACCCTGGCACTGATGAGAGACAAAACCTCGAAACATGCATGTCTGCAGGTCGTCATTCCCAGCCAAATGAAGGATAATCTGCTGTTTAATTATAAGATACGCACTTGCAATTGGGTCTTCTTGGAAGAACGTTGCACAAATATCTGTCGGATGTAGTTCAATGTTCGTTGTGGTATTAGCCAGGGAAGTAGTTGTTTTATGACAGATGTTTGCCTTATTTTTCCCATTTTCCCACTTGGTGGAAACGTGTGGACTGGTGTTCTCTAAACTCTTTGCTTCATAGTTAGGTTTGAACATGAGTGGGCCCATATTAGGCCCTCCACTGCGGCCAATGGCCTATTGTGGCTCACCCTATGGTTATATTTCTCCCAGTATATCCAATCTCTTAACGAAATTAAGGAGTGTATTGGGAGAACAATTCACCAGGTTCTCTGGCGTTACTGTTGTATTGCTAAATCTTGAGAATCTGGTTCTGGCCTCTGCGGGACATGTACATAAAATGTTTTTAGTCGTTTCATCTTCCTCCATGCATAGACGGCACTCTGCATCTTGTGCAAGTCCGATTTTATGCATGCGGTGTTTGAGTTTGCAGTGGCCAGTGAGCAAACCTACTATAACTCTGAGATGTACTCTACTGAGTTCTAGCAGTTTGTCAAAGTTCTGTTTTTGCTTTGTAATAGGCTAGGCCCGGTAGACTACGCCAATACTAGAGTCTTTTATTGTCTGCCCAGATGTTATAACATTCTTGGCAGAGCTATGTGCTATACCGATTACCGGTTCTGGCCCAGTGAACGTTATTTCGGCCCCCCTTTTGCTAGGGCGTCCGTTATTTCGTTCCCTTCTAGGCCCGTGTGACCTGGTATCTAGACTAGGTTAACATTGTTGCGTTGTACCAGTCGGTTTAAGGTTTCTCTGCAGTTTCATACTGCTCTGGATTTAAAGCAGTTGGATTCAAGCGCTTTCAGTGCTGCTTGACTATCTGAAAATATTTTGATTGTTTTTCGTGTGTGGTATCGATTTTCCAGCTCCCTTGCACACGTTTCAATGGCATATACCTCTGCCTGGAATAACGTAGTTAATTTGCCCATACCAAATGAGCGTTTCACTACTGGGTTCATCCCGTATAGGTCAGTTTCATTCCGAACCCAGTCTTCTCTTTCAGGGAAGACCACAGTGTAGGGCGTGTGAAGGTTGATAGTTTTGGGCATGATGTCTGAGGGCATTCCTAGAATGTTGTGAGCTATTATGCCCTCCAGCATGCTGCTGCTTCTCATGACCACTGCCTGCGGTAAACTAATGGCCGCTTGGTGGAGTCTGTATGTTACCCATCTTGCCTCTCTCTCCAGAAATATGTGAAGATAGTACTCCATAAATAAAATCAGGACATCTATAGTTACACGGACCCAAACATTTAATCCATCGATCATCAGAAATGCGGTGCAATTCCAATGGAGTTAGTAGGAGCTTCATTGAATTGAAACCAACATGTTCGATATTGTTTCAATCAGTCCTATGCTGTATCACTTCCGTTAAAAATAATGTCAACGTTATTCGCCATTCCCGTTATTTTGCTATGATTGGTAATAGCAAAATAACAGAAATGTCGAATAACGGTGACGTTATTTTCAACGGAAGTGATACAGCATTGGGCTGATTGTCAGTTCTCCCACGAATTTACAAGGATCACAGCGGCTTCAGCTAGTTGCATCGATAACATATTCACCAACTTAGAAAAAGAGTCTTTTGAGAACGGAGTTTTCGAACCTTGTTTATCTGATCACCGTGCCCAATACTTTGTGATGAAATATTTGTCTGAAATGTCTAGTCAGAAATCAGTTTCGCGAGTGATAAACAGGAGTGGATTACTAAGTCTGAAACAGGCCTTATCATATATTAAATGGGATTCTTACGAAATTTACCAAAGTGTTGATAATCTAGCTTCCAATCTTGTAGATACTTACAGTGATTTAGTCAAGGAAATATTTCCAATGAAAACCCATACTTTCATAAACAAAACGTCTCCGGTTAAATGGTTCAATGATTATCTGAGACGAATGAGACAAACTCTTTCAAATCTTTCAGCTCATGGCTGATATAATCAAAGATCCTGCAGATATTTTAGCCTATAAGAACTTCAGAAACGAATACAATTTACAAATAAAAAACTCAAAAAAGCAGGCCTATGATAATTTCATCACTTCTTCCGAAAATAAGTCCAAATCATGTTGGAAAATAATTAATTTTGAAAGAAATAAAAACAAAACCTGTACTCTTACCAGCGATATATCCCCTGTTACTTTCAACGATTTCTTTGTTGAAATTGCCGATAAAATCATAAAATCTCTTCCAGTAACATCAAATTGATTGACTCAACTTCAAGAATTTTCCTGTTCCTAGCAGTTCCTTTTTTATAGTTCCAGTTACTGAAGAGGAAGTTTTGGATGTGATACGGTCACTAAAAAACTCCAAGTGCTTAGACGCAAATGAATTAAATAGTGAAATAATCAAGGAAACCTCCAACATCATATTACAACCCCTCACCGAACTGATCAATCTAATATTCGCGTCAGGTGTATTTCCTGTTGCATTCAAACTGTCTCGAGTTATTCCCCTATTGAAAAAAGGCGATATTTCACTTGTCGACAATTACCGTCCAATTTCGATTATATCTATATTTGGTAAAATAGTCGAAAAAATACTCAAACAACGCCTCAACGCATATTTTGAAAAATACAATTTTTTCAATAATTCCCAATTTGGATTTCGAAAGGATTGCTCTACGACGCAGGCTGTTTTGAAAGTCATTAGCGATGTAGTAGAGGGTATTGAGCTTGTGCACCACACAGCAATTAGACGTTGTGACCTATCCAAAGCCTTCGACTGCGTCTCTCATGACATTTTATTGGAGAAACTGTCTTACTATTGCATTAGGGGAGTGACTTTGTCTCTAATGAAGTCATATTTGGAGGGTCGTCATCAAGCTGTAACTACTAATAGTTCTACTTCAAATCATTTGACAAGGAAATATAGTATTATGTTTTCTTTTATTATTTTCATTTTGAACAAAAATATTAAAGAGCAGTTTGACTTAATTGCAATGTTTATATTTCAGATAAATGAAAAATTCATGGATCTCAGCTTTATACCAAAGCCTCTACTGAAGATGGAGCCAAAAACAAGAAACCTACTTCCCAGAGTGGCTTACAGAAAGTCGGTATTCGGTGAAGGGGTCCTGATATCTAGAGCAGGAAGCAGAGCCCTAGTCAGTGTAGTAGACGGAGTAAATGGTGTGGTGCAAGATGTAGCTACCTCTGTATTCAATAACTCTTTCTTCTTGAATCTACAGTTCAGTATCCATGATCAAGACGTGTTTTATTTCGTCAAAGATAATGTACTTAAAATTCGCGATGACTTGGAAGAGCTACGTAGACTAGGAGGTATGTTCAACGTTTCAACCCACGAGATCACTGATCACGGTTCTTCAGTAACCATCAAAGAATTGCGATTGCACAATCCCGATGCAGTAGTTATTATCAAGTACGGCGCTGATCCTGATTTAGAGACGCACAAAATCCTAAGACATGCACACAAAAGGGCAGTAGAACGTGCTTGGGAAATCGAAAAGCAACTGGTCGCAGCAGGTTTCCAAGGAAGAGGTGATTGGACAGAGGAAGAAAAAGAAGAACTGATATCTCACGGTGACATTGATGGTTATGAAGGTGTTGATATACACAGTATTCACAAATACCCTCAGTTGGCTGATGATCCAGGAAATGTAGCCTTCCAAAGAGATACTAAACGCAAGCGCAGAAAGAGTGGCATTCGGCGGGGCAGGATACACAGACACGAGTCGTGATTATTCTTTAAAAATGGTGATATTTATTAAAAACAGCAAAAATATTTTTATGTGCCATACCCAACATCAAATCAAATCCTAGTCGGGTTTTCAAACCTATTTATAAAGACAAATTCCTATTTTAATATATTCATGGCAATATTTTGGTACTCGCAAATGAAGCCGTGAAACTGTCCAATAAATATGTAACTGTTTTGTGTAAAAGCAATCAAAAGGCCTATTTAATAAACAATGGATAAGTTTTTCCTACAGGGTAGCCAAGTTACTCTAAGGATTACTGTTTAAACAAAATAAATAAAGACTTTGAAAACAGTTTTTTGTAGCCAAGGCGATACTGAAAACTGTAATATATCAGAAGCTTTTTATATGGAAACTACTAGTGAATTGCTATGATGAGTATTGAATGATTTTATTGTGCTGCAACTTCTTATGAACGTTTTCTAATAAACGTCATGAATATGTAGCATTCGACTGATATATTATTATTCATTCACAATGAATGTAGATACATAATTCGAGCATAGTCCATAGATGTAAATATTTATTTATGGTTTTATTAAGTTTTACAATTCTATCCTTGGTGCTTGTCCCCACAAAACTATCAACCTTAGATTTTTCTGGGCCGTCAATATCCAAATGGGCCATGTATCATTAGAATAGCGTACTACTGTGACTTTTCTAAAATTGCATAATAGAAACCTTCCTTATAATTGATAACATTCACCATGTCATATTCTTTTGCATAGATGACGTAAGTATATATACGAGTTATTAGGTACAGCTGTTGTAATGATAAATGAACTTATTTTATGCATTTTTGTATGTATATTCGAATACTGTTACATTTAATTTTTTGGAATGCAAGAAATGGACTCTCTGAGATGTGATTAGATAAGGGCAAATACAGCCAAAATGAGGATAAGTGATATTTTTTCTAATGTGACTAACAAAGCAATACTTTGTATCTTATATGTCTTAATTATTCTTAAATTATTGTATCATGTGCAATTGTTGTGTGGTTGCTTTGGAACCACCAGCACTAGTAATGCATTAAAAATATTGATGACCATATTCGTGAAATATTGTAACAATGTTTTATGTATGTATATAAATTTGTGTATATTGTTTGTATATGTAAATATATTTACTTTAATTCAGTAATATACTCGTTTATTAAAAGCAGGAGTATGTATCAATATGTGTATCATTTCTTTATAACTTACAATAAATAGACGCAATTTGACTTGAAGAAAACTGGAATCAGTATTTTCAGTAAAATGAGTGCTTTGTTGAAATGAAATACCAGTGTATTCACTACACAAAATATTCCACATAGTGCAGTGCAAAAAATAAAAGGTCACATATAGTCCCTATCTATAGGGAGAGCGGAGAACTTGGTTGTGATGTTTGAAGTGGATTTGTTTTCTTTGGGTGCATATTCAGTTGTAATTCGAAGTATGCTTCAAAATATTCAGGTTTTCTCAATAACTTGTTACATAATTTAAAACAGTGTCGATTCAACAGTTATTTAATTCGATCTGGATTACTACTGACATGATTTGTAATCCGAGCAGCTAGTTACATACACATTCAAACTTTCAGTTTCCTTCCTCCTAATTCATAATTGAAAATATTATTTTTATTCCGTTTCAAAAACATGCTCATAGGGACTCTGACGGATGTATGCATCGTTTAGAGGGACTCTTAAAATAAGCTGTATAATATTTACATGAAAACTGTCAACATAACTCAATATTCCAGAAAACCATAACGAGTTTTAGTGTTTGGAGAAAGTGATTCGACATTAAGGTCGAATTGTGTTTCAAAACCAAAAGTTTCAAAAGAAAATAAGATTCAAGCAAGACTTTCACTTAAGGTAATTTTCAAGAGCCAAATTGACACAAAAAAGCCAATAAATAAAATCATTTGTGCGAGAAGTTCGATATGACCACAACAGACGCCCCAAATTTTTCTATTCGGTATGTCGAGATAAGTCGGGTACTGTCGATAACTGAAATTCCAATTTCTAGCAAGACTGTTTCTTTAAGTTGAAAATTGGAGAAAAATCGGTAGAGATATAGTTGATTGTTCAATCGAATAAGGTTGGCCATGAAAAAAATCCTTTCAAAAGAAAACTAAATCGGAACGGGACGTGAATTTCGCCAATCCTACTAGCTACCCGCCTCGGCTTCGCACCCGTGCGATATACATGTAGTATCATTAATGTATAAAAAAGCACTGTTCGATCGCTTTTGAGTTCATCGCTTTGTTATCAATTGTTTTGAAGATAAAAATGATTACTGTGGGTCTACCTTAGAAGATAGACATATGCCTTCGTGTACTATTAATAATAATAATTGGTAATGGTAGTTGGCAGGAAGGCCAAAGCCTTGGTAAGATCGTCACCACTTCCCTGAGCTACAGGTGCAAAACCGGACCGGCAGCCAATAAGGCGCACCCTGGAGGGAATGCTCATTCCCTCTGATGTCAGCCGTGGGTATACTAAGCTAACCCCCTGGTATATCCTACTACTTGGTTCAAGACGCACGACCCCTTTGGAATAGGGGTCATAGGCAAGGTGGTGGGGCCCAAAACGATGAATTGCCACATAACACGACAACCGCAATGAAAACGCGGCCGCTTTGAGTGGACGGATGAACTGTGACGGTTTTCTGCATTACTACGAGAGCAGTGAGCCCGCCCGAAGAGGATACATGGCGAGAGTGCATGCTCTGTGGTGTGAAATATACCCAGAGCATGGCTACCTTTTCCGCCCAAAACAATGGATAAAGAAAGAATACGACCCTTCTCTCTAAGCGGTTCCACCAAGTAGAAAAATGTTTGCCTTATTTTTCCACTTGGTGGTTAGAAAAAAGTTTGCCTTTATTTTTCCACTTGGTGGAAACGCTTAGAGAGAATAAGGGTACCCTGTATTCTTTCACATTGTTGATACCTCTCTGGCACAATATATTCGAACTTTTAAGGGATAAAGAGTTTCATTGAAAATTTCATTAGGATCATTCACAGATGACGAAATCCAAATACAGGAAAGTACAGTTGATATTCATGATTTCTCCAAATGTCCAGTTGAGTAAAAATTGTCCAGTTGAGTAAAAAAACTGTCTGATAAGGTGAAGTATGAGTCGTATGACCAATGTATGACATTGTATGGTTGGAAAAAGTACAGCATATCAATTTTAGTTTCTGATCAAGACTATTTGATATAGTGAAATCGCGTAGTTTCTTGATATGTTTTAGTACGTTCTGAAAACATGTGAGGTGTAATCACTGTAATCTGTAATCAGAACATTCTTGATCGGCAACATGGCAAAGGCACCGTAGATAAGTAAACAGAGCCGTTTTTTGGCGTTGAACCGCATTCAATAATGTTTTAAAAACATATTCAATAATACATCATGGGATGGACGATCGCGAAAATGATACATTTTTAAAACGATGTCGTCATAAAAAACAAGTATCAATTGTCATTTGTCATTGAGCGAAGCAATAAGTCGGTTATTTTTACTATAGTTTTGTGGTTATTTTGAATTTGAAAGTTTTCGTTCGATTTATTAATTTGTGTGGGTTAATGTGTTGATTCAAACTTAAAATGAATGGCATGATATTAGCACTCATAAACGATATTCATTATGAGCAGGATCTCCAAAGATATGTCATTTATAAATATTTGAGGGATGATACCCAGGAGGAAGTTCTTCTTCCAACAATAATTATGTCCACTAATTTGGTGCATACAAGATCACCAGATTATTATGAAGATTGGTTGCCACAGTATCTCGAGAGAGATTTTTTCAATCTTTTTCGAATGTGTAGACAAACATTTGTGAATCTCTTGGGTGCTATTAATTGCACTGAAAGACAATTTGTTGGTGGACAGCATCCTATTTCCATGGAGAAATGTGTGTTGATATTCCTTTGGTGGCTAGGAAAAGGTGATACTTTGATATCTGTGTCTGATAGGTTCAATGTAGCACTCTCTACAGTATATAGTGCAGTTGAGTTAGTTATTGTTAAAATCCTTGAACTACAGATGATATATATTTCATGGCCTAACCAGCAGGAAACACTAAATATTGAGAGGGAATTCAGAGCTAAGAGTGGCTTTCCAGGTAACACATTGAGAGATGTCTGATGATATCCACCTTAATAGTTTTATTTTTTTAAGGAGTAATTGGAGCAATAGATGGTTGCAATATCAAGTTCAAGTGTCCAACTGGTCAGCAGGATAGCTACATTGATGAGAATAGGAACCACTCAATTAAGCTTCAGGGAATCGTTACTGTTAACAAAATTTTCACCAACATTGTGGTTGGATTTCCTGGTTCTACACATGATAGCGGGGTGAGATATATTGCATAAACTTCAGTAAAGAGGTAATATGTTGAACGTAGATCGACCTATCAATAGCCAATAAATGCATTTATTATAATTGTGAATGTTGATGTTCAACTAACATTTTCATATTATATTAAACCATTTTTGTTTCATTTGCAGGTATTTCAAAATTCCAAAATTTTTCTTGATGTCAAAGATAATGAAATGAGTCAAAAATACTTTTTTGAAGACTATAATCTTGTTGGTGATAAAGCCTATCCTTTAAGGAAGTGGATAATGATGCCTTATAAGTGAGCTATTATTAATATAAATATACAAAATGTACTCCTACTTTTTCATTTTAGGGATGAGAGATATGTGGATGAGAGACAACGTTATTATAATAAAATCCACAGTAAAACAAGAGTAGTAGTGGAACATACTTTTGGTATCCTCAAATCCAGATGGCAAATATTGAAGTACATCAATGTAAATTCAATCACAAAAGCAATTAAAATAATTGCGGCAAGTTGTATAATGCATAATTTCTGCTATGTACACTCTGATATTTGGAATGAATATCATGAAGAAGGTCCAATCGATGTGGAGAGAGAAGGTCCAATCAATATGGAGGAAGAATTATCAAAAGAGATGATATTGCCAATAATTTGTGGAGAGATAATAGATGATTTCTTTTTTTCTTTTTGTTTATTCATATGTTTTTGTAAACTGGTGTTTTTTCATAAGTGTATAATAAACTCTTTTATTGAATACATGATTATTCTATAGTTTTATTTTAATTATAAAAAACAAGCCCTGCTTTTCAAGGGGTGTGATAAAAAAATTTAATTTGAGAATTAAAATTTAATGTATAACACTGTCTTATACTTCACAAAAGTATTTATTTCAGTCTTAACCTATCACCATGTCATAAAAAACAAAATATAGAAAAAATAAACTAAAACTAATATTAAGAAATGATGAAAAACGAATAACATCACCTACCTAAAAAATGAAATAAATGAACAACAGTTCTTTAGAAACGAAATACTTCAACAAAAAATAACAACCCAAGATATATTGTAAAAAATAAGCCTCTAATTTATCACCAGTTGTGGAAGTGTCCTTCCACCTTGAGAATTTTTTTCTTCATTTTTACAGTCTTATAAATCTATGAAAAATAAACTATTGTAGTAGGAATAACGCAAAACTAAAAAAAATTACAATATCTACCTAAAAACAAAATAAAGAAAAAATTCTAAAAATAAATACTCCAAAAAATAAAACAACTCAAAACATATCGTAAACAAAGTCCATTTTATTCATCACTACTAGATGATCTCCTTTTCCTTTTGGATTTTTTCTCCCCCATTTTTTCAATAAGGAGCAGTATCTGCTTGTGCCTCTGCTCATTCTGTTCTTGAAACATATTCATCATAGAAGAGAATTCCTTACTTCTTATCTCCTGATTTTGCTTCTGAATGAAAACTAGTTCTTTGAGAGTTTCTTGTTTTTCAGACTTTGGTCGAACAGTCTTTTTTATGGCATCGAATCTATTGGAAGGTAAACTTTCACATTTTGTGCTACAGGAGGGTTCAGAGGATTCCCCATTTTCAAGCACATTTGAAGAGGGTGTCGAATCAATGACTAATATTGGATTCACTTTATGTTTGAAACCAAGAATCTCTTCCAATTCATCAAAATATTTTGGCACTTTCAGTTTTCCTTCCCCTGATCTTTTTTGAGAATCCCGATATTTGATATATGTGGATTGCAGGTTACAAAACTTCTGCCTCACTTTTTCCCGTGCATCTACTCCCTTTCCAATGTAAAAGCCTGTTTCATTCATTTTGTTGGCAATTTTTGTCCAAATTTCATTTTTGTGTTTTTTTGTCGTTAAATTCTGCATCATATGAACGCCTTAACGCCAACAGAGCAAGTGTAGCCTTGTGGTCTTCGTTAGTAGGACACTTTGGACTTTTCCACAACATACTCTTTTCATTTGATTGTTGTGGAGTTGACCTTATGTCATTATTTAGCAGTTCTCTTCTGACTGCTGAAGCATACTTTGTGGCGTACTTGGGATCTGAAATAATAATGAAAATCAGTTGCTGTGAGGGGAAAGCAAGAAGATATTTCCGAGGGGGTAACAACTAGGCAGAATTTTGTACACAAAAAAAAAGTAATGACCCAAAATATTTTCGTGAGAGTGAGGTACTTTTACTGAAGAGACTTGAATTGATAATGGGTGTACTGTACTGAAATACTGAAAATCTTTAGATATTTCTAAAGAAATGAAATTACCTTTCAATTGTTCTGCAGTCTCTTCATCCACTGTTAATAGCATGTCGTCAATATTCACTTGAAACATTTTCAACAAAAAAAAAGAATAATGCAAATTTCGATAGATGAATATAAAACCAACATCAGGAATTTTGCGAATAACAAAATAAAATACCAGCCAAAAAGACAATGACAGCTGACAGCTTTCGGACCGCTCCAAATTCATGCTTTCAAAATATTGCAATTAGTTTTAAAAAATTCCGTCTACGACGTCATCGTTTCAACGCTAAAATGAAAAGTTTTTAAAACGCATCAAATAATTTAAAAAAAGTGGTACGCCAAAAAACAGCTCAGAAGTAAGTTCACTCGCCACCATATTTGTGTCAACAATGTCGACATCCTCACCTCGAATTTTGCGTTTACCTGACCTACTCTGTCAAAACCAAAATGAATCCGAGATAGAACGCCGTACGTGAGACCAAGTGAGACAGGACAACACTCAACCGACCCCTTTTAATCCACCGCATGCCAGAAAAAAATAAAATGTAATCCCGATACCACAGTTTATAGCTGAAAGAATCAGTTCGCTCACTTGGCGTCGGCACTTTGATCTTTTTGTGCACTTTTGTGCATTGCGCAACCTGCAATCTTATCCCTTGCGCATACAGGCGCTTGCAATTCATACAATGCTCTACATAAAAATGTATACACTGCTGGAGGGAAATAGATACGTATTTTTTCTTTAATTTGAAGATGTCGGATGAGTTTTTCGGTCAATGTTCTGGCTGACGATGGCGCATCGAAATTATACAGAAGCTCATTTTGAGAACAGATATAAGTTAATGAATTTAAGCATGAGAAATTTCATGTGACGATTTATTCCAATATTACAATTGTAATTTTACAGGAGAAAGTATTTTAATTTTTCATTCACATTTATTTCAACTTCTTCGAATCACTGAAGAAGATACATTTTTCCAATGTCAGTATCTTGAATAAAAACCATAGAGTCCTGTAGAATGTGGTGTGAACCAAATGGTACTTATGGATCCAGAAATATAAACAAGCTAACATGCAGTTCGTAAATATTGGGGTAAATGCAATGAAATGAACGAACACAAATTCCCTATTCTCATCTAAATTATAAACATTAAAAATAACTAAGTGTTCATAAATGAGTTTTTATATTCACAAAACTAATAATTATGTTATAAAATAGTTTAGGATCGTTTTCTTTACCTGTGGACTTTATCTTGATACAGGAATTTAATAGTACAAGAAATGCGAACTCTCGTAAACAGTGACACTAACTAATATTTTGGGAAGTCTTGACAATGCTTACAAAAATCAGTTTTTGAAAGAAAATCTTTAATATTTTGTCCAATACCCTCTTTTGTGGTAAAATTTTCAAAAAGTTCAAAAGGACAGTTTTCAAGGCCATGTATTTATTACAAAAAAATTATATCAAGCATTATTACGTTGCCAAATGAATCATTATTGTCATTTGGATAAGCCCTGTGAATACTGTAAAGGGTAGAGTCAGCGTGTTCATTACCATATTTCGATGGAACGTGTTTTTCAATTGTGTTTCTAAAAAAAAATTCATAAAAGTATCCACCCACCTAAACGAAATCAATTTTTATGTTATAATGAAGTTGGTATAGGTAGTCGTTTACTTCTACTTTGAGAGAATTGAAGTGGTTGTTGAATCAAGGCATTTTGTTCCTTCGGAATTATCCAAATAGCTAATTGCAAACATATTTTTTCCCGCAATTTCCACTTTGCTGACTGATTTTACTAAAAAAAAATCCAAACAGGCTTCATTTATGAATTTTGTTTTCCTTCGCAACATCCCACATTTGCAAAAATGCCGAAATTGACAATTTCCACCCAAAAATAAATTTCATCCCTTTGGTTATATTTTTATTTCGTTGGACAACAAAGTGATTCATAGAATGCCAACATATCTTGAATTTGTGTATCAGTCCCCATAAAAGTCCTATTGAATGATTATATTCCCTTGTGGAATTTTGATGAATTTAATAGATCAAAGAGTTTATCAATTTTTTCTATAAATTCAACTATCTTGAAGTCTGCTAATGGGAGTTTTTTGAAAGATATATAAGCATATATCCTTTTTTTAGTTTCTCTATGCACTTATCTCTGCAGAAACAGTGGCACTGACATAGAAAAAATAAAAAAGTTTCTCTATAGGTGATATTGCTTTACCTGCAAGAATTGTTATTTTATGGAAATATCCGGTCTCGAAGAACGAATTTTAGTAAAAGTTCTTTCTTGTCAGAAGATTGTCAATATATATTATTTTTTTTTCAACAACAACAGTAACATTACACAGTCTACTTATCAGCAATGTAAAATATGGTACAAACACATACAGTATGAACAAAATGTCAAAAACTATAATAAACTCCAATATTTATTCCACCCAGTAGTTGCCCCGTCAACAATTACTACTTTCTTCACTTTACTTTTGAACTGGTAGAACGCAAAGTCTGGACACTGGTCTTCGAAAAACAGTCTTATTCGCTGTTATCACATCTACTATACGAATCTTTCGCAGGATATAATTTGATCACTTTACCTTTGGGCCAGTAATTCCGGGTCGCATTCGGGTCAACAATTAGCACAACATCTCCCAATTTGATGGATTTCTCTTCTTTGTGCCACTTTGTCCGTTTTGTGAGTTATATACTCACGGGACCATCGTTGCCAAAAGAAATCAGTAATCTTCTGGGCTGCCTTCCATTTCGATAGGAGATTCAAATTTTTTTCTTCAATTTCAGCACATTGTAATGCGGCATATGACGGTCCTATCAGGAAATGATTCGGAGTCAGTGCCTCAGGATCATTTGGATCAATCGACACGTGAGTCAGTGGTCGTGAATTGAGAATATTCTCGATTTCAGCAAATATTGTTCGTAAAACATATTCTTGGGAATACCTTTGTTTCAAAACTTCCTTGAGATTTTTCTTAATAGATTGAATCAATCGTTCCCACACTCCTCCCATATGCGGGGCTGAAGGGGGATTGAAAGTCCATTTAGTTTTCTGTAACGTACAAAATTTATTTATTTCTTCTTGATTCAATTTACTTAGGTTATCTGCCAACTCCCTTTCAGCTCCTTTGAAATTTAGTCCATTATCGCTATAGATCTCCTCTGGGAATCCTCTTCGGCATCCAAATTGTCTGAATACGTGAATGAATCCATCTGTGCTTAGGTCGTGTGCTATTTCTAGGTGGACTGCTCGGGTTACCATACAGGTGAATATAAGACCCCATACCTCTTCTCATGAGATGTTTTCACAGTCACTTCAATGGGCCCAAAATAATCTACGCCAGTTTTAATGAATTGCCTGATAGTAGGCTCTAGTCTACAAACTGGCAATTGCCCCATAATAGGAACCACTGGAGAACTTCTTCTATTTTTGCAAATCTGACAATTCGCCCAACAACTTGTAACTGCCTGTCGAATTCCAATAATATAATGTTTCTGGCGAAGATTATTGACAACGATTTCTTGGCCATGGTGGTTGACGTTCATGATGATATTTGATGATAAGTTTGGTTATTTCATGATTTCGGTTCAATATGACAGGTTTTTTGGTTTGGTCACATAAAGGTGCATTGTCTATTCTTCCTTCATGTTTTATAAGTTCATCCATCTCGTCGTAAAAACAATCAAAAGTATACAATTTATTAGATGATTTCAACTTTCTTTTTGATTTCAAAATCCAAATTTCTTCAGGATATGATTCCAGTTGCACTTTCTTCAGTAAAAATATTTCTGATTTCTCAAGTTCCGATGGATCAGTTCTCCACTTCTTTTATTCTTCTTGCAATTTTCAATGAATCTGAAAGTCCATGCCATCGACCGTAATAACTATTGCCATTTGTTAAAATATTTTAAATTTGGTATATCAATTTCTGTTTCAATTTCAACACAAACAAATTCTTTACGTATTTCGAGTTCATCTTTATTGAAAATTGTACAAGTTTCCTCTTTTGGCCATTTATCGGAGGAATACCACAAAAATTATGGACCATTAATCCATCGACTGGAACTTGTAAAATCAGTTTTGCCATAGCATTTTGTTGCTTCATCTGCGACATTATCTTTGGATTTTACGTATCTCCATTCCAGGGCATTGGTAAGTTCCTGAATTTCACCAAGACGTTGTGCCACAAACATCTTGAATCGCCTTGCTTCAGAGCGTATCCAAGACAGGACAGTCTTCGAATCGGTCCAATAAAATGTTTTGGAGATATTGAGTTCCAAAGATTGTTTTAAGTTTGCGCCTAGTCGTGCTCCTATCAAACCAGCCATCAGTTCTAGTCGAGGTATTGATAAGGATTTCAGAGGTGCTACACAAGTTTTTGCATTCAAAAAGGAAACTTTGACAGTATCATGATGTTGCCATCGTAAATACGCTATACTTGCGTAAGCTTTTTCGGATGCATCAGTGAAAATATGTAGCTGAATATTACATAAATGTCTATACATTTGACAATATTGTCGAGAAAGTTTGAACTGAACAATATTTTTCAGATTATCAATCCATTCCGTTCATTTCACATACAGGGTTTCGGGAATTTCATCATTCAAGTCTATTTTACTTCGCCAAATGTCTTGAAGTAGTATTTTTCCCTGAATTATGAAGTTTGCAAGGAATTCGAGCGGGTCGAAAAGGGACATTACCACCTTCAAAACATCTCTCTTTGTCGGTTGTTTTTTATTGTCCAATATATTCTTATCTACTTTATGAAAGTTTATTTTGAAAGTGAATATGTCCTCTTTAGGATCCCACCACACACCCAGTATTCTCTCAGTTGATAATTCTGAGAAATTGTTTATCTTCTTTTGACAATCTGCCAAAAGATTTTCATCTAAATATCTGAGTAAACTTGAATCATTAGCAATCCAATTACAAATCGTAAAACCTCCTTTATTATGCACAAAACAAACATCATGTATCAATTTAATTACTTCTTCTTTAGTATCTGCTCCACCAAGATAATCATCCATGTAATGAGAATCGATTATAGCTTTAGCAGCATCTGAATACTCATTACTGAAAAAACGGGAGTTTCTGTTTTTGGCTTCTTGTGCCAAGCATGGACTACAAGTTGCTCCGAAGAAAACAACGTCAATTTCATAAACATCTGGATCAGTTTTTCTTTCCATACCCCTGTATAGTATTCTTTGGGACATTCGATCTTCCTTTCTCACCCTCACCTGTAAAAACATTTCATTTATGTCTGCTGTGAAGGCAAATTTTTTCGTCCGAAAATTGAGGAGAATTGTATGCAATGAGTTATATAGATCCAGATCCTGTCAATAAACAATCATTTAGGCTTACCTGGTTAGATTTTGCTTGATTCATCGAAAACGATCCTCAATTTTGTGGGTTTGTTCGGATTGGTCACTCCAAAATGAGGAAGATACCAAATTTTTGTAGAAGATATATCGATATCTTTGGGTGACAGTTTAGATATATAACCTTTTTCTTCCATGTCTTTCATTTTCCTAACGTAGTTTTCAGCAAACGATTTGTCTCTATCCATTCTTCTTTCGGTTGCTAGTAGTCTCTTCGTGGCATTTTTCTTACTTTCGGGAAGAATCATATCATCATTTTTCCAAAGGAGCCCTGTTTCATATCTATCTCCCACCCTCTTCATTGTAGCCTCCATAATTTGTTCAGCACGTCGATCTTCTTTAGACATAGACTTATCTAACTCGTTGAACGTTTCAATTTTCCAGTGTTCTTTCACGAGATCATGTAAAATATCTAGATCGTCCTTAACCTTATGATCCGTGAAACAAACAAACTGTTCTTGTACACTTTTATCATTCACTTTATAATTTCCATGGATGACCCAACCGAGAGCTGTTTTGCTGGCAGCAGGGCCATGCCAGGGACCAGAAATAATGTTTCTACTCACTAGTAGCGGCCAGTTATCCTGTCCAATTAGTATTTTTGGTTGTGCGTCAACCAAAGATGCAAAGCGACTATCTATATATGGGTAATATTCATTAATTTCGTGAATATTGATGGTTTGTCTAGGAAGAGATAAACCTTTGCTAGTTCTGACATGACGCAAAATAAAGTTCGAATTTTGAGATGATTTTGATGAAATTTCTAAACTCACAACTCTAGAATCATTTTGTTCTTCCAATTGATTATTTGTCCATTGTAGATGAAGAGGTTGTTTAGGTCCTGCCAATTCTAAGTCATTTGCTAAGCCTTCCTCAATCAGAGTAACGGTAAAGGCATCTTCAAGAAGGGCAAATGTTTCAATAAATTGTTTTCCTTTCGAAATCACTACAGGCAGAATTTTAAGAGAACTCTTCTATCTGTTAATATGTGGCAATTAGTCTCAACAACTTCCTCCTTTGGAGTTGCCATTTCTTTTTGAATGACATGATGTAACATTGTATTATGAGATTTTCGGCAATCGTCAATCGAACATGCTTTCCTCCTTCTACATTCCTTAATACTGTGGAATAGAAATAGACAAGAAAAACATATCTTGTTCGATGTCACAAATTTCCATCTATCATCTATTGAGAGAGACTTGAATTTGGGACAAATACTCAAGTGGTGAATTTCATTTTTACAACACATGCAAGTTTTATTGAAACTTTTAGTCGCAAGAGTAATATATTTATGTTTTGATCTATTTTTCGAAAAGTTTTGATCTATTTTTCGAAAAATTTTCATCTGAAATTCGAGGAACCAGTAGCTGACTGGCAGCATTTGCTTTTGAATCTAGCCATGTAGAGAACTCAATTTTTGTTTAATTTTTCTATCAGATATATATTCAACCCAGTTTAACCTTTGTGAGGTTGGCAATTTATTCAACAGCTCTTGCAAGAGTAAGGGATTGCGCAAATGATCTTCTTCGTCCAATGCTTCAATGGTAGCGACAAGATTTTTCACTTCATCTGAAAATTCAACCAACATTTCCAACTTGTCTTCTTTGACAATAGGAAATTTTCTCACCCTGTCTAATAAAAGCGATATTATATATTCCGGACGACCAAAACGACTTTCTAAAAGACTGATAACTTTGTCAACGTTCTGTGGCAATATCAATAAGCATTGTGTTACCTTTCTTGCGTTACCTTTGAGGCATTTTTGAAGTCGACATTGATTCTCCTCGTTTGTATAACCGCACATATCTGTTGAATTTTTATACTGATGTATAAAATTTGGACATTCTGTGGGATCTCCACTGAATACGGGCAAATCTTTTGGAACACTCTGCCTAGTGAACATTTTTCTTATCTCATGCTATGTCATTTGACATTGGCGAGAATGAACGTTTCTATTTTTTATAGAATGAAATTCGGAGCCGTTTGAATGAAAGTTACTAACTCTACTTGATTTATGATCAGATACCTTAGATATTGTAGATTTGTCTATACCTTCAACTTCGGTGTGCCTTTTCCATGGGACTTCTCCCGTCATCCATTTTTGGACATCTGGACCCTCACTTACCACTGACTCTTTGTACCGATTTGATCCAGTTCCATCATGATCCGTGCCTGATGATTCCGTTTCTAGTTGTGCTAATCTCATGGCTAGTTGTAGATCTAAAATTTCTTGTTT
Organism: Chrysolina americana; assembly: GCA_958502065.1. NCBI lineage: Eukaryota > Metazoa > Arthropoda > Insecta > Coleoptera > Chrysomelidae > Chrysolina > Chrysolina americana. Next base: position 33,196,741 of record OY293415.1, on the reverse strand, counting down.
TTTCATCAGAACTTCTTGTTCCAGTTCTTCTCGATTTCTTTCCGTTTTCTTGATGACAAATTACTCCTTTTCGATCCTACCTTCGTGTTTCCATGTCTAGATTGACCATATTCAGACGTATTCTTCTTGCTGTCGGCATTCAGAGATTCTCTGGTAGATATCTTGTCGTCAAAGTTATTGGCTACCGTCGATCTCTCAGAAGAAACTGCATTTTGCATATGTTCAGATCTTTTCGTGTCTTCTGCAGCTTGCATAGCTTTTTCGGCGAGTCTTTCACTTTTTCTTATGTTCGACATTACTGTTTTGTTCCAAAGTGCTGTTCTTTAAAGGCGATGAAGGACCATATGATATTGCTTTACCTGCAAGAATTGTTATTTTATGGAAATATCCGGTCTCGAAGAACCATATGATATTGCTTTACCTGCAAGAATTGTTATTTTATGGAAATATCCGGTCTCGAAGAACGAATTTTAGTAAAAGTTCTTTCTCGTCAGAATATTGTCAATATATATTACTTTTTTTTTTCAACAACAACAGTAACCTTACACAGTCTACTTATCAGCAATGTAAAATACGGTACAAAACACATACAGTATGAACAAAATATCAAAAACTATAATAAACTCCAACAATAGGCACACTGAACACTTGAGCTACATATGTTACTCTCATTTTCTGAATATTGCCTGGAAAAATATGAATGTGAGTCAGTTTAGGCGATAAACGAAATTTTTATTGTTTATCAGATGGATAAAATAATTCCAACAATTTTTTTGACAGTTATGCCACTCCCAAATAGGAAATTATATTTGGAAAAACTGTTTTTCGTTGATTTCAACAGATGAGGTGTATTTACCAAGTATAAAAATTTTCATAGAATCACAAATAAAATATGGCTCTTCAACTGACACACCTACTACTTTGAAGAAATAACTACCGTGATCCTATATAAATACAATGACAATGGCTACACAATCAGACAAGCAACAAACAAATGTTGAATGTGAACTAGCTTTAATGATCTGTTTTCAAGCGGATTTCATGTAAAAATGTAATCGCATTTCATGAATAAAGAAGTACCAAAACATGTTTGCAGTTTCCTATAGGAGCCCAGAAATCGTTTCAATGAAAAATGAAACACGCGAAATGTATATACTTCTGGAAACTGAATACTTTTAGTACACTTGACAACTATGTAAGTTTGTGTGCAAATCTATTGCGCAACCCGAATTTGTTTCCCCTGTGCTTATTCTATCTTGTACACAAGATGGCGGCGAGTGAGCGAACTGAAGGCGGTATATTTGAATCGATGCTAAGGCGGTATGGTAGTTCCAAGTATTCACTTGGATAGCAAGGTTAGTTTAGTTGGGTAGATCATGTTCCCTTCTTTTTTTCATTTTTAAGCCATAAAAGAAGGGATTATGATCTACTCTTACCAAACTGGACCTTGATATCCAAGTTGATCCTCAACGTAACCTAAAATTACATTGCACACCAAGCAGGCGCAACTAAAATAGAGTTTTGATTGGTCCATGCGGATTGCCTATTGGGAAGTGTTGTGGGGGAAATTATCCTCAATTTGGGTTATTGGAGCAAATGCAAGTTTGAACAAAATAAAGTTGAGTTTCATTCATGAGTTTTTCAATTTCAGTGCGAAAAGTATTCAAGTAAGTATTAATTTTTCAAAGGACCCCGCACACCTTATATGGGAAAATGGCTCTCCGTCAAATTTCTTGAAAAAATTAGTTATACTTTAATAAATAAAAACCTTGATTTTTTAAATCACCCTATATCTCATAAGGGAGTCCGAAAAGATAGCGATATTTTTTCATGGGAGAACTCGAAATACTTTCATCCATATTGTACAAAATTTTCAGCGGAATCCTATGACGGGTTTTTCATATACAAGGCGAAAAATGTATTTTCACTCCAGTTTTCGGCGGGTTTGCTGTAGTTCTTCCTCGTCCGGCCGCTTTTACTCGAAATAAAAATATTTCAATAAAATAGTGATCAGTTATTATACCGTACAATAGCGTACCGTATCCCTCGAAAAAAAGCCATAACTGGAATTATTATCTGCATCAGCATCGTCTAGTAGGCGATTCAATGGAAAAGATATTTTTTCATGCTTAGTGTTTCTCAGAAGTTATATTATACTTATTACATCCGCAGAAGTTCGTTTTTTCGAATTTTCACTCTATAAAACAATAAAATAGTGAAAGTCTCAAATTAGCATTATTATCAAAGGAAATCGCTCTGTACTACAAAAAGATTTGGACATGAATATCTCATGAATTTGTCACATAACGAAAATACCACATAGGATAAATCAGAAAAAAATCATAATTTGTATGTAATTATTTCTATCGGCTTATATAGATATATATTAAATCAAATTCTCGGCATATTTTTACACCAAATTAACGTTTTATGTTTCAATTATGTTCTTGTATCTTCGAATCGTATATATGTTTGTATATAGTATATACCCCCTTTCAGAGAACGTTTCTCTTTCTTTTTCTTGTATTTGAAACATCATCTGAATCATCTTCGAATACCTACTTATTAATATATTCCTCTTATTTCGTAGTAGGCATGGAGAACAATTCAAAGAGGATAAAATCAACAAAATTCTTATGTCAATAGTCGTTTTCTTGTTGTCATAAAGCCCGAGAACTCTTTTTGGGTTATTGGACTAATTGAAGTTTCTTTTTTACTGTTCAAGTTTATGTGATTTTCAGTGTTTGTTGAACTTTGCTGAACTTTGCTGAACAATATGGCCTTCGCAAATAGAGTGAGTTGTTATGTTTGTGACCGAAATGTTATTCCTAGACTCTCAATGCGTTTGAATAGAGGAGATAATATTGATGTTTTGCAAATTGCAACATATCGAAGACAAACTGCGGGAAATCCACCTATTGATATTCAGGATGATACAAAAATATATTTCAATTGTAATAACACAGTAATGAATGACATTATTGCTATGGAAAATAACCCGAATTGCCTTCGTCTCAATGTGTTGTCCGGCGTATCAAGTCGTGCGTGCATTATTTGTAATGCTCGTCAAAATATTCAAAGACTTTCTTTAGAATGTAGAGTGGATATTTTTGTTGCTTCTGATGTCTATGTCCCAGATTTCTTGAGAATTTGTGGTCACCATCTTGATCATCAAGGTTTCCTTCCAAATTACTTGCATGGAGTTTTGAATTTTGTGAATAAACCATACATAATTTCCAATCTTCAACATTTTCTTCAAAGAATGAGGACATTTGCTAATAGAAACAGGCCACTCCGTAACTGGGAGGATATCAATTGTTTCACTGAAGACGAATTTAAGTATCTGACATCAATCTCAAAAAATCATTTTCGACAATTACTAGAATTTTGTGATATTGTTGAACAAGGTGGCAAGAGAAGAAATGTCGAAAGAAAACATTTGCTGAGATTTTTGATCAAAATGAAACATGGAGTTTCAGATGAGTTTTTGAAAATATTGTTCAGTTATCCTTCTCGACAAACAGCAAGCTTCATTATTTCTAATGTGAGATTATCTCTTTTACAAAGGTTCGTACCGAACAATATTGGATTTAATTCAATAACAAGAGAAAATTATATTAACAGTCATGTATCCCCTTATACGAATCAACTGTACAATCCCACACCAGATATTCACAAAGCAATAGTTTATATAGATTGTACCTACAATAAAATAGAAAAGAGCAGTAACTTCCGGGTATTGAGGCAATCATACTGTTTCCACAAGAATGAACACTTGGTCAAACCAGAGATCATAGTTGCCCCCGATGGATATATCTTAGCAATCAACGGGCCGTACTTCGCAGATGCTAGGAATAATGATGCAAGTGTTCTAAATCACGAATTACAAGTTGATTTGAATGGAATGAAAACATGGTTTCAAGAAGGAGATATTGTGATAGTCGATAGAGGCTATAGAGATTCAATCAATAGTCTACAAGAACTTGGCTTGCATTACTATATGCCACCATTTCTACCGCCGAATCAAAGGCAATTAACGACAAATGAAGCCAATCAGGCACGTTTAATAACCACTACTAGATGGATTGTTGAAGCTAGAAATGGACATTTTAAGTCAATTTTCAAATTTTTTCGTCAACCCATAACAGCAATACATGCTGCGAAGCTACATGACTATTACCTGATTGCTGGTGCTCTTATAAATAAATTCCATCCATTGATAAATATGCCTGGAACGTTGGATACGGCCACACAAATGTTGGTTGATTCCGATGATGTCAACATTGTTCAGGCACGAGTTGAAGCTGAAAACCTCCGAACTAGGAATGGTCGATGGATTCGTTTAAATCAATATCATATACAATCGTTTCCTCGCCTTGATATTGAATATTTCAAATTACTTACTGGAACATATCATTTACACTTGGCTGCGTCATATATCCAAGATACAACTCGTAGAGATGGTGAAGTAGACAACATTTTAGAAGTCGATGAGTTACATGGGGAACCCAATTTCCTAAGATTCAGAATATTTTCTCGGTTCAGGAATGCTGCTAAACACATGCTTTGGGTTGTTTTCACTGAAAGAGGTGACGAAAATCTAGAAGATCCTGCTCTCCCCATTACGGGGTATTATTGTACTTGTAAGTCCGGTGCTAGGACTTTAGGAACTTGTGCGCATGTTGCTAGCGTGATATGGTTTTTGGGGTACGCTAGATATCAAGAAAATATACATTTTCCATCCAATCGTCTTTTAGATTCCATAGGAGATGCTGCAAATAGAATGCTTCCAGAGGACATGGATATCGGTCCAGAAATAGTTTAATTTTATTGGTTATTGGTAAGAATCTCCTAATTCGTATTTGATAATGTTTTTTGATTAGGGAAAAATTCAGTTATCCATCATGTATTTCATGAAAGAGGGGCGACACCACTTGACGGAAGACCATAAAACTAATAATGAAATATGGTGGATTACGTAATCCAATCTTCCGCAATAAAACCTATATTATAATTATTATAATTATAATAATTATTATAATTATTATAATTATTATAATTATAATAATTATTATAATTATTGTGTATTAAACAAATATAATTCAATGGTCGTAGGGGGCAGTAGTTGTTTTTTGTTGAATACTTGCCGATGACTTTACCTATTGTATAGGTTTTATTGCGGAAGATTGGATTACGTAATCCACCATATTTCATTATTAGTTTTATGGTCTTCCGTCAAGTGGTGTCGTCCCTCTTTCATGATGTTTCTGGCTTCATGTTGAAGTCGACACGTAGTCGGAGTGCATTTTAAACTGGAACCCAGAGATGGCGCTGAATTCATACCTCAGTGTTTGTCTCAGGGATTTCCAATTAGGATGAAAGGATTTTTCGATTCAATTGGGTCGAACTAGCCTTCGCTGATGATTGGCAATGACCATGAAACCGGTACGGAGGTGTTCCCCCACTTAAATCGAAAAATAATTTCAGCTTTGGTATTTGAAATGCATATAATATGTATATATATATATATATATATATATATATATATATATATATATATATATATATATATATATATATATATATATATATATATATATATATATATATATATATATATATATATATATATATATATATATATATATATATATATATATATATATATATATATATATATATATATATATATATATATATATATATATATATATATACCACCATCATCTGTCGACAGCTGTTTCGTGGTTTCCCACTCATCAGGACAGCTTTATGGTTGCTCTGTGCTATTGTTGTAGAAATGCTCAAAATGTCAAAATCATAGTCAACCTCATTTTCACGTAAGTATAGATTCAAAACCCGACACCAGAGGGAGTATCCCTTATCTTGAATTCCCAATAGCCATGGGATACATATTATGTGTGCCATCTGATTACAGAAACTTACAGATATGAAGCTCCGCCCATTTCCTTTGATGTTCGAAATGCCGCCTCATTAACCTCGGACCTTTAAATTTTGCGCGCCAGGATTGCCGGTTTGCAAAATTTATGTCGACATGGTTGCGGATTTACATTCGTTCCTGCTTAAGCCGAGTACATACGAAAGCTTTTTGCGCTTCAGTTCATGGCAATTCTGATTTTGATTGGTTTCCTATATAGAAATATGCTTTTGAGGTATAGAAGCGCGAAGTTCGAAGAATTTTTGAAATTAGCCCTTATATAATAATAATAATAATAATAATAATAATAATAATTTATTGTAGAGAAATTGAAATAAAATTACAGCTGAAATAAAAGTTAATCGGATACCGATTTCAATACAATAATTAGGAAAATCCAAAAAGAATATGATAGATTCTTGTTCGGGAGATTCAAACAACGAAGAATATTTAAAACTAGTCCTATATAATGCAGTTCAATGTGGATTCTCATACTGAATACTGAACAAAAATCACCATTCATATCGGTTCTATTTTTTTATATAATGTTAATGGTTCAAGATCTTAGATTTAAGCTTGTATGACACCGAACTCCAGAATTATATATATTGACCAAGTTGATACCACAGCATAGATAACAAACAATTGTTATCTATGCTGTGTTGATATTTATATAAACTGATCTTTTTTAAAATATTCAATTCCTTGGAGAACATTTCATTTACGGTTCAGTTCTGCAGAGGTGTAAGTGCAGTACTGCCTGGAAGTCATGAATATTCTCATCATTTATATGGTAGGTAAAACAAAAATATCTTTTCGAATACACGTGATTTGAATAATCTTAAGAAAGGAAAAAACGATATGAAAATACAGATGTCATTACATTCTTGAAGTTAAATTTAATCACATGCCAATTATGAGACAAACTGGGCGTTGTATTGGACAAAAAAATGGACTTCGACTTGCACTATGAATATGTAACAAATATGGATAGAAAACTGTTAGAATTTTTAACCTGAGTATCAAAGGAATTGTCAAATGCTCTCTGTATAAAAACACTATTCTATTCCTACGTGACATCGGCTGTGTTTGTTGGTCATCTACATATGAAAGCAACAACTTAGAGAAAATCAAGAATACATTACTGTGCTTCGATGACTGTTAGCGAACACTCATACTCATTAACCTTCTAGTAGTGACGCTATTTTATGTTATTGTAGTTGTCTATTCAATGATCCCAATCATATTAGTAACACCAACATTCCAATATTCACTTTTCCTTTGCAATAAATGTGCAACTGAACAGTACTTAATCAAGAAAATTTTTGGAAATAAATCAACGCAGTAATATTTTCACATATTCTTCATTATTTTCCCATTGAAAATGTTCTACATGTTTCACATGAATTAATTTTCAAGTACTATTTATTAATCATATAGTCACATACTTATTTGAATGCATTTTGTTTCAGATAATAACATTCTTGATAGCCACAATGGACTATTACAAAATAATGTACAATCTGTTTCCTAGTATTTCACTGAAAATACATCAATTCGAGTTACAGGTATTTTGAAGTCTGAAATTCTGATTTAGAGCACAGTTCATATACTTTGAATTGATTATTTTCAAAATGAACAATTTTCTGAATGCCCTAGTGAACTGAATTGAAGTAGGGTTCTCAGCATAGCCATTCTGCTGTCTGATACAACTAAAGAAATCTTCTAATGGGTCTTGGTTCAGTTTTCTGGCAAACAAAGATGAAGAGCCCTCAACAATCAATGAATTTAACGTAAATTTTCTTTGGCCCCTTGAACACTTTCAATTAATTGAGAAAGCATTCTTCTGTTAAATTAAAAATATAGCTGAAACTTTTCCCTGTAAATTTTCTTTGGCCCATTGAAGAATTTCAATTCATTGAGAAAGCATTCTTCTGTTAAATTAAAAATATAGCTGAAACTTTTCCCCTTTTAATGCTTCAAATGCAGTGCATGTATAATAGGGCAGAATAATTGAAAAGATCAAATAGTTTATTGAACTTTGATATGACCTCAACAGTGGCCAGCAGTTTCAGGCAAATTATTCACATTGATATGACTTTTGGTTATTTGGTCGTGCTCTTGATGTTTTGCGGTTAGCTACTTCAGAAGTTACAAGTGTTAGTATAATCTTTCTCTTATACACAAGGTTCTATCCATATTCTGCACCTGTAATGCGATAAAACAATCAGTATGATAAATTTAAGCAGCAGTTTGAAATCATAAGAAAATATGGTTGGTTGGAAATAACGGTCGAACATTCTTTCTTATGACCAAGACAGTTCACATATTACTAGAAATATCTCAAGAAAACACATACACATCAATCTGTTAAATCACTATCATTAATAATCCTAATAATTTAATACATTTAAGAATCCAACCCTTTGCTTTTCCTAATGGTTGTTCCTGGATAGAATACGAGTATTTTATGTCATTGAAAAAACAAAAAATTAGTACCTACTTAATTTCACCATATGGAAAACTATGTAATTTGATGTTGTCCGATTTGCTGTTACTATTTCTGTATTACAATAATGTCTCCCCTGTGAGGTGCTTTATTCTGTTCATCACTCATCGTTATACTTCAAGGATAATCTAATAATCGTAAATGGTATATCTTTCTTAATAACGAAAATCAATGATCAACGGATTTTATCAACGGTTCATACTGAGATCGAAAACACTTGTTGTTATTGTATCATCTGACATCTGTCAAAGATTGAAGTAGAAGAGGTCTTTGAAAGTCAGATGTCAGTGTGGCCCTTTAAATTTTGCGCTTTTCTTTCTCTCTCCTCAAATAACGTTCCTTGTCCGCCGTCTCATCTGTAAGTTTCTATAATCTGTGATGGTAGTATGCTAGAAGAAGAAGTACCATAGTCAATATATCTGTCTTTGTTAGGGATTAGGAACACAGAACACAAAATGTCACAGAAGACTCGGAACCACCGACCTATATTTTATTATAGGTCTGTGCTCGGAACATTGTCATCTCTGTTTAACTTATTAACGTAACAGATTTGTTGTCCTTTCTTATCTGTGAAAGTTGTAGCCGATGTTGCCAGATGGTGAAATAGAAACAAATCCCTTTAAATTTTAAATGTCCAAATTTATTTTCAATTTTAAGTACTTGAATAATTTTTTGAAAGAAAAATGTTAAAATGCGGTGTTTTATAGATCTTTAATGGAAAATACTTGATTGTCGTCAGGTGGAGAATTTCCCATTCTTGCCAGCTAAACGCAAAATTCGAGGTGGGGATGTCGACATTGTCGACACAAATATGGTGGCGAGTGACTTACTTCTGTACTTCTGTTTACTTATCTACGGTGTGTACGGTGGCAAAGTAATGAACAAATGAACCCCGTGGCCCGCCCCGTGCTCGGATTTTGTTGTTTGGTGTCAGTTTGTGGAACGGTTGAAGGCATTTAGAGGTTAAGTAAAAATGATATTTGTTATTGCTTAATTTTTTTAATTATTAATTAGGGAAGACTTAGTATTGTCTCCAGAGTTCAAGATTATGGACCTACATCAACCTGTGAATTTGGGAAATAGGGTAATTAATTCACACAAATAGTAATAACTTTTCAGTCTGAAATTGATTATTTTTTGTAGAGTATGGATGAACTCACATCAGAGGAAAAATGGAGGTAGTGCTCATGTTTTTTGTATGATTTGTTTATCAATAGTTATATTTTAGGATAGAGCATCAGAGATTACATGAACAGCATAAAGGGCATGAAAAAATGCATGCTGAAATGGTTATAGTACTAATTATTACTCTGATTGTAGCTCAGTTTTGTTTGATTGAATGGAAAAAACGGCATTATAAAAGTTATTCCGTAAGTTATAGTGTTAAAACAAATATAGTCCTGATTCTAGAGTCCTTCATTTTTATATTGAATATTCGACAAGTAGAAATCTGTTCAAGTTATGAACCAAGTTTGTTAAATCGGCAAATGCTGTGGCAACATTACTACTAAATTGGATGTCTGTTCAAAACTGTTTACCTTCTAAATATTCACCTTTCTCGATAATGTATCAATCTGCCAATTTTAGCTAGTAACTTTACTAGGAATGTGGTTAGTACCCATTGTATTGTGCCTTCGAAGCCATTGGTGGCGGTTTATATTTATTTGGCTGCTATTTTCGTGTATTACTGGACTGATTGTGAGGAAAGCCATACAAAAACCCATAGAAAGAAGTACTCCAAGGTAAAATATACTTTATTATCGTCAATATATATGATTTCTTATTTTATAACATTTGAAAACAATCTCTTCATTATAGGTATTAGCTTGACAAGTAATTGTTCATCCTCCATAAGCTTTCACTAATACATATTAGGTAAAGCTCCTATTCCCAGGAAAATTATCTTCATCAAATAAAAGTTTTAAAACATTACATTTTGTTAACCATATCACACCCATGTATGATGGAAGAAACTTTGTATTTCATGCAGATACTGATGATGAGGCCTTTTTATTTTCCACTCAAAATAAAAAGTTTCCTGTATTTTTGATTCCTAGATGGGCAATTCAATAAATAAGTTATCTTTCATCAGTAGGGATTACTGAACTAATAGTAAACAATCATACCAGTCTTATTTATAACATGCAGTAATATTAATATGTAATGTAATGTTGTAGTGATCCTATCTGTAACCATATCTTATAGTCAGGTATAATCACACCCAGCCATGCAAATAATAGAGAATTATTCTTTCATGGGGATCAAATAACTCAAATAGTTTATAATTTAATGGACCATTTCATTACTAATCTTTTTATGAGAAGTATAATCAGGCAACAATATTTTCCTTATCACTTAATGATGAATGGTTTCAGAAATAAATGAAAACCATTGATGAAATAGACCTAAATAATGGCTATTCTCCAAATTGATGGTTAATTTGATGAAAAACAAGATGAAATTCATAAAAATCACACACAGCGTACGAGAGCTCTCAGTTCTATTCTCCAGGCTGCAAACCTTTAGATTGTACAGTACGAACAATCTTCAAATTATTATTAGGCAATCCAGAAGACAAAATCCCTACTTGAAATACTGCGAAAACGCAGTATCTGCTATCTGCTATTTTGCCTGGAATTCTGTAGATCCGATCTTCATACGAAGAAAATTCTCAAACTTTGGCTATTATAAATCATTGCTGCTTGGTAAAATGCATCATTTATAGGTTTTCGAACCTACAGAATCTAATTTAGATCAGGAATTCATGATATTAGCTTTTAAAATTCTGATAATGTATATTATGGCCAAACCGAAAGATTTACAAATATTCGTTTCAATGAACACTTGGCCCATGCTGAATATTCTAGTTTTAGCTAGATTTTTTAATTTTACTTTCCTTATATTTGACCTGTCTTATGTCATTTGATATTGTGAGATCAATAAATTCTATTCTATTATAAATAACCTAATTCACCTATTTCTGCATGGTTGGGCGTGGTCGTACCCGTCCATCAGGGCATCAGGTACGACCACAGGTAGAATCACTCCCAAATTACATATTGATATCAATTCATAGTAGGTTAGATAATTTACTGTTGGTTTAACAATACCTACTGATGAAGATAAGCTGTCAAATGTATAATTTCTCTTTAAATTTACCTAGGTAATCTTTACATTTGAAGCTCAATAAACCGTCTAAGTATCTGAGAAGTGTAAAAAAATACTCAACGGGGAAATTCCCAGTGGGAATCGATCCCGCGTATACTTGATTAGAACCTTAACACTGTCTGTTTATATTGCTTTCTGAACAAAATTTTATCCCAGAATATTTTGTATTTGTAATAATTACATAAAGTATGTCTAATTATGATTTTGATCTCCTAGTTATGCCAAGGATAAAATTTTGCATTTTTGAAAATGATTTTTCAAAATTGATGACGTTAGTTGAAATGGTTCTCAATCAGCCTTTTCGTTCGATTTTCTTGTACACTTTTTCAATAACATCGATATTTCGTAAAATTACCACGTGGTCGTAGGAAAAATAATGAACATTACTTGTTGAGAAAGTGAGTTTTAACAATCGGGAGATCCCACTCGTCTTGTAATATACTATTTGTTCTCACAAAGTTTCTTCCTTCAATTATAGCAGGGGAGCCCAAGCGGGGATTTCGGGATTTACTGAAGCGCGGCAGATTAATATATAGGGGGATACCTTGTACCCGGTTAAGTACCTCCACCAAATATGAACCTCATAAATAAGGTCGCGCGTCCAGGATAAAGGATCAGATGAGTGAAAAAAATTGATCATAGAAATTCTCGAGCGCGTCAGATTAAGGTAGGGTGAGTTAATTACATGCTAAAAAGTGTATATTCCACTAATCTGACAATTTGAGAGTGACGTAAAGAAAGGGGAGGGCTACAAAGTTGTAAAAAAACGTCATCTCAACATTCTCGAGCGTGGCTAATTTTTTTTTTATTTTGATGGAAATAATTCAAGTATAATGAAAAATATATAATCTGACGATTTGCACAAGCCTAAATAACAAAAATTCGTCGATAAAGTCTTTTTCATTCTTTCTCTATCTATTTGGCTTTGCCAAACTTAGATTTTCAATATAATTTGAACCGATTCGTACCGGTAGATTTTGAGAAATCTCAAACTACGATTTTTTTTTTCACATCTGGTTTTTTTTGAATAACTTTTAAACAGCTGTATCGATCGATTTCAAAAACTAATCAGCTCTTAATATCAAAAAACCACGTCGATCGCCGCCAGTCCGGTCAGAATCGGTTGATTCGTTCGTGAGTTATCGTTGTCGAAAGAAAACCGAAAAAAGTGTTTTTTCGGAATCACTCTGAAATTTCTAGTTCGATCAATTCAAACTTAAAGATTCTTCATGGAGCTTGAAAAACTGCGTCGAATGCCGCCCACAGCATGAAAATCGGTTCATTCATTCAAAAGTTATTGCGGTTTAAAAATTCAAAAAATTGTATAAACTTCTATCAGAATTTTGAGCTCGGGGAGCTCATATGACACAAAAATCATATTTTTGAGCTCGAAGAGCTCAAAAACAAAATAAGTGAAATGTTGAGTACTTAGGTATGGAGTTAGCGGGAAGTTGCAGGGACTGCCTTTAGGGTCAACCGTTTTCCTAATTTTTTTTGTCAGATTAGGCGAATCCCTCTAGATAATCGTCAGCTTAGGAGACAGCACATCCATGACATAAAGAACCATATATATCTTAATCTGGCGCTTGAGTATTTCAAAATGGCGATTTTTTTTTCTTATTATAATAATGGCCGCGAGTTAGATAATTGCATGGAAGCTTTTTTTAGGTTCACTTAACACCCCCTAAAGAAATCTAACGCGCTCGATTAAATATTTTTTTTTTCATTTTCAACCCTTACCTACGACCACCCCCATCATACAAACGATCAGATTAACATACGTACATTATTAAAAATACGTAGGACATTAATGCTATCAATATCTGACGCGCTCGAGTATGTCCATGCAACAGTTTTTTTTTACAAATTTGAAAATCTATAGCCGCTTCCTCCACCGATGAAAAGGTATACATTGCATAACATTTTTTTCTTCTTATCATCTTAGCTTTGCAACACCCAATAGGTTTCTATGACGCTTGAGTAAATCCACATTTAGCATCGTGGGCTCCCCTGCTATTATATTGACATGTGCACACAGCTTGACCATTTCACTCAAATTGTAAGCAACTAATGTCAAGTAACATATTTCCCAGTTATAGAAAAAATTACTTGGTATATACGATATCTAGTTGCAGAAATACTTATTGGTAGCAGACATTCATAGGTTCTTGAATATATTTTCAATTATGTTTCAGATTAGTCTACAAATGGTTCCTACTACTTTATAAGCTTAGTTATACTCTTGGTCTCATAGGTTATTTTATCATGATGGCCACATTTTTTGGACTGAATTTAGTATTTAATGCTAAAGCCAATCATTGGATGGATTGTGGATTGTTATTTATATTTTATGGGCTCTATTATGGAGTACTAGGTAGAGACATATCTGAGATTTGTGCAGATAAAATGGCTGCTCACATTGGGGTAACTGGAAGATCAAAAAGCGGATTATTTTTCTAAATTTCCATTTTGTAGTACTATTCTCCACAAGGCATAAGTACCAGAAGTTTGGACCCTTCTGTTTGTGCTGTGTGTGGAAATAAACTATTAGTTAGTGAAAAAGAAGAGGGTGTTATAGAGAATACTTACAAGTTGAGCTGTGAACATGTGTAAGTATTAAACAATTTTTTGCTTACTGTTATCTGATGATAAAAATTAAACTGTAATAATTTTAAAGTAAGCATATTCACAGAAATGAATTTTGAATATTTTTCAACTTTGGATATGGCCAAAGGTAAATAAACAATCACAATATTTCTATTAAATTGGTCATACTTGAAAACATTTTAGAATGACTAGTCGGGGATATGTTGAATATTAGTAGTTACAAATACCAATATAGAAAATATTAGTCGATTACTATACTTGTTTCCATTATTGAAATTCATTTCGTTTCCATTTCATTTTTTGAGTATGAGTAATATTAACTAAATAATATACAGAAACTCAAGTACAAGTGGTTCGGTTCATATTAAAACCATTGAAAACTAAAAAACCTTGTGTCTAACTTGATGATATTCAACTTATTAAGTAGTCATTAATATTTCATTGTATGAACCTTTGTAATGGGATCATCATAATTCTACTTTTAAGTATGGTGCTGACTTCACAAATTTCGTTTGGAATATTTAAGCGCAAAAAATTATTTAAATCAGATTTTTTTTTCATTTCCTCTGATAGTTCAAATTGAATACTATTTTTATACACCTATTTCAGCATTAAACAATACTACCTAGCATAGTAGCAATTTACTATGCTATTATTGTTGGTTGGGGGTTCCTCCAGTCCTAGAGCATTTAGAAAGTTTAGGATATTAGATGGCCTCAAGCTATGTAAATCTTCTTTTTTTTGCTGAAAGTCAGAAGTTCCCAGCCCCTGGACTCCAATGATTAGAAATGATTTGTAGAATCGAAATGTGACGTCATATTCGAAATATCGGTACTATGCTTCCTATTTCTAACGTTCGAATATGACGTCACATTCTCGACACATTTCTATGCTATGAAACATTTCTAATCATCGGAGTCCCAGTGCAGGAGTCTTCTATGAGTTAGGGATAACGAAGACCTTGCCTTTCATCAAGAGATCACAAGCACGGTCGATATTTTTTAATACAAATATCTGTTTAATTGGCTGCTCACCCATCGACACCATCTCACCTATACACTAGAGTTGTCTGTTAAGTATAAGACAAATTGAATGTCTCACCGGAGTGCCAAAGCCAATAATAAAGCATTTCCTTTCCCAAACTATCCATACATATAAGATTTCTTTGAATAGAGAGAATAAGAGAAATGAAAACTGAAAAACTAAAAATCAACTATCTGAATAAAAATGCAAATTTTGACTTTCAGATTTTTTCTTTCTATAGTTATGGTCTTTTCACAATATCTATCAGATGTAGTTCAATGTCCAGCGTAGCTTTAGCTGGGAAAGTAGTTCTGTTAGAAATTACAAACAAATTCGTTTTTATCGTACCTAGGCCTTTTTTTAAGAATGATTTCGTTTTTTCAAAATGAATACTTTCCAAGATGTCATATTGAACAGTGGAAAATTAACCCTAAACCCTGAAGTTTGTCTTTCAGTTGCAGATGATTCTACATCTGACTTTATGAAGATCATGTTCATATTTTCATCAAAATGAAGTTCTAGTTCACGTATGAAAAGGGTTCACTATACCAGTATTCATTAGCAACTGTTTGAACTGAACACCTGAGGTGGGATTCCTTGTACCATAAAATTCTATTGTTGACAGTTATGTGACATAAGACAGATCAGATATGAACAAATTGAAATTAGGAAGTCTAGCCTAAAACCATTGTTTGAAGAGTCAAAGATAGTCGACGCCTGTGGAATCGGAATTGGAGCAAAACACTAGTGCCATCTAGCGTGTTTAGTTGAAAACTAAGAGGAAATACGAAAAACTGTTGAAGGTTTCTCCCTAATACAAAATAGTTTTTTGCAATTTCAAATTATTTCACAAACTGAATCTCGATTTTCGAATTTCATCACCAAATATAATTTGTATCTATAAACTATCCCGTTTTTTGCACCAGTTCAAAGGAAAGATTTCGAATAGATACTTTGTTTTCCCTTTCCAGTATCATAATTAAATCGCTACCTATTAGTTGGTAGTTTCATTATATCCTCAAACACTAACTGGGAGACCAGAGTACTAACGCCATCTATATGTCCCATATGATTGTCTTACTATCTTGTTACTCTTTATACAATGCTAAAACTGACTAGGTATTTCACGCACATGACAAATGAACCAATCAGGAGCTCTAGTCACGTTCGGATTATCGATACCGTACTTGACTATTGAATCTGATTGGCCTATCAAGTTCGGTGTTTTCAGATTTGTTTTTGTGACAGTTAAACGTCAAATATAAGTAATCACGCTATGCGCGCATTTAAAAACGAGTAGATTACTTGTTCAATTAAATATGTATTTCGTTCGATGCCAATGTTTATTAAACTTTATTAATTTTTCATATCTCCTGCGTACCTTTTTTGTTAATTTCCTCTAATTCTGCCGAATATCACATTTTTTACCGTTTGTGAAATAGTCGAATAAAATTCCACTCGTGATTGAATTTATCTCATAACAAATAAATCTGTCTTTTATTTCGGAACTCAACCGAATTGGGTAAATCTTCGGTAAGACTGAGCATCCAAATTTCAAAAAAATCCAAATGAAATTTTTGGCGGTCACGACTATTTTCGGAGATAGGTATTGGCCCATTTTTTATGAAACATCACCATTGAATTTCTGTTATGGAAAGTACACAAAATTTTATTCTCATTCAATCAAAACACCACACCCACACTTATTATTTACTTGGTTTTAGCCCTTTTTAATGGAAAAAACTATTATTTTTTCAAAAAAGTCACCTTTCATCGAAACGAAAACAAATCATAGGAATTTGATTCTTGAACACTGAATGTCTGGTATTTTGTGTATGCAATGGTGGCAACGGATTTGTTTGTTCGGGATTTGTGCCGTTGCCAATTTTATTTCAGAAATATTCAATTCACTACCACATGAAATATTTCAGAGAGTAAAAAATTAGTAAATATACCAATTATATTTTTCTATGATGACATTAACTGCACATTTAAAATGTTTCCAAATGAATGCACAATACAGACTGGCAGAATGTAAAAAACGTGATAGATCACGTAAACTATTTTTTGCATGTGCGCAAACACATGTATAGACATGCCTAGCCTACCTGATCATATCTTGATTTAGTTTTGTGTTATATATACCTACTTGCGCATTTCCATCACTACTTTTTCTCATGTTTTCAACTTCACGTAAGAACGTTCCTCCCTTATTTTTTTATGAAGACCTATAGAAAGGAATACGCGAGCGCGTACATTCACATCACAACTTTTTTCCATGTTTTCAACTTCACGTATGAACGTTCCTCCCTTATTTCTTGATGGAGACCATTTCTATCCTCATTTTGAACATTTTCTTGATTTGAAATAAGAAGGTGAGTCTATTGCTCTATAGTTTATAGCTCATGAAATTTTTATACGAAATCGCAATTTAACTTCCCACCTCAAGATCAAAAAAATTACCAAGATGAAGAAAGAAATGCGCATGTGCACGCACGGATTTGCGAAATGTCGGGCATTTCATATTGTGGTAGTAAATTGAATATTTCTGAAATGAAATTGGCAACGGCGTTTCAAATCCCTAACAAACAAATCCGTTGCCAACACAAAAAACCAGACATTCAGTGTTCAACAATCACATTCCAATGATTTGTTTTCGTTTCGAAGAAGGGTGACTTTTTTGAAAAAATAATATTTTTTTTTCATTAAAAAGTGCTGAAACCAAGTAAGTAATAAGTGTGGGTGTGGTGATTTGATTGAATGAGAATAAAGTTTTTTGTATTTTCCATAATAGAAATTCAATCTGTCAAATGGTGAAGTTTCATAAAAAAATGGGCCAATATCTCCGAAAATAGTCGTCACCGCAAAAATTTTCATTTGGTTTTTTTGTTCAGGAGACCAAACTACGTATGTTGCAAATTTATTTTTTTTGAAATTCGGATGCTCAGTCTAACTGAAGATTTACCCTGAATAGATTCAATAAAACACAACTCGTCCTGCGGACTTGTGGTGTTTTCTCAAAGCAATTCAGTTCCGTTCAGAAATGAATCGACAGACTTATCGCAAAAATTCAATCGCTTGTGGTATTACTGCTGAAAATTTACTTTACAATATTAAAATCAAGCAATAATTTAAGTTACCAAATACAGTAATCGTAATATATAGGTATTACAGAAAACAAAAAACACATATGTACGTCAAAATTTAAGAAAAAAGAATATTTTGAAGTTTAGACATAATTCAAAACGAGTATTTTCATATTCATTAACCGAATGCATGAGCCTTTTTTCCAACAAAACTCTGAAACTGTATATGAAACTACGTCTGAAATAATAATATATAATTTATTTTATATTGGACCATCTCAAAACCATCCCTTCCAAAAACAAGTTATCAAATTCGGTAAACCTGGTAAAAGTTTGGCAGGAGTAAAAAATATCTGTCCAATTAGCCTTTTGAATATTATCATAAATGGAATAATTTACTACTATTTGAACTGACTGATTGATTCAAGTGGTTCAAAGATACAAATTACATTAATTGTCGTCAAAGAAAAAAAGGGTCTATAATATGATTGTCCAAAATTCTAAACCACACCACAGCTACACTTAAGTACCTATTTTAACGGTGACCAATATCGTACAACTGATGAAATGGGTTTTTATAGTTAGAAAAAGACGAATCTTTCATTGAAAAATATGCATTTGAAAAGAAATATCCAACTGAGGTAAAATATCTTGTGTGGTTTGGCCTTCAAAACCATTTTTTTTCAACATTTTCCTGGTAGTAAACATGGTTTACTTTCAGCAATCCTATACACCTCAAGTTCTCTCAATTCCATTTATTTTGTTATAAGAATTCTTTCCGAATCTAAATTAATTTCAGTTTCAGGCCCGTTTTAATAAATTCAGTTTTTGTGGTATTTTTTTATATACCTTTACAGAGTAACCTATTTGAAAGGGGGACTCGTAATTTTTTAGTTTAGCTCTATTATATTCATTGCCATAGCTCTGCATAAAATTCGATATGTCGAAAAACTTATCAGTGATATTTTTGAATAGTATTTGACTACGCAACTGGGATTTGTGATACTTTCAGATTGGTGTAAGTTATAAGGCAAAATAATAATACGTATATTATTATGAGCCATAACTTCTTCTTTTTTTATTGTGAGGTAGTCGGTGGATCAGCGGTCTAATGCACAGGCCGTTCGAAACTCCAGCATAGCGATAGTCGGTTCGAATCCGATGTAGGTACGAGAATTTTTCTCAACTACTTTATATCGGATCGATAGGCGGCCGCATGCCTTGTTGAAAAGCAAGTGTATTGTGAGTTGTCTAGTGCTAGCTTTGAGTGCACACCGACCACCTGTGGTGCTGTAGGTTTTCCGGGTTTTCCTACAGCTGAAAAGTGAATACATCACCTAAAACATCAGTAAGTCGCCCCGGAGCGCCACGGAAAATAATAATAATAGCCGTCCTCTACCCGCACAGGCTATGGCTTTGGGTACTCAACGAGTGTTTATGAGGAGTATTATTATTATATATTATTATTATGCAATATACTTCACTAATGACTTGAATAGCAGTATAGCAATGTAAGTTTCGACTTCTGCTTTTAAAAATCAATTGTTTTAATATGAATCTGCATCCGAGGCATGTTTAGAGAAAACACAGATTTACAATATTATGAATAATAGTTAGAATTGTTTATAATTCAAACTAATGGCGGTCTAATAGAGCAGCATTGTAAAATACAATATCCCACACATGTGATGTACACGACGATTATCATACTTCGATAAATTGCTGACCTTCTGAATTTTTAGCGATGAAATCAATTTGAAGTAGGCCTCGAAAGGACTAGGCACACATATAAGGGGGATTCTAGGTATCGATAGAATTTGCTAAAATTTTAGTATGTTACACCAAATGTAGGTATATCAGATTGATAATTGCATGCTACGCGACCGCGATAACAATTGCATTAGTAGATATACAGAGTGTAATAGAAAATTTAAGGGGGTTTTAAGGTATCGGTAGAATTTGCTGATATTTGTGTATGTAACACCGAAAGTTTATTCGATTAATAATTGCATGCTACGCGACCCCAATAACAATTGCATTAGTTGATATTGTAGTAAAACTGCACTTACTAATTTTCCTAATTTATTTGAAACACTATTTAAAACAATTATTCACTAAAACATTTACTTCAATAACTATTTCAATTTATTTCTACTGTGGCTATCTATCAGCGAACTCTGGAACTGTTACCAACTCTGAATTCTGACTGTCCTCGTTACTCTCTGATTATCTAGCTTATTCCCAAGCAGATTCCATCCACGGCTCTCGATTATTCGGGAGTATAGAACATTTCATCTAGATGGCTCTTCGAACAGTATCGAAGCGATCGATTTATTCCAGCTTGTTCTCGGCGATCCGTAGGCCAGCAGATATGCTGTTGTAGTTGAACGAGAGTGCATAATTAATTAGATCAGGACCGGTCTCGAAATCGTCTTTATGTTTTCCGATCACGGAACTTAGTTTTTAAAAAATTTATTTTACTCAAAAACTTTAATTAACAAGAAATAATACAATGAGATGTTTATTGCTCGAAGTCTATGTCTATTCTAAATGTTTCTTCGTTCCCATGAACCGAAGTTGAATACAACACCATCTCGACGTGTTCCTGGAAATCTGCATAGGCAGCAATGCTTAGTTCAGCTATTCCCACGGAAGGCATACATAACTTCGTTACAATATACAGAGGGTAATAGGAAATTGAAGGGGATTTCTGGGTATCGAAAGAATGTGCTGAAATCTACTTAAGGTGAATGAGAGCAATGAATGCATTCTACGCGAACACGATAGCAATTAGTTTATATACAGAGTGTAAAAGAAACTGTAAAAAGATTTCAAGGTATCAATAGAATTTACTGATTTCAGTATATGTTACACCTGACGTATAGATTCACTTTTGCCTACTATGCGAGCACGATGGCAACTTCATTCGTTGATATACAGGGTTTAATTACTTTTATATTATATTATTCAGATTTATATTAATTCGAACGGCCATTGTCACATTTGAATTTTTGTTCTTATATACCGGATGACCACGAGGTGACGTACGCCCCCAAATTCTTCTATAGTTTTGAAGATACAGGTTTCAAATTTGGTACGTCGATGTATTACTTAAATACGCATATTTTGATTCCATTACCGAAAATTCACTACTTCCGGTTTAACCGGAAGTGACACTAAACTTTTTTTTTTCAAATGACACCCTGTACAATTTTTTTCATTATCTGGAGGAACACGCAATTTGTGATAACACTATTCTTCAAAATTGAAAATCGGTTGAAAAATGGCGGAGATACAGTTGATTGTTCAGTCAAACAAAGTTGGCCATGAACATCAAACTCAAATCATCACAACTGACGAACGGCGTCAACATTTACGAGGGGAAGGTTCGAGGTAAGATACAGCTGAAAATTGAGCTTCTCATCTAATTGCAGCCACCGTATTTTCCAACAATTACCAAAAACTTCCTCAAAACGGAGTACCTAGTACACATAAAGAAATGCTCACAACTGTCATTTTTCAAATGGCAACATACTCTTTTCACATTGTCGTATCGAAAACTGATGAGTTATTGGATTACTCGAATGAAATGATTTGATTTTTTGCTCAGCTTTCGTAGGTTCAATCCGCATCTGTTTAAGAATATTCAATTTTGAGAACACTCATAATGAAACATACCGTACTTCGATTCCTTTCAGAATTCTCCGAAACTTTAAACGCGATTATTCAGATAATTCATAACTTTTCAATAAAACAATATGAAAAGAGTATGTTGCCATTTGAGAAATGGCAGTTGTGAGCATTTCTTTATGGATACTACTCCATTCTGAGGAAGTTTTTGATAATTGTTGGAAAATATGGTTGCTGCAATTACATGAGGAGCTCAATTTTCAGCTGTATCTTACCTCGAACCTTCCTCTCGTAAATGTTGATGCCGTTCGTCAGTTGTGATGATTTGAGTTTAATGTTCATGGCCAACTTTGTTCGACTGAACAATGAACTGTATCTCCGCCATTTTTCAACCAATTTTCCATTTTGAAGAATAATGTTATCACAAATTGCGTGTTCTTCCGTATAATAAAAAAAATATACAGGATGTCATTTGAAAAAAAAAGTTTGGGATCACTTCCGGTTAAACCGAAAGTGGTGAATTTTTGGAAATTCAATCAAAATATGCGTATTTAAGTAATATATCGACATACCAAATTTGAAACCTGTATCTTTAAAACTATAGAAGAATTTGGGGGCGTACCTCACCTCGTGGTCACCCGGTATACTGCTTTGACATTAAGGCAACTTTGGTGATATCAACGATCATAACTAGAGAATAAAATCATTTGGTACACAACCTATGCAACAATGTGAAAAAGTACTCTTATCCCAGTTTATATTCACTCAAAGAAAGTTGATTCCCATTTGGTGAAATATATTTAAATTCATTTCTATTAACAAAACCCGGTTTGAAATCATACTTCACAATCTTTCATTGAATCATCTCCACTGGATACCTTCGGTCTGGGGGCTGATTTGTGTTTTTCCTATAATGATCGTTAAATGAATATGCTATGTCCAATCATTTTCTACTGTTTCAAAATAGTTTTCGAAAAATCATCTCATATTATTATAAATCTCATCGAGGATTGCTATGAGGAAACAAAATATTTCAACTTTATTTACATTTGACAACTGGCATTGCTAGTCAAGTATGTGAGAGTAATAAAGTGCATATAGTATTTTGAAAAAGTACCGTTTGAATAGAATAATGGTGAACTGTTACATATCTGTAACACGAGGAGTCGTGATTTTCATAAAATAGATGCTATTAATTAATTAAGAGAATATAAACCTTAGAAGAAATGAGCTAGCCTTATTATACAGATTACGATTTGGATTGAATGATGCGCAGTATTTACTCCGGATTCCAGAATATATGTTTGACCTGTAACAACAAATTAGTGCAAGTAGTGGAAACGGCAGGTAATATAGTTGCAATTCCCAAAGAGGTACTTAGTAAAAAGATTTGAGAAATGTTTTATATGTGCCCGTAACTGTAGAATTAGATTAGAATTGAATGCTCGGATAGATTTTTATGTAAAAACACAAACGTCTATTCCTCGAGACACCAATTGTTGCATTGGGCATTTGAATCAACATATGGAAAACCATGTTTCAATTCCCTGAGGGGTGACTATGAGTGGAACTGAAATTGCTTCATGGTTTAGAACTCTACGAGAATTTATACAAAATGCAGCCAATATAAAATATGACGAATACAGTTACCGTCGTGCTCGCGTAGAATGCAATTTTAAGTCTAATATACGTCAGTAACGTACTGAAATCAGCAAATTCTATCGATACCTAGAAATCTCCTTATATTTTCTATTACACTCTGTATATCAACTAATTGCTTTCGTGTTCGCGTAGAATGCATTTATTACTCTCATTCACCTCAAGTATAACATACTAAGATTTCAGCAGATTCTTTCGATACCCAGAAACCCCCTTCTATTTCCTGTTACTCCCTGTATATCAAAGAATGCATTTGTTATGGTGTTCGCGTAGCATGCATTTATTACTCTCATTTGCTTAAGGTATAACATACTGGGATTTTAGCAAATTATTTCGATACCCAGAAACCCCCCTCAATTTCCTATTACACTCTGTATATCAACTAATGCAATTGTTATCGGGGTCGCGTAGCATGCAATTATTGATCGAATATACCTTCAGAGTAACAAACTAAAATTTCAGCAAATTCGACCGATACCCAGAAACACCCTTATATTTTTTATTACACTCTGTATATCTACTAATGCAATTGTTATCGCGGTCGCGTAGCATGCAATTATCAATCTAATATACATTTGGTGTAACATACTAAAATTTCAGCAAATTCTATCGATACCTAGAATCCCTCTTATGTGTGTGCCTAGTCCTTTGAATTTCATTTGGAATTTATGGCAGTGAACTAAATATTTATTGTTGTATCCATTAAAAAAACGTCAGATTCGGATAATAAATAACGATGCTTTCAAATGGGTCACTCTGTATGCAGGGATATTTAAATTCGAGTCCAAGCATTGGATATCGGCAACGGTGGTTAACTGTTGGCAAAGTTACGTATTTCAGAGGTCAATTGACAATATTCCACAGGCTATCGGTAATTTTTTTTGCTGTCAGGTTGGTAATGAATTTTGGTTTTTAATATTTGAAACACTGTATTTCGATACACTGACATGTGCCACGTGTCAGCAATGACAAATGTCAAATTATTATAAGGATTATAACCAATCCCCAGTCAATATTGTCATTGCTGACACATGGCACATGTCAGTGTATCAAAATACAGTGTTTCAAATATTAAAAACCAAAATTCATTACCTGACAGCAAACAAAAAAAGATCACTGATAGCCAGTGGAATATTGTCAATTACGTGAAACAAAAAAAATCTGATCAGGATTCTTTAGTTCAGGATTTTTATAGGAATGAGCGAAAATTTTGTTTTATTTGCCTATATAATGTTGGTACTTTTTGTAGACAAAAATATAAAAGTCGAGTATCTTTTTTTTTGTAGGTTTCATGAATTTTGCATAAGAGGATGGTGTATAGTTGGGAAAAAACAAACATGTCCTTACTGTAAGGAAAAAGTAGACCTCAAAAAAATGTTCTCAAATCCCTGGGAGAAACCTCACGTACTTTTTGGACAACTTCTAGATTGGATAAGGTGGCTGGTAGCATGGCAGCCAATGATTCTCTTCTTAGTACAAGGGATCAATTGGGCACTAGGTCTAGAATGACTTAAACCTTCCTTTCGACGTACAGTATGAAAAATCAACTGTTTTTACATTTATATGTTACCTGATTGTTGTGATTTAGTTATATTTAAAATTAAAACACATGATGAATCTTTTGGTGTTTATTTCAACATTTGGTACAAAAATAATACTCATTTATATTTAATAAAACCTAAATGTCTCTGCTGTTCATCAGACAAATATTGCAAACACCATTAATTGTTGGAAAACATATACTGTGATAAGTATGACCGCAATTACATTTTTTAATTTCGATTAAAACGGATGTATTGACAGGTAGATTACAAACAGTGCATGTTTCGGCTGGATTATTCATATCTGCATTATTGAATTGAAAGTTATTTCCTAAATACCTCTTGAGAATAAATTTTCCAATCACTTCTCCAAACTGAAAAAGAATAGTCATATGAAAAATAAAATATCAACTTTTAAAATTCTTGAAAACGTGGCGGTAATTTATTTTAAATGTTTCATTTAAATTTAATTTTCAAAAGTAATAGGTTTGTGAGTTAATTTTTTTCCCACTTGGCTAAAGTTGATTAAAATCAATATACTGCGGCATCGTATTACGGTGTCCATAAACCATAATAATTATTATTATTCTTGCAGAAGGGCCGAGGGTTATGTTTTTCCGTGTCGATACAAGTGATACAAACTCTGATTGCTCTCTGCAATCATAGTGGGACAAAATATTCCGGACACTATACGGCCTATTATAGACACCCATAATACGCAGGCAAGTAAATATAATGAAGCGTACGTCGTGCTCTATTAGCAAGATATCACCAAATCGAATAATTGAAGTATATGATGCATGTATTGCCGAGAGTCCATGGATCGATTCCTGGCTGGGGCGATTTTTTTTTATTTAAGTCGTATTAGAGCATTTGGGCGCGTGTTGTAAGTATATTCAAGGCTTATAGAGAATCATTATTTCATCATTTTTAATAGATCATTAAGTACAAGAGTTTTTCCAAAGGAATTCACAGTATCAAAAATAACACCAATTCATAAAAATGGCGATGAAAAAATTATTAGCAATCACCAACCGATGGCAGTACTGAATTGTATAGCAAAAATGTTCGAATGAGGCATTCAAAAACTATAGTGCTTCTCAAAAGTACCCTCCCCCCTCTTATCCTTGGGACGATTATACATAAACAAGTGAATTTTGGATTTTTGGAAACTGAATATATAATATTGTTAATTTCCCTACTAGTGATGATAGATGACGAAATCGTTAAAAATGTAATTAATATCATACTGAATGGATTTAAAATTTCAATGTTTACTAATGAGCCATTAAAACTGCCATAAACACAAACAAAATTAGTATCATTGGATAGGTTTTTTCGATACCTTTTAAAAGAGGTGTCGCTTGCCGTAGGGTTCCATTTAAAATTATTGGTCACAATGGCCTTGTGACGTCATCTTAGAACAAGAACTTCGAATTTGCCACGTCACTTTCAATGAAGTCCACCAGCTGTAAGTGAATAGAGCACTGTCAGTTGTCAAACAGCTGATGGGGGGGACAAACAAAGCTATTTTCCATAACCAAAAAGCTTTGTCTATAAATTTTATAACTTCCACAATAAAGTATATTTTGACTTTGACACACGTAGGTCTTTCTTGTGAATTTTCTGCGAGAATCGATTTTCTAATGAAAAGTTTTTAGCATTGTGATGACTATTAATTCATTCTGTATAGTGTGAAATAAGTGCCTAAATCTGTTGTCTTATAAGCTTGGATTTTTCAATTTAAAAATACGTTGTCATGATGTCAACACACCTAAATATGTTTCTCTTTTGGATTTGGTGAGAGAAATAATGAAGTGGTTTTTGTTGGGTTGTAGTAATCGATCCAATCGAGATCAGCATCGGAAATTTCCAAATTTCTATACACACCAGGCGGAGACAGGTAGACGCTACTACAGTACGGAGACATTCTAGTTGGATAGCTGCTCCTCATAGGAGCGATTTCACGGATTATAAAGCAAATGTACGTATGCTTTTCACAGGTAATGAGCTGCCAAATACTTATCATCTGAATATAATATAGGTATTTTCAGTTTTTTTTTTATTACTTTATGAAAATCCATAGTAATTTGTAGAAAATACCCAGGAAACGATTTGATCTTCACAACTTTATTTTAAATTATCACATTTAAAATATCACAACATGTTTCGCTAAAACATTAGCTTTATCAAGTAATATCACTCGATTATTTTTGTGCAACAGTTCCACTGATGTGAGTGGGTCTTAACTTAGTCTAATCCTTTTCCCATGTTTATCTAATATATGTATTCCAGATCAATAATAAGAAGAAAAAATATAATTACCTCTAGTGAATTATCACCATTCACTACTTTGTCAATGAAATCCACAGCTAATCCTCGATCATGACAAGTCGTCGTGAAGATGCAATTCTGATAAAACTTGGCTCCCAACTCTCCGTTAGGTATATACTGGGAGTACCGGTTCAACAACCTAATTGCATTCTTGGACCCAATAGATTCAACCATGAGAAGGCCAGTTTCAGACCATGTTAATGTACCATCGACATCTATGTTTTCCCCACAGTTTAAACAACAACCTCGTCTCAGTTTCATGTACAATTTGATAATTTCATCCCAGCTGTCATACGTCAATATTCGTAAAAATTCTTTGAATACTTCTTTGTCACTGAACTGCGTAATCCCAGGCAAGTTTAACATGACTTCGTTTAGACTGTTTATCTTTTTTAAATTATACTTGTACAAAAAGGGAATGTTGTTCAAATATTCATTTTTATTTTCTACCCGATCAAATAGTTTACAAGCTAGCTTATGATGGACTATTTTTTTGGTATGAGCTTTTGGTAGTGGGACATTGCACTTACAATACAAATCTATACTCTTGTTTATAGCTATGAAAGATTCACTAAGATATTGCAAAGATTTCATTTCAAAAGTGTCAATGTTACAATCTTCTTTATCTATGTATTTTACCATCTGTTCCTGACACCACATGGTAGCATCATCATTATCTTTTTCTTTAACAAATTCAGTGAATTGTTCAAAAAGCATTAATTGATTGTCAAGATGTAGAGTCCTGAATATTCTGTCTGTTTCTGTTAATTCAACATTTTTGTGAGTTTTATTCAGAACATACTGCCTATAAAGAGCCATCATATCGTTGTCTATTTTGTAATTGATTAAATTTGTATCTTCAGGTTCATCTTGATCTTTACAGAGTATTGGAGAGTCATCAAGAACATTGTTGAACTTCTGAAGTGAATCGGGTAAATGCTTCTTATTTTCTCTATTTTCAGTTGAATGCTGGATGTCAACAATGACGATTCCATTTTCTAACTTAGTTCCTAAACTTTGTTTTTTGTAATACTGTTCTAAAACATCTAAGATAGGCTTCAACTTATTTAACATTTCATCAGCGCCTATTTCAACAAGTTTTGTTTTCAAAACAACTAGTAAATGTAATTTTGTGGATTTTTCTATCAAGGCACTGAAATCATCAGTATAATATAGACAAAGTTCTGAGCACAAGTAATACTGTTTATTGACCAAAGTAGTGATGAGTAAATCTTCTAGGGATTGTAAAGAAACTATATTCATTTCTAAACCCTCTCTCCAAATATAAATATATGATTTAACTATTTTTATATCCAAAATATCTGTGAAAGTGTAACTCCAAAAGGGTAGCTCACTCATTTCTGGTTCGAAGAAATACAAGCCATTACCATCATAAGTTAAAATAAATCTCTGAAGAATTGGATAGATTTTACCAAAGCTGAAATGTTTTGAAACTTTCCTCTCAGGATCTGGTTTACTAATGTATAGTTTTGCATCAACAGAATCTTGGATAACCACTATATCAGAAGGCTTTTGCTCAAGAGAACTCCTAAACTGATAAGTTACAAGAACTGAAGCTTCAAAATTTGCCTCCCAGAGTCTAGAACCTGGTCTAGAACAGAATATTTTTGTATGTGAATTACTTAAGCTCGAAGCAAACTCTTCGCTTTCTTTTATTGTTCTGTAATTACCCCTAAAAGGTTGGTGATCACCAAGAGAATTTGTATTGTTGACATTCGAAAAACATGCTCCAAAGTTTCCATCTCTAAGTTTCTTGCCTATTTGTTTATACTGTTCTCTTTCTGTATTGCACAAAAAGGTGCGAGTTCTGTTGGATATCAATAAATAATTTTTATAGGTATCTATCTGAGTTATACTTGCATCTAAATGCATGAGTATGGCTGAAGGTGTTTGGAAGATGGCCTTGGTCTGAAAAACAAAATGGATTCATTAAACAATCAAAATCTAAATATAAAATGCTTTGTTAGTACGCAATAAGATGCCTAAAAACCCTGGTGTGTCGACTGATTACATTTTGTTAAGATTTTTTTGAAGACAAAACAAATGAAATCCTGGTCTATTTCTATAATCGGATCCAGAGATGGCGCCTCGTCCTCATGTCAATATTCCAGGGACATAGTGATTGTGATTGTTGTTGATTGAATTTGACGGAATGTCAATAAACTTTTTAAATGTCATTCTAAAGCAATATAAGTTTCCATATTCGAAGTGGAAGACCAAATTTTTTGAAAAATAACACCACAGAAAATGTGTTATTTTTTTAAAATGATGTAAATACCGTTTGAAAGTCGAAATAGTTGTGGCAGAATCAAAAATTTTGTAGTGCAATATTATTGACTATTAATGATGTTCGTTTCTTTATTTTTCTGTACTTTATATTATTTTCCTAAATAAGTTGACCATAATCCGTTTTTGTGTGGACAATATTCAGAGAGATGAACACAATAATTCATTTATGTCTAGTACCGAAAGTGAGTACCTACTACTTAAAATCTGTAAAATATACTTTGGAACCAATTTGGAACTTACATTTTATTCCTTAACTCGCCATGCTCTAATAAACATGGCAAACATTTTTTCAAATCGATTCAATAAACTGGGTGCGTGTTGTTATACCCTACTGTTTCTTTAAATATTCCATAAGTTCAAGTTGCGAAAGTTCGTGACAAAGTAAAAAAAATCACCACTTCTACTGAAATCTATCAATTTTGCATATATCAAGCTTGTTTAGATTTTCTTATTATACCATTCGTTTTCGTGAAATCTTTTTAGTGTGGTTAGATCATCCAAAAATAAATTTTCTGTCGAGAAAGAATTCCACAAAAAAAGAAACATCTTCACTATTACATGACATACAGTTTTTAAAATAGCGAAAGATCATTGTAACACACAACTCATCGCACATATCACTTCTGAAAAGTAATTAAACTAAAAATAAGCTACAAAATTATTACTTTATATATACTTTAGTATAGGAAACTCCATCATAACGATAACCGATAGAAATCGTAATTGATCATAACAGTACAAGATAGAAATCGTAAACCACCAATATACAACAGCATAACGTACTTTATCAGAAAGTCATGTCATCATAACATCAACCCATCATAACGTCAAGCGATCATATTCGTAATGTATCATAACGTACTCCAGCATAATTCTATAGTCTATGGGCTTGCGGTAACTTTGTGGGAAGAATGATGGTAGTGAACTAAGAAAAGACCTTCGACATTGGTAAATTTCAAATAATACTTTGACAATTAGATTTATCCATCAATTGTTTTTCATAAATAATTATTTTAATGAAACATTCTTAGATATCCATTCATACCATAGAGATTACGCAAATTTGCAGGTATTTCGTATTTTTCATTTTGAATATTCATCAGATAACGAATCAAAATATTTTTAAAATTTTTTACAGATTAGGATTTTGTTGTTTTCGATACTTAGGGAAACAATATACGAAAAACGTAAAAGTTCTTATATTTTTTCCGGGTCTGTATGGGTCTCAATAATATTATTAATTTGAACTGATTCTTTCCAATTATTATATTCATGTTACCAAACATAAGTCAAACTCTGAATTTATTGAAACAATGTTTTTGTTCAGTGTGATAACTCATGGGCTTTTCACCTTATGCTGGTGGATATAACGATTCTATCGAAAATGGGATATTGAACGCCTGTGGTGTCACTCAATGAGAACAAAATGTATTCAACCCCTTCACCACACAAGTAATTTATTTCCTAGATGCGCATTTCGATAACAAAGTTATCTTCATCAGTAGGAATTACTAAACTAACTGTAAATCGGCATACCAGTCTTATTTATACCAAATAATTAATTACCATGGGTTAATCCGTGTACCAGGAAGTGACCCTCCTAATGGGCAGGTGCAACCCCAATAAACAATACAACAAAAGCACTTAATTATTCTTTTACAGGAATCAAGTCGAATAATTTGGAATTTAATGAACCGTTATCATTATCAAGCAAGTGTTTCGCGCCTCTTTTTCTAATAGCAATACTCTCATGACAATCTAATTTTCTGTAATCATCAACAGGTTTTATTAATTTTAAATTTTGGATATTAATTTTGTGATGAGTTTGTAATAAATGATCCGCAACACTCGATTTATTTTCTCGCGAATATTTAGCATGTGCCAAAAGTTCGCGGAAACGAACATTCGTAGATCTTTTGGTTTGGCCATAATATACACTATCGCAGTTTTGACAGCTAATTTCATAGATTCCTGATCTCTCCAAAGTTGGAATTTTATCTTTCGGATTACCTAACAACATTTGGAGATTGTTCGTACTACTATGTACCAGCTGAAGGTTTGCGTCTCGGAAAATAGAGTAGAGACCCCTCGTAAGCCGTGTATCGTGTGTAATTTTAATAAACTTTTTTCTGTCTTTAGGTTGCTCTAGTGTGGTTATTTGTCTTAAGGACGTTCTGAACTTATTCTTTTTCAACAAATTATCGGGGAATAACCATTACTAATGGCTATTTCCTTAATGATTTTTATTTCACGTTGAAACCGTTCAACACTGAGTGGAAAGCTCACCGCTCTGTGAACAAGAAAAATGAAACTCGCTATCTTGTGCTGAATGTGGTGGTTGGAATCCACGGGTATAAATCTGTTAGTGTTGGTTGGCTTTCTGTAAATATCTATTTCTACACGTTCCCCATTCCTGATTACCAGTGTGTCCAAAAATGGCAACTGTCCGTCAACCTCCATCTCCGCCGTGAATTTAATTTGTTCAAATACTGAATTCAAACTATTCAGGAAGTGATCAATATTCTGATTTTTCACATCGAAAACACAAAATACGTCATCCACATACCTGATCCAAATTCTCGGAAAATAATTATTAAGTGATCTAAAATCTGTTTCAAACCTACTCATGAACAGATTAGCGATAAAAGGTGACAGACAGTGACCCATGGCAGTAATGATGATAGAAAGGAATAACAACGTACATAGGATTGTACCGTCGGAAAGTATTGAAATTGTTGAAAATCAATCCTCTCAAACTTTTTCTATTGAGGAACTGAACCTACTCAACAAAGGTTTGAAATTTTGTCCAAATATCAAACCACCAATAGATGACATACCGCTGATATTGAATGCGGTATTAGACATCTCAATGAAAATACAAAAAATTTCATACGTAACGCGTGTAAAATTCAACTTAAAAATAACTCCATAGCCAATAGCCGACGTGACGCAAAAACTAGTAAAGTGGTAAAAAGTTTGAGAGAGAAAGATTGCTTTTATCTGAAAGCAGATAAAGGCAATAAAATTGTAATCTTGGATAAAACAGATTGCATTCACCGAATGGATAATCATATTGAGCAAGGGCCTTAAGTTAATATAACCAAATCTCCGTTACCCAAAATGGTTCGCACTCATGAATCCACAATAGACAATTGCAAATTGGTAATAAACAATTCATTAAAATATAAATTAAACATTTCAAATCCAACAGTTCCTAAATTGTACGGCTTGCCAAAAATACATAAACCCGGTAATAGCATGAGACCCATCGTATCCGGCATAAATTCTCCTACCTATAAATTGTCGAAGTGGCTGTCGAGTGATTTTGGTAGTCTGCCTCCAGCAAGAGAGTTTTTCTGTTGAGAATTCATATGAATTCGTTGACAGAATTAAAAACTTGAAACTGTTGGACGGGGAGAGACTGGTTTCGTTCGATGTCAGTTCGCTTTTTCCCAGTGTGTGCCCATTGCAGTAACATTGGAATATTTGAGAGATTTATTGGATCTCAATAATTTTCAAAGGGAAAAAGCTGACGAGTTCATCAGTTTAACCGACTTATGCATGCAGCAGAATTATTTTATCTTTCAAGATAAATTCTTCCAGCAGCTAGAAGGCACTGCCATGGGTAACTGTCTGTCACCTTTTATCGCTAATCTGTTCATGAGTAGGTTTGAAACAGATTTTAGATCACTTAACAATTATTTTCCGAGAATTTGGATCAGGTATGTGGATGACGTATTTTGTGTTTTCGATGTGAAAAATCGGAATATTGATCACTTCCCAAATAGTTTGAATTCAGTATTTGAACAAATTAAATTCACGGTGGAGATGGAGGTTGACGGACAGTTGCCGTTTTTGGACACACTGGTAATCAGGAATGGGGAACGTGTAGAAATAGATATTTACAGAAAGCCAACCAACACTAACGGATTTATACCCGTGGATTCCAACCACCACATTCAGCACAAGATGGCGAGTTTCAATTTCCTTGTTCACAGGGCGTTGAGCTTTCCACTCAGTGTTGAACGGTTTCAACGTAAAATAAAAACCATTAGTAATGGTTATTCCCCGAAAATGGTAGATAATTTGTTGAAAAAGAAAAAGTTCAGAACGTCCTTAAGACAAATAACCACACTAGAGCAATCTAAAGACAGAAAAAAGTTTATTAAAATTACACACGATACACGGCTTACGGTCTCAACTCTATTTTCCGAGACGCAAACCTTCAGCTGGTACATAGTAGTACGAACAATCTCCAAATGTTGTTAGGTAATCCGAAAGATAAAATTCCAACTTTGGAGAGATCAGGAATCTATGAAATTAGCTGTCAAAACTGCGATAGTGTATATTATGGCCAAACCAAAAGATCTACGAATGTTCGTTTCCGCGAACATTTGGCACATGCTAAATATTCGCGAGAAAATAAATCGAGTGTTGCAGATCATTTATTACAAACTCATCACAAAATTAATATCCAAAATTTAAAATTAATAAAACCTGTTGATGATTACAGAAAATTAGATTGTTATGAGAGTATTGCTATTAGAAAAAGAGGCGCGAAACACTTGCTTGATAATGATAACGGTCCATTAAATTCCAAATTATTCGACCTGTAAAAGAATAATTAAGTGCTTTTGTTGTATTGTTTATTGGGGTTGCACCTGCCCATTAGGAGGGTCACTTCCTGGTACACGGATTAACCCATGGTAATTGTTTATTTGATATAAATAAGACTGGTATGCCGATTTACAGTTAGTTTAGTAATACCTACCGATGAAGATAACTTTGTTATCGAAATGCGCATCTAGGAAATTAATTACTTGTGTGGTGAAGGGGTTAAATACTTTTTGTTCTCATAACGATTCTAGATAAATTATTGCGAATTATTATGTGCCATAAAGATTTGGAAAAAAAATCGGTGCCTGCACTGATAAGGAACTAGCTGCTAGTGCACAAATTTTCACGTCTTCAGAACTGCAAAATCTAGGATGAATATACTTATTATTCAAGCATATTCTTCTAAAACCTCTACTAAGAACATAGCTTTTTCTTCTGTTTGGTAAAACATAATATTATAGAGATATATAACTTCATATATCTGAACAATGTAACCTCCGGATTTCAAATATTCATTTATTTATTGTTATTTGAAACATGCTGACATAAATCCTTGTTTCAAAAATTTTCTATATAGCTTTAGTGAACTCCAAAATCTGAGTTTACATTAAATTATGTAGAAAAGAAAATTCTGAGAAACAAACGCCTGTGTAAAGAAGGAGTGTACAGACAAAACTGCAGAATATCTGTTTTTAATCACAGAATAGTGCCAGTCATTAAAATGAAGTTGCCTTCAGTACTGGCAGTATTCAAGGCCACTTTATTTCATTGGTGACGGGCCCTATTCTGTGATTTTATCTGTTCGTCGCTTATCAATGCCGTGTTAGCGTACTTTGATTCCCGGTTAAATTTGACTCGTGGTTAGAATGAATATGACATTTGCTAAATGAAGGAATCGACCCACATTCTAACCATGAGTTAAATTTAGCTCGAAGTTGAAGTACATTGAAAAACCGGCCCTTAAACAGGAGTTAGCAGGCGTTAGTTATTCATAACCTAAATCAAATCTAGTCTATCAAATATACATAAGTGGGACGTAACTCGTGACCTATAGCCGCTTCCCATTTGCCACAGGGACTAGCACCCAGTAGAGCTTCTTACTCCTGAACTGAACTTCACCTGACTTTATAAATATCATTCAATTGGAACATGACTTATCGTTGTCTGACCACGTCTGCTAGGAGCTCTCCGGAGTTATTCGGAGCTACTCCATGAAGCAATTATAAAATGACTAAAGGCCGATTCAGATACATGCGTGCCCATGCAGGGTTTTTGAAGCACCGACGGTTTAAATACCTTTTACTCGCGTTTCTATTACAAGAACATATTTCTTTTGGTTCTGTAATAATTCTATCAATCCTGAAGTAATGCTCTATTTGAGTTCTTCAAATAATCCCGAAGTATTTTTCACTGTATCTTCTTCTCATTAATCATTTCTCCAGCATTAGAGATATGCAATAACGCCAGTCAGTATTAAAGGCAACTTTATTTTGATAGTGACTAGCACTATTCTGTGATTAAAAACAGAGATATTGCAGTTTTGTCTGTCCGTCCCTTATTTACACAAGCGTTCTTTATTCATAACCTATAAGTGAAATGTTAGTTTCTCAGATTTTTCGTTCTACATTATTTATTTTATATTAAGATACAATTATTGTGATGATAAAATGGCCAAAGGGTGCTCCGATATTGATTTGTATTGAAAAAATCATATAAATATTAGGCATGAGTTACGTCATGTCCATGTTCTCACCCGAAGTGAAAATAAGGGAACCTTAAATCCTGTCCTTATCCGTCCTCTAATAAAGGCAGGCAGTATTTTAATAAAGTTGTCCTTATTCCAGATTCACATTGCGCGTGCGTATATGTCAAAATAAGGACAACTTTATTAGTGCCTGACGTTAAAATGAACTGCAATATCTCTCTATTGACAAAATGATATCAGAATCAAATAAAATATGTTCTTGTGATAGAAACGTGAGTAAAAGGCGTTTAAACATCCCGAGCTTCAAAAACCCTGCATGGGTACGCATGTAATTGGAAAGCGGCTTATGCATTCGTTAGGTGCGTTCAGTTTTGTGAAAGTGAACGGAGCGATCAAATGCTGATTAGTCACAGGATCACCGAGCTAGTTTGGAAATTCAACTCAGGAACACAAGGGGTTCTCCCTCTGGTGTTGAGTTTGAGAACTAATTAAAAGTACATGGTTATTATTGTGTTCGTTGAAATTTCCATGATAATAGTCACTGTTTATGTGAATTCTATTGAATCTGTAGTGAGAATTGATAAGTGATAAAATTCTGATACAACTTAAGGTGAAAATTATATGATTTAACGAACTTCACCTGACTTTATAAATGGGAGATAATTAAAACATGTTTTTTCGTAGTCTGTCAGATAGATCACTTCAGAAGCGAAGCTACCCAGAGTTCTCCGAGCTCCCACTGGCTAATTTGTCATGTCAGAAGACAGCGCCAGACAATTTGTTCTGACCTGACCTAGTATTATGTTCCTGGCTTCTGAAACATTTTCTACAGTCACTAGTTTGAAACTTAATTCGACACGAGTCATGGAATCCAAAGGTAGATGTTTACCTACAACTTTGATAGGCAGACAAATAAATAAACAGAAAGGTAAATGTTGGTACTTGAAGTTTAATGTTTTGTGACCAAAAACGTTTGTCGATACTTGTGCGCGCGTTTGAACGAAGTTGGCTGCTGTCAGAATGAAATTTGGTTACAGTTTGAATAAAATATACATACATAATAATAAACAATTTGATATAATTTGTAATAAATAATGATTGTTTTCATCCAGACTTGACTATGACTACAGCCAAACCGATAACAAAGAAGCAGCGGGGTATGAATAAAAGACGACTTTAAGAGCCAATTTAAGGCGTTTCTCAACGAAATGAGAACTAATGATTCTGAAAACTAGGTGGAATAATTTTTATATGGGTGCAATCTATACATCCAATGATTCCTGGCAACTCATGTTTCATAAAGAATCTGTAAATTCATCAATTATTTGTTATTATTAAACATTTGCTACATACTCATGTTTTGTATGAAATATTTCATCTCTCTCTCCACATAATTCCACACAGTGGACATTAAAGCCAAAATCTGACAGAAAACAACTATTTCCCCCTACGGATATTGAATTATATCTGTCTTCTATTTGTGCAACACATAATTGCAAGTGTTACTTGTTATAAAGCCATATCAACAACCTCGTGAGCAGATCTGCTGACATTCGGTTGAGATGAAATGTTGTGTCTGTCTGATCCTACAGGTTTCTGGTAGCTGCCATGCGCTTGAAATAATAATGTGCATGGCATCTATTTTCATCTCACCCTGATAACAGGAGCTGTTCCTGTATTTCTTTGTGCTGACAACATGAATATCACAACTTCTTCGAATAATTATTGTACTGCCTCTTTATTCGATCTGTACATTTGCCGAAAAAGAATATCTGGTAACTCAAACGGGTTGCTTGTGTCCCTCAATATTCTGAGTCGCTGTTGTCTCAAATAATTTTATAGATAATTTTTGAACGTTCACAACACAGAAATGCTGAGAATATCGTAGTATTCATGTATTCCACCTGCGGAATATATCTTCTCTAAGTAGCTATACTAGTTGTCTTTGGTTATTCATTTTTTATTGAACAATTGCACCACTTTGAAATATCCCAAAATTTGTGCTGACCACTCTGTCTTTCCTCTTTCCAAATATTTAGATTCTAATCCAAATTTCAAATAATCACCTATACCAATATGTTCTGTGAATTAAATCATGTTTCATGTTTGATATCCACCAATAACAATATAAAGACACCTCCATCGACGTCGTATACAAACGATAAATTTTATCGTAGAATAACGATATCTAGCTACAGAATCGCAAATATCGTTAATTACC
The DNA here is from genome assembly GCA_958502065.1 of Chrysolina americana. Classification (NCBI taxonomy): domain Eukaryota; kingdom Metazoa; phylum Arthropoda; class Insecta; order Coleoptera; family Chrysomelidae; genus Chrysolina; species Chrysolina americana. The sequence goes on along the minus strand of OY293415.1, from coordinate 33,158,393 downwards.
GATTATCATTCACTAACGACATCGTTATGCGTTACAGAATAGGCCTCTTAGTCTCATATCAGTTTGTTTTGTATCGTATCGTGTATGTATTAGATTCAAGACTGCAATTTCTATTTCCTCATTTATAATTTGTTGCTAGCACTTCCTAAAAATATAGTTTCTACCTGCATACACTGATCTTTACACTACATGTGAGTCCACCAAATCCATTTAGGAAATTTTTGGAACAAGAACTCAATTATGTCGGCAAGTTTCACCTGAGAAATGGAATATATTTTTGAAATCTGAAGAAACGGAAACGGTACTTGGCATAGACTTCTTCAAAACTGTGGAAGAGTATAATATGTTCTTGGTGAAGTTTCAGAAGAGTATTCTTGAAATTATAAATATTTCATATACAGTGTCACCGTTAAAGTCCGCATCATATGGGACTTTTTTTTATTATTCATTTATTGCAAATTTAGAGTTCGTAAACAGTTTTTGCTTTGAAAATAATGCAAAATGACGTTTAAGATTGTTTTCCATCGATTGGCTACACCTGTCAAATTTGACATTTTTTCAAAAAAATTTCAAAATGTTAGGTTATTTCTCAATTTTTCGAAAAATATTATATGGAAAAGTTGTTCATTTTTCGGTTTCCTACCCACCTACCAAATCTGAACCAGTTGAAAAACTTTGATTTTTTTCGAGTTTTCTTAACCTTACACTTTTTCCATAACCAGTTGAGATGTAATAATCCCATCTGCTGGAAGGATTTTTTCTGTTTAAAAATGTTTCTACTTGGATATTTTCAAAAAAATACAAATATGCTAAAAAAATTATGTTATAGTTGATGCAAAGTGGCTCTAGTTTCGAATTATCGAATATTTTTCTAAAGCAATAGACCTAAAGTATTTTCTACTTCACTGATGTATTGTGATAAAAATAATTGAAGCAAATTTTGCTATGGAATATTGAAACTAGAGCCACTTTGCATCAAATATGATGTTATTTTCTTAGCATATTTGTATTTTTTTTGAAAATATCCAGTTAGAAATATTTATAAACAGAAAAAATTCTTTCAGCAGATGGGTGTATTACATCTCAACTGTTTTATTCCAGATTTCATCAAATTTAAATTATCCGAAAAAGTGTAAGAACCACAGACCTGGAAAAAATATAAAAATTTACTCTTTGCGTATACTCTTATTTACTAATCTTTGTTGTTTCCCTTGGTTTGGGAACTAACAAAATCCTGATTCAAAAATATTTTGTTATTTGATGAATAATTTAAATGAATCCATATAAAAATTTCTAATGCAGAAAGCCAACTGTTTTTAAAAGTATTCCTACCTGACATTGAAATAATTATTTATGAAAAATTTAGAACAATGGATGAGTAAATGTAATAATTGTTGAATTATTATTCAAGCTTATCCAATAATGAAGTTCTTTTCTTAGTTCATCAATGAGCAGTTAACGTTCACTACCGTCATTCATCCAACAAAGTGACTACAAGCCCCTAGACTATAGGATTATGCTGGAGTACGTTATGATACATTACGAATATGATCGCTTAACGTTCTGATGCGTTGCTGTTATGATGGCGTACTTTCTGATAAAGTACGTTATGATGATGTAATTATGATGGTTTACGATTTCAATCTTGTACTGTTATGATCAATTACGATTTCTACCAGTTAATGTTGATGGAGTATTTTTCTATGATTTACGAATTCTTTCATGTACATTATGATGCATAAGGTGTTCCCGGCACAAGCACAAGATTGACAGGTTCTAATGGTGAATTTCCATGCAGCTGAATTTCAATACTTTTGTGTGAAACGTGTGATTATTATTTATTCCAGTAAATTGCATGCATATCAGCAAAATAAAAATTATATAATAAGTCGAAAATTCAACTAATAAAACTGCTTGCGGACAGTGATTCTGTAAAATTGAATGATAATGTTGTTTTATTCATTTCATGCTCGTGCGTAATACTTGAAACATCTGTTCATGAAAATTCACCCAAACAAGAAAACCGACGGTGGCGGTTCACGAAGTATCGCGGGATTTTTAGAAAATAGACCGCGATTTCATTTGTTTTCTCATTATCAAGCAAGCGAATGTCCAGTATTTTAGTCTACAGTTTTACAGGTATGAAGCCGTAGACACAATGGAAGTTTTATGTAATAAGTTTTAGGTTTTGGAATTTTGGATATCAACTTTACAAATAAAACAAAATGCAAAGCAGAATTGAAAAATAAAGCTTGAATTTTACCAAGAAAATTGTTTATGAGGCGTGATCAGAATAATAATGGCAATGATAGTTTCGCGTTAGAAAAATATCCAAAATTAGGAAACTTAAAACTAAAAACATAAAACTTCCATTGTGTTTCAGCCTTGAAGTCGGCACACCAGGGTTTTGAGGCATCTTAGTCAATTGTCCACGTCGTCCGTGATCGATGCCGTGAAATTCACAACGCTGTCAAATTGCAATTGGATATTTGCTCTTACCGTTCGCGATAGACACGGTACAAAGTCGGGAGTAAAATGAGAAAAAGGTTTGATATTTTTAAACGATGCACGACCGATATTTTCGGCGTCATCGTAGAAACGTACGCTATACTATCCCCGTGGCAATTGAGACAAAATGGAAAACCCCGAATTTGAGCCCATACTTTCCCGAAATGAGTCTGTAACGCGGTACCACCGACCGCGACGCGGCATTGTCGTCGTCGTCCTCGTCGTTTTCGGTGTTGCTCAGACGGTTCTGATGACAATAATGGATCAACCACGGGTGCGTTCGTGACGTTAACGATATCGTCGTTATTGTGGTACTCATCAATCTTCATTTCGTTGTGTTGTGGTACGTATGCGTCAGTGACTAACTGTGATTTTGAATGAATTAATTTTTTTTATTTCTTTCAATTTTTCAAAAATGTATCGTAGGCAATCGATGGCGTAGAATACGGAAAAATAATGAAAAAATTCCAGAACCGTCGGAAGTATTTTTTTTTTCGAGGTTAAAATTCAATGTATAGTTTCGAAAAATTTCAAAGCGATCGCTGGTTGAATATAGTTGCTGTAGGCATTCCAACGAACGCCTGCATTTTTAAACACGTCAAAATCAAAATTTTTTATTTTTTTTTTATTTTCAAAAATGTATCGTACGCAATCGATGGCGTAGGATATGGTAAAAATAATGAAAAAATTACAGAACTCCCATAAGTATTTTTTTTTCAAGGTTATATGGGTTAGGATCCTGGATTGGCCGTTCGGAGCTGACCTGCGCCCGTCAAAAATTTATCAAATTTTTTTTCATATACTCGTTAAATTCAATGTTTTATGTATAGTTTCGAAAAATTTCAAAGCGATCGCTGGTTGAACATAGTTGCTGTAGGCGTTCCAACAAACGACTGCATTTTCAAACGAGTCGAAATGATTTTTTTGTTTTTATTTATTAAAAATGTCGAAATCAAATTTTTTTATTTTCTTACATTTTTCAAAAATGTATCGGAGGCAATCGATGGCGTAGGATATGGTAAAAATAATGAAAAAATTACAGAACTCCCATAAGTATTTTTTTTTTCAAGGTTATATGGGTTAGGATTCTGGATTGGCCGTTCGGAGCTGACCTGCGCCCGTCAAAAATTTTTCAAATTTTTTTCCATATCATATCGTAAAATTCAATGTATAGTTTCGAAAAATTTCAAAGCGATCGCTGGTCGAACATAGTTGCTGTAGGCATTCCAACGAACGCCTGCATTTTTAAACACGTCAAAATCAAAATTTTTGATTTTTTTTTAATTGTCAAAAATGTATCGTACGCAATCGATGGCGTAGGATATGGGAAAAATAATGAAAAAATTACAGAACTCCCATAAGTATTTTTTTTTTTCAATGTTATATGGGTTAGAATCCTGGATTGGCCGTTCGGAGCTGACCTGCGCCCGTCAAAAATTTTTCAATTTTTTTTTCATATACTCGTTAAATTCAATGTTATATGTATAGTTTCGAAAAATTACAAAGCGTTTTCTGGTTGAACATAGTTGCTGTAGGCGTTCCATCGAACGACTGCATTTTCAAACAGGTCGAAATGAATTTTTTTTATTTCTTTCAATTATTCAAAAATGTATCGTAGATAATCGATGGCGTGGAATACGGGAAAAATAATGAAAACATTCCAGAACCGTCGGAAGTATTTTTTTTGAGGTTATATGGGTTAGGATACCGGATTGGCCGTTCGGAGCTGACCTGAGCCCGCCAGAAGTTTTTCTAATTTTTTTTTCATATCATAATCGTGAAATTCAATGTTTTTTGTATAGTTTCACCGAATTTCAAAGCGATCGCCGGTCGAACATAATTGCTGTATGCGTTCCAACGAACGTCTGCATTTTCAAACGGGTCGAAATGATTTTTTTTTATTTTTTTCAATTATTCAAAAATGTGTCGTAGGCAATAGATGGCGTAAAATACGGGAAAAATAATGAAAAAATTCCAGAATCGTCGGAAGTATTTTTTTTCGAGGTTTTATGGGTTAGGATACCGGATTGGCTGTTCGGAGCTGACCTGCGCCCGTCAGAAATTTTTCTATTTTTTTTTTCATATCATACTCGTAAAATTCAATGTTTTATGTATAGTTTCGAGAAATTTCAAAGCGATCGCCGGTCGAACATAGTTGCTGTTGGCGTTCCAACGAACGTCTGCATTTTCAAACGGGTCGAAATGATTTTTTTTTATTTTTTTCAATTATTCAAAAATGTATCATAGGCAATCGATGGCGTAGAATACGGGAAAAATAATAAAAAAATTCCAGAACCATCGGAAGTATTTTTTTTGAGGTTATATGGGTTAGGATACCGGATTGGCCGTTCGGAGCTGATCTGCGCCCGTCAGACATTTTTTAAAGTTCAATATTTTTGGTATAATTTCACCAAATTTCAAAGCGATCGCTAAATTCCAATTTTTATTTTCTTTTATGGATTTTTCAAAATTGTATTCTATGGCGTAGAGTATGGAAAAAATAATGAAAAAATTCCATAACCGTCGGAAGTATTTTTTTGTGGAGATGGGTTAGGATACCGGATCCTAGCGCTTGTGTTAAATCGATGGAGTAGACAGAAAAAATAATAATATAATTGATCTGGAATGTTTCAGAAAGTTCTAGAAATATCTGGATTGATTTAAAAAATTCTAGAATGAGTGCAAACTATTATAATTGATATAGAATTTTTGAGAAAGTTCTACAAGTTTCTGGCTTCATCTTTGGAATTCCAAAATGTCCAAAACTGTTATCGAGTTAGACTGTTCGAGAACGTTCAAGAAATTTCCTGAATGATCTGGAAATTTCCAAAATGAGCGTTGTTCAAATTTACCAACTTGAATAGTTCAAAATACTATTTAAAATTTTGTTGTCCATGATTAAGGACATAGACCTTATCCAGAAGGGTTAATTTTCATAGACCTAAAACCTTGTTGTTCCAAGCTGAGGTGGAGGTAAGCACTAATATTAGGTACTATAGTGAAATTCAGTGAATAATAACCTCTCAATCAGGCCAATATCATCTTACCAGTAATGAAGCGATTGTAAAAACAGATATTCTACCAACATCATCTCCGCAATACAGATCATTTCCATGCCATTTCATTACAGTTATCATGTTTCCTTCATGTTCATTATAAACGTGGGGCCTAAGATTTCCATCAACGAAGAAGTTTTCTAAAATTATTACAAGACCTCTTGTACTGGCTACCGCTAAATTTTTTTCGTTTTGTGAAATGCTTACATGAATGATTGCACCTTCCTAAAAAAATAAGAGTAATATAGGAAATCACAATATCAGTAACCTACCTTGCTTGGAATGAGCCTTAAAAATTGACATGGTTCACGTTTGAATATATAAATACCTCCACTACTGGCCCCAAAAATTATATATTGAAGAGATACATCAAAACTCATCAGCTGTAGATAAATCAAAGATGGTTCAATAAAGAAAAAAACTTGTCATCGCTTACTGACCCTGATACGTTGCGTAGACTTAAATGTTTCACAAATCACGGCTTTTAACGTACTTAAATATTCAATTAAAACACACTTTTCCATTTTTAAAGCTTGTTACATACGTTAATGTATGCATTTTAATTTTCACTTTCACCAGTTCACCACCGAAAGAGTTTCACTTGTCAATCTTGTCATTTTCAAGATGGTCGTAAGTGTTGCCAAACATGCCAACAACAAAAAGGCATGTTTTTCATTCACCGGTGGCTCCACCAATCCACCAACTATTTTCTATATAATATAAGGGCGAATTTCGTAGACTGGTGGATCCACCGGTGAATAAAAAAACATGCCTTTGTAGTGCTTCATAAGCCTTTACCTCATACATGTTTTTTTTTCTTATTGAGGAACTAAATGAACTCGAAATGAATAAGTAAATAATTAGAGAGATATTGCAGTTCATAATAGCGTCAATTAGTAATAAAGTTGTCGTTATTTTGAAATTTGCGCAAGCGCACTGTGAATCTAGAATAAGGTCAACTTTATTAAAATACTGCCTGCAATCGAGTTCATATGCCGGCCTAATGTAGTTTAGCTTATAGCGCACTGTTTTCCGATTGCTCACCGAATGACACAGAACGACATGTTCGTAGTCAACAGCCAACCAGAAAATAATACGCCATAAGCGTGGGCAAGCATGTGAACCCAGCCTGCGCCTGCCTTTATATAGAATGGTTAAGTTAAGGCCAACGATTATGGATCGTTGGGTTAAGGCAGGATTTAAAGTTATTAGTTTATTTTCACTTCAGGCTTCGTGTGAGATCGTGGATACGAAAAATTCCGATATCGAACTATTGAAGCCTCTTTTGGCCATTCTATGATCACAATCTTGTATTGTATCTTAATATAAAATAAATTATGTAGAATGAACAATCTGAAAAGCTAGATTTCATTTATAGGTTACGAATAACGAAGTCATGTGTTAGGCGGCAGTCCCACAGTGCCACTGGTGATCACCGGCACTGTGGGACTGCCGCCTAAATAAGGGACGAACAGACACAACTGCAATACTAAGGTAAATAGAGAAATGTAATTTGTGAAAGTTTAGGGTATACTAAGGGTAAACCCATCAGAATTCCAATTATAATCTCATGATTTTACGATTGTTGTTTATTGAAATACGGTTTGTTTGTCCAGCAGGCTGATTGACAGTTGTCATGTGACGTCACATGCCCGCGACCTATTGCAATATCTCTCTTTTTTTTTATGTGTAGCACGTTTATTTTTGTATGATTCTCAAGGTTACTAAAATTTGTCCCCTCAACATCGAAGGTGCCGACTTTCTTCGCTTCTGTGTAGTTCCAATATTCTGTGCTGCAAGAATTCCTTTCCACAACACTTCCCAATTGGCAATCCGCATGAACCAATCAGAACTATCCTGGCCAAGGCGGTATATTTGAATCGTTTATTATAGTCCCAAGTATTCAACTTGGATAGCAAGGTTAGTTTGGTTAGGTTAAATCATGTTCCCTTCTTTTTTCGTTTTTAAATAAATGAAGGGAACATGATCTAATCGAACCAAACTGGACCTTGATATCCAAGTTGATCCTCAACGTTACCTAAATTTACATTGCACACCACGCAGGCGCAACTAAAATAGAGTTTTGATTGGTAATGAAGGCGGTATATTTCAATCGCTGGTAAGGCGATATAGTAGTCCCAAGTATTCAACTTGGATAGCAAGGTTAGTTTGGTTAAGTTAGATCATGTTCCCTACTTTTTTCATTTTTAAGCCATAAAAGAAGGGAACATGATATAATTTAACCAAACTGGACCTTGATATCCAAGTTGATCCTCAACGTAACCTTAAATTACATTGCACACCACGCAGGCGCAACTAAAATAGAATTTTGATTGGTCCATGCGGATTGCCTGTGGGGAAGTGTTGTGGATAGGAATTCTTGCTTCTGTGCTAGAAGGTAGAAACCACAGAATACCCATCCGAGCTTTGATTCACCTCCATGGAGGCGGTTTCTATGAACGTTTCGCTCACAACTGAGGTGAGCATCTTCAGCGTGGATTTTGTCGTATACTGTGAGCGAAACGTCCATAGAAACCGCCTTCACGGAGGTGAACCGACGACGGCCCCAAAACCCGGAAACCATACTCATTTGATTAAGTCCTTGACGGTTTCTGAATTACAAGTGATGGTTTCTGAATTACAATTGACGCTTTCTGAATAACAATTCACTAATCTGAAATTGAAGTTACACTTTTTGAAATACAATTTACTAATCGGATGAATTACATGTTACGGTTTCTGAAATCCAATTAACAATTCTGAATTACATGTCATATTTTCTGAATTACATTTTACTAATCTGAATTTCAAGTTACACTTTCTGAATTACATTTGGAAAAGGTGTAGTATTAATCTCTGTCGAAGAACCAAAATAGACAGATGCGTACCATTATACTTACGTATCTGGATTCATCGCTAAAAAATTAGCAAATTCATTACCCAGTAAACATAAAAACATTACTTAAACATAACTGTTATATCACATTGTGACTTGGTGATGTTATTCAGAGATATGCTTGATGTTACAGATACGTTGCGTCCATATGCCTTTGTGCCTCTTTTAAATATTACAATGTAATATTAATTATTTAACATTATATAAATGTATCATATTTTGCGTAACTTTAATGTGACTTATTTATTACATACATATAATGTTACTCAAAACTACTATAAAACATTTGTAAAATGTAACATTGTAACATCAGGGTGGAGCATATACTCATGGTTTACCAACACTTTTTTCTATATTTATAGGTATATTTCTGGAATTTCAGTAGTCACTTTTCAGTAGATGAATAACAACAATAGCAATTAACAAAGTTATTCATCTACCAAAGAGTGGCGATTGAAATTACAGAAATACAAAAATAAGTGTTGGTAAACAATGAGTATAAGCTCCACCCTGTATACTAAAAAATAAAATATGTATAAGGGGGTAATGATGTAAAACATACCAATCAATCAAAAAACTTTATTGTCAATGATTAAAATCTCATGGATAAAGCGTTATAAAACAAGACAGTTACATCATTAACAATTAAATTATAAAAAATATAATCTTGAATCACTATGAACAGAACAAAGTACCTAATAATATGACTTACCACCTGAATCAGATGAAAAATGTATTGATAGATCTACCAAAGTTAAGTGTTATTAGAATGAAAACCTATTTCTTTTGAATAATAAAAACAGATTTCACTGAATCAATAATTATATGGTTGTTGTCTCGGTCACTTCTTCTTTCTTTTTAGTTTCTGCTCTGCTAATGTCAACCAATCCATCACTATAAGTCAAACTCGTCATCTGTGATTGAACTGCAAACATCTTTTACATATTCTGAAAATATAGTCATTACAGTCACTGAAAACTCATATTAATCTTTATGATATAAGAAAAAGACCATCCAATAATTATTAATAATTCTATGTTGCCCCTAGAGGTAAAAGAAAAATAATTACTTACGTTTCAGTATGTCCATAATTATCAATTCAAAACTTTTGGATTTTTTCTTTGCCCAGTCCAGAAGGGCTCATCTTCGATTAGTTCGGAAACAACAACTGCTATTTGAGTTTTTGTAATCTGATCATTCAATAAGTACCACTTTGTACATCAAAACTGATAGAGGAATATGAAAGGACACTACCAAACTGAAAAGAAAGAGAAAATGCAGTTAGTTTATTGATAATTTGTATAAAACAATTCAAGTGATTTCTCTTCAATCTCAAGAAACGTTAATATTATCATAGATTAATAAAATTAAGAAAGATCAGGACACTCTGTATAAAATATATAATTTTGAGTTCACTTACAAATTAAGCAGCTCCAATATTGTTGTTTTAGCAAACTAAATTCATTGGTTTCAGTTCCAAAAATTCCTTGATGAATCGGTTCAAAATAATTTAACACAGCTCCAGATGTCAGCAACCATTTCCATACTGTCCAATATCTGAATAGCAGGAACCACAACTGATAGCTTTTCTACTATTCATAGCATCATATGTAGATACTCTCTAATCAATAGTAGATATCACTACATTCACTACATAACCTAAATGATAAAATAACAATTATATTTCATATCTCGTCCGAAGAGTTACACGTATGTAGTATGTTCGTCTTTGTCTAACAATTACCACAACTTTCAAAGATAAAGCGTTTCTGAACGCAGCCTCTCTACTGGCATTCCTCTAGTTGGCAACACTGTTTCGTCATTGTTCTTTCTTTGTGCACGTTTTTTGGAAAGTGAGAGATATTTCATAAAATAAGTATTAAATATTGCGACGAACAACATGAATAAACATAAAAGACTTCGGAGTCCTGCGGATAGTAGGAGAGCTTCAGGCAAGCGCCAAAGAAGCATGGAAGATGATTTCCAGGAGTTAAGAAAACGCATGTTGCAACTAGAGAAAAACATTAAGGGAAATCAATCCAGTGATAGGGAAATTTCCGTTTCTAAGCCGAATGAATCGATACTGGGCTCCGAAGCTGGTTGTATGGATGATTCAAATGATTCGGAAGATGCAGCTTGGTATAATGATTTATCACCAAAATCCTCCCCAAGCTTGGTGGAAAATGGTAACTGGATTATTTCCATGCGTTCTTCCAGAACAAGTTTTCTGGAAAAGGTCAAATAAGTGTTTGACGGCAAATTATGCCATATTCTCTCGAGAACAATGTTCCGAGAAAGGTCCAATAAGTGTTTGACAAAACTACTATGTATTACTAACAGAACACGGTTCTGATAAAGACCAAACAAGTTTTTGGTATTTAAAATTACATATATGCAAACAATATTGTTTAAATATGTGTTACGGTAAGTTCTTTTTCTATTGCAGACCCTCCAAATGAGGAGACAAAGCCGGATATGGATGTGGAACAGATCATTATTGAAGTCCATGAGGACAATGATGAGAATCTTGACCCTAATATTTTATCATTGCTAGGAGATGCTCCTACTAAAGATTTGGTGGGAGACAGAGGTCATGAAGCTTTAGCAGCAAGACTTCTTAGGGTTATGCGGTCAGGCTTAAGTACAGAGCATCTTGCAAAGTTGATAGTGAAGTACCCCACGCCAGAAAATATAAATTTCACTGCTTCCAAATTAAATATGGAAGTGTTTTCCACACTAACAGACCCCTTGAAGGCTAGGGACAGGAAGATGATGGAGAATCAAAATAAGCTAGGGACAAGCTTGACAGCTATATCAAAGGCATTAACAATACTGCTAAATCCACAGGACAATAAAAATATCGTCTTGATAGAATTATTAAGTGATTCCGCCAGAATTTTAGCTGATGCCCATTTCACTGAGTCTCAACACAGACGCACACTGGTATCAGTAAATGTAAACAGGAACTTCAGAGAAACACTTATTGAAGCCCCAATCGATGATTGGTTATTTGGCCAAAAACTTCCTGAAAGAATGGCTGCCACTGAAGCATTGGAACGTACATCAGCAGACCTTAAAACTACCAAGGTACCATTCGTTAAAAATGTCAAGGGAGGGCAGCCAAGACATAGAGAATCTTTAAACTACAAACGTCTGTCTCACCCAGCCATGATAGGTTCCTCATATCGAGGCAGACAAAATCAGCAGAGGGACCGAAATTCGACAAGACAGCCACATCCATCACGTTCACGAGAGACATTCCAACCCCGGAAGAAAGGGCCGTACAAGCAGTAAACGAGGTACCTTTTGCTTACCGCTTATCCTTTTTCTCAAATAACTGGAAACTCATCACTAAGGACCCCGTTATATTTTCTTGGATTCAAGGGTATAATATTCCTTTTATTTCACCTCCAAGCCAACATTCGCCACCTATAGAAACACACTGGAATCTCACTGAAAAAGCTCTAATTAAAAAGTGTCTTACCAAACTTACTGTATCAGGTGCAGTGTCCACCTGTTCACATGAAGCAGGCGAGTTTATATCTACTATTTTTTAGTACCCAAAAAAGATGGTTCTCAAAGGCTGGTCTTAAATCTAAAATCTCTAAATAACTTCATTAATACAGACCATTTAAAAATGGAAGGTCACAAACTTGTTGCTAATCTAATAACCAAAAATTGTTATTTATCGACCTGAAGGATGCTTATCATTTAGTGCCCATTAATCCAATATGTCGGAAATATTTAAGATTCATTTTCGATGATTAACTGTTTCAATACAACTACCTGTTCTAGCGTATTTACGATCAAAAGGTTTTTTGTCTGTCCTCTATCTGGATGATTTTTTATTACTAGGTCATAGTGAGAAAGCTTGTTTAAAAAATGTGCAGATTACATCTGTCACATTAGAAAGTCTTGGGTTTGTGATTAATATGGAAAAAAGTCAATTAGTTCCTAAAAGGATATGCACATACTTGGGTTTTGTGTATAATTCTGAAAGAATGCTATTTTCATTGACGGAAGACAAACACACTAAAATATTTGAAAAACTTCAGCTATTAAGTTCACGATCAGAGTGTAAAATAAGGGACTTTGCTCAACTGCTGGGATTATTAACATCAGCTTGTCCAAGCATTAAATATGGGTGGCTATATACTAAGGCGTTTGAAAGAGAAAAGATGCTGGCGCTTGAACAGTCTGGACAGTGTTATGATGCGCATATGTCTCTACCTTCCAGTTTAGCTTCTGATTTTCTCTGGTGGAGAACACATATTAAGCATTCACATAACTCTCTTAATAGTAATACATTTGTTGCGGAAATATATTCGGATGCCTGTTTATTTGGATGGGGGGCAATATGCAAGGGTAAAACTGTTTTTGGCCAGTGGAACAAAAATGAACAGAAACAACATATTAATTATTTGGAGCTCCTTGCAGCATTTTTTGGACTTAAATGCTTTGCCAGTGAAATGCGTGATACAAATGTATTGCTCAGGATTGATAATACCACTGCCATATCATATATAAACAGGATGGGGGGTGTCCAACATGTCGGGCTGAATAAGTTAACCCGTGCCATATGGCAGTGGTGTGAAGACAGAAATATTTTTATATTTGCGTCATACATTAGCTCACGTGAAAATAAGGAAGCTGATACAGAGTCTCGTCGTATAGACGTAGAAGTGGAATGGAGCCTAGCTGATTATGCGTTCAGAGAAATAATTAACAATTTTGGTAGCGTTCAAGTTGATCTTTTTGCAAGCAGGCATAATAACAAATGCCGCGAATTTTGGTCCTGGCATAGAGACCCTGAAGCCACAGGTGTTTACTGTATCTTGGCATGGTAAGAAAATTTATGCATTTCCGCCATTTAGTTTAGCGCCTAGAGTGCTTGAGAAATTCATCGATGATGAGGCGGAGGGAGTGTTAGTTGTGCCTTACTGGCCCACACAACCTTGGTTCCCGGTATATAAATCCTTACTGCAAAAGCAAATGATATTTAATCCCAATATTAATTTATTAATTTCTATTGACAGGCAGCCGCACCCCCTGTGGAAAAAACTTTCCCTGGTAGCAGGATACTTATCTGCCAGGGTCTAAGAAATAGTGGAGTTCCACCTCAATCCATTGACATCGCCATATCTTCTTTAAGCCACGCCTCATTAAAACAATATAACCTTGGTATTAAACGATGGTGGCAGTTTTGTCAGGAAAAAGGGACTGTCTAAGCTTATCCATCGAAGACATCATTACATTCCTTACCGAACAATTCGGAAAGGGAGCCTCATATGGCACACTCAATACGATTCGTTCAGCTTTAGTGTTATTGATCTCCCCAACAATAGGTGAAGATTTCAGAATCAAGAGACTGTTTAAGGGTTTTTTCAGATTGAGACCATCAGCCCCAAAGTACAACTTTACTTGGGACCCAACAGTGGTTCTTAATTACTTAAAAATGATGGGAGAGCCAGTAGACCTTAATTTAGAACAGTTAACCCACAAATCATTAACAGCACACCGTGTACAAACTCTATCCATGATAGAGATATCAAACATTAAAAGCAATGATAATAGCATACAGATTAAGGTGCCAGGGCGAATACAGACTTCGGGGAAAAAAAAATTCCAACCCTTTTTCCAAATTTCATTTTTTGAAAAGGACACCAGGATCTGTTTGGCAAATACCTTATTGCTTTATTTGAAGAAAACAGAACCATTGAGAAATCAACGAACAACAAGGCTGTTCATTAGTTTGAAACCACCTTATAGGTCAGTGTCATCCCGAACTATTAGTAGATGGGTAAAGTCAGTCTTGGACAAAAGCGTGGTGGATACTGAAATATTCACCGCTCATAGTACTCGCCATGCGGCTACTTCAGCAGCCGCTAGATTAGATGTAAGCATCGATACTATTAGAAAAACGGCAGGATGGTCCGCGGCGTCGGAGGTTTTCGCAAAATTCTATAACAGAACCCTTGTCTCAGAAACTTCTTTTGCTGAAATGTTATTGAATGGTTGTCAGTGAATTACTAATGTAACATAATATTATATTTGCTATTTGTTCGTGTTATAAATAATATGAAATATCTCAATAAACAATGACTTGGTGTTGTTGCTGCTTCTTTAAACATCTACATATGTGTAACTCTTCGGACGAGATATGAAAAATAATTATTAGATTAAACGAACTTCTTCAAGTGAAGTTCTATCATAATTATATGGAATATCTCGTCCGAAGAGTGTTCCCAACCCTGATCAAGTGATCGATTACATTTTATGATTTGAGTTTCCCACCCTCTAATAAACAGCAGCAACTTGGCTTTGAAAGCAGTGACGAAACAGTGTTGCCAACTAGAGGAATGCCAGTAGAGAGGCTGCGTTCAGAAACGCTTTATCTTTGAAAGTTGTGGTAATTGTTAGACAAAGACGAACATACTACATATGTGTAACTCTTCGGACGAGATATTCCATATAATTATGATAGAACTTCACTTGAAGAAGTTCGTTTAATCTAATAATTAGTGGATGGAGTAGTGGAAAATCATAATCTTACCATGAAAATGATGAGTTTTGCAATCGATTCCAATCACTTTTGAGTAGTTTGAATTATATTTTAATTCTATGAACTCAAAACTCCTACCATGACCGCCATGATTATTAGGATAAAGTGATATATTTATTTTATATTTACTGGGTAATATTGTTTGAACGTGGATATCATTTTTTTAAGTTACGTAGATTTTGAGTTTTTGTCGACATTTATGATATATGTTATTATATGGTTAAGAGGTTAGGTTTTAAGTTATGTTGTAATGTCATATGAATGACATCATGACGTGGTCATTACCCAAAAATTACATTGAAGAAACCTTTAAGATAATTTTAATTTCAAGGCTCCCTGTACACATGTCAGTAATGTTTTGAGGTTAGACAAAAATATCAAACAAATAACATAACTACTCTGTCTAAGACATATCTGGGCAACATATAATCAACATTATATATATTATCTAATGAATATTATTGGTTACATTATTTTGATGTTACATAAACATATAGTTGAAAACACTGTGTTGGAAACGTCAAGATGACATTAATATAATGTTAGTTTACCAATATCACAAAATTGCACAAAAGTTATATCTGGAAAATATTTTTGTTATGTATCATGTTTAGTGGGTACATGCGTTTTGTAAAAATAATGTTCTCTTTAGGGATAATAATCAGGATCTTGACTTTGTTGAAGGAAGACAATATCAAAAGTCAAAATTGACGAAACCAGGGACATTTTTAAACTTTTTAGTTTTCTAGTCAGTAACTAGACTATTTTATTTGATACCTCGATTGTGTAATTTTAGAAAAATCTCACTAATTTTGAGGAGAATACTACTGGAGCAACTATCCTTTAACCTAGTTAATTGTCCAAATAATTCTGACAATGATTCAAAACTGTGTCACCTCATTGTTAGATGCTGTTGGTATCTTTGGTGTAGAAAAGTTAATGTAGTTGCCAGGGGAAAGGATACAAAATTCATTAGGTTTTTGAACACACAGCCAAACAGAGATTTTATTGATCCAATTTTAATGTCTGCACATGAGAAATTTTTTAGCAAGAAAAAACGTTCATTGAAAAAACATTAGTGCCATTCTCTCATGATTTTTCTCTTATTGTTGAGATGATACATCAAATAGTATATTATGTTTTCTTTTTATAAGTAAGTGCATATATAAGTTTTTAGTTGCATGTTTTACTGAATAACATTTACAGTGAGTTACAAACTCACTGTATATATATGTATAGATTATTATGAAGTTAAGGTTTATGTATATATTTTCCAATAAATTTTGAACTGAGTTCATACAGTTTCATTACCATACATTTTTTCACTGAAAATCATTTTAATCATAATTTGGACTATTCAGTTCATAAATTTCTTGTTGCTTCACTTATTGATCGACCAAGTTTTTTTCCACATGATTTCTGTGGAATTAAAACTTCGCCAATATTAAAGCAACAATAATAACATTAATAACAAAGAAAAAGGGGAACACCCAGTTTCAAATTTCGCGCTATATCTCGTAGCTTCGGCTGCCAAACACTGGAGGCACTGAGAAAAGTGGTTCGGTGGTTACTATTGTACTTACACTTCTATTTGTGGGTATTCTGTGGTAGAAACTGGAAACCGTCAAACTGTAGAAAGAAGAGAAAGTTTAATGGACTGAATGAATGGGAAGTAAATAAAATAATAGTGAAACAAGTTTGATACGTTTGATTAATTATTTATTTTCAAAACTTTATAGATGCTGGAAAATAAAACCACTTTTGTACTGGTGTTATTTTTTTTTTAATATCAAACAAAGGTGTCAATGAACAATTGTTTTGAAAACATTTTTGGCAAAATGGATTTGTCAGCTGATAATCAAAATTTGCAAAACCATCTACAGTTTCTGAAGAGTAGTAATAGTCCGAACACTTTCCATTTAGTTGGTGAACATGATGTTGATATTATAGATGTCGGTCAAATTAACTTCGGAAATGACGAATTTTGGTGAGGTGCATAATTAACTAACGCTGAAACACACTAATATTCTGATTTTCAGGTTGTGTACCCTGCCAAATAGCCAAGAACAAATTCCAAATTTGTTTGAATGGTTGCACAGCGTATCGGACCTTGATGATTTTCTTTCAGATACAGCCCAAGCAAACTTTCCTCAAGTCACTTCTCAAAAATGTGTTGATTCCCGAACATTTACTCGTCCAAAAAAAAGGTTTATTCGTCCAAGTATAGAACAGTACAATGAAGAAATGTATGGAAGTGGTAGTGAAATGAATGTTAGTTCTCTCTCAATTAGAAAATCCAATCACAGACTTCTATCAGAAAACTCAATTATCCAAGAGAAAAACAAGACCCCACTGGAATTTGACTTATCTCAACCATCTAGTAGCTTTTACTTCGACAAAATTTCAGCAGAAACTGGAGAAGCGGATTCCTTTCAAAATATGTCACCTCCTAGTTTAGTCAACTCAATGTGTTCTTCAACTTTTGCCAATCTAATGGAAAGCAGTTTCATAAAAAATGATCCTGTCCTGAGAGAAATTCGGGACACTGATTTTACTGAGTCTATCTTATTACAAGACTCTGAACCACCAATGTTTCAATCAATTACTGAAAGCTGTAGTAGCATCAATTCAGACACACCTGAAAATTTTCTAAAAAAAATGTCATTCAATGGAACGTTTAGAAAGAATTTAACAAGAGATGCAGATAAAAATGTTTTTCTTGAAGAGACACAAAGTAACTGTTTTGAGGAAACAACATTTGAAAATTCTATAGAATTAGGTGAGTCTTTGTTTTTATCATAGATTTTTCATGGTGAATGGAGAGAATGAAATTATTAAAGTGATATCTTGAATAACTTGCTTGAACAATATAGGTGTATATAAAAAGTGGTTTCAATAATTAATCTTTCTGTTCAAAATTGTGTTTTTCATGAGACTGAAATTCATCTGGTATACAAGAAATATTATAGAAACAAGTTGATGGTGAACGATGACTTGGGGGGTCTATTATACGCTGTTGTATTATTATTTGGAATGAAACTTTCAGAGCTTCCCTTCATCTAGAAGTTATACAAAACTAAACTGAATATGTTTGAATTTCGATAGTCTTCCTGGTATCAACTCCTCTTTGCAAACTGCATTTTTTGGTTTAAAGTCGGCAAGATTTGCCATGCCAAAGTGAAACGAGTTGGGCAAACTTGTGTAAGACACTTTAGGTGGCTCTGCATACAGAAAATCATACCAGTGTATGTGAGCGTTAATTTTGGAAATATTCATATATGGACAAAACAAGATGAAATTTTATTTAAAAGCAGAAGCAATTAGCAAAACATACGGGACTACATGTTTCGAGGTGTATAATAGAATAGAATGAATATATTACTTCCATGGTTTACAAGTTATGGACACATCGTACAAGGAAACAGAGAAATTACAAACAAAAAAGTACAAGTGATAAAATCAATTAAAATTACAATTAAAATAGCACCAGTTGTCTACAAGTGTCGTTGATCAACTCACTGAAGTGGTTAATTCTGTAAAGACTCATGCTGACAAGAATCTTTCTCAGCGTTTTCTTAAAACAATCCATTGGCAGTCCCTGATATCTGTAGGAAGAGAATTGAAAAGAGATACTCCTATGGATTTGCTCTTTTCCAATCTCCTTCTGTGAGGTACAATGTTATGACCATATCTGGTACTATAATCATGAATGTCTGAATGTGTAGTGAATGTATGTAAATTTTTTTTAACATATATGAGATTTTCATGGACAATTTGTGAAAATGGTTTGCAATGTTCAATATAATTAACCTTTGCAATGCTTCGTACAGCCGCTTTGTGTAGTGTAAAAACTCTTTGTAAGTGTGTGAAGTTAGAATTTCCCCAGCATAGCAACCCATAGCTCATCACTGAATGAAACATTGCATAGTATGCTGTTAAACTGTTGCTATTGTGTTTTTACTTAACTCAGTCAACCAATTTCCAGGGCCGTAATTTGAAAGGGAATAATTATTCACCCAATTATAATAAAATATTACCGAAAAATTCCGAAATATAAAATTTAATTTAATTTCTCAGTATGAAGTGTACGTCGACGATCCAAAAACTACAACAAAAAATACAGGACCGTATTCAAAAATTCAAAGATGGGGGTGGCCTAAGTCAGATGACATCCTGTATAAAAGATTCATGAACATATTCTGATAGCCCACATCAAGTGCCAATATCAAACTGTGGACAGATATTCAATATGTCTGCGAATAAAGAAGATACAGTCAAAAAAATAATTTGGGATTTTTTGGTTTTTCCTGTATATCTCCAGAACCAAATGAGCTAAATTGTTTTACACCATTGAATTGATCTCTAAAATACGCAACTTTGCCATAATTAAACCGACACTATATCTCTTATCGTTTACGAGATCCCCATGTACAGAAACGAATTTGAATAGCCCTGTATATGGTAATGGTAAGTATGGATGGTGACTGATATACTGCTATTTAAATAAATCTATTGTGCGCCATCTTCTGCTACCTCAAGGTGTTCTCGTTTACAGCAGCCCGTCAAGCCTCAATTCCTTGAGGAATTTAAGGATTTTGAGGGGGTCAATTCGTGGTATTTCTCCCACAGTCAGCTGGTGTGATCCCAGTATATTCAATATCTTGTGATGTACCACTCCATCAATATATGGTGGGGTGTTTCTGGATGTTTCCCACAGATCTGCAGGTGCTGCCCTCCTCTAAGCCTAGCTTCCTTAGGTGTTCTTTGAGTCAGAAATCCCGTGATTGTCTTGAGACTAGTTAATCAGTGTCTTTGATCTTGCTCGGTTGAAATTGCCAAGGAGATATTTGACCTGCCTTAGCCCTGGAAGTCTTTGCCAGTATGTTGCTCTCATTGCTTCTTCAGTTTTATTCAGTTCTTCTTGAAAGTAAGATTTTCCAAGCCCGCAGAATGGTTCTGGCCTGATCAGTGGCGTTGATGCCCCTTTTCGTGTCAGGGTATCTGCTTGTTCATTGCCCTCCACTCCAGACGTGCCCCGGCACCCAGAGGAGGATCACCTTGTTGTTCCTGTCTAGGGATTCCCAGACATCTTTGAGTTGATGTTATATGAGCTCAACGCTGCTTGACTATCGGAGAGGATTGCGATTTCCTTGCAACTGAATGCACCTTTCTGTGGCGTGAATTTCCGCTTAAAAAATACTGGGGAACTGGCCCATGGGTTCGGAGTATTTGGCGCGAGGCCCAATATATATTACTATTAATTTTTATACATTTTTTATACTTATCAATTTGTATTTGTAAATTTTGTAAAATGAGATTATGTATCCTACTTAAATATATATCCGTCTTCCTGCTCGTTGAAGAAGACTCCCATGCATTGGCTTTTCCTTTTGTAGCTCCAGAAGGACTGCAGTCTCCACAGCTTCAATGTGAGCTTTCTGCTAAACAGGTCAAATTTGATGAAATATTTTGAGTCACCTCGTTCATCGTTCAGGCTGCTGATTTAAACAGAAATGCTCCAATCCCTGCCTTTTCATGGTCATGTACCATGCAGAGAATGCGACCTGAACTCCTAATGACTTCACAGGCTCCATCCAGTACCATTCTGTTATATAGACTCCCTCTGGTGTAATTTCATTATTATTTCATTTCATCTTTCAATGAAATAGTCTTTCCTAGCTAGGGATGTGCACATATTCCTTCCACCCTTTTTTTCTCAGTAAAGAGTACCACAACTGGGAAAAACTAACATTTCTCTTGACACATCATATCTAAGTGTTCAGTAGTAAGAGGATAGCCCCTAGCAGTTCTAATTCAAAAGTCAATAGATATGTTGAGTAAACCAATCCTTGGAACAATTTTTGAGATATCTAGTTTGGATCAAGCTGATTTTAGTGTGTGACATTAAATTTTTAAAATGGGCTTGTTACTATTTTATTTATATTTTGTTGATCTAGTTTCAGATATGGAACCAGTTGCAACATCCAACATTACCAAGAACGATTTGCTTGAGTCAAATAACAAACCTAGCCATAATTTGAATGGGACATATCGCCGTACCCCTAAGAAAAATAATACTTTCAGAAGGTCAGATCGAAACAATACCATAACAGTTCTCAACTCGACCCTCGAAAATCCACAAAAAGATAATTCTGCCCTCAACTCTACACAAACACTCATTGAACAGTCTAGCATGAATAGTTTCAAAACTGTAAAGTCATTTTCAAATAACCTAGTTAGGAATAATACCATGGAAGACTTGAAAAAACAAATGTCTGATGACGTCAAAATAAATACTGATCTGAATAGGTTGAGTTACTGTATTGTGAACGATAATTTGAATTATGATTCAACTTTCACCAAGGACCAGAATGATTCAAATAGATCTGTTAATCAGAAGCAGTCCCCTCTTGGGTGTTCCAGTGGATCAGCGGATAGTTTGGATAGAATGAGTAGTAGTATTTCGAGTAGCAGCAGGGGATCAAATAAGATGCTTGATATGGCTGATGTGGATGCTATTGTTGAAATGCAAGAACGCAGTAAGTTATGTTTATTCATTTGTACTTCTTTAATTTTTTTAATTCACTTTAGCAAAAAAGTGATGAGTGAAAAAATGTGTAGGTATATGTATTTACAGTTCGATTATTTTATCTTTACCCATGCGTCATCAATTTACGATCGAAGAAATCACACACCCTCTATCAACCGCTATGAGCGAATCAAAATTCGTTAACATTTGTCTTCTGAGTTAAGAATTATGGTATTGTGACGATCGATTGAAACTCAAAACAGTGAAAAGAGGTAGCCATAAAACCGACAGTGTTTTACATTTCAACTTTAATTGCCAACCATCAATTGCGTCATTGTTTTCTGTCATTGGGGTATCGTTTGTCGCCAGTTTTACTTTGTTTTGCAGTCGAATATATTATAAAAACTGTTTTTTTCAAAGCTCTTGGAATCATTATTTCCAAAGTAAGTACAATACAATCATGCAAGCCGGTCTTCACCAATAACAAAATACTAACATTATATGAAATTTACATTTTAGAGACGGCTTCCTTGATACATAAATACAGGGAAAAATTCACAAACAACGTAATCAGATATACACGCCAGGTAAAAAATAAACTCACTTTACCACTTCCCACTTCAACCCTTACAAAACAGTCGTTAATTTATAGAAGCAAGCAGATTTACAATCACTTACCAAAACAAATCAGAGACATTGGCGATATTAAAAGTTTCCGAAAGTCAGTTAAAACACTGATGGGGAAATGCTTCTACAATTTGGAGGAATATTTTGTCTACATTTTCTAGTCGTTCTATATTCTATGTTTTGTGATACTGTGATATACATTAAAAATATAAAATTTTACATATTTTTTTTGCTATGTCTTCTTCAAAATTAGAATTAGTGTTTTTATCTTTATGAGAATTTCTGTTCCCCCAACGTATATATTTACATTTACATTTATGTTTTTATTCTATACAAAATGTGATAATTATGACTTTGTCGACAAATGTTTCATTTAGACAATAAAGCTTATCTATCTATCTATCTATCTATCTATCTATCTATCTATCTATCTATCTATCTATCTATCTATCTATCTATCTATCTATCTATCTATCTATCTATCTATCTATCTATCTATCTATCTATCTATCTATCTATCTATCTATCTATCTATCTATCTATCTATCTATCTATCTATCTATCTATCTATCTATCTATCTATCTATCTATCTTTATCTATCTGTCTGTCTGTCTGTCTGTCTGTCTGTCTGTCTGTCTGTCTGTCTGTCTGTCTGTCTGTCTGTCTGTCTGTCTGTCTGTCTGTCTGTCTGTCTGTCTGTCTGTCTGTCTGTCTGTCTGTCTGTCTGTCTGTCTGTCTGTCTGTCTGTCTGTCTGTCTGTCTGTCTGTCTGTCTGTCTGTCTGTCTGTCTGTCTGTCTGTCTGTCTGTCTGTCTGTCTGTCTGTCTGTCTGTCTGTCTGTCTGTCTGTCTGTCTGTCTGTCTGTCTGTCTGTCTGTCTGTCTGTCTGTCTGTCTATCTATCTATCTATCTATCTATCTATCTATCTATCTATCTATCTATCTATTTATCTATCTATCAATGTCCATTTGTCACTATAATCCCGTACTGCCGGGATATTCACACAAGAGTTATTCCTAGTGTGAAAATCCTAATGAGAGAAAAAAACCTTACTTAAATCTATAAATACAGGTAAAAACATTCACAATATATTTGAACTCTTTTTTAGATTATGCCTGTAACTAATTCACAAGCACAACAATTTGTATTGAAAGGGAAAGAGCGAATGGTAGACCTTTTTTACCACTTTCATCTGTTCAAGAGGTAACAATTTAAACCACAAAAGAAGTGTCATAACTTTTCTTTACTGTAGTTTAGAGATTTGCAGATGCACTTAATATATCTCGAAAAACGGTGTACATCAAAATAAACGAAAATAAACCCATTCCATCAACACACACTGAATCACTCATTGAAAAATGGTATGAATAAGAAAAGCTCCTTTGTGATATGGTTATTAAACCCATTATTATAAACATTGGTGACAGTTCTGAATCTGAAAGTGATTAATGGTTATTTAACGAATAAGTGTATTAATAAGGGCGATTAACAATTGAGATACTTTAACGCGTGAGCGGAGCGAGCGCGTTAATGTTCGAGATTGTTAATCGCCATTTTAATTCACGAGTAATTTTCAAAAAAAAAAAATTGTACCACTTGGGGATTGAACCCTCGACCTTGCTATCACCTCAGGACTCAAACCAGCATTTTACCAGCCGGCTGCGTGACTAGCTATTAATGCTACTGACAACTTTAATGATATATTTGATGTTTTCTGAATTTTTTTTTACAGAACTTTGTCAGTATCCATCTTTTGATTTCAAAATGAACGTAGAATTTCAAGAAATTACAACAATGAAATAAATAATCACAGATAGTACTAACACAGCTACTTGATTTCAAAATAAATGTTTTAACGGTTAAGTATAAATATGTTTGGTTGCATACGCCAAAGGTCAATATATAAATATAATATGTATTGGAGCAATGTACGTTGGGTTGCATATAAGTAAATCGTTGATTGATAGAAAATCATTCACTAACAGGGGTCAGTAATCAACGATTTTGAGTGCGTCAAAATACATCGTAAATAAACAGTCGACGGAAAATATATTAATTTTGTTTTTCCTTTCATAACTGGACATAGTTCTACATGCTCGCAAAATTTTGTTAATCATGTATTCATTTATTTATCATCATACAGTGTGTCCTTGCATCCATGCACGAATAAGTAATTGAAAAAGTTTGAATACCTAAGTCTAGAAGATTCCTTTTCTGAGTTTTAGTCATGTTTGAATGGAAACTAATTTTTTGATATCAAAGTATGCAAAGGTTTTGGAAATATTGCACCCCAACCTAGTTTTCTGAACAACTTTTTTCGCTAACTGTTACATCTACAGAAATTGCATTAATGTGGATAAAATTAGGATTTGATGGATTTGTGCCAAACGGCTGCGGAGGTATAGATAAACCAACTTCCTTATATGAGTGTGACTGAAATTAGAATACAGTAGGGAGGTCAAAAGTTTCTAGTAAACTCACTGGGCAAATGAGGAAATTCCATGAACATATCTCTGCCTCCATGTTTCATTATCCTATCAAACCTGGTATCACTGGACTCATAATAATTGGAATACGCCGTGTGCTAGGAATCGCACGTTAAAAGGTAAGACCTCGTTGATCCTTGGCTCGTACAAGTTTCGACTACTGAGGGCTGTCGTTCGTAAGGGGACGACAGCTGGTTAACGGAAAAAACAATTTTAAACAGATTCATTCCTTTTCGCTTTTGTTTCTCCAGCAATATTCTTGAAATTTGGAACATTGAATATGCTAAATGGACGGTACTTTTTGACATATTTGGAAAAATAGAGGAAAAAAAGGATAGGAGAAAAGGGGGGTCACACGGTATTCTGTTGGAACTTAAAAAAACTCTCATTGTCTGGTGGTTCGCCATTTCCATGAATTTGAAAATGTTAATTTAGTAATTCATTATCTTATCTTATTACCTTCACGTTGTAATTTTATCGGGATTCTACATTTAGACGTTATTTTGACTAAAACGTCTCGACTTATTTCATATGCATAAAATTGATGACGCACGGGTAAAGATAAAATAATCGAACTGTACTGACCAATATTTATAAGGGACACATCTCAAAGCAACATTGATACTTTCAGGGAGCTTTTACTGAGTGAATGCTGCTGCGAAATATATGATGCATAGATTACATATAGCACATTTAATTTCAACTATAACTCATCATTTTCGCATAAAAAAATCGAAATTTTTTACAAAAAAGTCTGGTTCAATTCAGAATTGAAAACACTACATAATATATTCTGGAAAATGCCCAAATTAGCTACTAATTCACTAAAGGATGTGATACGGCCACAATTCTGAAAACAATATCGTGAAACGGTTAAATATGCACGCCCATAATATTATGAATAATTATAGAATACAAAACTTATCAAACATTATGATCCTGGAAAATCATAAAATGAAGCAAATGTGTCAAAAACTCAGATTAAAAGAAACGGAAGGTAGAACACCACTATACCAATGAGCATTGTTGAAGTCTGACAAATATTTCGAGTTGAAACCTAAAAAATGTTAGTCGTTTTGCCCAAAGTTCTATCTTAATTCGAATGAGTGGGCGTACACTTTCATAAGGAATAGGAGTTCTTATAACAACCTTTGTAAAAAAGTTCTTCTGCCAAAATTCAAATTACTCCATAATGAAAAATGTACGTAATGCAGTCTTTCGCTTCAATCTATACACTAGGTATATTCGTCAGCAAGTCTCCAGCAGAAAACTACTGTCCTCTACGATCGCTGAATTATATCTGTTACATTCTCAAGTCGAAACAATTTTATTTATAATACTTAAAGAGCCTTGCAGAGTAGTTCTTGTAGGAAACTTTACCACTAATCTAACGGTGATAATTCAACGGTCGTAGGAGATAGTTTTTGTTTTCTGTTGGACGATTTTGCCTATTCTGACGGTTAGGTAACAAATTTTTCATTATTGGTTACATAGAAAATGTGCTATTGGACGCCTGTGGTGTCACTCAATGAAAACAAAAGAAGTTTTCTCCACCACCACATTTGTAATTTCATCTCTATATGCACATTTCGTTTACCAAGTTAACTTCATCAGTAGGATTACTAAACAGTTCAGTAACTTTAACTTGGTTAACGAAATTCGCATCTAGGAATGAAATTAGTAGTGCGGTGAAGGGTGTCCTCATTATTGGTTCAATGAACTTCCACCAAGCAGTATCAATAATTTTTCTCCTGTAAAGAATTCCCCTAGGCTACAATTTCATTTTCTGGACTACTAATGATTCATTGGCACCGCCAGATTTTTAAACATATTGTAAAATATAAGCCTCATAATATGAAAGTTCAAGCTATAGATAGATAGATTTATTTCAATTCTACAGAGTTTTTTTCACTCGTCTGAGAAGTTAGTCATACATTCACTTAACTTGAATATATATATTAAACTATAAAATTGATATCACTATAAAATTTATAACATGAAGCATTCATCAAAATACTTGTAAACTTTCGTCTGTGCTGCTTATATTTAAGTATAGTATATTGTTACGATTTTGCTAAATAATAATGCCGAGCACACTACTAAAATGTTTATTTTCTAACTTCACTAAAAACATAACTACTTCACTGACTAATTAAACACTTAGATCTATACAACAATACAACTAAAAATATTCCAAACACTTCTATACTTTTTCAAAAACTGCTTATCACTTCTTCATAATCTTCTTACTCTTAATCCCAGTGAAATCTCTTTATATAGTCCATTCGTGCCGACTGGATCAATCGCGAAATTTCCTAGAATACTCGGGACAGAAGGCCGTCCAAATAATCACTTCTTAGAACTGCTCGATTACCTAAATACCTAAATAACACATTTTTATGCGATTTGTTTTTATGGATCTCTCAGCGGCGTAGATAGGGGAATTTTTATCAATCTCGTAACAATATGTATTTATAATCATTAAAATGAGCTGCACTACATTATTATTGACAAGCCGTCACATAATCATCGAACTTCCAAATAAGTAAGTAATTTATTAATGCAAGAGACACTACAGTATATAGCTCAAATCATCAAAAAAAAATTATACAACATACAACAACAATATACAACACATAAAAGTACGTATGTACTTGGATAAAATGTGACACACAAGTATTTATACAAGTACATACAAAATAAAATGTATTATAAGTACTAAGTTGATTCAATTTAAAATATTTTCAAAACACAGCAGTAAATACTACAGTAAATGATGAATTATTCCCAGCTAGAAACTCATCAATTATATAGGAACAGTTTTTAGCTAAGTATCTCTTGTTTTTTGTTTGTATTTAGTAAATTAAGGTAAACTATAATATTTCAATTTATCTGGCAGTTTGTTATAAAACGTTTCAAATGAGTATTTTGTTATATGTAGATAATACCTCATTGATATTAGGCAAAAATTTCCAATTTAAATGTAAGAACGTGTACTGTAAATCTTTGAGTACGCTTGAAGATTGGTTGTTAAGAAACAAACATATAAAAAACTCAAATTATATCTTGCAACCAAGAGTCGGGTGATTTCAGCTTTCAACTAGCAAACAGGTTCAATTTCTGGGAATACAGCTAGACAGCAAACTGGGCTGGAGGGACCGCATAGATATCCTGTCACGAAATTTGTCCAGATATAGCTATGCCCTGAGTTTATTATCATAGAGTGTAAACGCTTACATGAAATCCAGATATATTTATAGAATTATCTTTTGAAGTGATTCTGTGGATTTCAACAGAGTCTACAATCTCCAGAAAACATGTTTGAGGGGCCTCGTGACACTTGTAAAACATATTTGTGGTGGTGATTCGTGGACACAAGAATTCTGTAGCACTTCCGGTTTAACCGAAAATGATCCTAGTTTTAAATGTTCAAATAGAACACCCTGTATATTCATATTTTTCAAATCTAGATCAAATTCAGATTTTTCTTTCATAAGTTCATTTATTGATGATGATTTTCCAAAATATTATTTTTTTGTGATTATTCCTCAAAACAAAATTCGTCAATCGCTACTTTGTATTGCCAAAAAGGCAATTCAAGCTCAAGTTCTTTTTTCTCCTGATCTTTGGATATTGAAATTCTTGATAACAAGGGACTCATCTTTTTTCATTCAATGATTACAAGGAAACCACTGAATGATTCTCATCACATTTAATTTTTTTTTAACAAAGTAATTGTCTATTTTTTAGAACCACCTAGGATTGTTAAGCGATGAATTTTCATTCAAATTGCAAATCCATTCAAGAAAAACAGAAGAATTCTAATAACTCATTATATGATCTGTATTCATTGAATTTTAGTAATAAAATTTTTGCTTTGGGGCCTAATTAATCGTTTCTGGTGTACGAAATATAGAGTGCTTAATATATAATATATACTTTAAGTGTTCAGTGACTGAGGATAGGAATAACTCAAGTATGGCTTTTGTTTGAATGATGAATGTGGAGTTTAGTATAAATTGAGAACTATTACCCCAAAAACATATTCCATATCTCAATTGACCTAGTTCAATTATTAGAGATATAATCTCCTAATAAATTGAACTCCGCCCTTTTCTTTCGAAAGCTGTCACTGTCAGGACAATTTCTATGTAATACTTGAAAGAAATAAAGACGTTAATTAATTATTATTATTATATTTGAATCGATGCTAAGGCGGTATAGTAGTCCCAAGTATTCAACTTGGATAGCAAGGTTAGGTTAGATCATGTTCCCTTCTTTTTTCATTTTTAAGCCATAAAAGATGAACGTGATCTAATCTAACCAAACTGGACCTTGATATCCAAGTTGATCCTCAACGTAACCTAAAATTACATTGCACATCACGCAGGCGCAACTAAAATAGAGTTTTGAATGGTCCATGCGAATTGCCTATTGGAAAGTGTTGTGGATAGGAATCTTGCTATACGGCAACCCATTCAGATGGCTTTCATACACTCTCGAGCGACGATTCCATTCTAGCTAGTTCTCGTTCCTTCTTGGACGTGATGAGTCATGGTTGAACCATTAGCCAGCGTTGTTTACAAGCCGATGTCAATTACAGGACCAGCCTTAAAATCGTTACAATAAAGAGAATCTAGAAACTAGTCACCCCAAGTCGTCCTCCAAACAAATATTAAATTTGTTCTTTGATTATTTTATTACAGCTTGCAGTAACATATTAACAGATGGGGTTCTATTCTTGACCATTCGCAATAAGAACGAGTGCAGGCTCGTATCGTTTCATTCTGAGTGACTGGTAGCGTTGAAACGACATGAAGAGAAAATCAGACTGACGCTACAAGTATACATTATATTACTATTGTGAACGGCCAAGAATAGCAGCCGAACATACTCAGAACATGTTGTTATACGAGTGCTATTTGTGTGGTTTAGAGCCACTTGAAAATATCCTAGTCGAAAAGTTTAATCAAATCGGAACATTTTCGTGCGACGATATTCTATGACTTTCGACGTGGATCAAACCAACAGCAGTGTGCCGATCCATTCGATTGGACTTTTTTTGATAAAGCACCATCTCGTGCCACCGTGTTTCGCTGTTTTCGTATTCAATCGTAGTCGCACTTCGCTACAGGACGAATTTCATGAAGGTCGTCCAAAATAGGCTGTTGTACCAGAAAATATCGATGCTTTGCGTGAACTGATATTGCAAGAACTTCATGTGACATACCGTAATATTGAGATATTCCTGGGCATTAGTTCCACTCGCCTACATTCAATATTGCATGGACATTTGGCTACCAAATTAATGTATTCGCGTTGGATACCGCATAATTTGATAATCTCCCCAAAAAAAAAATCTTTTCGATTGGTGCAAAGAATTGTTGAAAAAATTCAATCGCCGTAAATCACAAGTGGACATTTGTTATCAAAATTGCGGCACTGTGACGTCATCGGTAAAATGTTCTCAAGTTACCTCAAAAAATAGCAAATAAACGAAGCCCTTTGATTAGTGTTTTGATTCATGGCCGTCAATCGCCTTCATGTCATTGAGAAGGTATATTTTTTCTTCATCGAATGGTTTCCAAATACCTACAGGATTCCATTTAAAATTCTCGACCTAGGTATATTTCCGGTTAAATCCGAAGTGACATTTTTGTTGTCATGGAAAATATGAGTTCGAAGCAACTACATCTTAGACTCAAGTATCAAAAGTCTAACTTAAAAAACAACTGAATGACGCTCTCGCCAATGATTTTGTTGTCACCCGATATTTATATCAAAAGAAAACCTATGAAGTATAATAAATCAATGTCCCCTTACTTATGAATGAATGCAAACATTATTTTTCTTCATCAGGTTTACAGCAGGTAATGTCGACACCAAAACCAAATGCTGGTCCAAATAAAAATTGGGAAAATAGCTTCATTTCTCCAATTGTCACCACCGAACAAATATCTGATTCAGAAGTGTCTTCAAATGATGACTACAAGAGTGTTAGATCAACTGTATCGAAAACTTCCCTGGATAACTTCTCTTCAAAAAATACAAAGAGTTTAGGTCATCTTGTAGGACCAATAGATACCAAAATCAAATCGAATCGTAGGACTTCATATACTATCACTGACCAAAAACCGTTACAAGTAATCCCTAGCAACACAAGGAGCACATATTCCAATCTAAAAGCCATGCAATCGAATATTCCTGGATCCCAGTCCAACCTACACAAGCCTGGCAGCATAAGGATGCCATCATCAAACTTGAAAACGATGGGACCAAAATTGAAGGGGTCGTATACAAGTCTGAGGCCTATAAGTGCCAATTTACCAGTAGCTCCACCTATCAATCACAATTTGAACACAACAACAATCCTTTCCAAGGCTTCAAATCCCAATGTCACCCAGATTATCGAGACACGTCCAAAAATTGTAGAGGTAAGTGTAATTTTTTTGATTGTTTTTTTCTGCATACAATATAGGTCTGCAGTTTTCACGCATGTTTGTATATTTTTCTTTTCAATCAGCGTTCTAGTAGTTATGATTCAATATTATAATTTTGAAACATCTGCCATCCATTTTTGGATACTTTTGGTAGCTATTGGGATCTTCCTTACAGAATTCATTTCAAATTATATGCATTGTTCTGAGACTCCTGCTTTGGCAAAAGTAGAAATAGTGCTAGCCCTATGGGAGTGATTAGTAATTTTATTTTTCAAAACTAGACCAATTTTTTCTGCAGAAATTCTGGTCCACTTTGAAATTTTGTTTACACCAATCCCTTGGCATTTTCATTTTTCCAAAACGGATTTGGTGTTAGAAACAATCTATCTGAAGAAATATGTTTGTTTCGTTTTCTAAAAGCATTTTCAACAATCTTACAGGGCACACGTTCGGATTTTCTTTATTTGTAGTCAACCACTTACTTTCACTGCACCTTTTATCTCCACCTTGAGCTGTTTTAGAAAAGACCGTGTTTTACTCCACTCTGCCTGTCAATGTTCCATTATTGTATTTTTTGGCTTTGAAATAATAAACTCTACACTGCGCACTTTCACCACCTCTCCAGGCTAATTCAAAAGCGGCGATATGAAAAAGTTTTTTTTGAAGTCCCATTCAAGTATTTTCATCCCACTGCTCTGCCACTTTTATAACTTCTTTATTTATTGCTATAGAAACTTGTCTTCTTTTATCTAAATTGCTCTGCAGTTGCTTGCGTTTAGCATTTTTAGCGTTTCTAGCGGCTTGAAATGTCACATCTTTGAATGAGTCAAACACAATCTTATAATCCATATAACATTTTTCTTGCTCAATTTTGGCTACAGTATTCCACATTGTTTTAACTACGTACTCCCAATCTGCCAATAATAATAATAATAATAATAATAATAATAATACTATTTATTTGGCACTGTGGTACAAACTGTACATATGGTTCGTCAATAATTAGTAAAATATAGAAAATGTTTTCACAGACTGATATATATTGTAGTAAAACTGCACTAACTGATTTTCCTAATTTATTTGAAACACTATTTACAACAATTATTCACTAAAACATTGACTTCAATAACTATTTCAATTTATTTCTACTGTGGCTATCTATCAGCGAACTCTGGAACTGTAACTAACTCTGAATTCTGACTGTCCCCCAGCGGTTATATAGTCGCAAGCCTCTCTCGATTATTCTGGAGTATAGAACATTTCATCTAGACGGCTCTTCGAACAGTATCGATTTATTCCAGCTTGTTCTCGGCGATCCGTACGCCAGCAGATATGCTGTTGTAGTTGAACGAGGGTGCATAATTAATTAGATCAAGGCCGGTCTCGGGGCCGGTCTCGAAATCGTTACATTGCCCCCTTCTTAAAGACGTTTCGCCCCGAAACGTCATTCTTGGAGTGTGAAGATATCTGCAAGATTCTCCATGTCTGCACCTGAACGTTCGATGGAAGTAGCACTCCACAGTCTTCAAGTTGGGCCGAGGAAGATGGTTTCAGCACACCAGAATGTTGATGCCGCTGGATCTGAATATTGTCTCCAACATGCTTCTTATAACTCTCCAGTCCAGCCTATCAAGCCCACAGGCCAATTTTGGGATTGCCAGGTCTACAATATTCTGGTCTAGCATCGTGTCTCTCAATCTCGTAAGACTCTTCCAAACATCTTCATAAGACGGCTTATCTCGAGAACGCTTCTTGGTGACCAGGTAGTAGATGTTTCTCTGGCCTTTCCTCAGCTGTAATACCCCTCCAACTTCCGGGTTCTGTTCTCTCAGTTCCTGGATTCGACCGAACTTCTTGGAGAAAACTACTGCAATGCCTCTGGACATTTGGAGATCTTCTGCCACACACTGAGCTAACGCGTAATCAGCAGGCACCTTGAAAAGATCTCGTGACTCCTCTCGGGTTACCCCATATTCAACTTTCTGTCCATTCGAGTACCTCCGGTGATCTGACTGTGCGGACTTGATCGTGGTTTCCGGCGTAAGGGGACAACCTATTGAAGTGGACTACCCTAGGTTTTCCTCGTGGTGGCTTATATATGCGGTAGACGAGGTCGTTTATCCTTTTCATGATCTTATATGGACCTTCCCACGAGTTCCGAAGTTTCGGTGATAGTCCACGGCGACGTTTAGGGTTGTATAGCCAGACAAGGTCACCTGTCTGATATCCACCAGCATCCGCCTTGATGTCGTAGGTCTCCTTCATTCTGTCGCTGGCACTCTGGATGTTCAAACGGACCCGTTCATGGATGTCGTCCATTCTCTGTCGCAGTTTGCTGACGTAGTCATCTCCCGCAGTGTCTTGTCCTGGTGGCGTCCCAAACTTCAGGTCACATGGAAGTCGCAGCTCTCGGCCCATAATAACACTAGCAGGGGTTTGGCCGGTTGACTCATGAACTGCGGAACGATACGCCATCAGGAACAGATGGAGGTACTGGTCCCAATCCTTCTGGTGGTCAGAGACTACCTTGGACAAGTGGCGGTTTATCGATTCATCCGCTCAACCATTCCATCGGACTGCGGATGTAGAGCTGTGGTCCTCGTTTTCCGGATGTTCAGCATCTGACACATCTCCTGGAACAGGTTTGACTCGAAATTCCTGCCTTGATCCGAATGCAGTTCTAACGGGACACCGAATCGACAAATCCACTCCTTCACCAAGACGTCGGCAACGGTGATGGCTTCTTGGTTGGGCAGGGCATAGGCTTCGGCCCACTTGCTGAAGTAATCCATCGCCACAAGGATGTACTTGTTCCCGTGTTCAGATTGTGAGAACGGGCCAGCGATGTCAATGGCGATCCTTTCGAATGGGCTGCCCACATTGTACTGGCGCATCGGGGCCTTAGGTCTTGTTCGAGGCCCATTACTGGCAGCGCATACAGCACATTTTCTGCACCAGTCCTTGACGTCAGCTTGACAATTGGCCCAGTAGAACCGTTGCCTAACTTTCTGGAGGGTCTTCGTCACTCCCAGATGTCCTCCGGTGACCCCATCGTGGATTTCTCGGAGCACTTCCTGTCTTCTGCTCCTGGGAACTACTACCTGACGTCTTTCTTTCCCGCCATCCTCCGACTCCAACACACGCTTCAAGACTCCATTGTCTAATGTGAAAGAGTTCCATTGGGCCCAGTAAGTTTTAACGACTGGAGAACAACTGGCTATTTCCTGCCACGACGGTCTTCGCTCACTCTTCTTCCAGCCGATGACTAAACCAAGATCTGGATCTTTCTCTTGGTCTTTCTGGATCTTATGGTCATTCCAGTTATCATTGACCGCCGTGGTTCTGCAGAGTGTCGACTCCTTTTCCTCTGTTCGTCGGCATTGCGAACAGTCGTCTGGACATGGTCTTCGCTATAGGGCATCCGCATTCTTAAGGCTGGTCCCAGCCCGATGTTCGATCTCAAAGTCGAATTCCTGGAGCCTCTCAATCCAGCGTGCCACTTGACCCTCGGGATTCTTAAACTGTAGGAGCCATTTGAGAGCTGCATGGTCAGTTCTCAGTAGGAATCTTCGTCCATACATGTACTTGTAGAAGTGCTCAACTCCCTTGACAACAGCCAACAGTTCCCTCCTGGTGACACAGTAATTCCGCTCCGGTTTACTGATGACCTTCTCTTGTCCTTCTTGGATCTGAGACAGGACAGCTCCAAGTCCCACGTTACTGGCGTCCGTGTCCAAAATGAATTTCCCGTCTGGAAGGGGGTAGCTCAGGATTGGTGCGTTGATCAAAGCTCCTTTCAACTTCCTGAATGAATCTTGGCATTCATCTGACCACTGGAACTTTGTTTGTCCTTCCGTAAGCCTGGTCAGTGGTTTTGCGATGTTAGCAAATCCCAGCACGTATCGGCGATAGTAAGTGCACAAGCCAAGAAAACTTCGAAGCTGGTGAATGTCTTTCGGAACGGGCCATTCCTTAACAGCTTTGATCTACTGCTCATCTACTGCCACTCCTTTCCCAGAGACAACATGGCCGAGATAATGTACTTCTTTTTGAAACAGATGACATTTCTTAGGGCTCAGTTTCAGTCCGGAGCTTCTCAGTCGCTGAAATACCTCTTCCAAGTTTTTTACATGGTCCTCGAACGATCTGCCAACCACAATAATGTCGTCGAGATACACCAGACACGTCTTCCATGATAGTCCTTTCAAAACCGTCTCCATCAATCTTTCGAACGTGGCTGGAGCATTACAGAGGCCGAATGGCATAACTGTAAACTGCCATAATCCGGAGCCGATGGTAAAAGCTGTCTTTTCTCGATCTTCCTGGGCCAGTTCTACCTGCCAGTATCCGCTCTTCAAATCTAAGGTCGAGTAAATCGTAGATCCAGCCAGCGTGTCTAGCGTGTCGTCTATCCTTGGGAGAGGGTAGCTGTCCTTTTTCGTCACGTTGTTTAGTTGACGGTAGTCTACGCAAAACCGTGTTGATCCATCTTTCTTCTTCACCAACACGACTGGAGAGGACCAGGGACTGTCGGATGGCTCGATGACTCCGTCTTTCTCCATGTCGCAGACTATTTTGTCAGCCTCCTCCTTTTTGGCGAGAGGAAGTCTTCTGGCTGATTGCCTGATTGGTCGGGCATTTCCAGTATCTATCTTGTGCTGAATCACCTTTGTTCTATCGCCTCTGCCTACTCCGGTATCGAAGATGTCCTGATACTTCCTGACTAGTTCTCTCAGTTTAGGCTTCTGTGCTGGCCCCATGTCCTTGGACGAGATAGCAACCAACTTCTCCAATTCTGCTGGCATGTTACTGGCTTGGCTAACAGTGCCACGTACACTCCTAATTACATAGGAAATTGACGAGCAGTGCCCCAAAATCGTTCCCTTCTTCAAGGTCACCGGGTAATAATTGACATTCATTACCCTTACTGGCACAAATTTATCAGCACGCAACAAGGTTTTTCCTAGTGCAATTCCTCGTCCAATTTTCTCATCATGTAGCTTGGGCTCGAACATCACCACGTTTCCACTGCTCGCACCTCCATCCAGGCGAGCCTCCAAAATGGTTTCAGCCCTCTCCGGTACGCTTACGTCTTCAGCCAGCAGAACTCGAACCATTTCTTCATTTCTCCCATGAAGTACCAGCTCTTCTCCGTTCACACGAAGGACGCCGTCTTTAAAATTCAGCTCGAATCCTCTAGAATTCATGATGTCCATTCCAATTATTATCTCGTCCTCGATATCCACTACCAGAGCCCGGTGTTTCACTGTAGTGCTGCCCAAAGTCAGTTCAATTTGAAGTTCACCATACACAGTTGCCGGCTCTCCTGTTGCTGTGCGTAGCTTCCAATTCGACGATTCGATTCTTGGTGTTTTGGCAAAAGTAGGTCCAAGGATTGTCCTAGTCGCACCCGTATCAAGGAGCATGGTGCGAGGCTCGTTGTTAATGAGACCGTCTACGAAGACCCCTTTGTCTTGTCTTTGAAGAACAGCGACGTACGCATTGTTAACTGGGGCTTGTTGGATACGGGCTGACGATTGCTCCTTCTTGATCTTCATCGTTGATGTCGATTTTTTCAATGTTGGATATTTGCTAAACACGTGCCCAAGTTCTCTACAATTTCGGCATCTTCTTCTCTCAGGCACAACTTCCTTCATCACTTTTCGCATCACAGCTTCCATATTAGTAGGCTCCTGTGGCTGTGGGTCTTCCTCGATCATCCGGACTCTACTCTGGCTTTTGCAGGATTGCTTTGCTGCTTCGAATTCCAGAGCGCGTGCCAATGCATCCATGAGATGTGCGGGGCGAGCTAGTGTTAGGGCTTGCCGGGTTTCCTGGTCACGAAGTCCATCCAAAAATGCCTGGACCGCTAGTCGCTCCATTACATTTTCCGGTGTAGCTGGGTACGCAAGACGAACCAATCGTGCAATATCTGCTT
This sequence comes from Chrysolina americana, assembly GCA_958502065.1. Lineage (NCBI taxonomy): Eukaryota > Metazoa > Arthropoda > Insecta > Coleoptera > Chrysomelidae > Chrysolina > Chrysolina americana. The sequence continues at coordinate 33,121,352 of OY293415.1, read as the reverse complement.
CAAATTCTTGCAACGATTCGCTTGATTTCTGGCATCGGTTCTTCAGCTGTGAGTGAAATACGTGTTCAAGGTGGGCTTGGCCATAGCGAAGTTCCAAGTGTTTTACCAGCTGTTCATAGTCTTCCTGTTGTTGGGCGGTGAGCGTTTGTAAAATATTTGTTGCTTCGGCACGCAATGCCAGTTTCAATGCCAAAGCTTTTTCCCCAGCATTCCATCCGTTTGCTTTGGCAGCAGCTTCGAATTGTCGGTGGTAGTTTGACCATGGAGTATTTCCGTCGAACTGAGGCGGTTTCAATGAGAGCTTTCCTGGTTCCGTACTGACCTTGAAATCTTTGATGTCTTTTTGAACTTCCTCCACGTTAGTACTCAGTTCCGGCATTGTTCTGTTGAAAATTTCTGGGATGTGCACAGAATCCATACATTTCTGCCTCAATTCCTTCTTTGACTTGCTCACTTACTGTCTCTTTCAATTTTTCCATTTCTGTCTCGACAGTTCCCATCCTTTCTTCCAACCGACTCGCCACACCGCAGACTTCTTCTTTCAAGCTTTTTGAATTTTCCAGAAGTTCTTCTCTCAAATTCTCCGAGTTTCTAGGAGCTTAATTTCTAGATTTTGCGAATTTTCGTGAAGTTTTTCTTCCAGGCTCTTCACATTCTCTTAAAGTTCCTCTTTTAGACTATTAGAGTTTTTGAGAAGTTCTTCTTTTAAGCTGACAGAATTTATTAGAAGTTTTTCTTCTAGATTCTTCGAATTCTCTTGAAGCTTTACTTGAAGTTTCACTTCTAGACTATTCGAATTTTCGAGAAGTTCTTCTTTCAAGGTTAACGAATTTTCTTGAAGTTCTTTCAGACTCACGGAATTTTGTTGAAGTTCCTCCTTCAAACTATTCGTAGTTTCCTCGAGTTTGTTCATTATAGCACTCATATCGATTCCAGAAACTTCGAACAAAAATGTTTCGGGGTCTTCTCCTTCTTCAATCAGTCCATCTGAAAGTCTTTTCTGGAGTACGGCCTTCTTTCCAGTTGTTTCTAACTCACGCTCCTCTAACTCTTGCTTTAATTCACTAACTTTAAGGTCAACTAGGTGAACTCTTCTCGGAAACATTTTGTCTCTTATTGTCTTTACCGAGGTATCAGTCTATTATTTATTTCACACAAAAGTTTTCAGTTTATTGTCCCGCGACGCGCAAAACTGTCCACTTCGCACTCAAATGTTCAACGGGTCACTATAACTGTCTATTAGGCGCGATAAACGTCTCAGTTTTTAAACGGTGAACACTTTAACACTTATTTATTTTAAACATCACACTTCTGACGCCAAATGTAGTAAAACTGCACTAATTAATTTTCCTAATTTATTTAAAACACTATTTACAACAATTATTCACTAAAACATTGACTTCAATAACTATTTCAATTTATTTCTACTGTGGCTATCTATCAGCGAACTCTGGAACTGTTATTAACTCTGAATTCTGACTGTCCCCCAGCGGTTATATAGTCGCAAGCCTCTCTCGATTATTCTGGAGTATAGAACATTTCATCTAGATGGCTCTTCGAACAGTATCGATTTATTCCAGCTTGTTCTCGGCGATCCGTACGTATATATATATATATATATATATATATATATATATATATATATATATATATATATATATATATATATATATATATATATATATATATATATATATATATATATATATATAATAGTCGTGCATGTAGCTGATGGCCTAGTAAAAATATAGACAAACGTCAAAGATAAGAAAAAATAAATAAGATAAAATCAGTGCTCATCGTAAATCATCATCCAGGAATTCATCACAACTATAGTAACACTTTTGCAGCAGCAATTGCTTCACTCTGCCAATGAACATTTTATCAGAGGTAATTTGCTTGATGTGTTCTGGTAATTTATTATACAGATTCATAGCATTGTATATAGGGGACTTTTTATATTTTGTTGACCTATGACTCGGAATACGCAAGAGATCACCATGACGGGTATTGTAGCTGTGCGTCGTTCCATTTTTTTCAAAATTTTCTATGTTAGATCTAGGTAATCCTATAAATTTGAAAATATATATAGATGGAGCGGATAATATTTTTTCTCTAAGGAATATTGGTTTACAGTTGTCTCTGTATTCCATACTAAAAATCAGTCTAATAATGCGCTTTTGTGCTACAAATACTCTGTTAAATTCATTACTGGAACCCCATGCTGTGATATTGAGTGATATATGTGAATAAGCCATTGCGAAATAAATTTCAAGCAGACCTGCTGTATTCATGCATGATTACATTTGCCCTGAGAGCAAAGAACGTTTTATTTAGTTTGTTGCAAACATCTTTTATTTGTTGATCCCATGATAAGTTTTCATCCAAGTAAGTTCTTAAAAATTTAACCTCACTACTCTTCTTAATTTCGTCAATAATTTGTGAGTCATCTGGAACATTACTTCTATTATAGAAATTGACTAATACTGTTTTCGTGGAGTTTAAAATTAATCTGTTACGTTGACACCAGGAGCTAAATCGGTCGATAATGCATTTTACCTTGAAAAGCAGTTCATCAATATTTTCCCCTGTAACTGTGATAGTGGTGTCATCCGCAAACATAGTAAGGTGACAATCTTTCAGATATTCTGACAAATCATTTACATACAACAAAAAAAGCAAAGGCCCAAGCACTGACCCCTGTGGAACTCCAAGCTTAAAATCATTGCAACTTGATCTAAAATTTTCACATTTTACAGTCATGGTACGCCCTTCGAGGTAGGATTCAATCCATTTCACCAAGTTATTCGGGAAGCTAAGTTGGAATAATCTTGCAATTAAAAATTCATGAGAAACTGTATCAAACGCTTTCGTTAAATCAAAAAATAAAGAAATTACGAAATTATTGGAATCCATCTCTTTATAAATATGATTCAGTAAGTGATATGTTGCAGTTTCAGTTGATTTACTTTTTCTAAATCCATGTTGGTCTTTGCCTAGCGTATTATTTATTTGTTAAATGGATGTCAACATGGATTTCAAAATGGAAGATCTACAGAATCGGCTATGAATGAATTGTGTGATGCAATTTATTCTAGCTTGAACAATAAGGAATATCCTATCGCTCTATATTTTGATCTCAGTAGAGCATTTGATACTGTAATTCATTCATTCAAAAATTATATCGCATTGGAGTTCGTGGAGTAGCGAATAGCTGGGTTGCTTCTTATTTACAAAACAGGAGCCAGATTGTCACCATAAATTCATATAAATCAGATCCAACCACTGTTTCTATGGGCGTACCCCAAGGGTCAATTCTTGGTCCACTGTTTTTTATCATATTCGTTAACGACATGAGTTTATCATGTAGTTCGCCACAAAATACCATAATTTATGCTGACGATACAAACCATATAATATCACAAGATAATCTAGGCAAGACCATTCAACTAAGTAACGTTTGTGCTGAGGAATTCTTCGACTGGTGTCTGAATAATGGATTGATTCTGAATAATTCCAAAACATACTTTATGCTTTTTCAACAGAAAAACATCAGTTGTAATGCAAGCCCTCTTGTCAAAATAAATCATGAATCAATTGAACAAGTTTCGAATATAAAATTTCTAGGTGTAACAGTTGATGAGAAATTGACATGGAGAAATCATATCGAAATTCTGGTTAGGAAATTAAGTAGCATCAATTTTATCATCAGACAGCTGAAAGGCACTGTATCTTCAGATGTTCTCAGAATGGCATATCATGGTCTGGTGTTGTCAGCACTTGCATACGGCTTGATTTTCTGGGGTAGTTCATCATATATTGATAAAGTATTCATTGCTCAGAAGAAAATTATAAGATGCATGATGGGTGTTCGAAATGATGTTTCATGTAGAGTTTATTTCAGGTCATTGTCAATTCTTACTTTACCGTCTCTTTATATATATCTTTTGATTATGAATATCAGAAAACAACAGGATAGTTACGTCAAAAGTATTGAAGTTCATGATCACAATACACGACATAATAATGACATTCGATTGCCATTTTCTAGGCTCAGTGTTGGGCAGAACTCTCCAATATATCAAGGAATTATATGTTATAATCATTTCAATAGGGTTTTTGGCGAAATAAAGAATTTCAAGATATTCAAAACAACATTATTCAATTATCTATGTGAAAATACATTTTATTCGATGGAAGAGTATCTCACAGCTAGGTGATGTAGTGGTTCTCTATACATGATTTTAATCTGTTAGTAAGTGTAATCTTTTGGTGTTTTATTGTAATTTTAACTACATTTTTAATATTTATATTATCTGTATTTCTTTGACTAGTCTGATAAGGTTTCATGTTGTATCCGATACATGTATGAAATTTTCAATGATGAATAAATTCTTTCTTTCTTTCTTCTTTCCAAATAGTTAGTAATCCTGATAGAGACTATTTTTTCAAATAGTTTAGCAAGGGAGCAGAGCAACGAGATTTGCCTATAATTTTCTACTCCAGAGCGGTCTCCTTTTTTGAACACAGGTATTAATAATGCCTCTTTAAATTCATTAGGAAAATATTCTTGCAAATAAGACTGATTTAATAAATAAGTCAGAGGGGTAATTAATACTTCGATAACTTTTTTTATTGTTTCTATTGACAACTCATCTAGTCCAGTAGACTTTTTATTTTTTAACATTTTTAGTGTGTTTAGCACCTCTGGTTCATTTATAGGATTATTTTGAAAGGGATAAATTATATTGTGATTCCTTGAGACTGTACAAGGCAGTGAAATGTTTTGCCCAAAATTTTTTTCATTTGCAAATTTAGCAGCATTTGAGAAATTGTAAGCAAACAATTCTGCTATTTCCTTCTGGTCTGTAATTTCTTTATCATTGTTTATTAGACTGATAATTTTTTCAGATGATCTACTTTTCCTTCCTAATTCATTATTTATAATATTCCATGTAGTCTTGGTTTATTACTTGCATTGTGTATTTTATTGTTGAAATAATTGATTTTAGCCTGTTTGATGTTTTTTTTTGTGTTCTTTTAAACTGTTTTGATATACAGTTAGACTTCCGGTATTTTCTTCTTGGATAGCTTTAATACATCTAAACATTTCTCTCAAATTTTTACCGTCCTGTATAATATTCTTTGTAATCCAGGGGTTGGAAGCATTTTTAACAGTAATACATTTTTCTGGGCATGATACATTAAAGCACCAGGAAACAGATTCCAAGAAATACGAAAAGCTGGCCTCAATCACCATACCATATAATTTTGGGAACCAGTTTATGTTATTTGACCTTGTTTTAAATTCATTTATATTTTCAGGATTCAACTGACGCTTAGATATTTTGTTTTTTTTATTTTCATCCTTAATGTACTTACTACTTGTCTGAAACATAAGAATATGCGACAGATGGTCTGCTATGTTTGGTTGTTCTAACTTGCATTCATAATAGTGATCTGAAAAGGTCGATGTCATGTAGTCAATGCATGTCCGGCTAGTGTGACCATTTATATTTGTAAAAATCCTAGTGGGGCCTATGAAGTTTATATTGAGTTGGAAAGACTTGAAAAGGTCACTGAGTAGTTTAGTGTTATTGTCTTCTGGTGCCAGGTAATTTATATTGAAATCTCCACACAAGATAGTGAAGTTCGATCTGTTCTCTGCCATTTCTAATGCCTGCGACAAACAATTCAAAAAAACTTGAGGGTCACTTCGTGGTGGTCTATATGCGATTATAATAGTGACTTTCATTGTATTTGTACGATAGGTAATTGCACATATCTCTACTTGACATTCAATAGACAACTTTTTAATAGACTCTAATTCATTACATTTGATGTTACCTTTTATTAAAATAAGTACACCACCTCGTTTATGATTTTCACGACAATACATTGCTCCTACTTTATAACCACTTAAATGAACTTCCCCATGATTGTTATTTTTAGTTATCCAGTGTTCTGAAAAACATAAGAAATCCAATTTTTTTTCATCAGCAAAAACCTCGATAGAGCTATAGTTATTAACGCACACTATTTATTGGACCTATACTAAAATTTGCATTGTTCTGTACAACGTTTGTTACATTTGTTGCAGATTTAACTGCGATAGGTAATATGCTTGAGATTTCCGGCTGCAACGTTGAAGGTTATAGTTCATACCCCTTTTCTCGACAAAATAATTCAAACTGCCTCCAAATTGATGATTTGGTTTTTTTGGTGTTTTTTGGAGTGGCGTTGTCTGTTGCAAAATTTATTATTTGAGTAGTTGCACTACCAAATCTACCGTTAACGCTCATTTGAAATTAAAAACAACACTTGTAACAAAAAGTATGAAAATTTGTTGTCATTTGGCTTTGTTGGTAGCAACGCGTCCTTGGGTACAGCGTCGGATTATTCAATAAAGTCATACGACAATTATTGTTAGTTGTTGCCGTGGTGAAGGTAAATAACAGTTTATCCACTTGCAAACTGACATTTCTTATGGACGATTTTATACATGAGTTGAGTTATCAAGAATAAACAATCATTAAGGATTCAAAATGGAAAATGGAACCAATAGTACCTTGCCATTTCTCGATGTGGACGCTAGAAAAACACACTGGCATATGCACCTCTGTTTACAGAAAGAATACCCACACTGATTCCACAAAGAGGGAGATCGTAAGGACATTGGAGGAAAGAGCGATGTATATTTGCTTGTGTATAAATGGCTCGGTAGTGAGGCGGTTAGATGCCGGCCTTCGAAAACACCGCTTGCATTCGGCCAGGTTCGAATCCTGGGAGTTAGAGGAGTAGATAGGCAATGTAATTCGTCTAGATGCCAATTCCGACGTCTGCAGGGTTATTCTGTTAAAAAGCTATAAAAGTGGCCACAGCTGTAGTCGCCAACACTCTATAGTCCAATATTTATAGCCTTTTGTATTCTACGAACAGTAGAAATGTTCGGGCTATAATTTTTGTCGGCTATAATGAAGGGTCTATAAAATCATCTGACAACGTCGCTTTTCTGTTGGAAAATGAAAATAACAAATGTCATTTGACTAAGAACTTAGTTGGGGAACTTTTTGATCATAGTTCTTAGTTTTTAGTACAAGTATGGATTGCGTAAACGCGCTCATTGATTTGATGTTGTTGAATTCTAAGTTATTAGTTCTTAGTCATAGTCTTAGTTCTTGGGAACGTTGCATAAACCAAGCATAAGCTAGAAATCACACTGACCGACCAGGATCGACCGTCCAGCAATGACCAAAAATTGAAAGGGATCATAAAAACTTTCAAACTCACACTGGTCAACCAAAATTTGCAGCAGATTGGAATTTCAAACATGGTCTTTGAGGATGATCATTCAGTGAGAGTTGTTCAATAAGAATACATTTGTTGGAAATTTTGGTCGTAGTTAGACGGCGGTCGCGGATGGTCGGTCATGGTTGCTCAGTGTGCTGGCTGCCTAAGTACGTACCTTCATTTCGGGGGATAAACCATCTGAACATTTTGGAGATAAACGGACTCTTAATCTATTTATAATAAATCTTGCTGTTTCTCTGTCAGCTCTAAATAGCCTTAAAAATTCAATGTCAGTTAATTCGAAAGGGTTTGACTCATCTCTCAATCTCTTCCTCTCAAGATTTAATTCTTCATTTCGTCTCCAGTTCAAATGTCGTGAATGTAGAAGAGCCCCAATCCCCTGAAGAGCCATCCGAGTAACGCTGAATGTTTCAAACTAACTGCTTCAATTCCTTTTGTCAAACAGAACAACTATTTAACGTCGATACATCGGGCTACACAATATTTTAGTCACCTCTGTCATAGGTTATAAAAATGTCTTTCATACTAGCCCACATGAAAGCCAAAAAATGACTACAAATCTTATCAGAATACCAAAGGACTAGAACCCTATGATGAACATATCTACAAATCCAATATTGGCTATAATAAGAGCTTATAGCCTGGCTACAAAATTAGTAGAATAGAACTGCAGATGCTTGCTTGGAGTTAGTCGTCCTGGAGCGCCACGGCAAATAATAAAAATAGCCGACTCAGTTATAGTTCTTCCAGACATCAGAGGTATTTCCGAGATGAGCAGAATGATGAGAAGGCTGCATTTTTGGCTGGGGCACAGATTCTTCATTCAATTCTAATAGTAGATTATGCTTAAAATTCTTTATACTGACTAGGACAAATCGTCCTGCATTCATTGTTGGGTTCAAATTAACAGTGCTACTGCTAAGATGGCGCATACAGTTAGTAACAAAGCCTAGAAGATCATCGAAGGGTGTTGGTGAAATACAATTACTACTACTTGTGATTATGATATGTTGTGATTGTAACCATATTTTCAAATCTTTTCATTTCACTTTTTCTCAACCTGTACTTATGTTCACTATTGAATGTGGCTAGTCTAATGTGGAATTTGCCTCTTTAGAAACCATATTGTCGATATTTGTATCTTGAAGTTTGTCTAAGCCTTTCTATTACGAGTTCTTTTGGATTCCAAATTATTTTTTAATTTTCGACAGGTACTACCAATGCCAAGGGATAAAGTCACTATTGTTGGTGATTGCACTTTCATCAAACCGCAACAAGCTAAGGCTAGTGGATTACCCCGGCCTACAGGTATACCAAGACCTGCCTCTAGGATACCCGGACCTCGTGGTAGTAATATCAGGTAATTTATTTTGAGTTCAGTGGTTTGTGTGTGCTTTATTGCTTCATTTGCTTATTTTTCAAAGCTTTACTGATTTTCGAAACTGAAATTTGGGTCTTTGATTATAATTTCTTGTTGGAAAATCATGATTGCTCCGGTAAATGCTCTAGAAAGACCACGAAGAGTAGTTGGCAGTTTATTACTGTTTGAAATTTGTGATAGCTTATTCTCTATAAAGGATGTTCTTGAAAGTAATAGCGTCCTTTAAAGAGGTGATAGAAACTGTCTTAGATTAGGAGATTCAAAATGTGTCAAGCAATTTTGTTCAATTTTGATGATTGACAACGTCCTTTTCATTTACGCCAGAAGTAGCTACAAGAAGACCGATCCTCAAAATTTTGAAAGGCCTTACAAAAACTTCATAGCCATTCACAGTAAATAATTATTTTTTAGATAAGTACCTACTGAAATAAGGCTGAATTGGAATTTTTTTCAATATTTAATAGTGAAGGATGTTTCTTTGTGAAAGAGACTAATAAATATACGCTTTGAGCGACATTTCCAAATGCTCCAAGTATGCTTTTGATTCTATTTAAACCTCTAAGGTTTGATAAAGCAGCTAAGAGTTGTTAAATAGCCTTTTCATTTCCCTCAACCGCTGACAAGGAGAGGAGTAATGCCTCTTTCCATTACATTTCTTAATTTGATTTAATGCCTATGTCCAATGCACTTGTTTGCTCTCTAATTTATTGTGTTTTGAGTCATAAAATAATATGAGGTGATATTCGGGTTGATTTTTGTTTTGCGTACATGACTATTTGACGTTTGAATTTAATCACCAACTTTCGACCCAGAGTTACAGCTACCCCACATATACTTAGTAATTGATCGAGAAGTAATTTTTTTCTACTATACAATCAGCTTTAAGATTTTTACATCTTGTCTGAGAAAGTGGATTTTCTGAGTTGTTTATGGTTTCTGCGTATGTTAGTCATAATCAAGAAATTCTACTTGAAGTCTACATCTACAGTGACGTAGTGGCAGACAAAATGCTTGTCTGGGTGACACGATCTGAATTGATTCTGTGACGCTAATGTGTGCTGCTTTTAATAATAATAAAAATATATTTATAACTCGAAAAGTTACTGATCGTGGAAGAACACTTTCTCTGATGGATGTCCAGATAGTCAATATGTTGTATGTTTTAGTTCGTTTTTGTTTGGTTGAAAAAATGAAAAGGATGTACCGCTTTCTTTTGTTGATCTTGTTTGATTTTCAACATTATCAAAACAGTGATTTGTAGTTCATTATCAAGTAGTATGTACTGAAAATAATGATATTGTAGGCCTACTCCTTCGAGAACCGGAAATTATTGAAACGAAATGAAAGAAGTTTATCAGTGACACACCTAGTTGTCTCTGTATGTGCCTTATCTGCATATCTTACCTTATCTTTGTATTAATATTTTGTAACATATCTATTGACTTGTTTTCCCCATTTGTTATGTAAATCTTAATATATTTATTGTAACATAATCCAGTTTTATTATAAATATGTATATTATGAGTGTGTGTTGAGCTGTTTGTTTTGTACCAAATCTGTTTTTGATATATTAAGATGTGAAGTATACAAAGAGATTATATAGAGTGTTCTAGAAATTTTCAGAAAACTCTTCTATGTAGGGAGCTTTTGCGATTTCTCTTTTACTAGAAATCGATTTCATGAAGGAACACTCTGTATTCAATATTGGTTTGATTGTAGTAAATTTGTAAAATTTAATAATTTTATAATGACTGATTTTTACACACTGTACACATTTCTTGACGAGAGAAAAGTTGTTCAAGTGACTGATACTCCGCTCACATGTATAAAAATGTATGATAGGTTTTGTAAGCATTGAGAAATAATTTTCTATTTTAATAGATACATCTCCCAGCTCTGATGAGTATGATTTTTTTAGTGTTTTTTATGTTTTACATCGTTCTCTTCATTTCAATACCAAATTTCCCTTCAGCTATAGATTTGGTGAAAATGAAGTTATTTTGCCATTTTTTACTTACATTTATACTAATGAAATAAAACTGCATATAATATATGTCTTTTTCATTTCCTATCGGAATCCGTAATCTGCTCATTTAGTTCAGTCGACAGGTAGTTTCAGAAAAAGGTCGTAAGTTAATGAAACTTTAAGATGTTGTTCAGGGATGGTTGCCCAATAAACAATTTTCGTGACTTATAGTAACTGATATTTTTATAAAGTATTGTAGTAAAACTGCACTAACTAATTTTCCTAATTTATTTAAAACACTATTTACAACAATTATTCACTAAACGTATACTATTTCAATTTATTTCTACTGTGGCTATCTATCAGCGAACTCTGGAACTGTAACTAACTCTTCTTCTGACTGTCCCGCTTATATACTCCCAAGCAGTTTCCATTCACGATTCTCGAATATTCAGGAGTATAGAACTTTTCGTCTAGATGGCTCTTCGAATAGTATCGAACAATCGATTATTCCAGCTTGTTCTCGGCGATGCGTACGCCAGAAGATATGCAGCTGTAGTTGAACGAGGGTGCATAATTAATAAGATCAGGGCCGGTCTCGAAATCGTTACATTGCCCCCTTCTTAAAGACGTTTCGCCCCGAAACGTCATTCTTGGAGTGTGAAGATATCTGCAAGATTCTCCATGTCTGCACCTGGACGTTCGATGGAAGTAGCACTCCACAGTCTTCATTTTGGGTCGAGGAAGATGGTTGGAGCACACCAGAATGTTGATGCCGCTGGATCTGAATATTGTCTCCAACATGCTTCTTATAACTCTCCAGTCCAGCCGATCAAGCCCACAGGCCAATTTTGGGATTGCCAGGTCTACAATATTCTGGTCCAGCATCGTGTCTCTCAATCTCGTGAGGCTCTTCCAAACATCTTCATAAGACGGCTTATCACGAGAACGCTTCTTGGTAACCAGATAGTAGATGTTTCTCTGGCCTTTCCTCAGCTGTAACACCCCTCCAACTTCCGGGTTCTGTTCTCTCAGTTCCTGGATTCGACCGAACTTCTTGGAGAAAACCACTGCAATGCCTCTGGACATTTGGAGATCTTCTGCCACACAGTGAGCTAACGCGTAATTGGCAGGCACCTTGAAAAGATCTCGTGACTCCTCTCGGGTTACCCCATATTGAACTTTCTGTCCGTTCGAGTACAGGGACATGAACCTCTGAAACGTCATTTCGTCCTCCGGTGATCTGACGGTGCGGACTTGATCGTGGTTTCCGGCGTAAGGGGACAACCTATTGAAGTGGACTACCCTAGGTTTTCCTCGTGGTGGCTTATATATGCGGTAGACGAGGTCGTTTATCCTTTTCATGATCTTATATGGACCTTCCCACGAGTTCCGAAGTTTCGGTGATAGTCCACGGCGACGTTTAGGGTTGTATAGCCAGACAAGGTCACCTGTTTGATATCCACCAGCATCCGCCTTGATGTCGTAGGTCTCCTTCATTTTGTCGCTGGCACTCTGGATGTTCAAACGGACCCGTTCATGGATGTCGTCCATTCTCTGTCGCAGTTTGCTGACGTAGTCATCTCCCGCAGTGTCTTGCCTTGGTGGCGTCCCAAACTTCAGGTCACATGGAAGTCGCAGCTCTCGGCCCATAATAACACTTGCAGGGGTTTGGCCGGTTGACTCATGAACTGCGGAACGATACGCCATCAGGAACAGATGGAGGTACTGGTCCCAATCCTTCTGGTGGTCAGAGACTACCTTGGACAGGTGGCGGTTTATCGTCTTATTCATCCGCTCCACCATTCCATCGGACTGCGGATGTAGAGCTGTGGTCCTCGTTTTCCGGATGTTCAGCATCTGACACATCTCCTGGAACAGGTTTGACTCGAAATTCCTGCCTTGATCCGAATGCAGTTCTAACGGGACACCGAATCGACAAATCCACTCCTTCACCAAGACGTCGGCAACGGTGATGGCTTCTTGGTTGGGCAGGGCATAGGCTTCGGCCCACTTGCTGAAGTAATCCATCGCCACAAGGATGTACTTGTTCCCGTGTTCAGATTGTGGGAACGGGCCAGCGATGTCAATGGCGATCCTTTCGAATGGGCTGCCCACATTGTACTGGCGCATCGGGGCCTTAGGTCTTGTTCGAGGCCCATTACTGGCAGCGCATACAGCACATTTTCTGCACCAGTCCTTGACGTCAGCTTGACAATTGGCCCAGTAGAACCGTTGCCTAACTTTCTGGAGGGTCTTCGTCACTCCCAGATGTCCTCCGGTGACCCCATCATGGATTTCTCGGAGCACTTCCTGTCTTCTGCTCCTGGGAACTACTACCTGACGTCTTTCTTCCCCGCCATCCTCCGACTCCAACACACGCTTCAAGACTCCATTGTCTAAGGTGAAAGAGTTCCATTGGGCCCAGTAAGTTTTAACGACTGGAGAACAACTGGCTATTTCCTGCCACGACGGTCTTCGATCGCTCTTCTTCCAGCCGATGACTAAACCAAGATCTGGATCTTTCTCTTGGTCTTTCTGGATCTTGTGGTCATTCCAGTTATCATCGATCGCCGTGGTTCTGCAGAGTGTCGACTCCTTTTCCTCTGTTCGTCGGCAGTGCGAACAGTCGTCTGGACATGGTCTTCGCGATAGGGCATCCGCATTCTTATGGCTGGTCCCCGCCCGATGTTCGATCTCAAAGTCGAATTCCTGGAGCCTCTCAATCCAGCGTGCCACTTGACCCTCGGGATTCTTAAACTGTAGGAGCCATTTGAGAGCTGCATGGTCAGTTCTCAGTAGGAATCTTCGTCCATACACGTACTTGTAGAAGTGCTCAACTCCCTTGACAACAGCCAACAGTTCCCGCCTGGTGACACAGTAATTCCGCTCCGGTTTACTGAGGGTCTTGCTGAAGTAACCGATGACCTTCTCTTGTCCTTCTTGGATCTGAGACAGGACAGCTCCAAGTCCCACGTTACTGGCGTCCGTGTCCAGGATGAATTTCCCGTCTGGAAGGGGGTAGCTCAGGATTGGTGCGTTGATCAAAGCTCCTTTCAACTTCCTGAATGAATCTTGGCAGTCATCTGACCACTGGAACTTTGTTTGTCCTTCCGTGAGCCTGGTCAGTGGTTTTGCGATGTTAGCAAATCCCAGCACGTATCGGCGATAGTAAGTGCACAAGCCAAGAAAACTTCGAAGCTGGTGAATGTCTTTCGGAACGGGCCATTCCTTAACAGCTTTGATCTTCTGCTCATCTACTGCCACTCCTTTCCTAGAGACAACGTGGCCGAGATAACGTACTTCTTTTTGAAACAGATGACATTTCTTGGGGCTCAGTTTCAGTCCGGAGCTTCTTAGTCGCTGAAATACCTCTTCCAAGTTTTTTATATGGTCCTCGAATGATCTGCCAACCACAATAATGTCGTCGAGATACACCAGACACGTTTTCCATGATAGTCCTTTCAAAACCGTCTCCATCAATCTTTCGAACGTGGCTGGAGCATTGCAGAGGCCGAATGGCATAACTGTAAACTGCCATAATCCGGAGCCGATGGTAAAAGCTGTCTTTTCTCGATCTTCCTGGGCCAGTTCTACCTGCCAGTATCCGCTCTTCAAATCTAAGGTCGAGAAAATCGTAGATCCAGCCAGCGTGTCTAGCGTGTCGTCTATCCTTGGGAGAGGGTAGCTGTCCTTTTTCGTCACGTTGTTTAGTTGACGGTAGTCTACGCAAAACCGTGTTGATCCATCTTTCTTCTTCACCATCACGACTGGAGAGGACCAGGGACTGTCGGATGGCTCGATGACTCCGTCTTTCTCCATGTCGCAGATTATTTTGTCAGCCTCCTCCTTTTTGGCGAGAGGAAGTCTTCTGGCTGATTGCCTGATTGGTCGGGCATTTCCAGTATCTATCTTGTGCTGAACCACCTTTGTTCTACCGCCTCTGCCTACTCCGGTATCGAAGATGTCCTGATACTTCCTGACTAGTTCTCTCAGTTTAGGCTTCTGTGCTGGCCCCATGTCCTTGGACGAGATAGCAACCAACTTCTCCAATTCTGCTGGCATGTTACTGGCTTGGCTAACAGTGCCACGTACACTCCTGATTACAGAGGAAATTGACGAGCAGTGCCCCAAAATCGTTCCCTTCTTCAAGGTCACCGGGTAATAATTGACATTCATTACCCTTACTGGCACAAATTTATCAGCACGCAACAAGGTTTTTCCTAGTGCAATTCCTCGTCCAATTTTCTCATCATGTAGCTTGGGCTCGAACATCACCACATTTCCACTGCTCGCACCTCCATCCAGGCGAGCCTCTAAAATGGTTTCAGCCCTCTCCGGTACGCTTACGTCTTCAGCCAGCAGAACTCGAACCATTTCTTCATTTCTCCCATGAAGTATCAGCTCTTCTCCGTTCACACGAAGGACGCCGTCTTTAAAATTCAGCTCGAATCCTCTAGAATTCATGATGTCCATTCCAATTATTATCTCGTCCTCGATATCCGCTACCAGAGCCCGGTGTTTCACTGTAGTGCTGCCCAAAGTCAGTTCAATTGGAAGTTCACCATACACAGTTGCCGGCTCTCCTGTTGCTGTGCGTAGCTTCCAATTCGACGATTCAATTCTTGCCGGTGTTTTGGCAAAAGTTGGTCCAAGGATTGTCCTAGTCGCACCCGTATCAAGGAGCATGGTGCGAGGCTCGTTGTTAATGAGACCGTCTACAAAGACACCTTTGTCTTGTCTTTGAAGTACAGCGACATATGCATTGTTAACTGGGGCTTGTTGGATACGGGCTGACGATTGCTCCTTCTTGACCTTCATCGTTGATGTCGATTTTTTCAATGTTGGACATTTGCTACGCACGTGCCCAAGTTCTCTACAATTTCGGCATCGTATCAGTCTTCTCTCAGGCACAACTTCCTTCAGCACTTTTCTCATGACAGCCTCGATATTAGCGGGCTCCTGTGGCTGTGGGTCTTCCTCGATCATCCGCACCCTACTCTGGCTTTTGCAGGATTGCTTTGCTGCTTCGAATTCCAGAGCGCGTGCCAATGCATCCACGAGATGTGCGGGGCGAGCTAGTGTTAGGGCTTGCCGGGTTTCCTGGTCACGAAGTCCATCCAAAAATGCTTGGACCGCTAGTCGCTCCATTACATTTTCCGGTATAGCTGGGTACGCAAGACGAACCAAGCGTGCAATATCTGCTTCAAATTCTTGCAACGACTCGCTTGATTTCTGGCATCGATTCTTCAGCTGTGAGTGATATACGTGTTCAAGGTGGGCTTGGCCATAGCGAAGTTCCAAGTGTTTTACCAGCTGTTCATAGTCTTCCTGTTGTTGGGCGGTGAGCGTTTGTAAAATATTTGTTGCTTCGCCACGCAATGCCAGTGTCAATGCTAAAGCTTTTTCCCCAGCATTCCATCCATTTGCTTTGGCAGCAGCTTCGAATTGTCGGTGGTAGTTTGACCATGGAGTATTTCCGTCGAATTGAGGCGGTTTCAATGAGAGCTTTCCTGTTTCCGAACTGACCTTGAAATCTTTGATGTCTTTTTGAACTTCCTCCAAGTTGGTACTCAGATCCGGCATTGAATTTCTGTTGGAAATTTCTGGAATGTGCACAGAATCCATTCGCTTTTCTAGCTCACTAAATTTTTCCTTTATCTCATCGTGGAGCGTTTCCTTAATTTTTTTCATTTCTTCTTCCATTTCATCTTTGATTTTCTCCATCTCTGTTTCAACAGTTCCCATTCTTTCTTCCAACCGATTCGCCACACCACAAATTTCTTTTTTTAAGCCTTCAGAGTTTTCTAGAAGCTTCATTTCTAGATTTTGCGAATTTTCTTGAAGCTTTTCTTCTAGATTTTTCGAATTTTCTAGAAGTTCCTCTTTCAGACTGACAGAATTTTCTAGAAGCTTTTCCTCCAGACTCTTTGAATTTTGAAGAAATTTATCTTCCAGACTTACGGAATTCTGTAGAAGTTCCTCCTTCAAACTATTCGTAGTTTCCTCGAGTTTGTTCATTATAGCACTCATATCGATTCCAGAAACTTCGAACAAAAATGTTTCGGGGTCTTCTCCTTCTTCAATCAGTCCGTCTGCAAGTCTTTTCTGGAGTACGGCCTTCTTTCCAGTTGTTTCTAACTCACGCTCCTCTAACTCTAGCTTTAATTCACTAACTTTAAGGTCAACTAGGTGAACTCTTCTTGGAAACATTTTGTCTCTTATTGTCTTTACCGAGATATCAGTCTATTATTTATTTCATACACAGTTTTCAGTTTATTGTCCCGCGACGCGCAAAACTGTCCACTTTGCACTCAAATGTTCAACGGGTCACTCACTAACTGTCTATTAGGCGCGATAAACGTCTATCAGTTTTTCAACGGGACGAACACTTTAACACTTGTTTATTTTAAACATCCGACTTCTGACAACAAATGTAGTAAAACTGCACTAACTAATTTTCCTAATTTATTTAAAACACTATTTACAACAATTATTCACTAAACGTATACTATTTCAATTTATTTCTACTGTGGCTATCTATCAGCGAACTCTGGAACTGTAACTAACTCTTCTTCTGACTGTCCCGCTTATATACTCCCAAGCAGTTTCCATTCACGATTCTCGAATATTCAGGAGTATAGAACTTTTCGTCTAGATGGCTCTTCGAATAGTATCGAACAATCGATTATTCCAGCTTGTTCTCGGCGATGCGTACGCCAGAAGATATGCAGCTGTAGTTGAACGAGGGTGCATAATTAATAAGATCAGGGCCGGTCTCGGGGCCGGTCTCGAAATCGTTACAGTATTTATAAAGGTTACACAATTATATAATGAAATGCTTTGAAGTTTTATTGCAACACTTATAGTAAATTAGGTGTTGTAACTATTTATATCACTGTGTTATAAAACTTGAAGTAATAGTTACCTCAATTTATATAACAAATTTATATAAGGTTTGCCGTTACTTCCGTAATAAAACTAATGGTTTCTAAGTTTTATAATAGGATCGTTGTTTGCCTTTTTAAAACTTCAGATACTAAAGTTCTTTTATAAATACGTTATGAAACTTTTAGTAACAAGTTCTTTTATAAATACGTTATGAAACTTTGGGTAACTGATGTTTTCTCAGTAATAAGTTAACCTCAAAGTCAAAATCAAAATATACTTAATTGTCGGAAGTTATAAAAAACTTATAGACAAAGCTTTTTGGTTTTAGATTAATATTAAAATTGAATTCAATGAATTAATGATAAAAAGTATAATGGTGATACTCCCCACTATCTGCATATCATCCCAGATGAAGGAACACCACCACTATATGCGCTCCGGGGCGACTTGAAAATTTGATGGCGCATTTGCTATTTCAACTGCAGGAAAAACCTACAGTACCACCATTCAGTCCTTAGCGAATGAGGGAATGAAACAAAACATAATACATGCTCATCTATCATTACACAAGGACTTCTTCATCTCTGCATCTCTATGATTAATAGCTGGAAAAAATCAAGTACATTTTTCCGGAAAGTTTCTAGGCGTTTTTCCAGAATAACAAAAATAGTGCCAGCATCTTCTGTTAAATTAAAAAGTACCACTTTCGTTAATCGACAGGTATCTTTTAATTCCACTTTGTCAACCAATGACACAGAAAAGAAAAGTTTTGCTAATGAAATTGAGACCACTGCAAACTCATAAGTGTTTTCTGAAAATAATGAGAATACTAATGACAATAATGATGACTATAGAATAAAGTGGTTAACAGAATTTGAAGATGCAGAACAAGAATGTATTCTTGATTCAGAACATGTAGAATTAGAAGAAAATGAAATATTTATAAATTATTTGAGAATATGGTCAATTAACTATAATATTCCACATCGATCTTTAAAGGAACTAATGAAGATTTTCAATAAGTATGTGCCAAACAACAATTTACCACTAGATCCCAGAACATTGTTAGGAACACCGACTGAAATTACACTTCAACAAATAGGCGAAGGCCAGTATTGGCACCAGGGTTCAGTAGTTTCCATAAGACCACCAATAGTTCTCTAACGATCACTTGTGGTGTGCTGTGACACTGAACTAACACTTTAGGATTTATAGTAGTTATAAAGTTTTATAGAATCTCCACTTCTGGATATATAGTGTAACTTTGAGTTTTTTAGTGTTACCGACAGTAATTTTGTAGTAACTAATTTCTACAAGGGTGTTTGTTCTATCCGCCATGATAATTTTCTAAAACGCAGATATAAACAGGAATAAAAAATAAAATATTCAACATAATTTTGGAAAACTGACTTCATATTGGACTCTTATTTTTTACATTATATTATAAGAATATGTGATTGATTCCGTTTTATAAACAAATTTAAAAAAATCAATATAATTATTTTTTTAAATTCAATACTAATTTTCTTAATCATACATATTTGAAAGGCCAATGAATTTTTTAGGAGTGCCTTGCTAGCATTTACAGTAAAAAATTATTGGCAATATAATTATGGTCTAACCGTATGTGTACGTGTGACAAGTATTAAAGTGCGCATAATATCATCCATCTTAATATCCTATAAAAACATGGAGACAAAAATGAATTACTATACTGTCTGATGTTTAAAATTGTGGAAGTAACAAAAAGAAACGTAATATGATAACCAATGTATGCTAAAAAGAGAAAACGCATATTGGAAATGTGATAGATGACTGCTTGACATAAATAATTTAGCAATGGTAAGGTTACCAACAACTCTATCGGAAAAGTTTATAAGAGTAACCAAGTCGGTAATAAAACTAAATATCATTCCATCCTCTTCCTAGAAGAAGTTTTATAGAAAGTTTTATAAAGGTACCGGAAATATTTCTGTTATTATTAGTTATAGACCTATAGGTTTTATAACGTTACTTAAGAAAGGTGTTTGCAACTCTTACAAATTGCTCCATTTAAGTGTTGTAAAGGGTTTATAAGAGTTATTACTATGCTTAGCTTATATAAATTACGGTTTTATAAAATAGTGCTGATAACTTTACGGTTACTATTATATAAATGAAAATTTTTATTGGGTGATAAACATTTTCTCAAGTTTTGGACCTCTAGGACCCTGTGCTAAAAAAGTAGGGGGCAAATTTTTCGACCTTGGTGTGGTTTTTCCTCAATAACTTTTTTCCATAAAGCATAAACGTCGTTTTACTTTTTTGTAGATCGTCAAATTCCCTACGAATTTGCTGCCGTGATATGGCGCTTTGAAGAATAGAGAAATTTCACTATAACTGGAATTCTGCATTTTGTGGCGAAATTTGAAAAATTGCTATAAAAGCTGTAGTTTTATAATAAACACAATAATTTGAAAATGGAGATAATTGGATTGTGTATATTTTTTTCGAATTGTTGAATGTTAAAAACCATTTCATTCCATTTGAAAAATTTACGCAAATTACGCAATTTATCAACCTGATTTATTAATGTAATAGATTTCCTGCAGAACCTGGGAGAACTCAATGGTTATCTTTTCTGGGGTTGAAAAATGTAGATACTATCGCCAAATTTGTTTGCTCAGACCACTTCACCGAAGATGAATTTATCATGAAACCCAGTGGTAAAATATATTTGAAGTTTGGTGCCTTGCCCATTATTCATAGAACGCCTCATCCAGTAAGAACACTTCCAATAATGTGAGTTTTTTTTTCATTTGGTTCAGTGTAGGTAGTATTGTTCGACGTTCTATCAACGAGAAACTGTCAATATAATGAAAAACCCCATTTTCATTAAACTTGCATCTTCTCATTGATGGAATTTTTGCCAATCATAATAACATATTGTTACTAGAATTACAATCTTCAATTTATGGCTTATAAGATTATAATTACAAAAGATTTCTCAGAAAATTTCATAATTTATCAAATTGTATAGTCTCTAAAAAAGTGTGGCATTCGAAGGCTAAACACACAAAAATACACAAACAATAAACAAAAATATAATTCTTTTACAATAAATTTAAATGATCCATTTTTCATGAGACATACTTACACCAATATGTTATCCTATTTATGTGGAATGTACATATGAAAGAATTTAGAAAATGTGGTGGCCCTATGTTTTGTGTTTCATAATTTCTTGCACTTCCAGACATTTTGTGGATTCAAAGTCTTCAGTTTCTTCAACATCTGGACCTATTATTCAGAGTGATGATGGGCTTGAAACTAACAAGTAAAGAATGGAATGTCTTTGAAAAAATTAATTATATACAATATTATAATTCATTTAGACTTTTCAAAAGAAATATGTTTGATGGTAGGAACCAATTTGAATTTACATTGATTAATAATTATATTTTATTTTTTAATCTAATGATCACATGTTTTCAATATACATATATTTTCTGATTACAAATCTATTGTATGATCATAATGGAAAGAAAATCACGTTTCTGTTGTTTGGTTCAAGTGTCAGTATGTTGTAATGGATAACTTACGTTACCACTCTTAGGTTTCATTTTCATATGATGCGGGTCCATACAACAAATGGGTTTCTTGCTCCAAGCAGTAGATCAACCTTCTGAACTCAGATTTATTTATTTGGTACAAGTGTACAATTTCAGTTACATAAAATTTACTCATGTGTATTTCCTTTCTTCTGTTGTCAATTTTTGAATACAAACATTTCAAGCAAATATTAAGTTGCTAAAAATATTATTCTTAGTAATACGATGTGAAAAAATTTATTTCTAACATATTGTCCTCATTGTATCATTGTTGAGTTATTTTTGTCGAATTTGCTTGATAATTGTCCCATTATTTGCTGGAACAGTTCTGTTCGAGTTCTATCATATAACAGCTGGTTGAGCGAATTGAATAAGTATGTATGTATGTATTCCGAAGATGAAATGTGTAATAATAAAATTCCAAATAAATTATATAACTGTTGATAAACTTAAATCTTGTTTTGATTACCATGGTTTTATTTTATTACTTCAATATAAATCATGTTACTATACTGTTTATTTAGTATACTTGTGCATAAGTTGTTTTTTGTCAAGTGTCTTTTGAAAGAACTTATGTAATGTATATTTTCTGATGTTTTGTATTGTAATTTCAATAAAATGCAATGAAACACAAAACATATTTCTAGAACCATTGAGCTATTGGCTCCGTCTATTTTATTGTTTCTTCTATTGAAGCATGCAAGAGGTAAGTCATCAATTAAATTATCATCTGAAAGATCTATGAGGAGATCCAACAGATTCAATGAATCTGCTGATACATTTAGCTCTGTTTCTATGTGATATGGTGGATTTATGCAGCAGTTGTAACAGGAAGTTCAATCATCGGTTTTCAGCCAGAACATGTAAGATTTCTCCCTTTGTGCTTTATTTAACTTCAGCATATTTCTACTACCAAGGTTTATCACCGAAGCCACTGTGTACACTTAGATGTCTAACAAACCCAATATCCATTGACTCCAGATTAACGTCCCTTCCGAAGGATGGCTTGACCTTCACATTATATCTCGAGCTCATTGATATATTATCTGCAGGTATATGCTATATTTGCTACTCTATTTGGGCTTTTGATATAGGTGTTACTCCTCAAAGTACTAACTACACTCCAAGTTTCTTCAGATATCGAATGACAGTCAACTTGAAGAGCCAAGTTCAAGTCATAAAAAAATGGAGGACATAGCACTAACGTTTTTGATATGGACATCGAATATCTGCTTGGAATACACTATACAATTTTTTTATTACCATTCTTAGTGCTAAATTATGAGGAAATAGTAACATCATAACTCATATGAAGAATCAAAACTGACTGCTTCAGGTTAAACGACACCAAGATGCCCTAGATAGATAACTTGCTGAGCATTATTTCATTGTGAACCGATTAGAATAACAATTAGTTTTTTGATTTTATATCAACAAAAAATAGGATAGTTCTTTGCAGTAATTATAAAATAAAATTAACAGCTAAATCTGTAGAGAACCTGACATTTACAGTTTGATTGTATTGTTAAATATACAGACGCTTTGGTTTTTATTTTTTTATGAATAAAAACCTAACCTCAAAGTACTGCGGAATGCCGAAGATTTTTGAAACTCCTTGAGTTTAAAGTTTAGTTCATACCCTCGCGAACTTCGCAGTTTTTCTGCGAATAAAATGGGTGCCGACATGGATCTGCATCAACGGAGTCGATTGTTAGACGTCGACGAGAGCTGAAGGGGCGTGTTTTTACGTACAACTCGCTGCAATAGCTTCAGGGTATTTTGAGATTAGTTTTGGCCAAAGTGGCAACTCAAAATCTTACAACTGCGTTATAGAAAAGGGGGAGTGGCCTTAAGCCGGGAATTTCCTCAGTTCGGAACTGGGGATCTTTTAGTGTGGTGATACAGGGTGAGTAGGCCTTATTGTGTGAATTTGCGTTCGATTTATCATTTACAAAGCGAAGATGTCTGACCAGATAGGTCAATTGTTGGAAAATGCATCCAAAAGTGATTTGTTGCTTATTCTCAAGCACATCATTGTACGATTCGGCGTCGGACCGGAGGACGTGGCGAAAATTGTGAAGGATGACGATGATGTTTCATCATTTAACCCTAGTCTAGGGGACGATTATCCAAGTCTTCCGGCCCCAAGGGTCGAGGGTGCCGGGTCTGTTATCAGACCCAAGCGAGTTTGTATTCGCAGAGGGTCGGGTGCCAGATCGGTCACCTCCGACACTACCGTGACAAGCGCAGAATTGTGCAGTGATGTGGTTGCGAGTACTAACACTAGCGAAAGTATACCAAGTTCGAACGTCGAAGCAGAGGTTCAACAAAACGACGACGAAATGCAGGTGGATGGTGCCGTAGGCGCCACAGGGCAGACCATCGCCCCCACTCCTGCTGAAACCGTCCAGGAAAACCTGGTACCTGTGACGAAGAAAGGCAAGGCACGTAAGAGGCCCGCTGCCATACCCAATGACGACGAAGACGACGCACAGACCGTTGTAGAAGCTGACTCAGCACAAGCTGGGCCAAGCACTGCTGGAGCGAGGAGGGGCTCCAACATCGTGCCAGCAGCTCCCCGAAAATCCATACCGCCGATCACCATTCGGCAAAAGGATTGTTGGGTCGAGGTCAACAAGCAAATGAAGGCGAAGAAGATTGAGTTCACGAAAGCCGTTAACGTTCAGGACGGTATCAGGGTACAACCTGCTACCGTAGCCGATTACCGTAAGCTATCGCACGTGTTGATAGAGGGCAAAGTTCCCCATCATACTTACAATTTCGCCGAGGACAAACCCCTCAGGGTTATCCTCCGAGGTGTACCTGAGTTTGTCCTCTGCGAGGATATTGAGGAGGGGCTTCAACCCCGAAGTGGTGGCACGGCTTTACAACCGTAACCGGAAGCCGATGCCCCTGGTCCTGGTGCTCGTTCCTAAATCGGAACGAGAAATATATCAAGTCACTGATATTCTCTCCGTGAAGATTACGACCGAGCCTCAGAAACCCAGGGGCGCGGTGGGCCAGTGCCACAAGTGCCAGCGCTTAGGGCACGCACAGAGGAACTGCATGGCAGTTCCTGTGTGCGTCAAGTGTGCCGAAAAGCACTTGAGTCAGGAGTGCACAAAGCCTAGAGCCGAAAAGGCAAAATGTGCCAACTGTGGAGGGTCCCACACGGCCAGTTATAGGGGTTGCCCCAACTTCCCTAGGCTCCGAAGCGGAAACGCCAAGGGCACAGGGAGGGGAGCACCCTCTGCTGCCGGAAAGGCAGCAAAAGCTGGCTCTAGCCCAGCCGCGATCGCTGCAGGTTCCGGCACTGTCCGTGCGGGAGTCTCATACTCGGGTACCACGAAAGCCGGCCCCTCCTCGACTAAGCCAAGTGGTCCGGACGACTTTTTCGCCGCCCTTGAGAAGATGAAAGAACTCTTCATGCAGTTTCCGGCCTTACAGACTATGTTTGTGCCGAACCAAGCCGTGCTTTCAAAGGCCCGTTAATGGCTGTACATCTCAGGAGGCCCAGTTCCTTGAAGATCATATTTTGGAACTGTAATGGTTTCAAAGACAAGAAATGGGATCTTGAAGATTTCATGGTGCGACACAATGTCGACCTCGTGCTCCTTCAAGAGACCCATCTTGACATGAACCTATTGCGATTCCCAACTATCGAGTTTTCAGAAAGGACCGTATTGGTCGACGTGGAGGGGGCGTGGCTGTTCTAGCCAAACGTGCACTCCCCGTCGCACAATTCGGCATTGACGGCCAAAGAAACCACGGTACGGAAGTGGTTGGTGTCGAGGTTCAGACGAGCAGGGGCGTTCTTAGGGTAATCTCTGCTTACAACCCTCCAAACAATCCAATACAGGATGATACGCTGGATTCTCTCTTAATGGAAGACAATACTCCGACGATCGTCGCAGGCGATTTTAACGCCAAGCACGTGTCGTGGAGCCGGGTGTCTAACCGCAATGGGATGGCGCTCTGGAGACACATGGACCAACATGACTATCATGTCGTGGGTCCAGGTGAGCCCACACACTACGGTCATTTCAGACCAGATGTGCTCGACATCGCGCTGGTAAGGAACATCCCCTGGACATGGGAAGTCTATCCCCTTTCCGAGTTAAGTTCGGATCATAATCCAGTCGTTTTATGGCTGGGCGATGATCCTATTCCCCAGGGAAGTTGGCTTCGTAAGTCGGTGAACTGGGATGCTTTCACGGCGAATCTCGCGGAGGCACACGTCGTGCCTGAGGTACTCCAAGATTCAGCTGAGTTGTAAGATGCAGTAGCGCACTTCGAGCGCACTATGAAGGACGCACTTGAGGCCGCCACCACCAGTGAGCGGGGTCCTCTGAGGTCGTATAACGAGTTTCCAGAGAGAATTAAAATCCTCATCCGCGAACGGAACCGGTTAAGACGAATCTCTCAGAGGACACTGTTCCCTGGTGATCGGGTAAGAGCCAGCCACAAGGCTAATGAAGTTAAAAACGCGATCCTAGATTATAGGAATGAGAGGTGGAGCGAAACGCTTTCCGCTCTTGAGCCTGGAGACAAGGAGCTTTGGCGAATTGTCAAAAGGCGAAAAGATCGGAAGGCGGAGCTACCGCCCCTTCATGGTGCGCGCGGAATGTTTTATTCGTCGATCGACAAAGCCATGGCCTTTGCCGACACAATGGAACGTCAGTTTGAGCTAAACATCGACGAGGATGATGACGACGATCGGGACATCTTCGTGGAACGGAGGGCCAGACAGATACTTCATGAGGACGATAACGATGACATTAGACCAGCTTCTGAGGAGGAGCTTAAGGCGCAAATTCGGGGTCTCCCGAAGAGAAAGGCTCCGGGAGCGGATTCGATCACTAACGTGATGCTGAAAAATCTCCCGGACAGCCAGATCACTTCCTTGCGGAATGTGATCAACAATTCTCTGCGTCTTAGGCACTTCCCCAGCAGGTGGAAACATGCCATCGTGGTCATGATCCCGAAGGCACGTCAAAACCCGATGTTTCCGCAGAACCATCGTCCCATCAGCCTCCTTAGTTCGGTAGCTAAACTGGCGGAACGCGTTGTGTTGGAAAGACTCCAAGATGAAATCGTTGACCGGAACGTTCTCCCTAACGAACAATTCGGATTCCGACCGGGTCACAGTACGGAGCTCCAGGCTCTGAGGATGGTCGAGGAGACCATCACTGAGTTGAACAGAAGACATTTTGTCTTTCTGCTTCTTCTCGATGTAGCGAAGGCCTTCGACCGAGTATGGCACGAAGGTCTTCTCTATAAGATGGCTCTCCTGGGCTTTCCTCGGGGGCTGGTGAGATGGATTGGCTCCTTTTTAAAAGGGAGAACATTTCAGGTTAAGGCAGAAAATGAGCTCTCGGACACGAGGGCCATTGAAGCCGGAGTTCCTCAGGGCGCCGTGTTGTCTCCGGTGCTCTATTCGGTATACACAAGTGACCTGCCGAGAACAGCACACGTGAAAGCATCCTTGTACGCTGACGACACCGCGTTGCTCGCCAGTTCAGCGAATCCGGAGCAAGGGATCGTCTATCTGCAGTCTGCAGTTGACGGTCTCGAGCAATGGTTCCTGGACTGGAAAATACGAGTCAACCCAGCGAAGACGCAGCTAATCTCCTTGGGGAGGAGACGGACCTATCCGGAAGGGAGAGTGACAATCTCAGGAAGGGAGATTGACTGGTCACCGCGGGTCAAGTACCTCGGCCTTACTTTCGACCGTGGACTCACCTGGAGTTCACACATAACTGAGTTGAGAGCAAAATTGCACTCCAGGATGGGTGTACTTTACCCGCTCCTTAACAGGAGGAGTAAACTCAGTCTGAAGAACAAAGTGCTTCTCTATAACTCGATGGTCAAGTCCGTCATGATGTACGCTTCAGCCGCCTGTGGTCAAGCCGCCCCTACCCATATAGCTGCTCTGGAACGGGTCCAGAGCAAATATCTGCGGATGATAACCGATGCTCCGTGGTTCGTGCGTAACGTGCGAATCCGTGACGATCTGGGGCTGCCTTCCATTAAGCAGTCCATCCAAGAGCGTAATCAGCGTGTATTGGATTGTGCGGAAGTACATGAAAATCCGCTTGTCAGGGCGGCAGTAGATTATACTATTGACGACCCTACCCGTCATAAACGACCACGTCTATCCGTGGTCTAATCCACCAACTCTCCGACGAAATTGCGTCCCCTAAGGGGAAACACCGCACGAGGGCGGCCCGGGGCACTTAGTGTCCTGAAACCGTCCTGAACTCACATCATCAAATTCCGACCTAACAATCCTTTCGCAGATGACGGAAAGCGAGATGAAAGAGTAAGGGAGCTAGGCTCCAACTCGCAACATTAGTGAAGATCCCAATCTGCATCAACGATTGGTACGGTATGACTGGCGAGGGTATGAACTAGACTTAAGGCTACTGTCAGTCACGATCCGTAAATAATACTATAGGTTGATTTTCAATATTTTTGGATATCACTACTGTGAACGTGAACAGTAGCCCATATTTCAGTCATTTTCTGCCGTACACGAGAGTTTCATTTAAATTTAATCAAACATCTTTTTAAAATTGAAATGAGTAAGCACATTAAAACTTCAAGCTTTCTTATGCTATTTTAAATTTCCTGTTCAATAATGTAAAAGACTTCTAATCAATCTAAAATGCAGATATATATATCTTCAAGAATTTAGCTTTAAATTATTTGTACCCTAATAAATTTGGAATACCTCCTTCCATGTCGTTGTTTCCGCAATATACAGAACAAAAGCTAATCGTTTCTTAAATGAAAAGGTCTATAGTATTAAAGTGTATCTTGATCAGTAATTATTATCAAAAACAAAATATTGTCTAATTATGATTTTGATCTCGTCGGTGTTTTAGGTACTTATATCATAAAAAAATATTTTGTAATTAAATTAATTATTAAAAATAAATGAAGTCAGTCGGACTATTCAATCGATTTTCTTGGACACATGTCAATATCATCTATATTTCTAGGATTTTGATTTGAACAAATATCCATTTAAAAGCATTCTGAATCATCAAATCTCCACTTTAGTCAGGCAATCTTGTAATCGTCTTGTTAGTTATTTATTGTATATAAGAAGCAGGCTTTGAAAAAATTGTGGGAAACGTCAAAATATTTTCATACATTATTTGGTAAAATATTATGTGGTCGTAGGAAAAATAGTGTACATTACTCGTGCGAAAGTGATTTTTCACACTAGTAATGTAATGTACTATTCCGCACATGTGCGAAAAGTACTTTCCACATGCGTGTGGATAAGTTGTTGAATGCATCATTTCTGTTTAGATTTACCGCTTCAAGCTCTCAAATTTATGATTGCTGAGATATGTAGGGGTACTGGACAGTTTTACTCTGTTATAAACCACTTTGGTACTGGAGGGTTTTACTCCATTATATACTACTTTTGTAGGCTTCCAATAACTTTATTTATTTACCATGACATAATGACATAAAACGCTCTTTCTACATCGAAAAAACGAGAAAACTGAATGCCATCTGCAAGAATTCCTATCCACAACACTTCCCAATAGGCAATCCGCATGGACCAATCAACACTATATTTTAGTTGCGCCTGTGTGGTGTGCAATGTAATTTTAGGATACGTTGAGGATCAACTTAGATATCAAGGTACAGTTTGGTTACATTACATCATGTTCCCTTCTTTTATGGCTTAAAAATGAAAAAAGAAGGGAACATGATCTAACCTAACCAAACTAACCTTGCCTGAAGTTGAATACTTGGGACTACTTAACGCCTTAGCATTGATTCAAATATACCGCCTTGGCCAGGATAGTTCTGATTAGTTCATGCGGATTGCCAATTAGGAAGGGTTGTGGAAAGGAATTCTTGCATGTCATCTACCAGCCCTGGGACTCTGATTAGAAATGTTTCATAGCATCGAAATGTGTCGAAAATGTGACGTCATATTCGAACGTTAGAAATGGGAAGCATAGTACCGATATTTCGAGTGTGACGTCACATTCCGATTCTATAAAACATTTCTAATCATCGGAGTCCGGGGGCAGGCCAGCTTACTTCTCTGTCGAATATATCTTAATCATACCAACATATCCATTAATTACCAACTCACTCGAGGCGCGAAATTGAAAAATAGAATACTACAGAACAAATAACATTCTATTTGACAAGTGTTATTTTTATGTACACATTACCGGTGGGACTCGATCCGCGTACCTACTATCGATTGGAAGTTCTGAGCTAATTGTTCATTAGTATTAATTAGACATACTACATCTTGTGATAGAAAATCTTGTATTTTGTCTAAAATTATTGATAATAAAGTGTCTTTTTAATTCTGATCTCGTATTGAAGAAAATATCTTGCATCTCAAAATAATTATTCAAAAATAGATGAAGTTAGTTGAAACGTTATGTCAGCCTTTTTCTTCGGCAGCAATTGTGGCGTCATCTAAAGGAAAGCGGTAAATGCTATAATTGAAAAAATATCCGTTTCTACTTTATAGCTACAGTAAGACCAACTTAATGTTTAAATGTAGCAGCAATTTGCTTGATTACGATGTTAGTGTTGTTTAGTGTCTCACTGAATTTATTGATTTTTCATTTGGTTTAAGTTTTTTTTGCTGTATATCAAAGTTAATAAGCCATATTTTTAATTCATAGTTTGCTTTGAAATGCTTTCAACGTTTAAATATAGCAGACGCATTTTTCGTTTGGTCAGAAAGTAATAATGTACAATACCTATGTATTTTTAAAACGAAGTATTTTTATTTTTTTTCCAAAATTTGTGCGCGTCCTATTGATACGTGATAAGTTTTCAAAAATATTGACGATTCTAGAATCTATTATAAATTGATACATTCTGGGACATTTCCCTTCCTATATCAGTATCACCAAGATCAGGATAACTTAGTCTGTCGCAATGTTTGGATTCATTTACTAAGGAAGAAACTATGGATGGTGATGAAAAACCGACATGTTCGATTTGCAAAGAAAGAAGGAAATGCACAAAATTTCTTATGTTTCATAAATTACCAAAAATTTTGATAATCCACTTGAAAAGGTTTTCCGAAACAGACAGACTTCGAGGAAAATTAGATCTTCTATGAGCAGAATGGTACTTAATCACTCTTTTGAGATTATATTTAATTTAATTTTATACATTTTATTATTGTTTTGTTTATTTTGAATTATATTTTAATAATTAATTTTGTAGATATCAGTAATAAATAATATGATTTAGAAGATAACAGGACATGTCATTTGAATATAAGACACCCAGTCTCATTTCATGGACCTTATTTCTTAAAAAGTACTTTTTCTGAAATCGTCCAAGAATGCCCACTTTCTCGGAGCAACTTCAGGCCTCAAAATACGCTAATCTATTATTTTAGTTCGTTGCTAAGCAACGAACTTTCCCGGACCGTTTTCGGCACTAAACTGTACGGGAATAGTTATTATCCTAACAAGTACGAAAAGAGTACTATTCCCGCATGATACTGTCGTTACCCGAACGACGCAAAGCGGTGTTCGGGTAAGCAGTCGAGTGCGGGAGAGTACCTTTCCGTATGAGTTAGGATCAATATTTTTTCTACAAGCGCATTGAAACATCTTATGTTGCTCTCTTGAACAAACTTTTGCGTGCGGGAAAAATTATTCCCGCACTAGTGCGGGAAAAACTCACTTAAAGTGACAGTAGCGTGCGGGAAAATGACACCTCTCAAACTAAATTGCGTGCGGGAATAGGGCGGAACACGCACGCTTGTAGGAAAAGTACTTTCCCGTATCGTAAACGATCCGGGAAAATTTTTGACGGCTTGTATACATTTTAGACAGTAAATGAATGCACGCAAACAATAAGTATAATTCCTTAATTTATGATAATGCTGATTGCCATTTCATAAAAAATAGTATGTGTACCTCGTAGTAAAAGCACATTCCCAGACTTCAATGCTTGTTGGCCTCGGCTTATCGCCTCGGCCAACAATTTACATTGTCGTCCGGGAATGTATTGCTTTTATTACTAGATACATAATATACTATTCCCGTATCGTAAACGATCCGGGAAAATTTTTGACGGCTTGTATACATATTAGACAGTAAATGAATGCACGCAAACAATAAGTATAATTCCTTAATTTATGATAATGCTGATTGCGATTTCAGAAAAAATAGTATGTGTACCTCGTAGTAAAAGCACATTCCCAAACTTCAATGCTTGTTGGCCTCGGCCAACAATTTACATTGTCGTCAGGGAATGTATTTCTTTTACTACTAGATACACAATATACTATTGAAATTCAAGTAGTTTCAATATTTCGTTCTTCATTTGATTCATTTTGAATATATTCAATGTTAGAATAATCAATCATCAAAGAAACAATCACATATATGACAGACGACAATCAAACGAATTCAAGAGACATAATATTAAAATGTAATTTTTTACTTTGTGTTTTGGACAATGCTGTATTTCACACCTATGTATTTTTTGACACATTTCTCAATATGTTTTTCATGGGTGTATCAAATGGAGTCCCACAGGGGTAGTGAGGGTGGTATTTTGACGTCGAAATTAATCATTTTATTTATTTGAGCTTTTGAAATTTTTCAATATTTATATTATACCGGGTGAGTGTAATTGGAGTAGATGTATGGGGATCTCGGAAACGGTATGAGCTACAGAGAGGGTTAAATGGAGGCAAAGTTGCGTATCATGGAGCTCATTGCTACGATGTTGAAAAATCTGAGCTAGCCCTCTCACTTTCAGAGATACACAGGAAAAAACGAAAAATTTGATTTTTGTTTTTCACTCATATCTGCTTTAATACAATAGATTTCCTGAATCCGTTTGCACTTTCTCATTGCAACTTTCAATGGGCTGTAAAAATATGTAAACGAAAGTGTTCTACAGGGTGTCGTTTTCCTTGGGCCACCCCTAACTATGATATTTTAAATACGGACCTGGATTTTTTATCACTTATTTTTAGACTTCAATGGTCATATTTTATCACGATATCATTTGAATAAGTGATGTCTCGAAACACATGAATTTTCAAATCATCCAATTTTCACTGATGATGTCCAGATACCATCGAAACGACTGAAAATTTCAAGTGGTTTTCACAATCATAAAATATGACCATCGTAGCCTAAAAAAAGTGATAAAAAATCCAGGTCCGTATTTAAAAATGTTTTAACATCGTAGCAATGAACTCCAAATTACGCAACTTTGCCTCAATTTAACCCTCTCTGTAGCTCTTACCGTTTCCGAGATCCCCATGCATCTACTCGAATTTCACTCACCCGGTATGTAGCAGTTACTTTCATGTAATTGAGTTGAGTTGACCACTGACTGCTAAAAAATTCTCAATTTTGTTAAACGAGAAATATTTAGTCAAGGGATTAACAGTATCAGAGCCATTATAGCTAGTGTTTTCATTCATTTGCAATATTTCAGAGAACATCGAAGATGGTTGGTGTTGAAATAAAAAAAAAACGTCATTATGAAACTGGTTTAATATTTCACTTACAAAACAGATTTAGGAAACACGACAGAATTCATGAAGCACACTACTAAATGCTCTGATAACTATCACAAATCATTTCATCAAGACCGCAACAATTTCAAATGTTTCCAATATCATTTCCAATATCTGGTAGATATACAATACAATTTATACAGCCAAATAAATAGACAGGGAATAATAAAACATATTCGGTAAAAAAATAACGATACATTTTAATATCAATTTTTTAAAGCATGCCATCTTGTAAATAGACAATTCAAAACTTTTACTGCTGCTTACAATTCTGGTCCTTGGCGGTTTTTCCAGATGTTTCTTTACTATCAGAATCTCCATCTTCCTCCTCATCATCTTCTTCCTCCTCTTCCTCAAATTCATCCTCTTCTTCACAAGCTTCACCAGTGAAGAAGAGCACAGCTCTAGGAATAACTCTTTCTCTAAGGTAGTGACCTATTTCAAAATCACTAGTCAACGTATTCCTTAAATCATCATCAACATCTTCATCCTTTGTATCTTCAGGAACAGTAGGGGGGCTGAAGAAATTAAAGAATGAGTCATTCTGGACAGTCTTGGTAACTGTCCTGATAACACCACGGCTCTTGTGTTTTTGCTTTTTCTTGACGGTTTTCACAGTTACGTTCTTGCCCTTGTTCCAGTTGATAGTGCATCCTGAACACTTGTAGATCTCTGGACCTTCAAAGCTGAATGGATCGTCTTCTTCAGGAACACATTTCATTTCATACTCCTTGGTGAGTATGAGATTGGTGAAATATTCATTGGGTGAAAAGTGGAATTCAAGAGTGAAGCTCTGCAAAAAAAAGTTTAAAAGTTCAAGTGAGATAAAACTTTATTCCTCTATCTACCGGGTATCCGTGGAAGGTGGCTCACCCTTATATTTTTATTTTGCAGAAAATGAAATTAAATTGAGAGTAACTGTATACCACATCATTTTTTGAAAAATATACAAGGTGACCCATTTAAAAATCGAAATCCAAATGACATTTTTGGCGGTCACAACCGTTTTCGAAGATATAGCCCCTTACAGTCATTTCAATATTTATAGTGGAAACTGTATCGATTTTTTTTTCTATATCGAATCTTTCAGGTTTCTACAGAAACTCCTAGGAGCTTGTGCGAGCAAGGAAAAAATCCGGGACCGATGACCGTGCTGGGCTTTGAACCCACGACCTTATGATTGTAAGGCGAGCGCCCTACCATCACGACCGTCACCATACACAAAAATAAGTAAAACTATGAATCTATATCCATACGCCACT
Source organism: Chrysolina americana (assembly GCA_958502065.1). Classification (NCBI taxonomy): domain Eukaryota; kingdom Metazoa; phylum Arthropoda; class Insecta; order Coleoptera; family Chrysomelidae; genus Chrysolina; species Chrysolina americana. The sequence goes on along the minus strand of OY293415.1, from coordinate 33,087,397 downwards.
CAAGACAGTCAAATGATATGAAGCTTCCTATTCCAACAATCCAGTTTTGTTCAAAATTCATTGATATATAATGGAATCAGGATGTATAATAAACTTCCCAATGATATCAAACAAACATCTCTAATCATATTCAGAGAAAAATTAAAAAACTATAAAGTGATAAAGCATTATTACGACTTGCAAGAATATTTTGATGATGACCTATAATTTATAACCTCTATATTTTATTTCCATTTTTAATTCATAAATGTACTGAGTGAAAAACTACATTTTTATTCATGGTCCTAGTTCCTGTATGTGCCCTGTATATACTTGAAATTTTATCTGTTTTATATCAGTCGCCTAGATGCAAAAGCCGACAAATCCACTTAAACGAAAAGTGAGAAAATGCAGAAAGGCGTGTAAAACCTCTATTGTTTTTTTTAAGAAATCCTTTTATTTGCCATAAGGCATGAAAAAATAACAGAAAATAAAATACATATTTTCGGAAATATCCCATTCCTACAAATCGTAAAAACCCCAATGGCTTTATGGACTGTTTTTGCACTATTGTAAAATCTGGTTCTATTAGTTAACAAATATTAGAAACAGTATATCCTTAAATTGCAAATTGAATGTTTTCTTCTTCACACTGGTTTTAGCAAAAGGTGTCCATCACAGGATAAACAATTCAAAATTTAATTAAATCAGCTGACAAAACATTGCCAGCGGGTTGAGAGTACGTGGTACTAAGGTAATGGCACCAGTAATTGGCACTGTACCAGTGTATGGCACTTAAACTTTCAAAGTCAAATTATAAGCTTATGTGTTTGTTTCTGTAAAATAAAATAAGCACTAAGCGCCCCTCACACCCTTTAGTTTTTCATGGTTGAGTGATGAAACCATCCGGTTAATCTTTTTAAAATGGTGGATTTATATTTTGTCAGCTTTGCTGTGTAAATGTTTTTATTGCAGTTTTTCTGTGGAATTTCTTAAGAAGGTGAGTGGTTATGCAGGAATTTTATTTCATTATCGAATGTTTTTATAATTTATTTATTTATTCATTTATTCATATATTTATTCATATATTTATTCATTTATTTATTCATTTATTCATTCATTTATTTATTCATTTATTTATTCATTTATTCATTTATTCATTTATTCATTCATTTATTCATTTATTTATTTATTTATTTATTTATTTATTTATTTATTTATTTATTTATTTATTCATTTATTCATTTATTCATTTATTTATTTATTTATTTATTTATTTATTTATTTATTTATTTATTTATTTATTTATTTATTTATTTATTTATTTATTTATTTATTTATTTATTTATTTATTCATTTATTTATTCATTTATTTATTTACGGGCAAGCCCATTTAAAGTATAAATTACAATTTTAGATTATATACGGCGTTGAAGTACAAACTAAAATTAAGAATAAGTTCAAATTTGAAGGAGTTGATTAAGAATTTAAAAATTTAAAAATCACAAGACAATAAGCGTCAATAAAACGTATGCTATACACTAAAACATTAAATCTCAAAATATCAACATTAAAGCTCAGTATTCCGTAACTGAGTTTTAAAATGATTCAGGGAGGTGTTAAACATCTCAAGATCAGTGATGCTATTGGCTAAACGTAAAGTTCTTGGAATGCAGCTGTTAAATGTGTGGTTTAATCGATAAAATGGTACATAAAATGTTTGTTGCTGTCGAGTTGGTCGATTTTGAACATGGAGATTAATTTTTTCTAGGAGTTCAGCACAACTGCAATTACCGTTAATGATTTTGAAAAGTAGTGTTAGGTCTCTCTTTTTCCTTCTAGTTTCCAAAGAGGGCATATTCAGTTGCCGCTGTAGCAATTCATACTCGCAACGAATATATGCTATGTATCTGAGAAATGTATGTTGGACATTTTCGATGTGTAGTTGGGTCAGTGAAGAAATGGGTTAGCCTTTTGATGAACCCTAACATTTTCATGGCTTTATGGATAGCCATAGGTATGTGTTGATTGAAGCTTAAGATAGGGTCTAGTATAACTCCAAGGTCTTTGATTTGATTAACAGCCTCCAATACATGGCCATTTAGGTTGTACTCAAAAGTGGTAGTAGGTACATGGGATCGGTAAAAGCGCATGACATGACACTTTGTAGCATTCAAGTCCATGCCATTTAAGGAGCACCAGTTTGATAGATTGTCAAGGTCAGACTGAAGCCTGTGGGCGTCCAAAGAGGTTTCAATAATTAAGAAAAGTTTTAAATCGTCTGCAAATAGTAGTGGTTTGGCGTATCGGATGCCTTGGATGATGTCGTTAATAAATAAGTTGAATAATAAGGGACCGAGGTGTGACCCCTGAGGAACACCTGAGGTTACTTCGAATAGTTTGGAGTAGTGATGATTTGCTCTAACCATTTGAGTCCTGTTCGTGAGATAGCTACTGATCCACTGCAGTAATACTCCACCTACACCGTATTTGTCGAGCTTTTGAAGTAAGAGAGTATGGTTGACCCTGTCAAAAGCCTTAGAGAAGTCAGTGTACACAGAATCAACCTTTCTCCAAAGATTCCGACAGGAAGCCGACATACGTAACTAGATTCAATTCGGTCGATTTCCCAGCACAAAAACCATATTGTTGATCAGTTATTATGCCTGAGCGAGGTACTCTGTTAAGATGTTCTCAAATACCTTGGGAATTGTACTGATAATAGATATCGGTCGGTAATTTTTAACGTCCGACTTACTACCTGATTTGTATATTGGAGTGACATAAGATTGTTTCCAGTAATCTGGAAACTCACCTGTCTGGATAGATTTATTGAAAATGTAGAAGAGAGGGCGAGACAACACGAAGCTACAATTTCTGAGTAGTATAGGAGGAATAATTTCCGGACCTGGGCCTTTCTTAATGTCGAGATTAGATAATTTCTCGTAAATGGTTGAAATTGTAATATGATAAGAGGAAACATTTAGTTTAGATTCAATTACAACACCATTCAAATTAAGATTTAGATTTTGGGTAGTGTAAACTGATGAGAAATGCTTGGCGAATAGATCTGAAACTTCACTACCACAGAAAGCAAAAGAGTTGCCAAGGTTCATATTATCAGGTATGGTGTTATTTGATCTTTTAGTATTAACAAAATTCCAGGTTTTTACATTACTTTTAACAGAGGTTTCAACTGAATGTATGTAGAATTTTTGCATTGTGATCTTCATAGTTTTGGGGAGTTCTGTTTTGTTTGTAGATTTTATATGCAACCCTTTTATCGTTAACCAAGGTTTTAAGTTGACAAGAGTACCAATGTGCGAATCTGTAAGTAACACATTTCTTTAGGGGAACAAATAACTCAATTACAGAATACAAAGCGTCATAAAACGTAAAAATCATTTCAGAAAGTTCTTTTCCTTGAAGAAGCACGTCCCAGTCCATTGCTTCCAAACATTGGCGTATACTATTGAAATTGACGTGTCAAAAATCGTAATAAAAGTTATCTCCAGGAACAGGACTTGAGTTCGACTTATAATATACCGGGTGACCACGAGGTGAGGTACGCCCCCCAATTTTTCTATAGTTTTGAAGATACAGGTTTCAAATTTGGCACGTCGATATATTACTCAAATACGCATATTTTGACTCCATAACCGAAAATTCACCACTTCCGGTTTAACCGGAAGTGACCCCAAACTTTTTTTTTCAAATGACACCCTGTACAATTTTTTTCATTATCAGGAAGAACACGCAATTTGTGATAACACTGTTCTCCAAAATTGAAAATCGGTTGAAAAATGGCGGAGATACAGTTGATTGTTCAATCGAACAAAGTTGGCCGTGAACATCAAACTCAAATCATCACAACTGACGAACGGCGTCAGCATTTACGAGAGGAAGGTTCGAGGTAAGATACAGCTGAAAATTGAGCTTCCCATGTAATTGCAGCAACCATATTTCCCATCAATTATCAAACATTTCCTCAAAACGGATTAGTACCCATAAAGAAAGGCTCACAACTGCCATTTCTCAAATAGCAACATACTCTTTTCACATTGTTATGTTGAAAGATGATGAATTATCAGATTACTCGAATGAAAAGATTTGAAGAATTCCGAAAGGAATCGAAGATACGGGATGTTTCATTATGAGTGTTCTCAAAATTGACTATTCTTAAACATAGGCGGCTTGAACCTACGAAAGCTAAACAAAAATTCATATTTAAAAAAAAATAGTGAAAATTTGCGGTACATTCTGAATAATGGAACATTGTGAGTTGTCGAAAAACATTCTACGGCGATGGAGCGAACTTTTTTCTCATTACTCGTATGCTAATCGTAATTGATGGTGGATTCATACAGCAGTTTTAAGATCGTTGTTGGAATAAATATTCCATTAACGAACATTCTTATGACTTCTTACTAGTGACTAAAAACTCATGAATTGGAACTGCTGTATAAATCCACCATAAGAATATACCTGCAGAGTAAAAAAAATGTATTAGATATTTATTCCAATTTCTAACATTTGATACAACTAATTTCTGAACGAAAAAAAAGGTATGAAGTAAATTGTTTATTGGTTCTGGTCACTTACTACACTAACAGAAATCAAAGTAATGAAAAAATGATTTACAAGTACTGTTCAAAATGTTCTCCATTATGTTCTCTGCACAAAATTGCACGTCTCACTATTGCTTCCATAACTCCATTTAACTGAGCTTGAGTAACACTTGCAATTGCTTCTCTAAGGCGATGTTCCAAATCCTCCCTTGATGTAGGACTAGAAGAGTAAACCTTGTTCTTCAGGTAACCCCATATGAAAAAATCCAGTGGCGTGAGGTCCGGTGACCTCGGAGGCCATCTTGTAGGACCATTCGTGCCAATCCATCGATTTGGGAATGTTTCATCTAGGTAACTGGTTACTATTCGGGAATTATGGGGAGGTGCACCATCCTGCTGGAAATACATATTTTGGTAGACGTCGAGAGGTAAATTCTCCATGAATCCTTCTATTTCGTTTCGTAGAAATCCCAAATAGCGTTGCCCATTCAACATACCATCAAATATTATGGGCCCAATGATTCGAGTTCCTATCAGACCTATCCACACGTTGAATCCAAAGCGTTCCTGAAAATTCCCTTGTCTTATGAGCCTGGGGTTTTCAGTTGCCCAGTATCTGGTGTTGTTTCTATTGAACATACCAAGATTCGTAAATCTTGATTCGTCGGAAAATATAATGTTTCTCGTCATATTCGGGTTCCTTATGTGGTTCTCAAGTAGCCAATTGCAATATTGGACCCTTCTTTGATGATCATTTTCGTAAAGGCGCTGATGTATCTGATATTTATACGGCTTAAACCCATGTTTTTTTAGAATTTTTCGAGCTGATTCTCGTCCAACTGGTAATTCATGTTCGATTTGTCGAAGTGATATGGTGGGATCTACATAAACAACAGCCAAAACATTAGTTTCCGTCTCTGCATCAATAATAAAACTATCCTGATCATGTACATTGTCATCTGGTTCTATCCTGAATTGCCTTTCCAAACGTGCGAAATAGTTTCTACTTGGTTGGCGTTGTCTGAGAGGGAATCGTTCACTGTAAAGAATGCAAGCCGCAGTTGCATTTTTTCTACACTCGCCATAAATTAGCAGTAAATCTACTTTTTCATTTCTAGTAAATTTTCGCTCCATCGGAATGTTTTTCAACAAGTTACAATTCTCTTGTATTGAATGAGTAGAACAAATTGTCACTTTGTTGACAAAATATGCTTTTTTGTTTAGCTTTCTTATGTTCAAAGCCGCCTTCGTTGAAGAACATTCAATTTTGGGAACACTTATATTGTATTTCTGGTTCCTTTCGGAATTCTTCAAATCTTTTCATTCGAGTAATCTGATAATTCATCATCTTTCAACATAACAATGTGAAAAGAGTATGTTGCTATTTGAGAAATGGCAGTTGTGAGCCTTTCTTTATGGGTACTAATCCGTTTTGAGGAAATGTTTGATAATTGATGGGAAATATGGTTGCTGCAATTACATGGGAAGCTCAATTTTCAGCTGTATCTTACCTCGAACCTTCCTCTCGTAAATGCTGACGCCGTTCGTCAGTTGTGATGATTTGAGTTTGATGTTCACGGCCAACTTTGTTCGATTGAACAATCAACTGTATCTCCGCCATTTTTCAACCGATTTTCAATTTTGGAGAACAGTGTTATCACAAATTGCGTGTTCTTCCTGATAATGAAAAAAATTGTACAGGGTGTCATTTGAAAAAAAAAGTTTGGGGTCACTTCCGGTTAAACCGGAAGTGGTGAATTTTCGGTTATGGAGTCAAAATATGCGTATTTGAGTAATATATCGACGTGCCAAATTTGAAACCTGTATCTTCAAAACTATAGAAAAATTGGGGGGCGTACCTCACCTCGTGGTCACCCGGTATAGTAGTTTCAATAGGAGGATGATGCATATCTGGCGGAATCAGAATGTCTACGGCTGGCATCACTGTAGGTTCAACTGGGGGCAAGACAAGGTCGAGGATAACTCCTCTTTGGTTCAGCACTTTGTTTGACTGAAAGAGATTGTAAAACGCACAAATATTCGAAATTATTTCAATAGCACCTTCTTCCGCTAATGACGAGCCAGGTTGTGATAAAGCAGAAGAGCAGAAATCTTCAGTATCCCATGTAGCCGTAGGTAGATTATAATCGCCAAATAAGTAGAATTTCCTCTCTGGATGTTGCTCATTTAATGTTAAAAGTTGATCATAGTGAAGTTGGTACAGATTGAGATGAGATTTAAGAGGAAAATATACTGCTCCAAAAATATGTTTGCAGTTTTTGTGGTCCAAGTGAATAAACAGTTGTTCAATTGTTGGGTTAGAGTTAATAATACTAGAGGGGATTGATTTCTTAACAGCTATTAAGACTCCGCCTCCTCTACTAAAGATGCTGGACTGGTGTGTACGATCTCGTCTGTAAATATTGTAACCATTAATATGCTGAAGTTGACGTTATGGTCTAACATTATATCACCAATTTTAATCTGTTTTGTTCCACAACCTAGTATACTTAATAAAAAAATCTTAGTGCTATCTACTGTAACAAAATTTATACTAAGCTCCAGTAGTGGAGCTTTAACAGCAGGTTGACAGATTTCCTAGAACCAAATAATCTATTAACCTCATGCCAACATGGCTTCAGAAAGGCGAGATCTACAAATTCAGCTATTGACACACTGACTTCCTACATATATAATATCCTGAACATGAAACAAACACTGACAACAATATTCTTTGACCTGAGCCGTGCTTTCGATACCATAGATCACATTGCACTTATTGAAAAACTTAGTTGCAATGGAATACGAGGTGTTGCAAATGACTGGGTCAAATCCTACCTGACAAATAGAAAACAAGCCGTAGTAATTGATAATGTTAAGTCAGAAATGAAAGACATGACTGTTGGTGTACCTCAGGGCTCGATTCTAGGTCCTATCCTATTCATTTTGTTCATAAACGATTTACCAAAATCATGTAGCTCAGCCAATGTAATAGTTAAGTATGCAGATGACACAACTTTTGGTATCAGTGGAAAATCTGATCTAGAATGTCTTGAGAAAGCCAAAAATGGTATTAATGAGTTTTCTGATTACTGCGTGAAGAACGGTTTACTAGTAAATGTCAGCAAGACATTTTACATGTCGTTCCTACCAAAGAATGTAATTCAGGACTATAGTCTGCTTATCAGGATGAATCATCAGTCCATCCAGAAAACAGAAACGTTCAAATTCCTAGGGATATCATTGGACCATAAAATGTCCTGGGAGCATCATATAGACAACCTAACAAGCAAACTCAGCTCAATGTGTTTCTTAGTCAGACAATTGAAACCTACGGTAACCCCAAATATATTAAAGCTGGCATACTTTGGGTTGGTTCAGTCAGCCTTGTCATATGGCCTTCTCTTCTGGGGAACATCGACACATGTGTACAAAGCATTTGTAGCTCAAAAGAAAATTGTCCGGTGTATGATGGGCGTAAATCAACATACTCACTGTCGACCATTATTTGTTGACTTGGAAATACTCACTCTACCTTCACTATATATCTTTATACCAATTAATGATTTAAAAAAAATCATTCTCATTCACCAAGAAATAAGGACATACACCAGTATTACACCCGCGGTAAGAATCATTATTATCAACCATTCTCAAGACTTGCTATATGTCAGAATTCTCATGAATATCAACAAATTATCTGCTATAACAAATTTATAAGTATATTTGGGGAAATAGACAATTTAAAACAGTTGAAAACTACCCTTTTAACATTTTTATTGAAGGAGGCATTTTATTCAGAGAATGACTACCTAGAATTTAAGTTATCATTGAAACAGTTTAATATAAAACTTCTCTGTGATCTGGCTATATTGTATTTTAATGATCTGAATGTAACTGTTTTTGATAACTTTATATAATGAAATCGTATACTAAATTGAGTAAATAAAGTAATGTATTGTATATAAGTTCCATGTGATTTGATTATATTGTATTGCATTGTATTGTATTGTGATCCGACACATGAATGTTTTTTGTTGACTAGTCTGATAACTTGTATATGCAATGGAAATTGTACATTAAGTTGAGTGATGAATAAAAGTATCGTATTGTATTGTATTGAAGATATGCGTGTTTCTAATTGAAGCACATTCAATTAAGTATTTGGCTGTAAATATGGCAACCAAATTATTGAGTCGTTCAATACACATTAACCAGTAGATGGCACCCTGCCATTTACTGGAACATGAGTGTGACAACTACTGGTGTTTCAGGAGTGAATATACCACCAACAAAGGAACACATGCTGAGCTACTCAGGATAGCAAAAGGTGGCTGCTTTGGAACTAGTTTTGAAGGGACTACCTAGGTTTAGTTTTAACCATAGAGGAGGCGAAAAAGCTTGTTCAATGGGTACTTCATATGGCCGAGGAAGGATTTACAATTGCAAAAGAGCAATTGATTGGAAGTATTTTGGCCAACCACAAAAAGAAAATTGAAGAGGAAAAAAAGGATACAAAAAACGAAACAGAAATAAGGAATAAAGTTAAAAAAGAGCACATCTGAAAAACGAAAATGAAGTGAATCTTCATCAGAAGGAAAGGAAAATGAGAGCGAGAGCCTTCAGGAGACAGTGACTCCTCGCGTAAGAATAAAGAGAAAATGGTGATACAGAATACACAGAAAATGACTCCGTGTTGGTTCAGTTTCCAGGTAAAAAGCGGGTATTAAAATCTGTTGCCATCATACAAGATTTGTTACCAGTGTTGCGGATTTGATAAAGGTCTGAATGCATTTATCGGTGTTCGAATAATCGCCAAAGGTTTTTGCCTTACTTTCTCTTTGTCCTTCTGGCTATTCAGGAACTGGGGATGTATCCACCCAATCGGTAGGGAAGAAGTGGACTGTATAGGGGGTGTATTTGTAAAATCGTAGAATCGGCACTATTTTGTCTGGTACGACCAACCCGCTACTTTGTACGACCAATACTGTCCCATCGTCGAGAGACGTTCAGGCTAGTCCCTTTGACGATAATGATGCGTGTGAAGATAATACCGGGTGTGACAAAAGATGCGGACTTTTATCTGATATATGCATACTTAAAATAACTAGTATTACTTAAACCTAAATTATAGGCGATTGAGATGGGGATATATCCGAGGACTTAACAACCAGGGAGTAGCACTTAAGTATTTATTTGTTTCAATGTTCAAATTAAATGAGAAGGATGTCAGTGTCGTAGCAAATGATCAGATTGCTCGAATGTTGGACATTCCTTATTCCTTAGATGTTGATGGATAATGTCATCTTCTGGATCATTTTCATTCCATCTACTGAAAAAACTGAACTTTCACGCTGCCAACTACAGGAGAAAAAAATTTGTTTTCATTTTCAGTTATATTTTATAGATAAATAAACACAAAATGTATTTCAAACACGTCATTTTGTTCTTAAAAGTTGGTTTATGATATACAATAAAAAGAATCTTCAGCATTTTGAATTATTGACCACTTTCAATAAATAAATTTATTTTCGTTCCTTAAAGTGCCAATTACTGGTCCCTTTACCTTATTATACAATGTATCGGGGGTTTTGCAGTTTACGTGCGTACGGACTTGTCGCGATATTTCGGCGATGCATTTCTTCTTTTTTTTTTTATGTTCAAGTGGCATCGATTACTAAAATCATTAGCCACTAATGTGTTCTGGGTATGCTGTGTTACTAACTCCATACGCCACCTTAGGAGCAGCACTATTAATTGGAACGCAACAGTGAATCGTGCAGTACTCATCCCAGTCAAGCCACGAGATTTTTAACAATTCAATCGGTGAAACTGAAATGAAAATATCCCAGCTCTGACTGCGGCTCGAAACCGGGACGATTATCCCCGAACCCGGACGCCATACCATTTGCGCTACGCCCCGACCGGCGATCAATAATTATAAGTGGATATGTTGAGTTTTGCACCAACATTTTTGATAGATATGAAGACCTTTGCATTTTAATATTTTTGGCAGGAGTAAACCCGATTTTGGGAAGAAAGTTACTTATTTTTGCATCTAGGCGAGTGATATAATATATTTACTTTTTAACCATTTACATTTTAAGAAACTATTATACGGCGTGTGGAGTGGAGTTTCGCGGCCGGCGTGGGAACTGACACTCCACACGCCGTGTAATGGTGCCTTTAGACATAAATATTTTACATATACATTTTATATCTCATCTCATCAACATATTATTAAATTATTTGTGACATTGTGTTTTTAACAAGAATCCTTATTCTTAGACAATAAACATTTATTATTATTATCGTTAAATTCATGGGAGAGAAAGAGGCATAACTGTCGACTATAGAATATTATAGTAAGCACATGGAATCCCACCTCTGAATGCCGAGATGATCAAGAGGATCTCCGATCAAGTAACACAACCTAGATGATTATTACTCAAAAAGTACAGAAGATAACATCACAGAATAATACTAAATAACTTAGTAACTTCTTTAGTATTATTCTGTGGTAACATCTTTTCATAATGTAATCCCTCAAATCATGACATTGTTGCCGTGTCGCAATTTTTCAAGGATCAATAAGCACGTCAGCTAGATTTTCATTTGTCGAGTATATGCATGGCAACGAAAACCCAAAATACTGTCTTGGATGAAATATATTACAATAAGAAAGCAATTGAAACGTTCATTGCAGCTTGTCGGAAGCATGTAAAAACGATAGTATTTCCATCGCCGAACGGAGATTCTTCGTTGTTGATATAGTCTGGTCACTGCGGCTATGCTGCATTTGATAATTGACAGAACAGCAACAAAACATTTTCTGTTTGATTTTCCTATTTGGCTAATTGAAGTGTTTTGTCTTGAATAAAGGGCAAATTCTGAGTTAATTTATGTTAAACTATCGTTAGTTTTTGTTATTAAGCAACGGTGAAGCATTGTGAAGTGTAAAAGACCATTTGAAGCTGGAAATCAAAATATGTCATATCATAGGTAAAGCTACCAGTGTCGTAACTATCGAGAAAGGGAAACCGAATTGGAAAAGAGTAAAATAAATGAATTATGAAAAAACATGTCAATTAGAGCATCGGCTGTTCTCGAAATCCTGTGGAGATTCTTCCATCATAATTTCAGGTTTCCATTATTTCTATTTTATTTTACCTCAATATTTCTGTAAACAACCCCTTACAAAGTTTAAGACGTGTGCGGCGAGTTACTCATCTGGGTTGTGTTATTTGATCGGAGCAGAGGATGCATATCAACCACCATTGAAGATAATCATTGCAAATGCAGAGGAGGATCCTCAACCATTCAGAAATGTAAGAAAAAATATCAAAACCAATATTTATTGCTTACAAACAATATATATTCAACACTCAGGAAACTCCATAAATACAGATCCATCCATTCACCTACGGCAAATAATAATAATAGCCGTCCTCTACCCGCACAGGCTATGCCTTTGGGTACACTCAACGAGTGTTTATGAGGGAGTATTATTATTATTATTATTATTATTATTATTATTCCTAAAAAGGCAGTTCTAGAATACCGGAATTATTGTATTACAACGACATTTAACTCAGTAGGTAGTCCACACACCATAGTAAATGGATTCGCAGACTTTTATAAAGTGTATATACACCAGCCACTAACAATTGTAACCCTACTCAATTTTGCCCAAATAATCCTCAAATCTATTTAAAAATGCTTGATTAAACTGAACAGATTAAAAATAAAACTAACAATGGTATTGGTAAAATTCCCAGTGAAGTCGTTTTCAATCTTGCTGTTGTTAAATATAGATCATAATATCTGTCTATCATTTTCTGGTCTCTCTGTATGCACTTATTGTGTTATGTTGGCAACACTGTTCAAAAACAATGAATAAAAAGTAGTAGGTTGATAGTTCTCAAGAGGGTCGTTTATTTCTCCCTCTAATCAGATATTGTTCATAAATAAGTATAATTTTCACTGAATATTAACAGCTGTCAAATCAACTTCATTTCCAGATTCATGGAAACTATTATTTGTCAATCTTTAAATTAAGTTTGAAAAATAATATTCCTAACAATATCATTAATATCCAATTTTGAAACGTCTTTTGAAATATGTAAATAAATATATTTCCACAAATATTTTTGACCTGAACCTGGTTTCATAACAAAAAATCAATAGTCACAAATTTGATATGCTTCACACAGACAATAAGAAATGCAATCGATCAACAACTTCAAGTTGTTTTCCATATGATAATGTGTCCATGGAAATATATGAGCTTATCTCAAGTCATTGCCATAAAACACAGATTTTTCGAGAGCCTTCAACAAAATAGACCATACTATTCTTATGGCAAAACTCAACCAATTCGGATTGAATAAGAACCTGCTGGATCTACTGAAGTCCTATTCAACCTACTGAAGTCCTATTCAACCAGCCTGTACAGAGGCTACAAATCATCAATCTTGCACCCCTTTCATTTTCACTCTTTATTAATGATATATGTGATAACATAAGCAGTAGCTTACTTACTCTTTGCATATAATCTAAATTTTTTTAAAGTAATCAAACACCCTGAGGACTGTACACCCCATCAAAGCAATATAAATTCTTTACATAAATAATGGGTAAACAATAACCTTCATCTCAATATACAAAAATGTAAATATGCAACAAACACACTTAAATGAGTTCAAATTCAATAGCTTAATAAATCATATTCACCTAGAGTGTGAATATAAAATAAAGGATCTTGGAATTGAATTTGACCCCAAACTCAACTTTAGTTCGCACATTGATGAAATTACATCATCAGCAATAAGAATGCTCAAAATCATCTATAGGAACTGCAAAGACTTCACCAATAAACAATGCTATCTCTCTTTAAACACTTCATGAGGTTATGTATGTGATTTTTTTGTATAGTAGTTGTTTTTGATGCTGTATTAGTATCTAAGAAAGGTGTTGATAAAAAGGAGGCATTTTCTGTGATTTCATTAACAGAAGTTCAAGCTGTCACATGGTGAAATTCCAGAATAAAATGGGCCTATATCTTCAAAAATAGTCATGACCAACAAAAATTCATTTGGATTTTTATTCTTACAGAAGACCAAAATACGTGAGTTTAACACCAAATTTTTTTTTATTCATGCGCTCACTAACCATGATTTACTCAGATTTTTTTACCTCATTAATTAGAATTTACTGAGAAGAGAAATACAAAAATATAAAAAAATCATCAAATATCTTACCATTGGATCTTCTTTACATAAAGTCTTGATATCAGTCAGATGTTTGAGAATGGGGACATCATGTATTTGAACCATTTCTGACAGCAAGTTGACATTTCGAAAAATAGTCAGCCAAAAGTCAGGAATACCTTTTTCATCTTTGGCTTCATTTTTAGAATCGTCTATTTTGATTTTTTCTTTAATAGCTTCAGGAAGATCATCCTCACTGTCAGAGATCCATTGAGATTCTTCATCAGTAGGTTCATATAAGCCATTAACAATGGTATTTCTCTTTTCATAAAGAGGTACATATATATTGTGATATTTGCATTCTAGTTCATGCACTTCTTTGAAGAACTTAGCTTCAATGTTTGTAGCTTCCAGCTGAATTTTTTTCAGAGCCTTGATTCTCCTCTTCACAGAAGCAGGTAGTAGAGCTAACATCTCAGCATTTCGTTGACTCTGTATGGCAGCTAGTACATTTGGAAAATCTAAAATTTTGGCGATGTCTTGTCCGGTTTCTTCCTCTTCAACGGATTCCACATCGTCTCCACAATCTCCAGCTTTTTCTTGTTCAGCTGCCATTTTACTACAACAATAAAAACTGTATTTATTATTTGATATAAAATATAAAATTTAAGAAAATGTTATAACCGCGTTACTGAAAAACTTTAATACACGTGCTCCTGAGTACGAAATAAAAATGTCAAATTAATGTCCAATGTCCCATTTCAGACGTAATTCAAAAACAAATAAGCGACAAAAAATCCCCTGACCTCCTTGAACAAGATATGTATAAAGAGTAATTGATAACTAACGTACCTTTAAGAGATGTATATTAATATGTAAGCTCTCGTCGAACCACCAAAATACCTGCTATGTTAACGGCAGCAAACCGAAGAAAGACAGAAAACTGCGAAGTTGGATCCGGTAACCTTGACATGAGCATTAAAAAAGTACTGTCAAAATATACGGTGTATGCGCAGTTCGCAGTCAGTGACGCCAAGTCAGGTCACAGATCTCATTGGGGTCTGTGCGCCGCCCGCCAAGTCATATTTTTTATTTTTTGGGCATTCATAAAACGTTCAACTCAAGTCAAAAATTACAAACGAGCGGGTCGGATTCCAGTCCAGGTACCACAGAATTCAATAGTCCATCAAATAAGTGAGATGTTGTATTATTCATGGGAGAGAATGAAGCCGCTTTCCAATTACTAGGGGTAGTAGCCCCAAAAAGAGCTTGTTACCCCTGAACTGAACCTGAAGTGAACTGCACCAGACTTTATAAATGGGGTTCATGAAACATGATTTTTCATGGTCTGTCAAATTACTTCAGGAGCTACCCGGAAAGCGGCTAAGGTCATAACTGTCGACTACAGAATTCTATGGTGCACCGAATCCTCCTTGGAGGTCAGATAACTGAAAATTTGAAATTTAATAACAATAACTTATAAGCTGCATTCATTCGACATATCACCATATCAGAGGAATATTCGAAACGTGGTTATGAAATCAAGTTTATGAAATACTAATCGAGATAACAAATGTGCTTTCGTTCCTGATCAAACTGAATGAATAGACGTGAAGTGATGTAATCAGTTGAATTGATGTTCTTTCGTTTTTGATTACTTCTTCCACCCATGGTCGTTAAATGAACTAAACTGAGTCCCTTTCCCCTCAAGGATCCAGCCATTTAACGTTTTGCTTACTCCTTTCACTCACGTTATTCGACGATATGCTATTCCGATTGTGTTACCTCCAGGTTCCTATTGGTCAAGTTCAATTAATTTCAAATAATCAACCATAATAGGCCAAAAGTAAAGACTGAAACACAATAATTGTATTTTTATGTTTTTAGTTTAAGTTTAAATTTTCTATTTTGGGTATTTTTTTAATGCGAATAAACTATCATTTCCATTATTATTCTGATCACGCATCATAAACAATCTTGTTGATGAAATTCAAGCTTCATGTTTCAATACCGTTTTGCATCTTGTTTTATTTTAAAAATTGATATCCAAAATCCCAAAACTTATTACATAAAACTTATTCCATTGTGTCTACGGCTTAACAGTTTCGGATCATCGTGTATTATCGGATATAGACCAGTTTAGTGTGACGTCACACCGCATGAGTGTCACGGACCATTATCCGTGAAATAATCAAAAACATTCCATTTTCAACCCACAAATGGAAGTTATGTATAATATATTATGTTTAAATTTTACTGTTGGAACTTTGTTACAGTATTATAGGTATTTACACATAAGATAATTACTCTTATTCGCTTCGCTTTGAAACCCTTTAATAAATCAAATATCTACAAAAATCCAACAGCTTATATAGGAATCATACACAAGTCAAGTTTGTTTGGATGCATATGAAATAACTCAAAATTGACAGCACTAAAATGGTGTATTGTGGCTTTATTTGCTTTATTTGCTGACCTTGAAAATTGTTCTCAAGTTCATCGATTTCGGTAAAGCCGATTTAGATATTACATGTGTGTCCATGCAGGGTTTTTGAAGCACGGGCTGTGTAAACATCTTTTACTCACGTTTCTATTACAAGAACATATTTTATTTGGTTCTGCAATAATTTAATAAAGCTATTTGAGTTTTTCGAATAATCCCGATGTATTGAATCGGCCTTGAAGCAGTGAAAAATACATCTCAAATAGCATTACTCCACAGCTTTGAGAGAATTATTATGTTCTTGTGATAGAAACGTGAGTGAAAGGCCTTTAATCCGCCCGTGCTTCAAAAACCCTGCAAGGGCACGCATGTATCTGAATCGGCCTTTAGGCGGCCATATGCCTTTGTGAAGCAAGTGTAATGTCAGTTGCCTAGATGCCATTCCCGATCCCGACGTCTTGTGCTCGCGCTTGGAGTGCGCACCGACCACCCGTTGCTGTAGTTTTTCAGGGATTTCCTCGTGACTCGTTCAGATGGCTCCCGGTACATTCTTGATGAGGATAGAACGATGAGTCATGGGGCTGTGCTGTACCGTTTTAAAAAGCAAAGATGAGATCATCCGAGTAGACTGAGCGTGAATATCCAAACAGACGCGGTCATGACCGCCCTTAGGTTCGTTACAATATTATACAATGAAAGTCAGATTGATTGAAAATCAAGAAAAGCTTCAACCGGCTGCACTTTGAGCAAACCTCAGAAGGGCTTCGAGAGATTTGCGCGAGCTAGGGAAGATGAAGCACTTATATATCTTTTAACGCGTGTGATGCCAAGCACTGGCGAGAATTATACTTTTTATGTACGTCAGAGTCACCAATCCAAGTGGTGGCTACCGACAGTACCTACCTGACGAGTCCGCTACAGTTGTCTCCTCGACAAAGCATGTCAAAATAAATTAAGTTAAAAAAATCTCCCAACGTTTTTTAAACAGATTAGTCAAAATAATACTAGCATATAATTATAACGATTTCAAGGCCGGTCCTGATCGCCTAATTAATTATGCACCCTTGACTTGTAAGTCAACAACGTGTGCTGGCTAATGGATCAACAACGATAACTCATCGCCGAGAACTAGCTGAAGAATGAAATAAAATGCCTTCGTCGCTTCGAGAGCCATCTGAATGAGTCGCCCTATAGCCTGGAACTCTTAGACAATGGTCTGGACATTTCGAGAGCTGTGAAAAGAAATTTGTCTCAATATAAGACGCTCGACGGGAGAGGGCGGAGAGATATAGTGTCACAGAGACTTGCAGATACAGTTTGAGAGTCTGCAGAAAAGAGCGATAGTGAAGATAAATTGAAATAGTCACTATATATGATATACATTATACAACAGCGCCTCGCCCTCAAGATCACATTTACTTGTAGTACCGCCTTTAGGTGCTAGCTGGTCACATATTTTAAAGCACGGACACTTTTTGTCCGCTTGTAAGCTCCATGGTTCTATGATTCGACCCTCCATTACGTTTTTCTTGTGCGACGCTAGTCACATGCAAATTTACTAAATTTAAGAATTTTTTCAGGATTTTCGAATAATACGAACCACAAAAATGGGAAAGAATTGAAAAAGAAAGAGATCTAAGCGATGCTTCAGAGCATAAAAAGAAATCAAGGAAGGACCTGAAGAAAGAGAAAGAGACGCCATTCTCCTACTACCTCTAGTTCTGAAGAGTCGGATACTAATTCTTCCGGCTCGATGCCCCCAGAGAATAATTCTTCAAGAATCGTCAGTACCAAGGTACAGAAAGGAAAATCTCTCAAAAATCAACAACGAACTAGCTCCTATAGAAGACCACGGGTCCGGGAGCTTAGTTCCAACGAATCTATTAGAAGGCCACTGGCACAAATAGATATGCAAAATACTAAAGCTAGCCCTGACAGAACGCCACAGGCGCAGGAGCAGAGCAGCCCCTGCAAAAAGTCATGGACTAGGGAGGACAACGATCACTTGAATATCAATTCCAGGCCACAGGCAAGGGATTTCAGTATTGGTGATGAAGGGACTGGCTCAACCAGTAGACCACTGGTCAGGGAGCAATCAGTAAGTTCGTCCAGTTCTGATAATGAGTCACAGACTCCAGAAAGCAAAGAGCAAGAAGATACCACTCAGCCCAGTTCAAATGACCCTGTCCCAGTGCATGAGGCAAATGACACATTTACCGGGGAGCCCATAGACATGGAAATTCTAGAATTACTAGGTGAAGGCAAGACAGATGACAAAACTTTTGAAATACATTCACTATTCAAAAAAAGATGGGAAAGTATTCTGAGTCAAGGCCTTCCAAAAGAAGAAAGACAGGACCTTTTTTCAAAATACAACATACCATCAAATCTGAATGCTTCAAATGCACCAGATATTAATCCAGAAATAAATGCCATTCTACCAGAAGATGCAATCAGAAATGATAAATTTCAGATAGGCAGACAAAATCAGCTCGGTAAATGCATTGCAGCTATTTCTTCCGATTTGAACACCTTAATGGGCAGCAGAAGCTCAGAAGTTTCTGAGACGAGAAAAAATTTGTTGGTATCTCTGAGTGAGGCCGGAAAAATACTCAATGACCTACATTATAGAATGTCCTTAACTAGGAGTACAATCATTGCTCCATACTTGAATAAAACAGTCAAAGACTTATACTCGGAAGTCCCCATAGGAAAATTACTGTTTGGGCCAAACTTAGGTGAAAAACTAAAAGCTGCCAAGGCAGTTGAAAGGTCTGGTAAAGAACTCAAGCACACAACGATCCAGCCACATGCATATAAATCCTCATATTCTGTTTCCAACAATGCTAAATACAAGCCTAGACCCAGTAAGCAAATTCATTCTTTAAACTTCAGGGGCCCATCGAGGTACAAGAGGGAACCTCGACCAGAAGGGCTTTATCCTCAGAAACGAAAATCCACAACATTCAGGAATCAGGAGTAGAGGTGAGTAATACAGCAGGGAGACTGCAACACTTCAGGTCACAGTGGAACAGGTTGACAAATTCCGAAACAATAAAAAAATCATATTGCTTGCTATAAAATACCCTTTTATAGGAAGCCCAGGCAGCATGGTGTGGTGTCAGTTTCAAAAACAGAAACTACAGAAATGTCTGAGGCACTTACAGACCTCATAAAAATGAAAGCAATCAAAAAATGCAAGGCAATCAAAAATCAATTTATTTCACCTTGCTTTCTTGTTAAAAAGCCAAATGGTAAGAATTGCTTTATTCTAAATCTTAAAATGTTAAATACATGCATACATCCACCTCACTTCCAGATGGAACATTCAAGAACGGTAATGACAATTATCAAAAGAAACTGTTACATGTGTACCATAGACAAAAGATGCATATTTTCTTATACCTATTCACAAGAGTTATAGGAAGTATCTAAGGTTTCAGGTAAAGAATCAAATGTATGAATTTACTTGTCTCCCATTTGGCCTCTGCACAGCTCCATCCCTTTTTACAAAAATTTTAAAACCTTTGTTGACTTATCTAAGAATGCAAGGTGTAAACTGTGTTGCATACCTAGACGATTTTTGGGTAATGGGAGAAACTAAAAGGGAATGCCAAAATTTTGTTGATTTAACAGTCAATACATTAAAAATGTTGCGATTCGTCATAAATGAACAAAAAAGTGTACTGACACCCACTCAACATTGTAAATTTTTAGGGTTTATATTTGACTCCAACAAATGACAATAGAAAATTTGCTCAATTCGTTGGTTTGCTAGTTTCGGCTACGCCTGCAGTGAAGTGTGCAAAGCTCTACACTAAAAGTTTCGAAAGGATTAAGTATTTAGCATTGAAAAAAGAAAAACAGTTTTACAATCGTCTTATGACTATTCCAAGTTCCCTCAAGGGAGATCTAGATTGGTGGTCAGATATTATCTTTACCATAAAAAACGAAATCAGACAAGATAAGTTCGCCATTGAAATTTTTTCAAACGCTTCCAAAACTGGGTGGGGCGCATACTGCCACAGAAGCAGTACCCATGGATGGTGGTCTAAAACAGATTCATCCAACAATATCAACTACCTTGAGCTCTTGAGTGCTTTCTATGCCCTGCAATGTTTCGCTGTTGACCAAAAATCATGTAATATACTATTGAGAGTAGATAACACTACTGCGTTGTCTTATCTCAACAGAATGGGCAGTATAAAACACCAACATTTGCATGACCTGTCCAAACAAATTTGGCAATGGTGCGAATATAGGGAACTATGGTTGTATGCATCATACGTTCAGTCTGATGACAACAAGGCCGATAAAGCATCTCGCATAAAATCCCTAGAAACGGAATGGGAATTAGCGGACTTTGCCTTCAATAAATTAACCAAAATACTGGGCATGCCAGGCACAGACCTGTTTGCCTCAAATATAAATGCGAAATGTCAGCACTATATTTCCTGGCTAAGAGACCCTGGCTCCATTGCAGTTGATGCATTCACGGTCAACTGGAATGGAATATTTTTCTATGCTTTCCCCCCATTCTCACTTATATTGAGAACATTGCAAAAAATAGTGACGGACGAAGGGGAAGGCATTGTTGTCGTACCAAATTGGCCAACCCAACCATGGTATCCCTTGTACAATAAGTTAATGATATCATCACCAGTTATACTTGAACCGAATATTCATTTACTTTCTTCACCTTTCAGAGAGTGTCATCCTCTTCACTCCAAACTTACCCTGGTAGCAAGCAAGTTGTCTGGCAAGCCCTCCTTAAAAAAGGATTCCCAGAATCCACCATCAATACAACCCTAAGCTCAATTTCCGAGTCAACAGTGAAGCAATACAATACATCGTATCAGGCATGGTGGAACTTCTGTCGAAAAAAAGGCTTGGATCCATTTTCTGGAAACGTCCCAACTATTTTAGCATTCATGGAGGACGAACTTCAGAACAAAAACTCAAAATATGGTACATTCAACGTTATCCTTAATTTTCCCAGGAGAAATTGGGAAAAACATATTAATAAGACGGTTTCTGAAGGGTGTATTCAGATTGAGGCCGCCAAGACCCAAGTACAACAGGACATGGGATCCTAAAATAGTTGTTTACTACATTGAATCATTGGGACCAAACGAAAATCATTCCCTTCCGACCTTGAGCAAGAAACTTGCTACGCTGCTGGCTCTAGTTACAGGTCAAAGAATTCAAACCCTTCATGTTATTAGAGTTGAAAACATAATATTTGAGATTGAAGGAGCCTTTATATACATATCTGACGAAATTAAATCTACCAGACTTAATTCAGGACAACCATGTCTGAAACTGCCATATTTCGCAAAAAGACCTAATCTCTGTGCCGCATCAACCATTCTAACATACATAGAAAAAACAACCAAGTACAGATCAGACAAAAACGAATATTTATTCATCACAGCCAAAGAACCCTATCAGAGAGAAAACTACAATTGCCAGATGGATAAAGCAAACAATACAAAATGCTGGAGTGAATACCAACATTTTCTCTGCACACTCTACGCGCCATGCTTCCATATCGGCAGCCGCTAGAAAAGGAGTACCATAGGGCTGTTATCAAGAACTCTGCAGGGTGGTCGAAGACATCATCCACCTTTGCCAAGTTTTATAATCGGCCCATCCGTCATGACCCACATATATTCATGGAAGCTATACTGAAGTAATAATATAAATAAATATTTAATAGTCAAAACTTATTAGAGTCTGTTTAGAATGTATTTGAGTGTTATTTTTGACAAGAGTCCTAGTTGCAAAAAATGAACTAAGGGCGGCAACATTTATACCTTTAAACATCTAAAAGTAAATGTGATCTTGAGGGCGAGGCGCTGTTGTATAATTATACGATCAAACGAACTTACCTGTGATGTTCGATCGTAATTATACTAAGCGCCTCGCCCGAAGAGATCACTCCCTCCCAGTCCCAGGACGGAATTATTAAAAATAAAAATTCCTACCCCAAAAACAAAAATGTTGCCAGCCTAGGGACAAAAAACGTAATGGAGGGTCGAATCATAGAACCATGGAGCTCACAAGCACAGGACAAAAAGTGTCCGTGCTTTAAAATATGTGACCAGCTAGCACCTAAAGGCGGTACTACAAGTAAATGTGATCTCTTCGGGCGAGGCGCTTAGTATAATTACGATCGAACATCACAGGTAAGTTCGTTTGATTGTATAATTATTGTTTAAGACGAGTTACAAATAAAATAGTAAAATTAGTCAAAGTGCATTTTCACTATATTTGGTGTCATAAGTCGGATGTTTAAAATAAATAAGTGTCCGCCGTGTTAAAAACTGACAGACATTTATCGCGCCTTATAGACTATAGTAACCCGTTGAACATTTGTGTTTCAAAGTGGACAGTTTTGCACGTCGCGGTACAATAAACTGAAAACTTATTGTGTGAAATAAATAATAGACTGATATCTCGAGGAAAGACAATAAAACACAAAATGTTTCCGAGGAGAGTTCACATGGTTGACCTAAAAGTTAATTGAAGCAAGAATTAGAAGAGCGTGAGTTAGAAACATATGCAACTGGAAAGAAGGCCGAACTCCAGAAAATACTTTCAGAAGGACTAATAATTGAAGAAGGAGAAGATCCCGAAACATTTTAATTCGAAGTCTCAGAAATCGACTTGACTTCAATTATGAATAAACTCGAAGAAAGTATCAAGTCTCTGAAAGAACTTCAACAAAATT
Organism: Chrysolina americana; assembly: GCA_958502065.1. NCBI lineage: Eukaryota > Metazoa > Arthropoda > Insecta > Coleoptera > Chrysomelidae > Chrysolina > Chrysolina americana. The sequence continues at coordinate 33,064,465 of OY293415.1, read as the reverse complement.
CGGTGAGTCTACAAAATGAGCTTCAACAAATGTCTGGAAGACTAATTTCTTCAAAATTCAAAGAGTTTGGAGGAAAAGCTTCCAGAAAACTAGGTCAGCTTAAAAAATTTGGAAGATGAATTTTTGGAAAATTCGAATACTCGAAGAACCGATGCCAGAAATCGTAGTTCTAGATGTTTAATCAGCTGTTCATAGTCCTCCTGTTGTTGGGCGGTGAGGGTTTGTACAATTGTCTTTGCTTCGCCACGCAAAATGCCAGTGTCAATGCTATATAGCTTCTTCCCCAGCATTCCAAAATCGTTCGCTTTGGCAGCAGCTTCAAATTGTCGACGGTAGTTTGCCCATGCATGGAGTATTTCCGTCGAAATGAGGCGATTTCAATGATAGCTTTCTTGGTTCAGCACTGACCTTGAAATTTCTTATGTCCTTCTGATCTTCCTCCAAGTTCATACTCAGATCCAGCTTTATGAGTTTCTGTTGGAAGTTTCTGGGGTGTGCGCAGAGAATCCATTTGCTTTTCTAACTCACTGATGAATTTTTCTTTAGGGCTTTTCGGAAACCTACTCGGGTTGATAAGATCACTAACCTGAGTTACCAACCCGCATTCGGACACTTCAGTGTTCCTTACGCGATCACTAAAACCCAGGATCATAAATCGTAACCCAACGCAAACCGGGCACGTATCTGACCCGTTCGTAAACTAACAACCCGGGTTGGTGATCTGTGTGATCCGTCACGTGATCTCTTTGGATCGGGTTAGTAACTCAATTTCAGAAAAGCCCTTTTTTTGTCTCAATATCATCTTTGATTTTTTCTACTCTCGTGTTCATTCTGTCTAGCTCTGTCTAGACGGTTTATTAGCCGGTTCGCCGCACCACAAAGTTCTTCTTTCAGAGTATTCAAATTTTTCAGAAATTTATTTTCCAGATTTTTCAAGCTGGCCGAGTTTTCTAGAAGCTTCTCCCCCAGAGACTCTTTGAATTTTGTTCTTCTTTCATGCTCACAGAGTTTTGTTGAAGTTCTTCTTTCAAGTTCACAGAGATTTGTTGACGTTCTTCTTTCAGAGACTTGGTAGTTTCTTCATAATCGTGCTCAAATCAGTTCCAGAAACTTCAAATAAAAAGGTTTCGGGGTCTTCTCCTTCTTCAATCAATCCTTCCGCGCGTCTTTTCTGGAGCCGTCCAGTTGTTTCTAACTCTCTCTCTAGCTCTTGTTTCAGTTCATTGACCTTCGACTCAACCAGGCAAAATCTCCTCGAAAATATTTTGTTCTTTATGGTCTCTAACCGAAATAGCAGTCTATTTATTTCTATTTATTGTCCCGCGATGCGCAAAACTGTCCAATTCGCAAACACTTAAATGTTCAACGAACGGGTCACTAGTCTATTAGGCGCCATAAATTTCTATCAGTTTTTAACACGGTGAACACTTATTTATTTCAAACATCCGATTCCCGACAACAAAGGTAGTGAAAATACACCAAACTAATTTCGCACATTTATTTAATACTCTTCTTAAAAAATTATTTATCTAAAACATTGACTTCACTATTTCAATTTATTTTCACTGTCGGTGTCTCTGTCTGCGGACTCTCGAACTATCTGTAACTGCAATTCTGCGACTCCGCCCGCCCTCTCATGTCGAGCGTCTTATATACCGACAAAACAGATTCTTTTTACAGTTATCCAGACTATATATAGGGCGACTCATTCAGATGGCTCTCGAAGCGACGGGCAATTCGAGCTAGTTCTCTTTCCTTCTTGGAAATGATGAGTCACAGTTGTTGATACGTCAGCAAGCGGAGGTGATATCACGCGTTGTTTGGTCGAATAATTAATGAGGCAGTCAGGGCCGGCTTCGAAATTGTTACAATACTTCGGTAAATCTAAATGGAAATCATGCATTTATTGACGCTTGTCCGTAGGACTGTACGGTACAAAACTCCTATGTAGTCGTAGGAAAAAATAATTTCTCCTAGCCCAATACAGACTATGATTAGTTGAAGTTGAATCATATATGAATAAATGTTATTGAATTGTTTATACAACTGTTTTTTCCGTACACTTGAAAATGATGTACCATATGATTCTCGTGATTGTCAACGAATCATTTGGAGATTTTCACCAAAGGAACCCCTTTGAATCATTTGGAGATTTTCACCAAAGGAACCCCTTTCAACGATTATCGACTGCTTTTACTGTAGTGTATGGTGATATCTAGCCCTTATTAAACGCGGTGGATGTTATTTTGGTTGGTTTCCGGGTTTTGCCGTGGTCTTCTTTGATTTAAATCTCCAAACGTTTCGACTGCAACTGCGGCAGTCATCTTCAGTGGTGTGGTCGAAGTACTCTTCTAGACGTATCAACTGAAACAAATGTTATTTGTGGTAGTTTTTCTATAGCTGTAACTCAATAAATGAAACAGGAATCTACTTCAAGAGGATGTTTCTAGCTGCGGAAATTTTGCAGTAACGGAGTATTTGAATTCGAGTGCTCTTTTCTTTGAAGAGAGTTATGGTGATGCCTGCTCTTCTTCATTTTCTGTTGAACCTTCGGACCGCCGCTATACCAAGCGTAATATCCGTTCATAATTTGCAAAATTTTCGATCCTCTTAGGTTTATAACTCCTATCAGATTCAATACTAAACATTTATACAACGATGGTGGATTTCTGGCTTTGACTGGGATCAATCTTTTTTTTCTGATATTCTTCGAGTTTGGACACGATATATTTCCGAAGTACCTGCTTTCTACTCTTCGTCTTGACCGTATATTTCTCAATACACGACATAGTTTTGGCGACGCTTCTGATAAAGGATATATGCCGTCTTATATATTTTTTTTGTCCAAGTCCAAAGTTCCACCCCCTCAACCGAATTTCCATTCTAAAACTAGAACTGTGTGCTGCCTATTAGTTTTCAAACTTTTTGATTTTATTTGTAAATCATTCAAATGAGTTTTTGGTCTCATACATTTTTATAACTTCTCATGTAAATATTACTCATAAATTGGCAATATGTTAGTTCTTTGGTAAAGTAAAATCGTGGGAGATCTCCGGTAAAATTACCATTCATTCTATGATTGATATTTTTTTTTAATAAGCATATATTGTGAAAATTCAACAAACAGAAAAAATTGCGACAGACATTTCTTTTTTAAAGTGTTTGCTCGCTTCTTTTATGCAGTCTCAAAAAGGGTGCAAATTTTTAGAGGCATTATCACTAGAAGCTTGATATTTGAAAATATTTGATTTTCAATATCTTTCACTGATGAAACAGATCCTAAAAAACAACTAGTTTAACTTAGTTTTTTTCCATAGGTTCTTACCCAACTGAAATCGACCAAGATCTATTTAAAATATTTAATTCGAATAATATAATTATTGTGAAAAGTCATCATGTAGTTACGATTATCTTTTCTCATTCATGTGAAAACAACATACAAATATTAGGCACCAAACAAATAAAACATATATTCAAAGAGTACGAGTATATAATTTCACACTGATTCATTTTGTTTATCACATTTCATAAAAACTAAACAAATGGCTTTCATTTTGTACAAATATTAAAAGCAAAAAGTATATAACGTATTATGATTTTTAGTACAAGTGATCAAAAATAGGTAAAATATAGGTAATTTGAATTATATTCTCATGTTATAAACAGGGAGAGTATATAGTTGTAACCTCACCGATATACTGATCCGAGTAGTTACAACTATAGACTTTCCATCAAACTTCCTTTAAATGAACGCTCCCAACACTTTGCTAAAATTGCACGATATCATAATGCACTTTTCATTGCATTTCGTTTTGATGATTTAAAAGTGAAAAACTTCATGCTATAAACCAAAATTGGTAACGCAACTGTTGAAAAATATGTTCTATTACAAGTACAACAATTTATCATTATTATTGTTCCTGATAGCTTATGTCAGAATTGTTCATTCAACACAGAAAGTAAGCTTCACAAATTAAAATAAAAAGTACTAAATACAGAAACCTCAACATAAATGTAATCATAATTCATAAGTACATGATCGAAGTACTGGAATGAGGACAATGTCCTAGGAGAGGAAAAAAAAACACTCCTTAATAAAACTACATAATTACTATTGTGGAAGACTGTATATATTTCAAGTTCAAATCAACTATCCTTGTTATTACAAAAATCACATTTTCCTACAAAAAATATAAGTAGAAGCCGTATTTTGCGGAATTCGTCATGATTATGAGATTCTCTATAAGAAAGCATACATATATGCACTTCTGGTATGAAATTCATCTACATATCGTCGGCTTAAGGTGTAAACCTGCTAACTCCAATTTGTGACAATTTATTAATTGTTATATATACCATAAAAAAGGGAAAACATTTTCATTGACTGTGAAAAACAGCTAAGTTATTAGTAAACAGATATTCAATGATCCTTATTGATGCGTAAAACCATTCTATTGTATTCAGTATTAAATTTAATTCATAGTTTTTTCCATCCCTAGACAATTTTACTCAAATGGAGTTAGCAGGTTTACACTCTAAGCCGACGATATATACAGTGCCTGCCATAAAGTATGTCACATGTTGGAAAAAAAAAATGGTTTTCTATTGGTGATCAAATGTGCATGTCCGAAAACCTCGGATGGGATTTGATGTACCATAGAATTATTTCTAGAGTGGACAGTTTTGTTTTCGTCTGTCCCATGAATTCAACTATACTGCCCTCTTACTTATTTAATGAAAAGTGGAATCTATGGTACAGGGAACTCCACCCCAGAAAATCGCATGTCATGTGATCGCTGGTATGGCGGCAAATTGAAAAAAGTTATTTAAAAAATTTGCTTAGAATTTAATTTTATAGTGGTATATACTAACAGAGTTTCAAGCCATTGAAAATAACATTTTTTTTTTTGAATATATTCCAAGCTCTTCACCAATATGAAATTTGTTTCTTCTGAATAGCTCTCTTTTTCTCCACACCAGATGGCACTTAATTGAAAAAATTGATTTTTACCAGGACCCTTGCTGTTAATTGGTTCACATCTAAGTTATGTCAGAATTCCACGACTTATTGTGATGACAGCAATCTAAACACATCGTGTTTTCCTGATTATAATCGTATTTCGATTATAATTGTTCATGAGTTTTTCACTTCACACAAAAACTTTAATTTAATGCACTATTTTCAAGTCGATGTGCGAATTGAAACGCTCATGCACAACTATACTCGAAACTTGATCTCTAATTTTTGCTTGAAAAATCTGTATATTAGTAAAAAACTAATTTCGAAGCAACTTTTTTACATTATTTTTTCAATCTTTTGCCATCCAACCACACTTTTTGCTTTCACAGAATTTTTTTTCAATTTGCCGTCCTACCAGTGATTTTCAGGTTGTTCAATATGCACGATCAATCCCCAAAGATGTTTTTCTAATACTCTTATTATAAACTTTTTTTCCATGTTACCTATTTTATGGAGGGCACTGTATATCAAAAACGATTTTTTCAAATAATAGCTTGGGAGTTTTACCTGTTATATCACCAGGAGATTTGCTAACGTTTGATGTCACAAGAGTAAAATTCCATAAGAGACTATATGTAGCGAGGTTAAATAGCCTAGAAAAAAGTCAATTCCGATATTTCAATTTAAAATTGGATTGTCTTGGATAAAAAATTACTTGAAAAATGTAATTATTCAGACAATTATATAATCAACGATCAATATAATTTCTTCAAAGATTCTGGTTTTGTTTCAGAAACAGGAAAACTCTTCAACTAGTGTACCACGAGTCCTCTATATGAAAAATTTGCATTATTTGTTAACAAAAAATGTTCTTGTGAATGAACGATGTTGTTCCAACCTCTTACCCTTGCTAAGGTGGTAACAAATTACACCTATAAAATTAAAATTATGCGAAAGTGAATCCAAACCACACTCGTGTATCTTTCATTTCATACTGCAAAAAATGTCGAAAAACATTTGTAAATAAACATATGGAAAGAATAACAGGTTTAAAATACAGGTAACAACAAATTTACTAACTAAAACAAATCAATCGCCTTTATTTTTGCTTTTCTTCGTAAAAAATATTAATTTACGTTTTTTCTTTTTAATGTCATTTTCATCTATATTGGAAGAATCTGTGGAGCAAATGTCATCCTCAATGGATGCGGATGGTTGCTCTTCAATTGTAGTTTGTCTAATGGCGCCCGTTTTGATCTTATTAACATCTAAACTAGTATCAGACAAGGAACTTTTCGGTTTCAATTCTGTTGCTGGCATCTGAATATCTTGAGATGCAGATCGTACCATTGAAGTGGACTTTGGGGCAAGATTGACTGATATATTGGACTGGCTAATACTCTTTGGGTGGAAGGCTAACTTATTCGTTATATGCCTTGGGGGTATTTGTGCCGGACTGGGGTCATCATACCTAGAAGAAACATGTGAATTAATTTTGATTTGTCTTCAATACATTTTGAAACTCAACTCATTCTTACAAGCTAATATTCAATATAAAATAATTACAAACTTATTTTTACAACCAAAATACTCCATTTCTCAATACTTATCAAACCAAATACTGAAATCAAACGTTAAAAGAAGTTATAGGCAGATTCTTGAACTGGAGCAAGGTGAGGGATCATATTGGCAAAATAAAATTTCAGTAAAACGTTAATAAGAGATAATTTTACAGAAAAAAAAATTTTATTGTCAAATACTGAAAGAAAATATATATTGGAGATATAACTGAAACAAAGCATTATGGTTCTAGATTTTGATTGAAAATGTAAGCTTTATTGAAAAAAGTCTTTACGCTGGACCTTATAGTTTTGGTGCTACTTCAAGAAATCATGTGCCAAAAGTGAAATAGTCTTTTCAAACATCTTGCAACATTCCCATTGCAATTTCAGAAAGCAGACTTACATCTTTTCATAATTTCAAAATTAAATCGAAACTATCTTTTGTCACACCCAGATTTTTTATTCACAAAATACTGTATCGCAATAATATCAGTAATTATATTTTGACTTTGACTTAATAATGTATTATTTTGTCTTCCAACTTTGATTTCTGTAGGCAATGTGTGAAACCAACTCAAAACATGTTTTTTGAATGAGATATCATACAAAATCTTTGAATAGGGATTGGTGCGTTCAGGATGCATGTTTTGGAGATACCTCAATCAGAGTGGAAAACGTGCTTCGACAATTGGTTCAAACGCATGCAGAAGTGTATCGATCTTCATGGGGAATATTTTGAAAAAATAATATTTGTTTTTGTTCTCTAGTCCCGAAATATAAAAGGTAACCGTCGTAAAGTAAAGTTCTCTCTACATTTATTTCCTCAATTTTCATCCAGACTACCAACCAAAAAAAAGTATAAATTCCATACGCTTCTCTATCAGATAATATGGAACTAAGGCGTAATTCAACAGTTGCCATCTCTAATCAAGACTCGAATAGTTGATTTCATCAGAGATTTCATGCATCTTAAACCTAATGGAACATTGAGAAATAACAATTTCTGATATGTGACTTAAATTATTCCAAGATAGTGTAGAATCTGACTGGTGACATTAAAACGAGGATGGAAGACAAAGTTTAGTTTTTTAGTTCTCCAAAACATTCAAAGTTGATAGGATTCAGCCAAAAATCATCTTTCAAGGACCTTTCAACGTTATTTTGCAATCAAAGAGTATTGAACGACACCTTTCCTCTTACATGTGAAGGAGAGGCAAAACGAATGTTGATAATAAAAATAAAAAAAAAACAATATATCAACATCTTTAGAGAAAAAAAATACTTACCCTTCATCCCCAACTAAAAAATGGACATTATTCCTACTGCCCACTTTCACGTCACCAGCTCGTCCTTCTTCATCCTGCTTACTAGTTTCACTACTTGAAGAGTCCCCATCTTTGCTATGCATCATCCCAGTATCCACGTACCCTGCACATATACAGCACCATCTTACACCCTGTTAGTATTTTGGCATGCAAAATTCATCAGTTTATTCACATTTAATAGTCATCGTTCAAAAATTTTCCTCCATTTCAATACCTCATCAGTCCCAATTATACCTAATATTGTTAACTTATTTGAAGATGAATATTACAACAACAATGCTTTGTTGAACTTGCAATTTTTGCATGTTAACTTTTTGTCTGAAATATGACAGAAAAATACACATATTTTTTCAGTTGCTTCATCTCATTTGTTCAGATAACTTGGATCAAATTAATGCAAAAATGCAATTCCAGACACATATTTTACTTTTGGGACTTTAATATTAATTTTCATTTAGTAAGGATTGCGAAAATGCGCTTATTAATTTGCTGGTATTGAATTCTTAGTTATAACTTTTAGGGAACGATGCATAAACCAAGCATTACAAATAAGCTGAAAATAAATAGGACCCAGCAAGACAGGTTATGAAATTATAATGGGACCGCTAAGTTGCATTTTATTCACATGTTATAAGAATTATTTATACAATTTGAATAGCTTTTCGAACAAAACAAAAAAAAAACAATAAAAAGTAGGCTTAGCAACGCAGTGCGCCGCGTCACGGCTTTTTGAGATTCACTGTTTCAGACGGACGTTCAGTGTGACGTTTGATCTGTCATTTTCTTTATTTAAATTCGACTAACTTGACTTGTGATTGTTGATAAAACGTATTGTATTTGTGTTTTAGTAGTAGTAGCGAAATCTTTGTTCATAATTGAACCATTCAACTTAAGATAATTTAAAATTTCACGTATGGAGAGTACACAATGATACAATAATATTACCTCATTGTATCATCATTGATGACAACTAACAATAAGCTAGTGAGAAAACCGTTACTGCACTTTTTTGTGAACAGGAATATGTTTCAGGTAGAAATGTGAGATTTTTAAAACCATTAAGTAATCTCTTTCTAGTAAAAACAGCGTTATTTTTCACAAGATTCAGATTATTATCATTAAATTGATAGATTAAAGACCTCCGATAACATGCAGTACTTACAAACTAAAAAGCTTATGTGAATCAGAATGAGTGAGGTACTTTACAAGAATATCCTCAAAATTAACAATAACAATCCACTTATTATCGCCTAATTCCATTAAATGAATTCTTCCTCCTTCCTTCTTACCTGAATCCTCTGCGTGTGGCCAACAATGTGGGTTCAGTGCATGAAGAAAAATCGGCGAAGACACCAAATTCAACTAGTTATTAATGAGAACAACCCCAATGTTTAAGATATGTCTTAAACAAAGTTTGAGTGTTTGCGGGAAGAGAAAAAAATTGAGAATAACCATTGAACCTTCTCTCGACATATAGCATACTTTAGCAGCTATCGATTCGATACAGGGGGCAGTTGCAATCTGTCAGATGTTTTTGAAAGTCCGTCGTGTCATTAGCTAAGGAAGCAGATGTTTTCTGTTAAATATTTGCTATAAAATGGAGAGAAAAGGGATTTTTTGCTGTCCCACCGTTTAATGTTTATCCATTTCTAGCGATAATAAGTAATTAAAGATTCAACATTTGCTGGCAGAGTGTAAAATTTCAATGTCATTTTCACTTGGAATTATATGAACATGTCGAATGACTTTTTCGTAGTCTGAAGGACCGTTCATGCTCATCATAAGTTTTTGAACAGTTCCATTCACATTGTCACACATAAACACTAATACACTCTGAACACTTGAAACTTATTTTATCTTTGGCATTGAAATAATTGGATAATCTGGCATGAAGCCTAAATGCTATTTCTACTTTGTTCTTTCTAAAAATTGGCGCAGTACAAATTTTTTGATATCTGATTGTTTGAATTCGAACAGTTTCAAATAAACGAAACGGATAATCGAATAAATGAATATTTAGAACCTTTGCTGTTAATAAAAGTCCAGAAATGGAAACCACCCATAAACCATCAATTTAACTCGACGCTTGTTTCGCTAATAAAGTTGACATCCTCAGGAGCTCAAAGCTTACTAAACAACTTATGATATTCTAATCCTAATTATACTATATATCAGAGTGGTTGATCGCACTCATTATATCTGCCCACATTTCACACAATTTGATATAATGTAACGATCCTGAAGCTGGACCTGATGGCTTGCTAGGATAATCGAGCTCGAAAATATTACTGCGAGTATAAAAACAGGACTCACGACCAAAGATGGCAGTTTACAGTTACAGACAGTGAAGAGTTTGCAGATAGATAATACAGAGTTGGCTTAGCGGTAGTGACATAATTGGTTGGAATATGGAGTAAATTGGATAAGTTATAATTAGAAGTATAAATAAATTAGTGGATTATAGTTGGGTGCATTTTCACAACAATAGAATTTGAAATTGATCGTTTTACTCAAATTGTTTGACATTGCGATTTATTAATTTTTGAGCAAATTATAGGAATTGTTTTTCTATTAATCCTAAAATATTGCTTGATGAAGCAACTGCCTAGCGAAACATGTCGCAAGTATAATAAAAATCTGTGAAAATCTAATTGCGTTTACCTTAATGCCATATACTATGGATTTCCATGAAGTAACGGCCAATTAAATCTAATAGCTATTATTAATATATGCCGAGTGAGATGAAGACAATTTAAGTATCGAAATGCGCATTCAAGAATGTCCATAAAAAGTGTGTGATGGAAGGGAGACATTTTTATTGTCCGACACCGCGAGAAACGATCTTCCTATTATTCATAATAAGTTAGTTTAACGGGCATATAATCACTGTGATGGTTACATTTTACTCATCAAAATAATAAAAAAAGGAATCTACGAAGGAAATGGTCTACTAGATAAAAATGCAACTACTTCAAAAGCAATTCCTATTTGGAATATGAATTACAGCAACCATCCACTTTAATGAACATTTTGACATTTCTTTTCAATATATTAATGACATAATATATGCAAAATGAAAATCAATAATGACGGAGAATTTCTCTTACACATGACAAAAATGCACGAGTTCCTTCAATTCAAATCAGCTCAAATAAAATTACAATATAATTTTATACAATTATAATCTTACCTGTGAGTTTTTTAATACTAAATACTACTCATAAAATAAATTGGGAAGCTTGGGTTTAAAATGAATTACAAAATCTAGGATACCAGTATATTTATACATCCTTTAACTACAACAAAGTTCAAAGGAAGTATTAAGAAAGTAAGAACTATAAGGTAACTTATAGTTATTCCAAAACATTCACGCAGAAATAAACTGATACAATTAAGTAGTTGAATATGCCACGACATTTACTAAAAATGAATTAATCTAGATTTAATAAATAATGTATAGTTTCTATGAACAGGAATATGTAGAAATATGAGATTGTTAAAACTGCTAACCCCTTTCTATTAAAAATAGCATTATTTATCACGAGATTCAGATTAGAGAATGAGTAGATAAATTAATATTTTAAATTAAGAGATTCTGTTAATTAAAATCAACCTCACACACAATTGCACCGACAAAACAAACGAAACAACTTACGAAGAAATAATGCACTAATATTCAAAACTCCTATCATATTCACTCAAAAATACATTTTCTCCTGTGATTTTACAAGAAGGGATATAATGAGCCAACTATCTGAGAGAAACCTGTTTCAGCTTAAAATAACTTTTGTTCCAAAATTTGTTCTAAGCATCATCCGGCTGCACCCCTACGAGTCAGAAGACTTGTGCGAGCTGAGAATGACAAGGATCTTACCTTTAAGCGTGCGATACCAAACACAGTCAGATAATTCCTACTGAAAGTGTCTGTCTAAGAGCGGCTTCACATTATGCAATTTTCATGCAATTTTTGTGCAATGCAAGACTAAATTTTACATTGTGCTTGCGCCCATGCAAGATATGTGCAAGCCCAAAAAATTTCGACTGGTTGAAATTTTCACGAAATTCGTGAGCAATTTTAGTGAGATTTCTGGTCAGAAATTCAATGCCAATAGCACACCAAAGTACCTGTTTTTCGAATTTCTCCTAGCCTTTAACAACAACTTAAAAAAGAAATAGAAAATTTGTCAAAAGCGTTAGTGATAGGTGGAATGTAATTTTTCGAATTTCAGTTAAGTACAAACCAACAAAATATCAAAATATTTTATTGAGGTTAGATTTTCTCGAAATAAATTTATGTTGGTATAAACTGCTGGCAACACAACAATAATTGCATAAATGTAAGACACAAATTTCTAAATTGCCTTGCAATACCTGTTTTGCATTGCAAATGCATTGCATAAATGTAAAGCCGCTCTAAGTATGCCAGTTTTCCATCAAAACAGTAACCAATCCCTCGGTTGCTTGGCTTCCTGATCGATACTACTCGACTCATCTACTATAGGTGTCTTCTTGAGTTATTATCGAATATTGATTGATTTCAAAATACATTATTGTCGATGTTCTCTAGGGTGGAATATGGCTCAAAACAATAGTAGAGAATCAGTTTAGAAGTAGGTTGAATTTAATCTGTAGAGCACTGTTTGAATCCCGAGCATTAGCAATGCATTCAGAAAGGCGAAGTAGAGTAATTCCTTTCTTCCCATGTAAAGTACTGTTACGAGATTGATAAAAATCCTCTAGCTATGCCGCTGGGTCGACTCGCAAGCGTATTGTCGATAATTATTTCCAAGAAGAGATTATTATTTGGGTGGAATTCTGTCGTGAGTAATCTAGACCGGATCGCGAAGCATCTGGTTGCACGGCTGGACTATATAAAGCAAGAGTTTAAGGGATTAAGGAGATTAAGAAGTTTATGAAGAAGTGATAAGCAGTTTTTGAAGAAGTATATAAGTGTTTGGAATATTTAGCTAGTTGTATTGTGATATAAATAACAAGTGTTTAATTAGTCAGTGAAGTAGTTGTATGTTTTTAGTGAAGTTAGAAAATAAACAGTTTAGAAGTGTGCTCGGCATCATTATTAAGCAAAATCACAACAGTACTTTTTTTTCTCTTTCGACCCATGTATGTTATTCATCAAAGGTGCAAATCAAGCCATAAGCGCATAGGTACCTGATTTCAGTCTCCAGGTGGTAAAAATATACAATTGATAGCATTATTGTATCGTACACTCTTTGAAATAAACTGAAATATTCATTTTCTATATTAGATTTTCTAAAAGAAGTTTTATCTCTGTAGTAAAATTCAGTAGTAGTCTTCCTATTGTTAGGTACTGTAGTAATAACCGTTTGTTGAAAATCAACATCAAACGTATGCTAAAATAAATTATTTCTCCTCATGGAGAAATAGTATTATTTTTCGTTGGGCAATGACAACCTAAAAATATTGGGTATATTTCACCTACTTCTTCCAAATCACGTACAATAAGCGTTATTTACACGACTGATACTGAAAAAAGTATATTGTGAATTTACTGATTGGATAAATGGTAAGATAATGTTGTCTGTGCAATGACAACCTAAAAATATTGGGTATATTTCACCTACTTCTTCCAAATCACGTACAATAAGCGTTATTTACACGACTGATACTGAAAAAAGTATATTGTGAATTTACTGATTGGATAAATGGTAAGATAATGTTGTCTGTGATCACCTATCTTGTGATGAAGGGAAACAACAACTCAAAACTGACATATAGTTGTTCAAAAGAATAATGAGGTTTTAAATGAAATGTTTTGCAATCATACCCATCACATATCTAATAGCTGTTGTATAGAAAATGGGGTTTTGGACGCCTGTGGTGTCACTCAATGAGAATAAAACAAGTTTTACCCTTCACCACATTAGTAATTTAATTCCTAGATGCGCATTTCGTTAACTAAGTTAACTTCATCAGTAGGATTACTAAACCAAATTACCAAATTAGTTATATTTTTAACTATCTTATTGTTACGAATAACATAATATGAAACAGGAGTTGATCCTAACTTGTAAACAAACCTACAGACAGGTATAATTCAACTAAATCAAAATGTTATTGATTACTTTGTCGGTAACAACTCAAATAGTTTTGAATATAATGGACCATTACCGTTATTAAGCAAGGGCCTGCTTGAACCGTTCTTGTATTTTGTTATTTCCGTCAACCAGCTGCACACCCTTAAGAGCACAACCCTCAAAAGTCTCCGGAAGACTTGTCCGAGCTAGGGAAGACGCAGCCCTGGCCTTTTAACGTGTGATGCCATGCACGAGACCGATGACCATGCTGGGAATCGAATCCATGACCTTTAGGTTAAGAGACAAGCGCTCTACCATTATGACCATCACGGCCCATAGCCCTACTTTCATAACAATCCAATTTTCTATAATCATTAGTCTCAGTGGTCATGATGGTAGAGCGCTAGTCTATCAATCGTGGGTTCGATTCCCCGCATGGTCATTGGTCTCGTGCTAGGAATCGCACGTTAAAAGGTAAGACCTCGTTAATCCTTAACTCGCACATGTCATGATCCACCCTGTCCCATTCCGGTTATTAGAAATGATCCGTCATCAAACGACGTCATGCAATTCATTATTCTCGAATATCGGTCAAAGATATCAAAATAATAAACAATGATGAATTCATCTCTCTTCTGTTTGAGAGCGAATATCGAGTTCGCCGCTATCCTTCCTCCGCCACCATCATAATTGACGAATTTCAAGATAAAGAAGATCTCGAAATGTCCCATCCTACTCGCTCTATAGCGCGGGCTTTGCCTAAGATAATATTAATAAATTATGGTCGTAAATTCGTCTCGCCAAGTGCTATAAATAACAATAAAAGTGTCAACTGGACGCTATTAAAAACATGATTAATTATGCAAATGTAGTATTTTATTGCTTCACGTGTTCAAACGTATAGTATTTAAGACCGGAGATTCAATACATGGGATCAGTTCGTTTTTGACCAGTGCCACGATTATCTTCTAGTTACAAGTCATACAAGTGCGTTACCAGTTTGTCTTCATGTACTAGTGCGGTACAGTCTATCGCGAATACCGGAGTGCCTCGGAGTTTAGTTCAGAGAGTTGCAAAATCTGCAAGTCAGTAAAAACCGTAAAATGAAACTATCGTACTATAAGGGTTATCCAGAATTAATCGTGAATAAAATGCCTGAACAGATAATATAACAATGTACGAAAAACTGTGTACCCTGTCGTGAAAATAAGCCGCCATAAAAGACATCTGCAACCCTGTTTAATTTATGAGCATATACGGTAAAAATTCTCGTACCCTGATACAAAAGCTATGGCTCATATTCTGGTTATTGAAAGTGAAATTATTATATTATTTTCACCTGTCAAGTGTTTAATATGTTTGGTTATTGTAAGAGCTGTCCTTTATTTAGGTTAGTGTGTATACCGGGAACCATGAATGGGTACAGCTATCGTTTATATTGTACTAAGGGTTTATGTCTGCTAACAGTAGAACGATATACAGTCAAAGTAATTACTGTTACTTCGAATTTTGGTGTATTCTTATAGGTATCATGTAATAGTGTTTTGTATATTTTGCTTGATTTGTGTTTAGTACTGATTGAACTTATTACCCGTTTTGTTTATGTCTTGTATGTCTGATGAATATTTCATTGATTTATTTGCCTGATTTTGATTTTATCGCATGTTACCTGTATAATGTATTGAAACATGTATGGTTACTACACGTTTCGCTTGATATATTTTGTGTTCTGATATTTGATTGCTAGGTGTGTTATTGGCATATATTGATTTATTGCGCAAACAGAGGTATTTAGTAATGACGATGAGGTTGCTACCTTTGAAAGTATGTTTTTATGTATGTGAACTGTTATCCAGAAACATTTATGTGCTTGCTACCATTGTTTATTTAACTGTTTTTAATATGCCTCCGTCAGCTAGTAATGTAAGAAATGTCTCGTTGAATATGCGTTTAGAAAGCTTGCTTGTTTTCAACGGTAATTTAAGTATTTAAGGTGTTGTTTATTATGCATTATATTATTATATTGTGTTTGATGTTAAAGAGGTCTGACTTGCGGGATAGCAAGTAGATCCAGAATGGAAATGCTTGTACTCAATTCGAAACTAATCTATGTTTATTTAATATACTTATCAAATTGATCCATCTTGTTTTCATTCAATGCTCGAATTTCACTTATAACAGGACGTCACGTACTTTCTAGGGCAGTCAGGGGTATAACGTAGCCGCTCACGTTATATTCTTTATTTTTGTGAGGTTTCCCGACGTTTCGAAACGCCTCGTCCATCATCAGACAAAGCGCTGATAGCGAATGACACATTGCGTTAGAAACTCTAGGATATTCTAAACGGAGTAGAGAGTAAGGTCGATCCCGCGTTATCACACACAAGTTTCGACTTCTGAGGGCTGTCGTTCGTAGGGGTATGACAGCTAGTTAACGGAAAAAACAATTTTGAACAAAACTATTTTTATTAATTTTAAATTTTCAATGTTGATTTTATGATGAGTTTCTAGTAAATGATCAGCAACACTCGACTTCTTTTCTCGTGAATATTTAGCATGGGCCAAATGTTCACGAAAACGTACATTCGTGAAACGTTTGGTTTGGCCATAATAATTATTATCACAATTTTGACAGCTAATTTCATAAAATCCTGATCTATCTAAAGTTGGAATTTTGTCTGTAGGTTTACATCCCGGAAGAGCCGTGAATCGTGTGTAATTTTTATGAATTTTTTGGTATCTTTAAGTTGATCTAGTGTAGTAACTTGTCTTATTGAATTTTTTCTACTTCAATATATTATCTATTATGTTAGGAGAATATCCATTGTTAATGGCTATCTCCTTGATGACTGTTTTGATTTCTTTCTGAAAACGTTCATCACTGAGGAAGTTGAAGCTCGCCATCTTGTGCTGAATGTGGTGGTTAGAATCAGCGGGTATGAATCTGTTAGTGTGTGTGTGTTTCCTACGTCAATTTCCACATGTTCCACAAAAACGGTTAAAGCAGGCCCTTGCTTAATAACGATAATGGTCCATTATATTCGGCCCCGTCTCGTAATTAAGTTGAGTCGTAGTACCTCCGTATCCAGCACACTAGTCACAATCTTTCAAAGTAATTACCTTGCCCCGCTCCCTTAACCTTAGCCGCCCGGATCGCATACAACTGTCAACTAGTCTTCGTTTCTGTGCGATACGGTCACGTCAATCGTTCCGAAAATTACAATTATTAATGTTTTTGTGCGTCATTATGCCTAAAGTTTCAAGAAAAAGAAGGCGAAGTGTTTCTATAGAAAGCAACGACATGATTCTAAAAGCCCTAGAAGGTTTGGAACGCAGAATGAGGAAACTTGAGAGGAAAAAGTCCAAAAATCGTTACGACTCGGGATCTGAAGTGTCAGAATCTGACTACGAGTCACTTTCCAGAAGCAATACGTCATCGACGGCGGAAAACGAATATGATATGGAAGGTAATTGAAACGTATAAAGTTTTAGGTTCTCAAATTCGGAAATAGAAATATTTGGCATATTATTTCAACAGTAGTGCTTATGATGGCATTGAAACTGTTACCGAACGCTGGGCTGGTTATGACATCAGTTTAGTCGGCCCTCACTGGCCTTACTTGTTTATGATGACAATTATATTCGTAAACCAGATGGCAAAAAAGGCGTCACTATAAAACAGGACTTATGATGGTCCATTATGGTGTTGTTTTTTGATTGTTTATGAGGATATATCCACTGAATTGAGATCCTGAATTGATTATGTTGTCAGTTCAGTTTTACCTACGTACCAAATTTGCATAATAACAATTATTATTATTGAATTTATGACCACGGAAGTTATTTCTTGTATTTTAGGGGGCTTACCCAACGAAACAGCACCCACTAGAGCCCGATCTGGGTTAAATGACGATGTTTTATCACTATTGGGAGCTGACGTTGTTACTGATGTTTCGTATGGTCCTCCCATTCAACAGGATGTTGGAGACAGATGGCTGCGTATCATAAAAGCAGGGTTAGATGAAGATGGACGAAACGAGCTCATCAAAAAATATCCTGCTCCTGAAAACTCGAAGAACTTTGGGGCCCCAAAGTTAAACCCTTTGGAAGCACGCAGCTGTCGATTTGGTTATCAAACGGGATGAACGACTTGTGAGACAGCAAGCTCAAGTGGGTGCTAGCCTCTCAGCCATTAGTCGAACAATTACCATACTGCTGAAAAACGAAGAAGGGGGAGGCAACAACGGGGGATACAGAAAGGCTGTTATCGAACATTTAGGCGATACGGGGCGCCTGCTGGCAGATATTCAGCATACATTCAGCATATCCAGAAGGGATTTGGTGTCATTAAATTTGAATAAAGATCTAAAGGACCCTCTTATGGACTCCCCAATAGACGAGTGGCTGTTCGGCGAAGATTTGAACGAAAGGCTCAAAACTGCGAAGGATCTACAAGCTTCTTCAAAACAGTTATTGATCGCCAAACAACCTACCAAAAAGGCAGGTACTTCCAAGGCGAATTTAAACTGGAAAGGTCCACTCAAGAGACTTCAGGGAGCCAGAAGAAGTGGACCTTACAATCAAGCTCCCTCGACATCCAAATACCAAGCGAAGTACCGCTCGACATATCAGAAACCTCGTTCCAGGAACCAAGACTCGAGGAGGAGTCGACGTCAGTAGAGGTATGTAAGACTGCAGGCAGACTTAAACACTACTATGGTCGCTGGCAGGCCCTTACTCAGGATAAACGTATTTTATCCTGGGTAAAAGGGGTTAAAATCCCTTTTATCAAGAAACCAAAACAGTCCTATATTCAGAATGCATCGATAAATTATTAAATATTGGAGTCATTTCTCGTATTCGATCATGCAAAGATCAATTTGTATCGAGCATTTTTACAATCCCAAAACCGGATGGCACAGCTAGGCTCATTTGAACCTTAAACGGCTAAATGAGTTTATTAAAACGGACCATTTTAAATTAGAAAATCAGAAGGTAGTATCCAGTCTAATCACCCCAAACTGTTTTATGTCGAAATTAGATCTAAAGGATGCTTACCTTCTGATCCCCATACGAAAACACGATAGAAAATATTTGAGATTTCAATATCAAAATATGTTTTTTCAATACAATTGCCTATGCTTTGGCATCAATTTTGCACCTATGCTTTTCACAAAATTATTAAAACCCATTGTTAAAACTTTGAGGAACAAAGGTCACTTATCAGTAGTGTACTTGGATGACTTGCGAGAAAGTCTAGCAGAATTATTAATACAATTAAAAAATGAAAGGACTTCTTTAATAAGAATGTTTGCCAAAATTATAGGAAAACTAATATCAGTCTGTCCAGCGGTAGATTATGGTTACCTATACACAAAATTGTTCGAACGGGAAAAATACTTAGCTCTGATGAAACATAATAATAATTTTAATGCAGAGATGGAAATTCCAAGCATGTTAAGTGATGACGTGGAATGGTGGATAAATAAACTTAACAGTACCAGCAAAAATTCGCTTAAATTTGTAGGAGAAATTTTCTCTGACGCTCCGAAGAAAGGTTGGGGCATTCATTGTGAAAATATAAACTCACAAGGAATCTGGTCAGAGCAGGAAAAATGTCATCACATAAACTACTTGGAATTGTTGGCAGTATTTTTCCGGTTGAAATGTTTTGCAAAGGACTTATCAAACTGCTCAATTTTATGTAGGGTGGACAATACCACAGCAATTGCATACATAAATCACATGGGGAGTGTCCAATTTCCAGAATTGAATGAATTAAGTCGAACAATTTGGCAATGGTGTGAAAGCAAATATATTCATATTTTTGCTTCATACATAAAATCCGCAGACAACACAGAAGCGGATATCGCTTCTCGAATGCTTTTACTCTGGATTGGAGTAGATTCCTTTTTTCCTTTTTTATGCTTTTCCACCCTTTAGCATCATCCTTAAGACGTTGCAAAAAATTATCAACGATTGTGCAGAAGGCATCGTGGTTGTACCTGTCTGGCCCACTCAGCCCTGGTACCAAATTTTTATGTCCTTATTAAATGCTGAACCTGTTATTTTTCCACCTAATAAAAAATTACTTTCGGAATGCAGAACACACCACCCGCTAGCTACACAGCTTTCTCTGATGGGCGGACGATTATGCGGAAAACGCTGCAGCTAGGCGACGTACCAGAAGAAGCCTTGAATATATGTATGGCTTCGATTTCCAACAACACCCTAAAGCAGTACAGTTCGAGTTTAAAGCTCTGGTGGGAGTTCTGCTCTCTTAAAGACATTGATCCATTTTCTGTTTCGGTAGGTAACATACTACAATTTCTGACATCTCAATTCAATAAGGGTGCCTCGTACAGTTCACTTAATACATACAGGTCCGCCATAGCTCAACTAGCGGGACCAAATATGGCTCAGGATATTAGAATTCAAAAATTTTTCAAGGGAGTGTATATGTTGAGATCAAGCCGACCTAAGTAAGAGAATACATGGGACCCTGCGGTCGTATTGAATTATGTCAGGAAATTATGTAATAACAACATAAGTCTAGAACTGTTAACTCAAAAGTTAGTAACCCTATTAGCCTCAAAGACTGCAAACATTGTGGCTCATAGATATCGACAATATTTATTCTTCCGATTCGAAGATTGAAATTACTGTTCCAAAACGAACTAAAACTTCCGCAAGAAATAAAACTCAACCCTAAACTCAGCCCTTAATGCAACTACCCTTTCTAGACTTGAACCACAATGTTTGTGTTGCCAGAACGCTCACTACCTATTTAGAAAAAACGCAACCTTTAAGGGGTGCGGAAAGAAGCCTGTTTATAACTGTTAGGAAACCATATAAAAAAGCATCAACCCAAACATTAAGCAGATGGATCAAAAATATTTTGATTAAGAGCGGAGAAGATGTCAATAGGTTTAGTCCTTATAGTACGAGACATGCGTCCACTTCGGCCGCAAAAAGGAAAGGTTTGAATATAGACACAATCCGCCTCTCAGCAGGCTGGTCAAAAAATTCCAAAATGTTTGCCGACGTATATAATAGACCCTTAATATCTGACAAGACTTTTGCAGAAACAGTCTTAAGTGGATAATTTGTATATGTATATTTTCCTGTTTGATACGTTATCGATTCATACTAAGTGCCTATAAGGGAGTTATAATTACATAGAATGTACATCCACAATTATTATGTTCATATACCCTTCGTTCTTGATGTATGTATAAATAAAATTTGTTTTCTTGTTAAAACTAGGATTATTGTATTGGAAATAAAATATTCTACTGAGACATAAATATTTTACTGAAGCTTAATTGTATTCTTATACAGAAGCACTTAGATCAACGTCGAAACAATCTCTAAATATCTACGACTCAACTTATTTACGAGACGGGGCCGAATATAATCGATAGATCAAACGAACTTACCTGTGAAGTTCGATCCAGATTATATGAGGCCCCGTCGAAGTAAATAAGGTCCCTCCCTACCCAGAACCCTAAAAATTGTTGCGACATTCTCTGAAAACGACTAGTTGACAGTTGTATGCGATCCGGGTAGCTAAGGTAGCAAGGTAATTACTTTGAAAGATTGTGACTAGTGTGCTGAATACGGAGGTACTACGACATTTACTTATTTACTTCGACGGGGCCTCATATAATCTGGATCGAACTTCACAAGTAAGTTCGTTTGATCTATCGATTATATTCAAAACTATTTGAGTTGTTACTGACAAAGTAATCAATATCATTTTGATTTAGTTGAATTATACCTGACTGTAGGTTTGTTTACAAGTTAGGATCAACTCCTGTTTCATATTATGTTAATCATAACAATTGGATAGATGTAAATATAACTAATTTGGTACTAATCTTCCGGTCAGTAATCCTACTGAAGTTAACTTGGTTAACGAAATGCGCATCTAGGAATTAAATTACTAGTGTGGTGAAGGGGAAAACTTCTTTTGTTCTGATAGCTGTTGTTTTTCTCGCCATTAGGTAGTTGATTTATATCTGATAGTTACCTCATCATATCCCTTGTGATAGGGAAAATCTAAGATGCCTAAAAACCCTGGTGTGCCGACTCATACCTGTAAAACTGTAGACTAAAACGCTGGACATTCGCTTGCTTGATAATGAGAAAACAAATGAAATCGCGGTCTATTTTCCAAAAATCTCGCGATACTTCGTGAACCGCCACCGTCGGTTTTCTGGTTAGGGTGAACAGAAGTTTCAAGTATTATGCACAAGCATGAAATGAATAAAACAACATTATCATTCAAATTTACAGAATCACTGTCCGCGAGCAGTATTATTAGTTAAATTTTCGACTTATCATTTTTTTGCTGATATGTAATTTATTGGAATAAATAATAATCACACATTTCAGTATTGAAATTCAGCTGTATGGAAATTCATCATTAGAACCTGTCAATCTTGTGCTTGTGCCTATCTGACATCTGCCCAACATGCGCATGCGCAAGTATCTGCGCCATTGTATCCGAGTTTTCCTTTCAAAGTTCTCTATAATAAAGTATATATAAAGTAATAATTCTGTAGCTTATTTTGAGTTTAATTGCTTTTCAGAAGTGATATATGTGTGATGAGTGAAGATGTTTCTTTTTTTGTGGAATTCTTTCTCGACAGAAAATTTATTTTTGGATGATCTAACCACACTGAAAAGATTTTACAAAAACGAATGGTAAAATAAGAAAACCTAAACAAGCTTGATGATATATGCAAAATTGATAGAATTCAGTAGAAGTGCTGATTTTCTTTACTTGTCACGAACTTTCGCAACTTGATCTTATGGAATATTTAAAGAAAGAGTATGGTATAACAACACGCACCCAGTTGATTGAATCGATTTGAAAAAATGTTTGCCATGTTTATTAGAGCATAGCGAGTTAAGAAATAAAATGTAAGTTCCAAATTGTTTCCAAAGTATATTTTACAGATTTTAAGTAGTACGTACTCACTTTCGGTACTAGACATAAATGAATGATTGTGTTAATCTCTCTGAATTTTGTCCATACAAAAACGGATTATGTTCAACGTATTTAGGAAAATAATATAAAATACAGAAAAATAAAGAAACGAACATCATTAATAGTCAATAATATTGCACTTCGAAATTTTTGATTCTGCCACAACTATTTTGACTTTCAAACGGTATTTACATTATTTTAAAAAAATAACACATTTTGTGTGGTGTTATTTTTCCAAAAATTTGGTCTTTCACTGAGTATGGAAACTACATTTATTGCTTTAGAATTATATTTAAAAAGTTCATTGACATTCCGTCAAATTCAATCAACAACAATCACTATGTCCCTGGAATATTGACATGAGGACGAGGCGCCATCTCTGGATCCGATTACAGGAATAGAACACGATTTCATTTGTTTTGTCATCAAAAAAATCTAAACAAAATCTAATCAGTCGACACACCAGGGTTTTTAGGCATCTTAGGAAAATCTCAGACTTGATTAGAAACTTCATTTAATTGTCACGTCATTCGACAAATATATCGTTGAATTTCGAGCCTAGAAGGACCATGGTCATAACAATCTAATTAGGGAAATTTCAAATTAATACATCAACAAGACTTTTGACTAATTGGAAATTTCGTTATTTCTAATTATTATCTCTCAATATGCGAGAACGGTGATAAAGTGCTTTGGCCCAGCCCAGATTTTGCGTATTATTTCTGTATTGTACATCCCAGATGATACTTCTGATTAATGGAGCTGCCTGGTTCGAGTAGCTTCATGCATATGCAGATCAGAATGAACTCGTGGATTCACGGGCTCTAGATTGTAGATTGTGATACCCCAGAGGGCAGTGCCTAGCCTGATTGTCTGCTGCCAGTTGTCTCAGGGTTTGTTTATAGTCCCAAGTCGGCTTAGACTTACAAGTGTGTGACTTCAGAGCTTTTAGTGCTGCTTGGCGATCTGATAGTATATTGATTTCTCCCCTTCGGGTCCCCCTTCAGAGCATTCCTGGGCACAAATCTCTATAGCATGTACTCCTGCTTGGAATATGGTTGGGGTCCTAATAAGGGGTAAAATAGTACAACTGGCAACTCAGGCAAAGGTAGCCACTAGGACTTGTGCTGTCACTACCAGTTATGAACGTGGAGGGACAAGTCTCAATGTTTGAAAGATCCACGAAATTTCAAAGCGTGATGTTTGGTTTATCTTAATAATTGATATACCTGTTTGTTTAATTTTGAAAATCTATAAAATATAGTGTCACAGTTCGCGACATATGGAAGTTGACTTCGCAGTTAGTTTGTGCTTGAAAAATTAGTAAAATACAGCATCTTTCATTTTTTCATGTGCTTATCAAATTTGACATTTTTTTCGAAAACTCTCAAAAAATCAGTTATACTTTTGGAAATTTCGAAAAATGCCAAAGAAAAAAGTTGGTCGGTTTCCAATTTTATACATTTGTTCCAAATTTGGACTTTACTGTCACTTCCATTTTTTTTATTTTTCGAATCTTTCGCTCTTTCGATTCGAACGAAACATGATTCAAATTTCATAATTTTGATGAATGTGAGACTTCAATGTCATATCTTGCCCAGAAAATACCCACATTGGCCTGTTACCAGAAAATAAAAAAATGCACCTCCAGAAATTTGTCTTTGTTGTTGCAAAGTTCATCTAGTTTTTTCATTTCATTGTTAAACTGATGTGGATTTTTAATGTATAGACGTTAATGTCAGTAATCGAATAAACGAATTTCTCTTCATTCTTATTACACTCGTATTTCTATTTTTAATAGATTTTTATCTAGTTTAATTATTTTTCTGACCAATAATTCAGTTACAAACAAACCCGAAATATCATACTTTTCTGTAAACTAAACAATGACCTACAGTTTCATAACTATTCAAAATACTTTCGTTCTAACGATTTGTTCTAAACATGAATAATTTTTCGTTTTTTGAATTAATTTCATGAGTCTTATATTCTTTATTTCCACCATTAGATGCGTAAAAAACATTAAACTAAAATAACTATAACCAAATTTACAACAAAACATCGTAACATTCATTGACTCATCTCAATAATCTTATTCTGTATGCCGCCCTTTCCGTTCTATACAAATTAATAGTCCTTTCATTCACAGACTTTGTGGCATTTTTAATAAATAGGGGATTTATGTTAGCACAACACTCCCGAATGGTATTCTCTAAATGTTCTTTGTTTGCAAATGGTCTGTATTTATACACTTTTTGTTTCAGGTAACCTCATAGAAAAAAGTCCATTGGAGATAAGTCCGGTGATCTTGGTGGCCAATAATCTTCCCAATCTCGTCCTATCACTTTGCCCCTAAACATTTGACCGAGACTGTTTCACTGCTACCGTTTGGTGGATCGGTCGGTGCCCCGTCAAGCTGATACCACAAATTTCGTCTAACACTTAGAGGCAGATTATCCAAAACTTCAGACAACTGATTCATAATGAAATTTTTATACATGTCTGCGTTCAAGTTTTCTCTAAAAAATATGGTCCAATTATTTGCTTATGTAATAAACCACACCACACATTTGTCTTGAATGAATATTGGTCACGGCGTTCTATTACAAAATTTGGATTATTGTTGGACCACCAGCGACAATTTTGAGAACTGACTGTTCCGTTCGACGTGAAAGTTACCTCGTCAGTCCATAAAATCCTGTAGGGAAATGCGATATCATTTTCTTTCTCACCTTGGAACCAAAATGAAAATCCTACTCGAATATCGAAATCTCTTCCTTTGAGAGTGTGCATGAACTTTGGCTTATAGGGATGGAAATTATTTTTGTGCAAAATTCTTCTCACAGTTTCTCTGCCAATCCCTGTATTTTCACTAATACTGCTAATATTAGTTTTTCCGTTTTCAACAACGCTCAAACAAACATTGAGTTGTTCTTCTTCATTATACTTTATTGGATTATGTGGTTTCTTGAAACGATTGTCCACAGAGCCAGTTTCTTTGAATGCTTTCAATATCCTTCCCATGGTACTAAAGTGAATATTTCTTTCAGGATGCCGGTGATTGAAAATACAAGCAACATCTCGATATGGCACATTCTCACCACATAAAAGAACGATTTCCACTTTGTCTAGTATGGATAACATTGTACATAAAACGTTTTGTGAATTAAAAATGTAAGAAAATCTGTACACAAAACAACTCGATTTATTAAACGCAATAATTTGACATTAACCAAAACTAAAATTTTGTTTCAAAAGCCTACTAAGTGAAAATTTTATTTCGATTTGATCCGTACACACTATTTTCTTCCCGAGATGTTGCATTAGTCTTGTATTGTTTAAAATTTCGAAATTTTATATCATGTCTAATACAAATCACAAGATCGAAAGTTTTTTGAATAGTTATGAAACTGTAGGTCATTGTTTAGTTTACAGAAAAGTATGATATTTTGGGTTTGTTTGTAACTGAATTATTGGTCAGAAAAATCATTAAACTAGATAAAAATCTATTAAAAAAAGAAATACGAGTGTAATAAGAATGAAGATTAATTCGTTTATTCGATTACTGACATTAACGTCTATATATTAAAAATCCAAATCAGTTTAACAATGAAATGAAAAAACTAGATGAACTTTGCAACAACAAAGACAAATTTCTGGAGGTGCATTTTTTTATTTTCTGGTAACAGGCCAATGTGGGTATTTTCTGGGCAAGATATTACATTGAAGTCTCACATTCATCAAAATTATGAAATTTGAATCATGTTTCGTTCGAATCGAAAGAGCGAAAGATACGAAAAATAAAAAAAAATGGAAAAAAGTCGAAGTGACAGTAGAGTCAAAATTTGGAGCAAATGTATAAAATTGGAACCTGAGCAACTTTTTTTCTTTGGCATTTTTCGAAATTTCCAAAAAAAGCTGATTTTTTGAAGATTTTCGAAAAATAATGTCAAATTTGACAGGTTTAGAGTAGCACATGAAAAAAGGAAAGATGCTATATTTTACTTATTTTTCAAGCACGAACTGACTGCGAAGTAAAATTTTCTTTATATCTATTAATAAAAAAAACTTCCATATGTCGCGAACTTTATGTGCGACACTGAATACATATATATAATTATCTCCTCTAATTTTCTCGCAACAAGTTTCAAACTTCGCGAGTATAATTGAAATGTTTATTCACTTTTTTTACAAACTGATGTACATACTTCTTTTTATGAATTTTGAATAAACTTTATTATTATTATTATTATTATTATTATAGTACAGTACACCATCCAACCACAACATTCTATATAACTAAATATTTGAAAGCTAATTATGGAGCACTCATAATCTCATTCACTTTGGAAGAAATTTTTGTCAAATAGTTTCTCGAAGGATTTTCTTTCACTATCAAGTTCATACCTGTCAAAAAAAAACTTCCAATCGTCCATACAAAAAGATATACAACTAAAATTAGAAAAGTAAGACAGAGGGAAAGAATACAACCTACTACTACTACTCAAAGGATTGACACGACACGACAACTAAATTATACTTGAAAACTAGGTACAATAGCCATTCAATCAGTATATTGTTGAAGTGTTTGAAGTACTTCTCGAAAAAATAGATCAATCAGAGTTGGAATCATCATTTGCAACTGGCTTACCTTGGTAGGCGCTATAAACAGATCCGGTTTCATCATCCAAATTTTCAGTGCTGCTCATACGTCCTTGCAAAAAAAAACAGTGAAATCAGCTTTAGTTAATATTTATCACATTCAACTAAATCATCTTATTGCTACCGTTTTAAATGTTTGTATGACTGGTATAATCTCATCTGATTAATTCAAACAATACAGGGTTCTAGGTATGCATACTGTAATTTCAACACATGATAGCTTGAACTTGAACAAACAAAAATTATAAATCAGGTCTGAACTGAACAATAATTTGTAATGTAAACATTTTTGCAATCTAACCGTTGACAGTACTTCAATGCACAAAATACAATATGTCATTAAGGTTAACATTAAAGCCATCAAATGAATTTAACAAATCTTCAGACATGTCAGATTTTTAAAAAATCTATGGAATATTGAAATTACCTGGTTTCACGAAAATTCATTGCATCCAACAATATCACTTTTTTCAAAGTTTTTGAATGACTCGTGCAAGATGAACCAGTGAAAATTCTTTATTAATCTACGAGAATAAGTTGACATATCAGATGAGTTGAACATTTATATCTTTAAAAAAATTTTTCAATTGTTTATTCCATAGCTCTGCGGCTTTTCTAAAGGAACTCTCTGCCTCGGGAGGTGTTCCCTAAGGCATACAGCCTGCACAAATCCAAGAAACACCAATTCTTACCTATTTCCCTTGGCTTTGACGATGTTCTCTGAACATTACAGGGATTTCCATTTTGTGGAACATAAAAGAATCAAACTCTGTTGGATGAATTCATTCATTTGCTTGAACTATGACCTTTTTTTATAACGGAGTGTATAGTATTTGATTAATAAACAACTATTGAAGTATTCAGTTCTTTCTGTATACATTTTCTTCAATCCAAAAATCGCTTTTCTATCCTTATCTATATATACATTTTTGGATGAAATAATTAATGTGTAGCTTTCTGTTAAATCTTAGGTCTCAATTATTTGGAAAGAATTCTTTATAATAATTATAGAGCAAATATCATCTTTCATTTCAAATGTTTCCAGAAGATCAAATTATAATAAAAAAGTACACATTATTGAAATGTCTGTCGAGGGCCTAATAACGTTTCAATAAAAGCTATGATAGAATTAATAGGTAGATAAATCAAACAGTTTTTTGCCATTTCAACCATATTTCCAAATTCCCTTTAAGTTAACTTGAAATTAAATTTTGGCCAAAAATGAAACCATGAGAATAAATCTGTAGCAGCGGTTTCAGGTGGTAGTAAAAAAATAAATAATTTGTTAATTTATATTGAAGATTTCGAGTAAGAAACTAAGGTTTTCTTTTTTAATACCTACTTTTAACCGTCGTGACATGATATATGTTAATGTAAAAGATTACACAATGTCACTGTCAAAATCAATTAATCATTTTTTAATCTCATTTATCATTTCATGGACCGTAGCTGTGGGAACAGATAAAACGCTCCAAACTATTCCTGCCATTCGTCGCTATACTAGAGCGCAAAATCGTCATCAACTTGGAAAAATAACCAACCTCTTGTGTAGCGTATACTATTCCATTACTATTTTCAAAAACGCCAAAAAATATTAAAATGATAAAAAAATTGGATGAAAAATCTCAGATAAGAAGAAAGGTTCACTGCAAGCATCACACTCACCTCTCAACCCAAATCCTCGCCCGTTGATGTTTCGATACAGGGCATTCTCCAAAT
Source organism: Chrysolina americana (assembly GCA_958502065.1). Lineage (NCBI taxonomy): Eukaryota > Metazoa > Arthropoda > Insecta > Coleoptera > Chrysomelidae > Chrysolina > Chrysolina americana. The sequence continues at coordinate 33,035,186 of OY293415.1, read as the reverse complement.
AATTAAAACCATTGTTGTTTATGATGTTGAATCCACACAGCATTTCAATTTGCTTCCATCTATGAACTCTTTCTTGAAGTTCTTGAGTGACCTCATTCAGAGAAGTTCTTGCTTCGACAATACTCCTATCCACTTCATCTATTGATTTACCATGTGTGGAAACAAACGCGCCAACAAGGCTGGATCTCTTCTTTCTCAACTTTTCGCACTGCAACATTCCAATAGGTTTCTTTCACTTTTTCTTTCATGATATTTTAATAGATTCTGTATGATATTTACGTACATCCAGTGCACTTAGTCAAGCCATATGTGATCTGTATCTTTTTTTTCAAGTCAATTAAACCAGTAATTGTCAAAAAAGGGTGGTGAATGTCTGTCATGACGGTACCTAAATAATAAGAAAAAGAAAATTTCTATGTTTTTATACCACTTTAACTTGTAACACTTCGTTACTGCAGTTTCGTCCTATATGGACATTCTCAAACAATTTTCTTTTCTTTTTCTCAAATTACTATTCATATTGAATAGTTGTTTGAGAATGTCCCTATAGGACGAAACTGCAGTAACGAAGTGTTACAAGTTAAAGTGGTATAAAAACATAGAAATTTTCTTTTCTTTTTCTTATGATGATCTCCTACCACGTAGTAACGGCTACATCCATCAATTTATGTACCTAAATAACTTTGGGGAACTAACTCTTTCGGATTTCCAAGGTGAAGCTAACAATATCGAGCTTACCTGGAACCAACATATTTCAATAGTCAAAAGGAAATCGGAAATTACCGTAGCGACAATTAGATGAACCTATGGCAAGATTTGGACTCAGACCTAGTACTATAGATAAGATGGCTGAAGGCTCTCAATACTTCAGCTGTGAACAAGCACTAAACAGAGACGTGGTTGGCCTGATTGGAAATAATGGGGGCTATGAGATTGACCCCCCCAAATACGGCCTGTTAATCATCATACCTCTCTTTTTTTTTTGAGAAGTGTCGCGAGAATAGGATTATGGAGGCTGGAAATTTGGATAAAAATTCAAGAAATAAAAATATAAAATTAAAATATTTTCATGCAGTAGTGTTTTTTGCATGGATTCAATACAATATTCTAAATAATAATTGACTGACTATATTGACAAAAATTCAATAATAATATTCATAAAATAAAACTAGGTATAATTTCGAACTTGTGATGAAGTGTCCTCCTGCTCGTAGAAGAGTATATATGCATTTCCGCTCACAAGGGAATTCGAATGAATCGGTGAAACTAGGGAATCGTTGTACTCGTGCCATGTGCCTGTATATGGATCAATCAATCAACTTTATTTCCCAAGAAACATAACATGTTTATAGAAGGGATTTAAAAAAAAAAGAAAAAAAAATAGTAATAATAATAATAACGCCTAAACCTATCATAACATACAGAAAATGTCAATAATAATATTCTTTTATCAAAATTGAAAACATTTGCTAAAAATACAATATATAATATAGGTGTATAAAAATATATACACACAAATATATACACCTATTTACATATATACTGTAGATGTCATAGTTTCCGTCTTCATATATATATGTGTATATACAAACATATATATACCGGGTGGCTACGGAAGTATTGCCTACGGAATATCTCAGTTATTGTATGAAGTAGGTTTGTGAAATTTGGAGCGTCGATATAATGACATAAGAGCTAGAATTTGAGCATATTGACATGTCGAAGTTAACTTCCGGTCTGACCGGAAGTAACATCAACTTTCTTATTTTAAATGGAAACCCTATTTTTTTTTCTTTTCGCTTTATTCAGCATTCAATTCCCTTTCTAATGACATATCACAAGTTGGTATCTAACCAGAAACTAGATCAGAAAAAAATTATTATTGAAATTCACCGAGTAGGCCGTGGAAGCAAAATGAAAGCCAAAAATTGAAAAGTTGGCTATGGAAACCATCCGTCACTTGATAACAGTTGCTACTACTGTGATATTTTATTTTCATTCGTCGGCGTTATAAAAAGCCGACAAAAAAGATATTGGAAAAATTTGGAAAAAAACAATACTCTGTAGGTCCATAACTTAAATAGGAACATACAACTTTTTCTTGCCTGTACTATTCAGAATAACCATTCCTTTCTAATGATATAATAGAAAGTAATTTTTTTAAATGAAATACCAAAAAATCCAATTATTATTATTCAATATTATGATAAATTATATCCTGTAGGTTCTAGGTTAAATAGGAACATAAACGTACTTGATCTATGCCATCGTCCATAGATATTCTAATATCTACCTATGGACGATGTTTGAGCTATTCAGAATAATCATTCCATTGCAATAATCATTCGAACCAAAATATTAACAAGTAGGCTGATTAAGATGTATTTTGGAATGAAACAAAAAAGAAACGAGAGCTCTCACGAACGCTGCTATCCATATTATTTTGACGTTCGAAGTAGTGTTTTTGATTCTGCCATTTTAAAAGGGTTTGGAAATCGAAATCAGTTAGTGGAGTATTCAAAAAATGCCCCGTTATTCACGAACCGAACAAATTGACATGCTTCTGACATTTATGGTGAATGTTTAAAAAATTCTTATGCCGCTGAACGATTGTATTTAGAGCGATATCCAGGGAGGCAGCAACCGTCAAGAAGGTATTTCCAGTGCCTTGAAGAAAAATTAAGAACTGAGCCTGATGTTCACGAAGACCAAGAAGCATTTGTTATTAATGAGGAAACTGAAATTAATGTATTAGCTTTAGTACAATATGATAGCACAATTTCCTCAAGGCAGATTGGCGCCGAATTAGCTATAAGTAAGGACTCTGCTAGGAAAATTTTGAAAAAACATCGATTTAAATCCTTCAAGTATCAGTTGCATCAACATTTGTATGAAAATGACGGTGAAAGGCGCCTGGAATATTGTAATTGGTTTCTTCGACAAAATGCTGAGAATCACCTATTTAACTATTATATCTTGTTTACGGACGAGTCAAGATTTACCAACAATGGATTATTTAACAGGAATAATACAAGGTAGGTACTGTACTTTATTTGGATTATTGTCGATAGTCGAAGTGTAAAGTGCTAAAAGTGTGAACGGTCTTTTGTTTCAGGTACTGGGCGATAGAAAACGAGCACCGGTTTCGACAAGGTGGCTTCCAGGAGAGATTTGGTGTGAATGTTTGGGCAGGAATACTTGGAACTCATATTGTTGGCCCCATTCTTTTTCAAGGCCAACTAACCGGAGAGAGATACTTTAATTTTTTAACGAATGAAATTTCGGAATTCATTAACAACCTACCAGCGGAAATAACTGAGAGAATGTACTTCCAGCAAGATGGCGCCCCTCCGCATAATTCAAGAATAGCGAGAAATTATCTTCAAAATCGCTTTCAAGAGAGACTTATAACAACCCATGGTCCAGTCAGGTGGCCACCAAGGTCACCTGATCTTACTCCGTGCGACTTTTTTCTATGGGGGCATCTTAAAAATAGGGTGTATTCCACACAGCCTACAACTCTACATGAGCTAGAAGTAAAAATTCGTAGAGCTTTCCAAGATATCACGCCCCAAATGTTGAGAAACGTTTTACATGAAAATATCACCAGAGTCAATAAATGTATTGACGCTGAGGGAATGCATTTCGAACATTTGTTTTGAATTTATTTTATCTTTAATCCTATCAATTTGATTTTTTTTTTTTTCGATAAATCTGTTTTTTTGTTATTTGAATAATAATAATTGGATTTTTTGGTATTTCATTTAAAAAAATTACTTTCTATTATATCAGTAGAAAGGAATGGTTATGCTGAATAGTACAGGCAAGAAAAAGTTGTATGTTCCTATTTAAGTTATGGACCTAGAGTATTGTTTTTTTTCCCAATTTTTCCAATATTTTTTTTGGCGGCTTTTTATAACGCCGACGAATGAAAATAAAATATCACAGTAGTAGCAACTGTTATCAAGTGACGTATGGTTTCCATAGCCAACTTTTCAATTTTTGGCTTTCATTTTGCTTCCACGGCCTACTCGGTGAATTTCAATAATAATTTTTTTCTGATCTAGTTTCTGGTTAGATACCAACTTGTGATATGTCATTAGAAAGGGAATTGAATGCTGAATAAAGCGAAAAGAAAAAAAATAGGGTTTCCTTTTAAAATAAGAAAGTTGATGTTACTTCCGGTCAGACCGGAAGTTAACTTCGACATGTCAATATGCTCAAATTCTAGCTCTTATGTCATTATATCGACGCTCCAAATTTCACAAACCTACTTCATACAATAACTGAGATATTCCTTAGGCAATACTTCCGAAGCCACCCGGTATATATGAAGAGTAACTTGTGACATCTACAGTCACTAGTTTGAAACTTAATTCGACACGAGCCATGGAATCCAAAGGTAGATGTTTACCTACAACATTGACAGGCAGACAAATGTTTATTTGTTCTGTCCAACCCAAGACTCAATCAAGTTTCTCGTGCGTTATGAGGAACGCAAGCATAATCTAAAGTGAATAGAGTATTTTCGTTTCAACTCCGAGAGCTCACGATCCGTGGACAGCGCTGTTTCGTTGTTACCAACTCATCAGCATGGCTTTATGCGCTGTCCACGGATCGTGAGCTCTCGTAGTTGAAACGAAAATACTCTATTCACTTTAGATTATGCTTGCGTTCCTCATAACGCACGAGAAACTTGATTGAGTCTTGGGTTGGACAGAAAAAATAAACATTTGTCTGCCTGTCAATGTTGTAGGTAAACATCTACCTTTGGATTCCATGGCTCGTGTCGAATTAAGTTTCAAACTAGTGACTTTAGATGTCACAAGTTACTCTTCATTTATACTCTCTTTGCCTTATGGTACTAATTCAGAGTGCATTCGTTTCAACTTCGAGAGACACCTCATAAAGCCGTGCTGATGAGTTGGTAACAACGAAACAGCGCTGTCCACGGATCGTGAGCTCTCGGAGTTGAAACGAAAATAACCTATTCACTTTATATCTATCTATATATATATATATATATATATATATATATATATATATATATATATATATATATATATATATATATAGGAATCCGCTTTCCAGCTTTTCTCTCTTCTTATAACAGCAGTCGTCACTTAATAGTTTCACTGTTACCAAATTATTTCACAGACATTTCCGATTCATTCTACATGGAGTGTGAAAGTATGTGGCGCTCAAAGACGAAGATATCTGTTCCCGAAAATAAAAATATTCAGAAAGCCTGGGATCTTCATGTGATTCATATGTTATCCAAGCAACTCTTTGATTCGGCTGCAAATTCTAAATTTGAAATGGCTCGTCTCAAAGCAGTAACTACCAAAGAGTCTGGTGCATGGCTTAATGCGCTTCCAGTTTCTTCTCTTGGATTATTATTGGATAACGAAACAATCCGAATTTCGGTTGGGCTCCGTTTGGGTTGCAGAATATGTGTTTCTCATGGGTGTAGATGCGGTTCTATCGTCGATGAAAAAGGTACCCATGGTCTGAGTTGCAAGAGACGATTTTCTAGGCATGCTGCCAACAGCTGAAATTCCTTCTGTTCTGGAACCTCTGGGAATTAGCCGCGATGATGGAAAACGTCCAGATGGAATGTCTCTTATTCCTTGGAGTCATGGAAAACCTTCAGTGTGGGATTTTACCTGCGTGGACACTGTTGCTTTATCACACATCATGACGACTTCCAAAGTTTCAGGTGGAGCTGCAGATTATGCGGAAAAAGCAAAGATTAAAAAATATTCCACTTTGAAGGACTACTATCTATTTTATCCAGTGACTATCGAAACTTACGGAGTTTTTGGTTCTTACGCTTCAGAGTTGATAAATCAAATTGGAAATAAAATATCAAGAGTATCAGATGATTCAAGAGCGACAAAATTTTTGATTCAGGGAATTAGTATTTCGTTACAAAAGGGAAATGCTGCATCTGTTCTAGGTACTATTCCTACCTACAAATGCCTAGATAAAATATTCATTTATCCTCAATATTCATATTCACCTTCTTCAAAAATCACTAATTCTTTTATGTCTTCATCAAAATCTATATGCAGCAGTCCGATTGTGAATTCATTTGCATTCAGTTCCACCGACAAGGAAAATTTCAAACAATTTGAGAACGATTTGGTTAGTCTACTGCAAGAAGATTCATTGACTACTCCAAAACTCACATGTCATGAACAAATTATGTCCAGCAATTTTAACTCAAGATTCGTTATCACGCCACAGTAACAGAGACAACCACTTCATTACAGACTACTCAGAAGAAGATGATAGTGGTGGAAGCAGCGAGAATAGGCCTGTGGTACATAGTACTTCCAAAACATTCGGTCTGAATGGGTTGACAAATATTGGTAACACTTGCTATATGAACAGTGTTATTTAGTGTTTGTCGAATACTAAATGGTTGCTAGAATATGTGAAGAAGGATGCATATACAAGAGATATTAACACCAAATTGTCTAAAATGAAGGTATCTCCCACTGTTCCTGTACATATGATTACGCTGAAGTGTTCTTGGTGTCAAGATTATCTGATGATGTGTGGATTTTCTAGTGCCCAAATATTAACGTTGTGGCAATCTACTACTCCATCGCGTGTAAATTGAGCGTAGCCGGTAAAAATGATACAGGATAAGAATTCAGGAACCCTACTACATTTGCGTAGTATCCATTCGGAGAACTGCAAGCGCCGTATGTAATCTCTAGAAAGTAAACCTTGGACTCTCTGGATATGATATGAGTATAACATATTTCCAGATAGTTTAAGGGGAAACATCCAAATCCCAATATGTCCAGTAGTCATACCAGGATTTTTGATAACATTTAAAATCTCTTCATCTTTTACTGTGTTACATGTTTATGGCAGTCTGCCAGCATTGTGTCTTGGAGTCTGAAATTTCTCGTATTCCCGAACGTGATGATGGGAATTTTTGAGAGTTCTATAGTTGGAAGCCGGCGCCGATTAGGAAAGTTTAGCGCGTACAACCTCCGAGCTTCAAGTCCGTTACCATTAGCCAGACAATAAGCAAAATGGATGTTAGCCACATTTTCAAATGTTGAACAAATTGAATAAAATAAAGAAATACACTCTCAGACACAAACCAACTTTCAAATAATGTCAAATACTTCAAAATAATCTCAACATCAAAATGAAAATAGCAGTCAAAGCCCACTAAATCTTTATTTTATTGATTCGTTGAGAAATATTAATTAAATCCATCGTAACACAAAAAGTAATTTTAATTTTTTTCTTGATAATTACTGTAGATGCGTAAAATTTACACGAAACAAAAAAAATGCCTAAAGGAAACAAAGAATTAATTTCATGTATTAGAATCCACCAGTGACGCATCACGAAAACGCTTGACACCTGAAAAGATATCTCCCTGTAGATTCTCACAATTACTCGGCATGTTTGATGATGTAAGCCCTGAAACGTAATCTTTGTTTAAAATTTGATCTCAATATCTTAAAAACAGAGCGCTATTGAAAAAAATAAAAAACCTTGAAATTTCAACGCCCTGTAGATCGATAACGAATTGTTTGTGGATACATGTTAACCGTAAAGTCTCATTTTGACCTTGAAAAAACCGCTCTCAAAATCTCGTATGGAGTGCAGCCCTCAATCACAATGAAACTTTTAGATTCAGTACAAAAAAAAAAAAAACATTCCTCTTTTCGGTAATGCTTTTTCCACCAGCTCACTTGCTTTTCTGGAACACTTCGGAAAGGATGGCGATCTGTCTCTGGTTCAGATATTTTCATGGAGACGATGCTCTTCTGAACTCGCTGGCCGTCTCATAGACACTGACCCTTCTAATTCAGTATTCACATCCCTTTTTCGTCACTTCAGAGACATGCAAAACATTTCTTTCCCAGTGCTCGTTTTTCCAGCGGACGGCAAAGCTCTGAAACTCAGCCTTTGGAGATGTTACAGCCTGCAGAAGTTTAAGAAGAATACCAAATCCTATCTTCTTTCCCTTGGCTCTCACGATGTTCTCTGAACATTATAGCTGAAAATGAATACGCCACCAAAACTTGACGGGAGCGCCACGTCGAATAATAATGATAGCCGTCCTCTACCTACATAGGTTCTTTTGGGTACATTCTACGACTGTTAATGAGGGAGTATTATCATTAAGAAATATGGAAAAAAATTTCGAAAATAATATATACCCAAATCGGACTTAGATTTTGTAGCTTTAAAAAAGATGAAAAATTTTATTGAGTTTTGTTGTGTATCGAGTGATCTAAGTGAAAAATTTCCATGGATTACTTTTCAGAGTTTTACAGCATTTCATCAAGTATCTAATAACTTGCATAAAAGTAATAAACTTTTAAGAATGTTTTCTCAAATACCAGTATTCGTTCGAATCTATTAATTCCAAAATACATAAACTGAAAATTGTTCGAATCATATCCTTTTAATTCCAAAATAAATGAACTGAACTATAATGAAACCATTTTTGATAATAGTTCATTGTTTGACTTGTATTAGTAGAAACATATTTCTGAATGAATTGGGCAAAATCTAACAATCTGCTGCTTCTACATATTTCCATCGAACTATGATAAATATCCCCAAAAAATATAAAATCACAATACTTCGACAGTAAGGTTCAAATTCGACGCTGAAACTCCCTTATTACTCAAACGGCGCGGTTGGCAAATTTTGGGTTTGTATTAGTCGGTAAAATGCAATGCATTATATACCATATACACGATCCACAGAAGCGCCCCCTACACGGTCGATGATGGAATTAAATCTGTATAAAAATGGTGATTTTACCGCCTTTTTGGACCCTTCCAAAATTTTGTCCCATGAGGCTCCTGACCACCCTTGACAGTTTAACATAGCTAAACGTTGTCAAGCCCGAAGGCGGGTCTGAGTTGGTGGGATTTGGTCTGGGTTCGTAGGTAGTATGTATAAAAGTGGGAGTGTATAGACGCAAATATCATATATATATATATATATATATATATATATATATATATATATATATATATATATATATATATATATATATATATATATATATATATATATATATATATATATATATATATATATATATATATATATATATATATATATATGTGTTCAGATAGGTTTCCGCGGTCAGATATTTGAAAACTAAAAGTTCGGGTTGAACCGCGTCTAGAATTTGTTGAAATTCGACGTTTCGGCTCCGATTTTGGAGCCATTTTCAAGAACTGAAATAGAAAGAAAATTAATGAAAGGTTAAAACGTAATTCTACGCTGAGGTCTCAATCTGCCTACTCCTCAGGTATAATTACGTTAGGTTTTTGTGACTTGACGTCTGGGTCTCAATCTGCCTACTCTGTTCTCTCGAAGGAGTAGGCAGATTGAGACCTTAGAGAGAACCAGTGACGAGACATGGGGAGTAGGCAGATTGAGACCCAGACGTCAAGTCACAAAAACCTAACGTAATTATACCTGAGGAGTAGGCAGATTGAGACCTCAGCGTAGAATTACGTTTTAACCTTTCATTAATTTTCTTTCTATTTCAGTTCTTGAAAATGGCTCCAATATATATATATATATATATATATATATATATATATATATATATATATATATATATATATATATATATATATATATATATATATATATATATATATATATATATATATATATATATATATATATGATATTTGCGTCTATACACTCCCACTTTTATACATACTACCTACGAACCCAGACCAAATCCCACCAACTCAGACCCGCCTTCGGGCTTGACAACGTTTAGCTATGTTAAACTGTCAAGGGTGGTCAGGAGCCTCATGGGACAAAATTTTGGAAGGGTCCAAAAAGGCGGTAAAATCACCATTTTTATACAGATTTAATTCCATCATCGACCGTGTAGGGGGCGCTTCTGTGGATCGTGTATATGGTATATAATGCATTGCATTTTACCGACTAATACAAACCCAAAATTTGCCAACCGCGCCGTTTGAGTAATAAGGGAGTTTCAGCGTCGAATTTGAACCTTACTGTCGAAGTATTGTGATTTTATATTTTTTGGGGATATTTATCATAGTTCGATGGAAATATGTAGAAGCAGCAGATTGTTAGATTTTGCCCAATTCATTCAGAAATATGTTTCTACTAATACAAGTCAAACAATGAACTATTATCAAAAATGGTTTCATTATAGTTCAGTTCATTTATTTTGGAATTAAAAGGATATGATTCGAACAATTTTCAGTTTATGTATTTTGGAATTAATAGATTCGAACGAATACTGGTATTTGAGAAAACATTCTTAAAAGTTTATTACTTTTATGCAAGTTATTAGATACTTGATGAAATGCTGTAAAACTCTGAAAAGTAATCCATGGAAATTTTTCACTTAGATCACTCGATACACAACAAAACTCAATAAAATTTTTCATCTTTTTTAAAGCTACAAAATCTAAGTCCGATTTGGGTATATATTATTTTCGAAATTTTTTTCCATATTTCTTAATGATAATACTCCCTCATTAACAGTCGTAGAATGTACCCAAAAGAACCTATGTAGGTAGAGGACGGCTATCATTATTATTCGACGTGGCGCTCCCGTCAAGTTTTGGTGGCGTATTCATTTTCAGCTATAATGTTCAGAGAACATCGTGAGAGCCAAGGGAAAGAAGATAGGATTTGGTATTCTTCTTAAACTTCTGCAGGCTGTAACATCTCCAAAGGCTGAGTTTCAGAGCTTTGCCGTCCGCTGGAAAAACGAGCACTGGGAAAGAAATGTTTTGCATGTCTCTGAAGTGACGAAAAAGGGATGTGAATACTGAATTAGAAGGGTCAGTGTCTATGAGACGGCCAGCGAGTTCAGAAGAGCATCGTCTCCATGAAAATATCTGAACCAGAGACAGATCGCCATCCTTTCCGAAGTGTTCCAGAAAAGCAAGTGAGCTGGTGGAAAAAGCATTACCGAAAAGAGGAATGTTTTTTTTTTTTTTGTACTGAATCTAAAAGTTTCATTGTGATTGAGGGCTGCACTCCATACGAGATTTTGAGAGCGGTTTTTTCAAGGTCAAAATGAGACTTTACGGTTAACATGTATCCACAAACAATTCGTTATCGATCTACAGGGCGTTGAAATTTCAAGGTTTTTTATTTTTTTCAATAGCGCTCTGTTTTTAAGATATTGAGATCAAATTTTAAACAAAGATTACGTTTCAGGGCTTACATCATCAAACATGCCGAGTAATTGTGAGAATCTACAGGGAGATATCTTTTCAGGTGTCAAGCGTTTTCGTGATGCGTCACTGGTGGATTCTAATACATGAAATTAATTCTTTGTTTCACGTTCGGGAATACGAGAAATTTCAGACTCCAAGACACAATGCTGGCAGACTGCCATAAACATGTAACACAGTAAAAGATGAAGAGATTTTAAATGTTATCAAAAATCCTGGTATGACTACTGGACATATTGGGATTTGGATGTTTCCCCTTAAACTATCTGGAAATATGTTATACTCATATCATATCCAGAGAGTCCAAGGTTTACTTTCTAGAGATTATATACGGCGCTTGCAGTTCTCCGAATGGATACTACGCAAATGTAGTAGGGTTCCTGAATTCTTATTCTGTATCATTTTTACCGGCTACGCTCAATTTACACGCGATGGAGTAGTAGATTGCCACAACGTTAATATTTGGGCACTAGAAAATCCACACATCATCAGATAATCTTGACACCAAGAACACTTCAGCGTAATCATATGTACAGGAACAGTGGGAGATACCTTCATTTTAGACAATTTGGTGTTAATATCTCTTGTATACGCATCCTTCTTCACATATTCCAGCAACCATTTAGTATTCGACAAACACTAAATAACACTGTTCATATAGCAAGTGTTACCAATATTTGTCAACCCATTCAGACCGAATGTTTTGGTAGTACTATGTACCACAGGCCTATTCTCGCTGCTTCCACCACTATCATCTTCTTCTGAGTAGTCTGTAATGAAGTGGTTGTCTCTGTTACTGTGGCGTGATAACGAATCTTGAGTTAAAATTGCTGGACATAATTTGTTCATGACATGTGAGTTTTGGAGTAGTCAATGAATCTTCTTGCAGTAGACTAACCAAATCGTTCTCAAATTGTTTGAAATTTTCCTTGTCGGTGGAACTGAATGCAAATGAATTCACAATCGGACTGCTGCATATAGATTTTGATGAAGACATAAAAGAATTAGTGATTTTTGAAGAAGGTGAATATGAATATTGAGGATAAATGAATATTTTATCTAGGCATTTGGAGGTAGGAGTAGTACCTAGAACAGATGCAGCATTTCCCTTTTGTAACGAAATACTAATTCCCTGAATCAAAAATTTTGTCGCTCTTGAATCATCTGATACTCTTGATATTTTATTTCCAATTTGATTTATCAACTCTGAAGCGTAAGAACCAAAAACTCCGTAAGTTTCGATAGTCACTGGATAAAATAGATAGTAGTCCTTCAAAGTGGAATATTTTTTAATCTTTGCTTTTTCCGCATAATCTGCAGCTCCACCTGAAACTTTGGAAGTCGTCATGATGTGTGATAAAGCAACAGTGTCCACGCAGGTAAAATCCCACACTGAAGGTTTTCCATGACTCCAAGGAATAAGAGACATTCCATCTGGACGTTTTCCATCATCGCGGCTAATTCCCAGAGGTTCCAGAACAGAAGGAATTTCAGCTGTTGGCAGCATGCCTAGAAAATCGACTCTTGCAACTCAGACCATGGGTACCTTTTTCATCGACGATAGAACCGCATCTACACCCATGAGAAACACATATTCTGCAACCCAAACGGAGCCCAACCGAAATTCGGATTGTTTCGTTATCCAATAATAATCCAAGAGAAGAAACTGGAAGCGCATTAAGCCATGCACCAGACTCTTTGGTAGTTACTGCTTTGAGACGAGCCATTTCAAATTTAGAATTTGCAGCCGAATCAAAGAGTTGCTTGGATAACATATGAATCACATGAAGATCCCAGGCTTTCTGAATATTTTTATTTTCGGGAACAGATATCTTCGTCTTTGAGCGCCACATACTTTCACACTCCATGTAGAATGAATCGGAAATGTCTGTGAAATAATTTGGTAACACTGAAACTATTAAGTGACGACTGCTGTTATAAGAAGAGAGAAAAGCTGGAAGAGCAAGGCATGATGCTTGGCGGATTCCTAAACCACCAAAGTTCACAGGAAGTGTCGCCTGAAGCCATTTGACATTGTCGAAGTTATTATTGGTAATTTTTTCCAAGATCATCCGCAAAACTAAATCGAACTGTGTCAGTTCATGTTCACAACGCCAAGTCGGACTGCATCTCAAAGTGTATAATTGTTTTGGAATTGCAAGACAGTTTTTGAGGAGAAAATACGCAATATGTGTTGGAATACTATCGAAGCGGGATGACATCAAGCTCAAGGAATCCGTTTTCTCAATGATACATCGAGATAAAGATTCTATAGATAATGGTGTACCAAGCAATGTCCATTTCGATCTATCCATAATTTCAATACCAGAAGCACAAATGGTGAATTTTTCAATGATATTAATAGGATTACGATCTATAGACAGGATCTCACATTTAGTAAAATTTAGCTCAAGTCCAATTTCTTCGGAGAAACATAAAATTTTCATGAAATTTTCTAAAACAGACTCTGCGGTACCACCTATAGATCCATCATCCAGATACCAGCAATTCACATAACCTCAGTAGAATTCCTATTAAAAAGTAAATTCCAGATTCAAAAATGACAAGATACTCAAAATAAATCATTATATATTGTTTGCTTTCCCTTCTTGTTTCCTCACTCCACTCGATCAAAATACCTCTATCGAGTAGGTAACCAGAAAGAATATCTTTTGAAAGTATTGGCCGCGAATCTATCGAATGCGTGAAGAAACCACTTGGAATACCTGTTGCAGTTCTTCGTTCATCAATCTCCTTTTCAATTTGAAACGGAAAAACATAAGAAATTTTTATTTTTATCCTTTGTGAACTCCAATTTAGCATGAGAAGTTCTACGTGAATATCAAAAAACTTGCCTTACTGCATTTCAGTAACATTTTCTCGGATGTCAGCTGAAACTGCTGGTATAATTCAATACAGGGAACTTTGAATTGATAAATTCCAATATCATGAAGAACTGATTCAAATTTCTCAATGCGTCTTGCTGACTTGCTTCAACCCTCAGATTGGTTTATTTGTTGACATATTTTATATTTGTGTCCAGATACGATATATCCTTCCAGATGACAAATACATTTCTTCTTTTACTTGGAAGAAATTCTGTGACAGCGTCGATTTGATCAATGTCCACAATAATGGTAATTTATTTCCACTAAGGCAGTGTTACAAATTGTATGGGATTTTCAGAAAATTCTAATTCAAATCTGACAGCTAACGCTAGAAGATACCAGACAAGATTATCATTTCATCGCTATGAAACTATTTAATGCCCTTCCCAACGAACTGAAAATCATTTATTCTTGCGAGAAGTTCAAAAGGCAATCATGAAGAACTGAATCAAATTTCTCAATGCATCTTGCTGACTTTCTTCAACCCTCAGATTGGTTTATTTAGTTGACATATTTTATATTTGTGTCCAGATACGATATATCCTTCCAGATGACAAATACATTTCTTCTTTTACTTGGAAGAAATTCTGTGACAGCGTCGATTTGATCAATGTCCATAATAATGCTAATTTATTTCCACTAAGGCAGTATTACAAATTGTATGGGATTTTCAGAAAATTCAAATTCAAATATGACAGCTAACGCTAGAAGATACCAGACAAGATTATCATTTCATCGCTATGAAACTATTTAATGCCCTTCCCAACGAACTGAAAATCATTTATTCTTACGAGAAGTTCAAAAGGCAATGCTATCTGGTTCCAATAACCTTTCTATCTGTGAGGTAGTCTGATAAAATCCAGGTTCACACATTAACATTCAAGTGATAAAGTGGGGAAAAGCCTGATAAGATTTTTTATCTGCTCATTGTAGTGAGAGGGTTATGTATTATGCAAATTTTCATTCTCATATGCGATATGGTATACTCAACTGAGAAATGAGCCCCTCTGCATAAGGATCAGTGGCTGGCTGCCCATTGTACATTTCACTGCCTTATATAAAATAAAAAATTTAAAATACATTGGTTACCAAATGTTCAACCATCTTCCCAACAAAATAAAGAAAGTGGCAAACGTTCATATATTCAGAAGAATGATTAGAAAATAATTTTTGAGAAAAATTGCTACACTTCAGAAAAGCATACTTTTAAATAGGGAAATATGTGTTTATGACCAGGTTCCTTTAAAGAGGTTAAGTTAGAGAACCGACAATCTTGTGAGCAAGAAAGGTGCATTTTGTGTTGAAAAAAATACAGTACACATTGCAAAGAACAAAACAAGTGAAAAAAAATTGAGAATATTTGATACCTATAATTAAAACTATATTATTTTGTGGACAACACTTCACATTTCGAGGCCAACGTGATTCAGGGTTGCTTTTCAATTTTCAATAAGATGCCTAAAAACCCTGGTGTACCGACTCATACCTGTAAAACTGTAGAATAAAACGCTGGACATTTGCTTGCTCGATAATGAGAAAACAAATGAAATCGCGGTCTAATTTTCAAAAATCCCGCGATACTTCGTGAACCGCCACCGTCGGTTTTCATGTTAGGGTGAATTTTCATGAACAGAAGTTTCAAGTATTTCGCACGAGCATGAAATTAATAAAACAACATTATCATTCAAATTTACAGAATCACTGTCCGCAAGCAGTTTTATTAGTTAAATTTTCGACTTATTATATAATTTTTATTTTGCTGATACGCAATTTACGGGAATAAATAATAATCACACATTTCACATAAAAGTATTGAATCAGTTGACACACCAGCGTTTTTAGGCATCTTACTTTTCAACAAAGAATAATGGATAATTAATCACAAAACTTATTGAAGCCACCATCTTGATATCATGAATTTTTGCAAAAAATTTATAATCCATAAACCTTGAAGACCCCACATACCGATTTTGCATATAATCGGACCCTCCGATTATGTAACATAACCAGAGCTGCGCAGAGTACTGCAATTAAGTACTCATGAGTACTTCACTATGAGTAACTTCAAATAGTACTCATAAGTGTTCGAGTATGAGTACTTATATGAGAAGTACTCAAGGCAAATGAGTACTTTTACAAAATTTACAGAGTACTCGTGAAAAATGAGTAACGAGTACGAGAATTTCAAAAAAAAAAGTCAATATAGTGAAAATGTAATTATAATGAACGTTGAATGTATCCGCCTTGTCAGACACAGTCAGTATGAGAATGACAGACAAAAAATCTATCAATTTGCTCTTACCACTAATGTGAATGCCCAATTTTTGCATTTTAATTTTCATACAAGCAGTTAATAAAGGTATTAGGTAGAGAGGTACAGCCACAGGTAGAGGATAGTCGAAAGAACAGTTACGTCAGAAATATGTCTATAATATACAATATGCCAAATCCAAAATAAAAAATTTATAAGAAAAAATAACAAAATTTTATAACTTTTAGTAAAATGAACACAAATCAGTAAATCAGTATCACTTGGTTGATCAAGTGATTGATAGGTATAGGTAGGTAACAAAAAATAACTAAAAGTAATTCTTTAAGAGAACCAAGTTTTCAAAATTCGGATCGCTTAGGGCATTACGCTTTGGAGCATTTATGATGGTTGCATAAGAGAATAGTCTTTCAACCGGTGCAGAAGAAGGCATTGGTGTATTGGTATACATAATTTTTTTTTTTCATTACTGGATAGACTTCCAGAATTGAAAGAGTGTTTCTTGGATCATCTAAATATCGCAGGAACTCTTCTAATTCTAATTAAAATGTATACTCTTATCACTCTTCCATGCAGAGTTTGATTTTTCTAATTTATATCTAGTCATTTGTATTTACGATACGGTGAATAATGAATCTTTCAAAATTTAAAATTACAAAAATGTATCCGTATTTATGATCTTTTTGTAAAAAACCAGTTAATACAAAACCAACAGTACACATAAGTAAAGTTGACTTGAAAGAAAAAGCACCAACTTACCAAATAACGTTCCGTAATATGCCGACAAGAACTCACACCTATCCACTGATCACTGAACAAAATATGAAATGCGAAATGATAGTAAAGCTGACTAATGCCGGGCACAACATTCAAGACATGCTCATACTTGTCAGTGCGGGTGTGCGCGCGTCCGTACTCGTACTCGTTACTCGTCAGATGTAGGAATCAGAAGTACTCAGTACTCTAAAATGTAAAGTACTCAAAATTTTTCTGAGTACTGAGTACGTCAGAATAAAGATACTCACAAGTACCAATTACTGAGTACTTTGAGTACTCGAGTACAATTTTGAGTACAATTTACTCGAGTACTGCCCAGCTCTGAACATAACCTAGATGAGTAATACTCAAATAGAACTGAACATCTCATAATTTTATCCCTCAATTCATGACATTATTGCCATGTCACAATTTTTTAAGGATACAATAAGCACGTCGGCTAGATTTTGATATCTGTCGGGTATATTCATGGCAACGAAAACCCAAAAATACTATCTTGGATGAAGTATACAGCAATAAGAAGGCAATTGAAACGTTCATTGCAGCTTGTCGGAAGCATGTAAAAACGATAGTATTTCCATCGCCGAACGGAGATTCTTCGTTGTCTATATAGTCTGGTCAGTACGGCACGGCAACGCTTCATTTGATATATCAAATGTCAAATATGACAACAACAACAAAACATCTCTGTTTGTTTTCGTCTTTGGCTTATAGGAGTGTTTTTTCGTGAATGAAGGGCAAATTCTGAGTGAATTTGTGTTAAACTATCGTTAGTTTTTATTATTAAGCAATGGTGAAGCATTGTGGAATGTGTAAAATACCATTTTGTCATTTCATAGGTAAGTGTCGTAACTATCGAGAGAGGGAAACAAAATTGGAAAAGAGAAAAATGATTGAATTATGAAAAAACATGTCAATTAGAGCATCGGCTGTTCTCAAATTCCTGTGGAGATTATTCCATCATAATTTCAGGTTTCCATTCCATATTGGGTTTCCATTATTTCTATTTTATTGACCTCAATATTTCTGTTAACAACGCACGACACTGCCGTTGGGGGAAGATGTCACTTACACACAAATTTTAATGCGTGTGCGGCGAGTTACTCATCTAGGTTGTGTTATTTGATCGGAGATCGGACCATTATAACAAAACTTTAATGACAAAATAATTATGATTCAACCATTCTCAAGGCTAACTTCTATAATGTATAAAGGCATCTCATTTTATAGCCACTTGAAGGGTAAGAGATTTTATTGACTTTAAAATGCCCTTCACTCTTTTATATACATTTTTGATAAAGATATTTTATCGTGTAGAACAGTTTCTGATTCTCGTGGAGGTACATAAGTTCTGCATGACTTTTTATGTGCTGCTGAATGTTAATTCAGATGTATGATTGTGAGGTTCATGATTTTATTCATTAACTTAGATATGTACGACTAGTCTAATAAAGTAGGTGCATCTACGTGCATTAAGAGCGAGTTTTTGAAAAAACCAATCATTTCATGAAAGATATTTTTTTTTAAGGACTCGTTGGTCTAACAAGAATTCGAGAATTCGAAAAAATCAACGAAGTTCCCGAAATTACACAAATGCGCTGAATAATAAGCCCAAAAATAATCATAAATAAACTGAAGGCATAAAACCGATTTCCGTTTCATCAAGGTAGTGTTTGCTCTTAACACTAGTTGCAACATTATATCCCGATTTATTTCCGGTTTTGAGGGTGTCTAGTTTTTGTTAAGCTTTGTGATGTGCTACTCTGATGTTGAAGTAATGAGAAATTTAATCCAACTAAACATACTTACAGCCTCCCTGGCATGCTGTAACTGTTTCTCAGCAGCCATTTTCTTTTTAAGGTACGATTTATTCTCAATTTCGTGTGTCAACTGAAGCCATTGCTGCAGAGATACAGGTGGGGTCCAACAGCGATCTTTCAGCTCCCCTTCTGCGAGTTGTAGTTCGGTTCTCAACATCTAATGAAATATGTATTTCATGTAAATTCAAACAGCTATGTTTCATTCTATTCATTTATAGGTAATCAATTCAAATGAAAAAAGCGTTCACATATTTTAGTGAATCTTTTCACATCTATTACCAATACTTGTAACTATCCCAAAAGTAATAATAATAAGTACATTGTAATATTTGAAATGTAAAAAGTGTAGTTGTAAAAATTAAACAATAAACAGGCGAAACCAAACACATAAATCTGTAAATATGTAAAGTCCTGCTGTTTGTTCAGAGAGTTCTTGCAAAGTTGTTCCTTCAAAGTAAGTATCTTTGCACATGTGTCTGACTGATATAATTCAATATCTGTCGCGGTAGAGCCATGAAGATGATAGCACATACAGCTATCGAAAGCGCTATAGGGCTATTCAAATTCGTTTCTGTACATGGGGATCTCGTAAATGATGAGAGATAGAGTGTCGGTTAAATTGTGGCAAAGTTTCGTATTTTAGAGACCTATTCAATGATGTAGAAAAATCGAATTTAGCTCTTTTGGTTCTGGAGATATACAGGAAAAACCAAAAATTCCCAAATTATTTTTTTGCCTGTATCTTCTTTATTCGCAGACAAATTGAAAATCTGTCCACAGTTTGCTATTGGAACTTGATGTGGGCTATCAGAATATGTCCATGAATCTTTTATACAGGGTGTCATCTGACTTGGGCCACCCCCATCTTTGAATTTTTAAATAGGGTCCTGTATTTTTTGTTGTAGTTTTTGGATCGTCGACGTTCACTTCGTACTGAGAAATTAAATTAAATTTTATATTTCGGGATGTTTCGGTAATAATTTATTATAATTGGGTGAATTATTCCCTTTTAAATTACGGCCCTGGAAATTGGTTGACTGAGTTAAATAAAAACACAATAGCAACTTTCACGTCTGCCCATGTACCATAGTGTTTTTCGAAAGTATTTTATTCATTTTTAGGTACCAATTAATATTTCCTCACATATTCAATGCTCTGCGCGTTTTCTACAATGATCTTCGAATAGCAAAACCTTTTATGATTATTTGAAACATATCTACAACAAAAATAAATTATATGTTTTTTTATAAGCTGAAAAAGAGAGGTTAATCAGTTTCTGAATACCATTAGATGGCCTGCAAGATCACCAGATCTTACTATTTTGGACTATTTTCTATGGGAGACATTAAAAAATTGGATTTACGCTGGCGGAGAGATAGAATATGTGGAAGACTTGAGATTGAGGATTTTGAATGCTTTCGCAACAATGCATCAAACAAGTATATTAAGGGCAATAAATAATATAAAAAAACGAGTTTAAAAATGTCTCGAAATGGAAGGACTCCAATTCGAACATTTATTGCGCCATTATTTTTTTTGTGTAGGTATATAAATTAGTTCATTTCAATTTTCATTACAGTTATAGTGTTCGTTTCGGATGTAATTATTGCTATCATTTCTTTTTAAACTTATCAAAATACATATAATATATTTTTGTTGTAGATGTTTCAGATAATCATAAAAGGTTTTGCTATTCGAAGATCATTGTAGAAAACGCGCAAAGAGTATTGAAAATGTGAGGAAATATGAATTGGTACCTAAAAATGAATAAAATACTTTTGAAAAACACTATGGTACATGGGCAGACGTGAAAGTTGCTATTGTGTTTTTATTTAACTCAGTCAACCAATTTCCAGGGCCGTAATTTAAAAGGGAATAATTCACCCAATTATAATAAAATATTACCGAAACATCCCGAAATATAAAATTTAATTTAATTCCTCAGTACGAAGTGAACGTCGACTATCCAAAAACTACAACAAAAAATACAGGACCCTATTTAAAAATTCAAAGATGGGGGTGGCCCAAGTCAGATGACACCCTGTATAAAAGATTCATGGAGGACATATTCTGATAGCCCACATCAAGTTCCAATAGCAAACTGTGGACAGATTTTCAATATGTCTGCGAATAAAGAAGATACAGACAAAAAAATTATTTGGGGTTTTTTGGTTCCTCCAGAATCATAAGAGCTAAATTCGATTTTTTTACACCATTGAAAAGGTCTCTGAAATACTAAATTTAACCGACACTCTACCTCTTATCGTTTACGAGATCCCCATGTACAGAAACGAATTTGAATAGCCCTGTATATACAATTTATTAAACAATAACGAAAATAAAAAACTTTATTTAAAAAAATTGAATCATGATAAAATTTTACCGGAATAAATATTTAATATAAATTATGTATTATTTTATTTATGTTTTAATACTCACCACATACAAATATGTATATAAAGTGCGGTCCAAAGGTATGGAATAAATTCATTTTTAGCGTTATTATGTATTTTATGAAAAAATCCTGAAACAGGTCAATTTTTATTGGCAATTTGACAATTTACAGTATGAAAATATCACCCCCTTCTTGCACCCCTTCTGAATTATGAGCACCCCCTCAAAAAATTTGAATGAGAAAGGGGGTTGTGTTGCACCTTTTTCAAAAGGGATTTTCATTCTCTGTTCAGCAATACTGAGAAAATTTATTCTGAATATGTCAAATGTTGATAGACTGAAGGAAATAATGTAACATAATGTTTAGGAAGTATATTTCAATTTGTTTTACAGTTAAATTAAATGTTCAAAATGACCACCATTCACTTCTTGACAATAAGCAAGGCGATCTTGGAATTCTCGTAGAACATTTTGTAGGACCTCAGGGGTTATGTTGTTAATTTCTTCCGATATCCTAGTTTTTTAATCTGCAATATTGTCTGGTCTATTGAAATATACTTTTGATTTTAAATAACCCCATAAAAAGTAATCGAGAGGAGTCAAATCGGGGGATCTAGGCGGCCATTCAATCGGTCCACGTCTGCCAATCCACCTATTGGGAAAAACTTCTGTCAAATAATCTCGAACAATACGTGTGTAATGCGGTGGAGCTCCGTCTTGTTGATACCAAATTGATCTATCTATTCCATTTGGATCATTAACATCGGGAAAAAGTCGTTTTAATGTAGGCACTAAAAAGTTCATCAAAAAACCTAGATAAACCTCACCATTAATTGTGCCTTCAAAAAAATAGGGGCCAATAATTTTGTTTTTAATGATACCAGCCCAAACGTTCACTTTTTTGGGATATTGTGTGTGAGCCTCACACATCCAATGAGGATTTTCTCTGCTCCAATATCTACAGTTTTGTCTATTAACCGTTCCATTTAATTAAAAAGTAGCTTCATCAGAAAACACAATTTTGTTTATGAACTGCAAATCTGCTTCGATTCTATCCATCATCAGTTCACAGAATTGTTGCCTTCTATCAGGGTCATCCTCATTTAACTCCTGAACCAACTGAACTTTATAAGGATGGTATTTTTCTTTATGTAAAGCTCTCAATATCGATGATTTACTTACATCATTGTCGGCGGCAAGTTGTCTACTTGTCATATGAGGATTTTCCTCAATCGCTAACAGTACATCTAACTTTTTCTCCTCATCCAATGCAGCATTTCGACCTGGTTTTTGACGAGTTTTTACATGTCCAGTTTCACGGTATTTTGTTTCTATTTTGCTAACTGTAGATTGTGATACGTGTTGACCAGGGTATTTATTATTGAACATTTCACAAACTTCCGTTTGAGTTCGTGTTTTATTACCGCATCCAAGCATAATTAAAATGTCTATTCTTTGAGTTTCGGATAAATGAGCCATAGATGAATCGAATACACACAAAAATATTTTTCAATACACTGACGTCTGCCAGCAACTCACAAATATCAAAATAACAGTAGTCTACTAGATTGACATTATATTATTTATGGGTTTTGTGAATAATTTTTTGGTGTCTTCAACGACTTTTTCCTGACTTTTTTAGCAAGACAGATAAGAAAGTATAAATTGTCAAATTGAGAATAGAAATCGACCTGTTTCAGGTTTTTTCAACGGATACATAATTTAGTGTCAATATTTTTAAATTTTAATAAAAAAAATTCTCAGTTATGGTTGCACCAAATATGAAACACTTAGTATTGCTGAACAGAAAATGAAAATCCCTTTCGAACAAGATGCCACACGACCCCTCTTCTCATTTAAAATTTTTGAGGGGGTGCTCATAATTCAGAGGGGGTGCAAGAAGGGGATAATATTTTCATACTGTAAATTGTCAAATTGCCAATAAAAATTGACCTGTTTCAGGATTTTTTCATAAAATACATAATAACGCTAAAAATGAATTTATTCCATACCTTTGGACCGCACTGTATAATACTTCTGTGGAATTGTAAATGTTTATTCAATTTTATGGTATTCATGATTCCTCCTATTAGAACAACTGTATTTTATATTCATGAATATAACGTATATTGTATTGTATTGTATAGTTTTCAGTTCGCAAACAAAATTTCCTGGGGCGTTCTGAGATAATCGCATAATCGAAATAATTGCCCCTTTTTCAGTTTGTGCCTTTTTTTCAAAATAACATTTCTTAAGAAGTTACTAAAGACCTAACAATGTCCTCTAGTTTTCGAGTATGGCACCATTTGTTGAGAAACTAGAGCAAGTTAAAAATTGGCTAATGATATTAATAACAAAAGAACTTAATTGATTATATAAATGTAATCAAATGACCATCGATCTTTGTCTTTCAGCCTGTGGAGTTTTCATAATATGGTAGTGAATAATTATGTTGTTAATGAGTACAATTCATTTTTGAGAAAAAGTAAAAAAAAAATATTTATTGTGGTTTAATCTGATTGCACCTGCGGACTTCTATAAATTATCGTTCCGAAAGTGATGGGCTCATTAAGTTGACCTTATGAGGATTTGATGCAAATTACTTTGTAAGAATTTCTACTTGTTCTGAAGAAAATTGATATAATTTTACGTACTTTACAAAAATAGTGTTCTTTGTGGATTTTTCGCAGAGAACTCTTAATCTACGCACTTGTCTTCGAAACCCTCTGCACAATTCTTGACTTGATATATGCCTGTATTGTTGACGTTATTATTCTCGTTTCTTGTCATATCTTCTCTTCCACTAAAATCCGCTCGAATTGACCAATTTTACAATTTTAAGTTAGTTTTTATGATTTTAAAATTCCTATAACAAAAATTAAGCGCTTTAATATATGCACAATTATCCCCTCTGACTTCTCCAATGTCATGTAATTATCTGGAATGTATTATTATTATTAATATTTTCATCAACTTAGCAACTATACACTATTTTTATCGTGTTCAAAGCAACTTTTAAAGATTCGTGAGTTGAACCCTAAATTAGAAATAGAAAAACGGAAAACACACCTGGTCTTCCTCAAAATTATGTAACACAGTATTTTTTATACTAATAAATACAAACTACCAGGTTTTCTTATCAAAACAAAAATTATTTGATAACATTAATCTACTCTAATGGCTAACTATTCTTTTCTGCTCTCACTCAAATTATTATGTAATAAATAAATTGAATTACTTTTTATGATAAAACTTCAACATTAATAACTTACAGATTACAGGTTTACAAAATCACAACAATTGTTTCGCCATATAATGGCTTCTTCAAATGGAAATACTAAGATTACTTTTACAATTTTACCCTCATATAGTACCCCAACATTCATTAGTTTTCAGTTTGTGTACCTGAACCCTGAATTTTGAAATATAGGAATTAAAAGATAATCTGTTTAAAGTGTAAATTTCTCAAATTCTATTTTTAACTTATTTTACTCATACATTATTTTCAAAAAAATTCAATTTCACGTTTTTTGTTTGGTATGAAGGATTTCAAAATCATATGGGACATGACCCATAATGTGTGAAAGTCATTAATGTTTAATTTTTATTAATATAGATTTTAATCAAGTGTCTGCTGCATCAACTCAAAATTACATTACCTCTATTTCTGCTTTGAGCTGCGTTACTTCCAAATCAGAATAGGAACTTGGTAAAGAGCAAAGCTCGCTCTTCGAATCTTGAAGTTTTTTTTCAAGGTTTTGTTTTTCAGTTATCACAGTTTCTTGAGCCTGTTTTGCTTGTTCCAGTTCTTTCTGTAAATTTTCCAAAGCCTTCTCAGCATTTTGGAGGCTGTCCATGTCCCTGCCCATCCGAGTTAGATGACTTTTGAACTTTTTGTTCTGTTGATATGCATACCACACACCGAGACCACCGACAATCGTCAAAAAAATTAATGTCAAGTCTTTCCAATGATGCACATCTGACGTAAAAAAAATGCAATAAGAAAATTACTTATAGGTGAGTTCCCAATACAGCGTTTTCACTTTTCGCGTTGCATGATATTTGAATCTAGCGTCACCAAATAAAAATCATGACGTGCGACGCGAAAAGAAAAAAATGCTGCATCGGGGACTAGCCATATGTAAAATTTTTACTAAAAAAAGTGAACATTAATTAGGTAGTAATTCTGTTATGGAGAGTTATCATGTTGAATGTTCAAAACCATGACTTTTCACATATATTATCCTGAAACAATCATTTCGGTAGAGGTAGTGGATTTTCTTAAGAGCTATGAGTCATACCGTCGCAGAGAACAAATTTACGTTTCGGCAGTCGTCTACTGAACGTAGGCTGCTATAGGCTAGGCTATTATAGTGAAGTAGATGAGTCAATGTTTTCGGTTACCAATTCAATAATTTTGTGAGTTGTTGCCCGTAAGCGACGCGCAGATATATTCAGGTCATAGCTCTTAAGAAAATCCACTACCTTCTAATACAGCAAATTCCCATCTCTCTCTACACATTTCCACAAAGTGGCAAGAATATTTATCAGAAAACAACTATTTCTGTCTCATGGATATTCAATTACATCCTACGTCTATCTGTGCAACATCAGATGTAATTCAGTGTTAATAAGAGTGAGAGAGAGCAGTTGTTTTCTGACAGACGTTTTCCTCTTATATTCCACTTTGAGTGATTGTGTGTTTCTTTAAATAATATACACTCTTCGAACTTTGTTTGGGTGATGCATATTCTTCTTATTCATACTTGTCAACTACATGACATTTCATTGTTGTCTAAACTTGTTGAATGAGAGATATTTTTTATGATAATAAGGACAAGAATCAGTAATTTTTTACAAACACACTATCAATTCGATAAAAGAAGTATTTGTTAATATTTGTCTGTAGAATTTACTGATCTGAGAAATTTTTATTCATTTTCTTTTGGAAAGTAATAATAATGATATCATCATTATTATTACTTTTCAAAACAAAATGAATCACAATTTATCAGACCAGTAAATTCTACAGACTACTTCACAATATTGAATATAGAGTGAGCCCAACATAAGGATGTCCACCATGGGAATATCAGAAATCATAATATACAGTTTCAGTACAAAAACAAAGTTGGGTAACAGAAGGGCCATTGGCAGTATTGAATTTCCAGCAGAATTTTTGATTTTTAGTTATGTTGAATGATATGAATTCTTCAATTTCTATTTTTTTTTTTCTGAAGTCATCTTCTAGCTGGAAGAAATTAAAAACTTCTTCCCAGCAAAATTTTATAGGCTTTTTCCTAAAAAAATATATAAGAAAAAGAAAATTTCATAGTTTGAAAACCATATTTTTTCGGGAAATTGTATACTTCCTATGAATGGTTTTCTTTCATTTAAGTATTCAAAACAGTATCTGTTATCATTTCCTATATCCTCATGGTGGACATACTTATCTTGGACTCACTGTATATATATATAACTATTGGATTGTCAACAAACTTGAAAACTTAATTTTCAGCACAACAAAACCTTTCCACCTCAACTGATATTGAAATCAAGAATTATAAAACAATGTGTTGTTATGGACGATGCACATTGTAATGACTCCCCACAATAATTATTTCATATTATGATTGTTATTGTTACCTTTAGGTGGTCCAAAGAGAACAACATCCATTGCCTTCAAGGCGATTTTTTGTTTGTGAATTGGATCTTTGATTCCAAGGACAGCTAAGTAAGGTGCATTATTAACCGCTAATCTAAAAAATCGTAAAAATGTATTTATATTAATGAAAGGAAAAACAAGCAGAACCACTATCCATAGAGATTAAAAATGCCAGTGGAAAGATTAAAGTATCATTATGTATTACCTAATGACATATGTAGTTGGATTTGAGTAATTCACTTAGTGGAAAACATATAGCGGGAAACTTTATTATCAAAGCAACAAAAAATTACAAAATTAAAAATGCCAAATTTTTTTATTCACATGTGCATGAAGTTAAGGGGAAAAAATTTGTAAAAACTAGAGGTTGATTTCATTAGCAGACCCCTTATTTTAATGAATAATAGATATGGATAAAAGATTCTAATATTCATTTATTACCTACATTTGATATTATTACATATTATGTTAGTAGAACTTCCAGTTCATAAACAAGTTTTAATCCAACTAAAAAAACAACATAATATTGTAAATGTCACAATTGAACTGAGTAAGAGAAGGCTAAAAATATGCATTAGGAATAATAATGGTCACTGGATTAGCAACTAAAAGCAGAATATGAAAATGAAAACTGATTATAAATAATCCAGCCATTTGCCCATTTTCCTATACTCTTTAGGATTGTCGGCAAACGTCGAACAGAAAATAATTCAACATTCCCATTTGTTTCATGATGAATCAAGTTTCTTTGGCTTCAATTATTATTATTGCAAATAATTATTATTGTTATAAAAAGATGTAAGATGATTTTTTGTGTAAAACGGTTGTTTTTGGTTCTAGTAATTATTGTGAAATTAGGTAGATTAGCATCTGAAATGTGTCTACAAAAAAAAAAAAAGAGGCATTTGGTGTGTTTGAAAATAGTTGAATTTGAAGATTCAGAAGGACATGACTCAAAAAATAATTGAGACCCCTTCGGATTTGTGTTCGGAAGACAAAGCTACATAAGTTAAACCACTTTTTTTGAAGGCAGAGTCCAATATACTCACCTTTTCTGGAGACAATACTATATAAATTAAGTCCCTTTTTTATTTTAAGCCAGATCCCAATAAACTTACTCTTACCATGATCACAACTCACCTTGGCAAATTGGCACCAGTGACCCTGTGTTCTAAAAATTGAGGAACATACTGAGGTAGTTCAACATAAGTTGTTAACCAATCAGTAGTTTGTTCCACAGTCCAATTATGTACCTCAGATTTTAACCATGCTTCCCACAACTCTCTAACAGAAATGTGATAATCATCATTCCGATGGAAGTTCTTTTGTCGTTTTTCTGCTCCTGAATTATATTTCAGTTCTTCTTTCAAAAACTGAAGAGGATAGTTTAAAAAAATATCTTTTTTCCCTCAAGATACTCACATCATCTGACTCTGATAAATCTATGTTACCATCTTTATCATCATCAAGCTGCTTATGTAGCTGTTTTATGGCTTCTAGTCCCAACCGATCTTTTTGAGCCATTGCTAGGCAAGCAAAATCATCAATGTTACAAGTATCGATAGAAACTAAAAATAATATCTCATGTATTATCAATTTATTATTTAAAATAAGATTCAGAAACTCAAACTCACCATCATGAAGAGAATTTTTTCCTGCAGAAAAACTGGGGCCTCTATAATCTCCACTAGCTTTGGAATTATCAGCTGGTGCAGGATTATCAATTTCAGTAGATGTTACTATGTTCCAATATACCATTAAAAATAAAAAAATCTGGCCCCAAAATTTCATATTTAAACAAGCACAAAGTTAAAAAAAGATATAAAAGTATATTGAAGACAAAAATTGTTATTTTATTTTGACATTTCGATTTTTTTCATATGCAGAAATCATAGACCAGAGTTCTTGGCAGAAATTATGCAAAAAACCAGATCGCAGAAAATGCGTTCTGTGATGCATGTGATGTTGTTCGCCCTCCGTCTATGACAAATCTGTCACAGCTCACAGCAGTCAAAGCACAGGGAGGGTATTCCGTGTACCATAGAATTCTAAAGTCAACAGAATAAGTGAGATGAAATTTGAAATAATGGGAGAGAAAGAGATAAAAGTATCGACTGTAGAATTCTATGGTACACGGAATACCACCCCAGCATACCTAACCATCAGTGTAGGGTTGGTTCCCAATGCTTCGTTTTTGCTTTTTGCGTCGCGCGTCACGCATTCTGATTGGCATTGGGAACTCCCCCTTAAGGCGAAACCATGCCCCTGCGAATTTCGCGATTTTTCTGTGAATAAAATGGCTGCCAGACTTGCCGCAAGAGATTTCAAATATTTTAACTTTTTGCGAATTCGCGCAAACCACGGTACAACAAAATTAATTTCAAATTATTCTATGCCTTCGCCATATTGATATTGATTCAACTAACTTGAACGATATCTTTGGATGTTAAATCTTTT
Source organism: Chrysolina americana (assembly GCA_958502065.1). NCBI lineage: Eukaryota > Metazoa > Arthropoda > Insecta > Coleoptera > Chrysomelidae > Chrysolina > Chrysolina americana. The sequence goes on along the minus strand of OY293415.1, from coordinate 33,005,676 downwards.
ATTTTGATTGCAAAAATATTTCATTTGCATTTATTACATTTCACAATTATGAAAAATCTGTACTGTTTGTCAAATATTCCATGCTAGAAAAGTATTATTACAGGGAGATGGGGATGTATGATTCCAATAAATATTTTATTTACTTTCGGGTGACAAACTTGTCCACAGTGGGGACAAAACTGAAAAGAAGAGGGTGTCTTCAGATTTGGAACCATTGCATTATTTGCATTCTGCAAGAAGTGCTCTGGTTGTGACTGATTATGTATTATATAGAATTTACATAATACTTATATTATTCTTCCATTCAACATAAATATGCCATTTTGAATAATCAAACACTAGGAAAGCTTTATTTGACCTGTATGTTGTGGTGACTGGACAGTGACCACAACATGTACATTTCAAAGTAGATTTGAGTTGAGGAACAAAATGCATTCATAATTGTCATGTGTAGTTTACTTCAGGTTCAGTTCAGGGGTAGATACTCAGTCAGCAAAATGCTATCCATAGGACATCCTATGGTTATAGTTCCTAAGTGTACCCTATAACCATGGGATATCCCGAATTTTGCACATGGATATCCTATGGATATCTAAGTGGCACACTTTTCTACATCCCCAGGAGATCCCAGGGCAATCTTTTTGTACATCCATAGGATGGTATCAGGATAAAATAAAGACATCCCATAGTGAAACTATATATATAGAAATGGTGATAGTTCCTTCCACCCCAGGACATACCAGGGCTTACCATAGGATAGGAACATGATTAGATTCAAATGTGAGTGGGCCTACTATCAGGTCCCCCACCGCGGCCTATATTGTAACAAGATTAGTATTACACTTATATCAACCAGGAAATGGAGTCATGGAAGATAAAACCGTGAAAGTAATATGGGGTTTGGTAGTGATCACAAAGCATGCATTTAACCCTTATAACTATCACTTATTTTTCTTCAATGACTTACTTTCTTATTGGGTTGACACAAATTTCATTATATTATCGTTTATCTTTATGAAACATTAGAAGTATCAAATAATTATATGATTGAAGAAGGAAAATGAAAGGCGAAATTATATTAAAAATCTATTGCTGAACAATGTGTATTTACGGCTTCATCAGCGACTTGTTCCACCTCTTGTTCCACCTCTTGATTTGGTACCACTACTGGATTTGCTACCACCTCTTTATTTTCTGCCCCCTTATTTACACGATCCTTTGCATGACGTAGCCAATTTTTCATTACAAATTCTATACTTTTTTCAGTTCCATTTTGAATTCTTGGGTTTTTCAAAATAGCATCTGAAAGATTCAAGTACATCTCTAATCAGTTAATATAGCAATCTTATATGAGGTTCATCATGATTGTGTGGGAAATATTAATATTGTCAGTATATGAAATACATATTTCAACATGAGGAATTGGACATACTTGTAAGGGCATAACTTCAAATGATATATAATCCAGCTTTCCACATATTTCCTATTCTATCGTAATTTTTCCGGCAAACATCGAACAGAAAATAATCCCCTAAAACTGTTGAACCACAGCTTCTCAACACCTGGCAAAGAAAACGTTTTAACAATATAAAGAATTTTTTTTAAACAAAACATATTTGCGATTGGTTTGGTTGAATGCTCCCTGTAACAGCTAGAAAATGATTAATCATTCAGATGAGTATCTACAAGAATCGGAATACATAACATATTTATACAATATGTCTCACCAAATTGGAACCATATGGAAAACTTTTTTATTTATGATTTTAGGAAAAAAGATATTCCTTATGAAAAGTTCTGCATGTTCTAAATTCTAAAATACAATCATCATAAGAGTACCTTAATTTTTGACAATATCAAAATTTGTTATGGAACAAAATTGTTCTGAATTGAAAATTACGTTCAGATATCCAGTCATATCTATCTACCAAGAAAAATTAAATTTTGTTTACATTTTTCGTTTTTTTGCTAGATTTTGATAGTTTGGAAAAAAAATTATTGTTTATAAAAATTTCAACAACCTAAAACAACAAAAACCAACTGAAGAAATATGTAAAAATATCACAACCCAATTTTTCATAGTGGATAGGCGTGATTGAATATCTGAACATAATTTTCAACTTTTTACCTTGACAATTTTCGATATTGTCAAAAATTACGGTACTTTATTCCAACATTACATTCATATTTTGTAAATTTAAATTCAAAAAATTAAAATTTGATATCTGATGATTGTATTTTAGATTTTAGATGTAGAACTTTTTATGAAGAATAACTTTTTCACCTAAAACTAATTGATGAAGCATTTGTTAGTTTACAGGGAGCATTGCAAAGTTTGTTCTTGTAGAAACTTTACTAGGTGTTTGCTAGTCTCAAAGGGTTGGTGGATTAATTTCGTTTAATGCTTTCCGACGAAACTCCTATAGAATAGGAAAAATTTGAAAGGCTGGATTAATAATTAATCCATATTCACCAAAAATACTTGTGTTTTCACAATTTTGTTCTGAAAATCAATTGGTATGAATCATAGAAGTGTTTATTATATTTCTGAGGTATGAATCAAGACTAAATTAGATGGACGTTTTTAATGGTATGTTGCTAAAAGATGTTATTCCTGACAATAATTGAAAAAAAAGTGAGTAAATTCATTCAGAATGTAGTAAAGGAAAAACAACAGTATTTTCCTGGACCAAAGGAACATACTTCAGTTCTACATCTGATACTGGCCAAGAGTGCATTCTACCTAAGTCATAAACTTGGTATATTCCTACATCAGAAGATTTACACGGACTTGTAAAGATATCTTTAAGATTCTCAAATTTTCTTCCAATAATCACAACATTTCCTAGAAAGTCAGTGGCAAAATTCTCAATTACTATTACATTACCATTCTTTAACATGCAGCAATTGTCAGGATGTTTTATTTTCAGTTTAAAATTGTTAAATTTGTATTCTTGATATTGTGGCTCACAACAGTTTTGAAGCAAGGGTCCTGAATGATGTTCTTTAGAAGGAATAATTTTGTCAAATATTTGTTCTCTTTCAGCAATCCGATTTATCACCTGTGCAATTGGTTTATCAGATTTTCTGACATGCTTTTTCAAAGTTTGCATATAATTCTCAAATGGAAAAGCACTGAAATGATCCAATTTTCCAAAATTAGTGGCATCTTGAGATATATGAAGAAGGTTATGTATGTTATGAGAAATATTTTCCTTGCCATATAGAACACTGAAAAGTTCGACAAAGTATATTAATAGTAAATGTGCATATTTAAGGTGGTCACTAGAAATCAAATTTGAACACAAAATTCTGGTTGCTACATGTAGAGATAAAAAGTTCAAATATTTATTTTGGCAAGTACAGATTTCAGAACAATTGGCCCAGTATAAAATAGAAATTGCCTAAATTCAGTCGCTTTCCATCTTTTTACTTCACTCAAAGAGTGGGGTTTTCTACAAAATTCTATTGGGATATTTCCACACTGAGCTAGTAATAAATCAGATATTTTACTGATTTGGTTTGACGATAATTTAAAAGGTGGTCGACCACTTATCCACAATGTAAGTATCAATTTTTTCATCACTCCCAGGCATAATAAGTGCATATAATCTAAAGGAAATGCTGATATCATATTCAAATTTGGAATTTCTTGTAAAGAGCAGTCCCCAACATGATGTTCCTCCTGGATTTTGTTGGTAAAACTATAATTTGATCTTTCAATGAAATCTATGTCAGGAAAACACATTTTTCTATCAATGAACTCCCCCTCCTGACAACATTTTGTACAAGAAAAGTAACCAGTATGAGATTTAATATTTTTAATGAAAGCTTTAGCAGGAGCATCACATATAAAAGCCTTAATTTCAAAAGGTATTATTTTATCACGAAAAGTTAGCCCATTGTTTGTCAACTTTGTTGCTTCATCTATGAAATCTCTTAGAAATAAATTAGCATCAACTGGTTTTTTGTAACCATGGTAAATCCCAACCAAACCAACTAAATTTTCAACAGGGAAAAGAGAGACTAGGATTGGATAAAACTGACTACCAGAGCTTTTACTCAATGGTACCTACTCCATCGATATTCACACAAATTTCACATTTTGTATTTTGTTGTTTTTGTTGCAACAGATAGTTGACAACCATTTCAAGGCAAAAGTGGTGATACTCCCCAGGAGAAATGATCTTTGTTTCAGTTCTTCTAGGAGTTTTCAAAAGTGTTCGAGGGGTAACTGTTCGAAATGAGGCTTCAAAATCTTCAGCAGATTTCCAAGTGCAGTGTGAGTAATATTTTCTGAAAGAGCCCATTGTAGTAGCTGTGTTTTAATATCTGTTTTATGACCATTATCAATGTTGGTACATTCACTGAATAATGGCAGGCTCGAGCAAGAAGGAATCGTTTTATTGAGCTTAAAATAATCATCGAGATCACATTTTTCAGCACCAATGGAATCGTCATTGGAGCTATAAATATGGGTAAAATCACCTGAATCAGATTTCAGATCAATATTAGAAATATGTGATAAATTATCATCACTTTCAGAATCTGAGCTGAGCAAAGACACTGGAGTTAAAGACTTATGACAATCATTAATCGATAACAATAAAAGTGAGTCATCAGTATCCTTCTTAATTTTTCTATAATAAGACCTATTTTTGCGTTTAATACCTTGGGAATTATATGCCATTACTTCAACTCAACCTAGTCAAGGAGTAATTTTTAGCAACATATCCAATAAAAGTAGTACCTATTTCACCAACTTCTGGAATGAAAGAATAATATTGTGAGATACAAGACAATTACGTATAAACTTTAAATTATATCAGTGGGGCTCACGAAACATTCTAGGGGTGTGTGTGAAAATAGAATTTTTTTTACAACACAAACACTTACCTTTCCTTAGTTCCCAACAAAAATCTTGAGATGTTCAGCAGCACTTGTATCAAAACTAATGAAAACATTCAAAACTTCAAATAACTAACAAACCAAACTCGCATCACAGCTTGTAATAAACAATTATAAACATCTAGCCTAGCAAAGCAAACAGCTAACAGCAATGGCCGGGAAAACTCCATACTCCAATTACTCATTACTCCCATACAGCCCTATCTCTATCTTCTTTCTTCACAATTGCTTTGTGAAACAGAGGTACGGTTGTCGGCCATCAGTTAGCGAAATCGGCTTGGCTCGGAAACCGCGAAATATAAAAATTCATGGCTGGAATAAACATCATCCTGTTAAAGATAAGAGCATGCATGTTCGGCAAAATTTTGAATTTAGAAACGAAACAGCTGCTTGGACCTGAACAACATATTATGATGGTGTATCACGTAATTTAAAATCTTTATATTTTAATACCTACATATAGTTTTGTCTTCGATATATTTTCCCAACAATATGAGAAATCAGCTGAACCAAAAACCCATCATCGTCCCGAAGGAATAACCATAGGTTATTATTAAATAGGTTAACCTATGTATATCCTTTTATAGGCAGCATTCAGTGGTATCCCAGTCGGATATTCATAGGATATACTTTTGGGTTATCCATAGGATATACTATTTTTGGAAGCGAATAGTACATGCTGTACTTTCCCGGACAAGATGAGGATAGCTTATGGATATCTCGTCGCGGTCATCCAGTTTCAGGACATTTGGGATCGTGATAGGATATCCTATGGATATAGTGTGCTAACTGGGTAGCCTCTATTAGGTGCTACTCCCCCAAAAGTTTCTAGACCACTATTCTCTGTAGCATTTTCAAATAATTTTGTTGAAATCAAATTTGGCTTCTGCAATGATCTAATATCATCTTGATGCCGACTACCTAGTATAAGTATCTTAACAATTAAGAACTCCGGAGTATCTTGCTGGGCGTTACTGTTGAAGCAGGGTGTGTAAAACTTTGGATCTGACTTTTTAGGGACACTGTATTAAACACTCAATCTGCTGAATCCTCCAACCACAGATCCTTGATATCAGTTAAACTGTAACTGCATTGTTGTTGAAGATACTTGGCTTCTGAAGATAACAATAACATGATATCGATGTCATTTGCTTGCCGAATTGAACAATACTCCGTATTACGAATTATATTCGAAACATATGTAGGTAATATGTTATTTGGGAAACATTGAACTTCTTCCATGTTCAACTGATATTTTAAGGCTGAAACACAATGGAAGTTTTATGTTTTTAGTTTTAATTTTCATGATTTTGGATATTTTTTTAAGATGAAACTATCATTGCCAATATTATTCTGATCACGCCTCATAAACAATCTTATTGGTAAAATTCAAGCTTCATTCTCCAATTCTGTTTTGCATCTTGTTTTATTTGTAAAATTGATATCCAAAATCCCAAAACTTAAAACTTATGACATACAACTTCCATTGTGTCTACGGCTTTAGAAAAAGGAAAAGACAAACAATTCCTAACCCCAAATACCGTAAAATGACATGTTATGATTCATCCAGTGTTGTTGGACGCGTTAAACCATAAAGTCCGATTGCGTTCCGAAAAAAGTCCGATTTTACACGAAAAAGTCCGCTATTCAAAAATGAAAAGTAGTATCACCTATCACCTTTTTAATGCGGAGAGACGCTAAATTAATGATCAAATAATCATCTTTATTTCCCATTAGACATACTATCCCTGTAAAACAAACAGTAAAAAGGTCTTCAAAGACGGGAAAAAGCACTGATATATTTCAGTGTCAGTGGTCAGTGGGAAAATGTCATTGAAGAGTTGTCATGTTTATCCGAAGATATTTTTGAGCATCCGGGAGGCAGTGTTGCTAGAAAGATTTCAACGAATGTACCAGTCTAAAGTCGAGTTGATATGCCGGCCTAATGTAATTCAGCTTATACCGCACTGTTTTCCGATTGGTCACCGAATGACACAGAACGACATGTTCGTAGTCAACAGCCAATCAGAAAATAATACGCCATAAGCGTTGTACTTTTTGGTTCAGAGCATGCGTTCCGTGTTAATTTTGACTGTTGATTATTGCCAATAGTCAATACTTGTTAGTTGATGGTGCTGCAAATATCTAATAGGGCCAATATCATCCAAAAAGTCTGAAAAAGTCCGAAATATTTCAAGGTCCGAAAAAAGTCCGCTGAAAGAAAAAAAGTCCGAAAATCGGACTTTAGTCCGCCGATTAACAACAATGGATTCATCATTTACCGCAATTTTTTTGCCGCATAGGCACAGTTTATAGCTAAAAGAATCAGTTCGCTCAATTGGCGTCGGCACTTTGATCTTTTTATGCACGTTTGTGCACTGCGCAACCTGCAACCTTATCCCTGGCGCATACAGGCGCTTACAATTTATACAATGCTCAACATAAAAATGGATACACTGCTGGAACTAAAAATAGGTACCTAAACTGTGGATATTTTGACCGTGTTGAGGTCTGTTTTTTTATTGCAGATTATTGTTTTTTAACATCATTCCGTAGATAAAATTTTAAAAATTATATTAAAAATTATGGGCTCCCTATTACAAAATTGCTGAAAATCTAGAAGTTTTGAGGAAGATACCAAATTTTGTGACAAAAACTTTAAAGGGCAACAAAGTTTTGTGGTTATTGTACTGACTTCTTTCAAAATTGGGTAGGAGTTTGTGATGGAAATATTACTTATTTTTTCGTTAATTTGAATATGTCGGAAAAGTTTTGCGATCAGTGTGTTCTAGCTGACGATGACGTATCGAAATTAAATATTCAGAAGCTAATTTTGAGAACATATATAAGTTAATGAATTTAAGCAAGATGAGAAATTTCTTATGACACGATTTATTCCAATATTAGTGATTAACACACTCTAATTGTAATTTTATAGGAGAAAGTATTTCAATTTTCCATTCACAATTATTTCAACTTCTTCGAAACACTGAAGAACATATCTACATTTTTTCATTGTCAGGATCTTGATCTTGAATAAAAACTATAGAGTCGTATTGAATGTGGTAAACCAAATGGTGCTTTTACGGATCCAGAAAGATAAACAAGCAGTTCGTAAATATTGGGGTAAATGCAATATTTGTAAACATTAAAAATAACTGAATGTAGATAAATGAGTTTTCATATACATAAACTAATTATGTTTTAAAATAGCCAGTTTATGATTGTTTCTTTTTATTACCTGTGGACTTTATTCTAATATAGAAATTTAATAGTACAAGAAATACGTCTTGACAAGGCTTACAGAAATCAATTTTTGAAGGACAATTTTTAATATTCTATCCAATACCTTCTTTTGTGGCCAAATTTTCAAAAAGTTTACAAGAACAGTTTTCAAGGGCTTGCATATATTACAAAAAAAAATAGTATCAAGCATTTTAAGTTGCCAAATGAATCATTATTGTCATTTGGATAAGCCCTGTGAAAACTGTAAATTGTTTGAGTCAGCTTGTTCATGCCATATTTCGATTCGAATATGTTTTTCACTTGTGTTTTATTTAAACGAAACGAAATCATTCTTTATGTTATATTGAGGTTGATGTAGTCGTTTACTTCTTCTTTGAGAGAATTGAATTGACGTGGTTGTTGAATCAAAATCAAGGCAGTTTGTTCCTTCGGAATTATCCAAATAGCTAATTGCAAAAAATTTTTTAAATGTCCTTTAAAATTGTATGGGTGCAGAATTTCCGCAATTTCCACTTTACTGCCTGATTTTACCGAAAAAAAATTCTAAACAGGCCTGATTCATTCTTCTTGTATGAATTTTGTTTTCCTTTATAACATACCACATTTGCAAAAAGGCCGAGATTGACAATTTCCACCCAAAAATAAATTTCTATATTTTTGTTTCGTTAAACAACAAAGTGATTCATAGAACGCCAACATATCTTTAAGAAATTGAATTTGTGTATCTGTCCTCATGAAAGTCCTATTGAATGATTATGCCTTGTGGACTTTTGATGAATTGAATAGATCAAAGAGTAGATATACAATGCCAATTCTGTGACCGAAGAGTGTCACAGAATCGGCATTGCTCCACACAGTGAATCTCTCGATGGCCGCGCCCATCGAGTTCTTGCCGTTGGTGGAGGGTTGGTGCTGAAGAAGATGACGTGTTCGCTCAAGAGTTTCGGGGTGGGGGGCTTCAAAACGTTTCACCCTAAGTGGCGGGCGTCTTTTTTGCAAAAAAACATGGCGGCAATGCAGCGGAAGGCAAAAAAACATGGCGGCGATGCAGCGGAAGGCAAAAAAACATGGCGGCGATGGAGCGGAAGGGGCGGCGATGGAGCGGAAGGCAAAAAACATGGCGGCGATGGAGCGGAACGCAAAAAACATGGCGGCGATGGAGCGGAAGGCAAAAAAACATGGCGCGATGGAGCGGAACGCAAAAAACATGGCGGCGATGGAGCGGAAGGCAAAAAAACATGGCGCGATGGAGCGGAACGCAAAAAACATGGCGGCGATGGAGCGGAAGGCAAAAAAACATGGCGCGATGGCGGAAGTTATGAAAAAACTTCTTTCCCTCACGTGATTCGCTGAGAGCAATTGGCTGGAAGAGAAAAAAACATGGCCGCCGCCGCCACCTTAATTGACAAAACAAAAATATTAAATATGAAAAATGTCTCTACTGTCTTAGAACACACACACACAACAGAAAATTATGATGGACGACATATTATTAATTCACTCGCTCTCGAATGAAATTCCAAAAGAAAAAAATACGTCTCCGTGCGCTGTAGTCGTAAACAGCGATAAGAGTCACATCTGGTGTTTACTCTCTCTCCAATGAAATTCTAAGAAATACGATTTGGCCTTGGACTTGTTTACTGTCTGCTCTCTCAAGTTGAACGAAATTCTCAGTAAACACGACGATGATCCATTTTTGACCTTGAATTTGTTTTTCAGATTTATCTCACACATCCGGTATCTGTTTACGCTGCTCGAGCTAAATTGACCTTGGAGTTGTTTACTGTCTCAGATGTTTGTTTTCCAGGAAGAGATAAGAGAGTCGAGTTTGAAGCCAAATTGATCGATTCAAGGCATTTTAAATGTCTCACTCTAACCCATGGCATTGTATGTCTGTCTTTGTCTCTGTTTGCATTTATTGAAATGAATAACGTCAGTTCGAGAAAAATACGTTTATTTTTTCAAATAAAAAAATTATACTTCAGTGCCATGGTAATATTCACCATCTTTGTTCGAATTGTTGAATATGTATCTTTGTCGAATTAATTGCAACAGCTTGTACAATGATTATAAAGATACAAAAACATAAATCCATCGTAGGCGTCTGTAGGGCATCTTGACGTCGTCGTCGTTACTCGGGGCACTGCAGGCATCGTGCGAGGGGTCACCTCCTCCACCACCTGAGATGCTGGCGGTTGCAGCAAAAACCAGTCAGTTTCTTGGCAAGTTTCGTTGCGAGAGACTTTCCTCAGCGGGTGGTGGGAACATGTTTGTTAAGTCGTAAAAAGCAACGTTTGGTCGTCCTACCTCCACCACACCCATGCGATACGATTATTTAGCGAAATTACCGGGAATTTTTTGGCGGGTGCGAAAAATCTAAAATCCAAGCCCAAGTGTTTGAGAGAATGCATGTTTCTCACGAGTGTTTATTTCGACTGTCAGTTGTTTATATTAGCATATTCGAATAATTGATATATTGAAATCCGTCAGTTTTCGTGAGTACACCCTGTATAAATAGTCTCAAATCGCTTCATGAGAGCTCGGTAGGTAATAATCGAACTTTCAGACATTTCATTCATATAGGTACCACGGTATATATATATTTTTATTATCAAAACACTATGTGAATTTTTGCCAAAGAATCAAACAAACTTCAAGTATTTATTCGCATATAATTTGAGTTTATTTACCATCTCGATATTCATATCTATGCATGGTCAACGATTTCAAGCAGGTAGGTATTGCTGACACAACAAATTAATAATCCCAGTGGCTTGGACGTTTTGAATGCTCGAGTTCATACATATTTGTCATTGCTGTTTCCTCAATACGCCATTATCGATGATATTTAAGAGAATTTCGTATTCCGAGAATTTGTTTGCAAAAATCGGAAGTTGAAATATGTAGCGAATTTCTTGAGTGTTTTTGAATAAATTTGGTACAGAAATTTGTTTATTACGATATTTGCGTTCCAAAGAATTCTCGATCATATGATGATGCAATCGAACACCTGAATAAACAAAACCAATCGGATTTTGAGACCAAAGCACTCGATTCTAGGTCTGTATATCACCTTACTTTATACCATTGGATTTTATGTCTATCTCCCTTTGCATTCATCATTTGAATAGAGTTTGAAACCGAATAGCTCGGAATGTTCTGGAAATTAGAGTCTGATCACGTCATACCTGGATTGGAGGATGATCCAGCAGCACCTATTAACTAACTATAAACTAACATCACGGTAATAATTGCCACTTGTCGATTGCTTTTGCGAATTCATACAAAGTTGAATACTGAATAGTTGAAATAGACATGAGTTAGAGATGGCGTGGAAAGACCTTTGGGAAATCACCAAACATTTTTGAGTAAAATTCATGCTGTTTTTAAATTTAATTGAGTTCGTGAACAAGATTTCCGTTTGAAAAAAAAAGAGAATAACTTCGAGCGAACACAGTATCGCGATGACTTGGAATATTTTTGAGTGAAGTCCATGTTAATTCAAATGGGCAACGATGGTCTCGTAGCGACGAAGTCCGCATAAAAAATAATGCGGTACTGGACTTGGAGTATTTCAGGGAAGTAAACGAGTCTTCTGTCGAAGAGCCAAATAACTTCGAGCGAACACAGTATCGAGATGACATGGAATATTTTTGAGTGAAGTCCATGTTAATTCAAATGGGCAACGATGGTCTCGTAGCGACGAAGTCAGCATAAAAAATAATGCGGTACTGGACTTGATGTATTTCAGGGAAGTAATGGAGTCCGTAAACGAGTCCTCTGTCGAAGAGCCAAATAACTTCGAGCGAACACAGTATCGAGATGACTTGGACTATTTTTGAGTGAAGTCCATGTTAATTCAAATGGGCAACGATGGTCTCGTAGCGACGTGGTCCGCAACTGGACTTGGAGTATTTCAGGGAAGTAATCGAGTTCGTGAACAAGATTGCCGTTTGAAAAAAAAGAGAATAACTTCGAGCGAACACAGTATCGAGATGACTTGGAATATTTTTGAGTGAAGTCCATGTTAATTCAAATGGGCAACGATGGTCTCGTAGCGACGAAGTCAGCATAAAAAATAATGCGGTACTGGACTTGGAGTATTTCAGGCAGGTAATCGAGTTCGTGAACAAGATTTCCGTTTGAAAAAAAAAGAGAATAACTTCGAGCGAACACAGTATCGAGATGCCTTGGAATATTTTTGAGTGAAGTCCATGTTAATTCAAATGGGCAACGATGGTCTCGTAGCGACGTGGTCCGCATATAAAATAATGCGGTTCTGGACTTGGAGTATTTCAGGGAAGTGATCGAGTTCGTGAACAAGATTGCCGTTTGAAAAAAAAGAGAATAACTTCGAGCGAACACAGTATCGAGATGACTTGGAATATTTTTGAGTGAAGTCCATGTTAATTCAAATGGGCAACGATGGTCTCGAAGCGACGAAGTCAGTATAAAAAATAATGCGGTACTGGACTTGGAGTATTTCAGGCAGGTAATCGAGTTCGTGAACAAGATTTCCGTTTGAAAAAAAAAGAGAATAACTTCGAGCGAACACAGTATCGAGATGCCTTGGAATATTTTTGAGTGAAGTCCATGTTAATTCAAATGGGCAACGATGGTCTCGTAGCGACGTGGTCTGCATATAAAATAATGCGGTTGTGGACTTGGAGTATTTCAGGGAAGTGATCGAGTTCGTGAACAAGATTGCCGTTTGAAAAAAAAAGAGAATAACTTCGAGCGAACACAGTATCGAGATGACTTGGAATATTTTTGAGTGAAGTCCATGTTAATTCAAATGAGCAACGATGGTCTCGTAGCGACGAAGTCAGCATAAAAAATAATGCGGTACTGGACTTGGAGTATTTCAGGCAGGTAATCGAGTTCGTGAACAAGATTTCCGTTTGAAAAAAAAAGAGAATAACTTCGAGCGAACACAGTATCGAGATGCCTTGGAATATTTTTGAGTGAAGTCCATGTTAATTCAAATGGGCAACGATGGTCTCGTAGCGACGTGGTCCGCATATAAAATAATGCGGTTCTGGACTTGGAGTATTTCAGGGAAGTGATCGAGTTCGTGAACAAGATTGCCGTTTGAAAAAAAAGAGAATAACTTCGAGCGAACACAGTATCGAGATGACTTGGAATATTTTTGAGTGAAGTCCATGTTAATTCAAATGGGCAACGATGGTCTCGAAGCGACGAAGTCAGTATAAAAAATAATGCGGTACTGGACTTGGAGTATTTCAGGCAGGTAATCGAGTTCGTGAACAAGATTTCCGTTTGAAAAAAAAAGAGAATAACTTCGAGCGAACACAGTATCGAGATGCCTTGGAATATTTTTGAGTGAAGTCCATGTTAATTCAAATGGGCAACGATGGTCTCGTAGCGACGTGGTCTGCATATAAAATAATGCGGTTGTGGACTTGGAGTATTTCAGGGAAGTGATCGAGTTCGTGAACAAGATTGCCGTTTGAAAAAAAAAGAGAATAACTTCGAGCGAACACAGTATCGAGATGACTTGGAATATTTTTGAGTGAAGTCCATGTTAATTCAAATGAGCAACGATGGTCTCGTAGCGACGAAGTCAGCATAAAAAATAATGCGGTACTGGACTTGGAGTATTTCAGGCAGGTAATCGAGTTCGTGAACAAGATTTCCGTTTGAAAAAAAAAAGAGAATAACTTCGAGCGAACACAGTATCGAGATGCCTTGGAATATTTTTGAGTGAAGTCCATGTTAATTCAAATGGGCAACGATGGTCTCGTAGCGACGTGATCGAGTTCGTGAACAAGATTGCCGTTTGAAAAAAAAAGAGAATAACTTCGAGCGAACACAGTATCGAGATTAGACAACATTATAATAATTCGAATTTACAGGCGGCTTTCAAACTTGATCGATAGTACATTTTCAGTTCGAAAGATTCATACTAGATGGCGCTACGCTTCTGTCGCAATATTATACCCAGTTGTGTTCATACGACAGCTTGAAATGTGACTGGATTAGTTATTATTTGCTGAAAATGAGCTGTGGCAGATGATCTACCACCTCAGACGTTGTACATTCAATACTTGGAAACGGGAGACGAAATTTGGTGAAGTTGAATTGAAACCCAGCTCAGAGCATACCAGACCCGCAGCATATTATACCTTTCTATCGAAACAATAGAAGAGTAGCCTACGGAATCCAAGCCAGCTGTCTACCATCGGAAGAGTAAGTTTCGATTTTCATTTTTCACACATATTCTGTATCAGTTTCTTCATTCAGTGAACAAATATGAATTCTGAAGACATCACTACTATTTACGCAGACATGGTTGAACTATGTAGGGAAATTAACGAAAGTTTGAACCAATTGGAATTCAAGCAACTTGATACTTTGAGTGAAAATATGCCTGCAAATATGAGTTCTGAAGACATCACTACTATTTACGCAGACATGGTTGAACTATGTAGGGAAATTAACGAAAGTTTGAAACAATTGGAATTCAAGCAACTTGATACTTTGAGTGAAAATATGCCTGCAAATTTGTGTAGAGCTATGAAACTCATCAGAAGCAAACTAAAATTCGATGATGTTTCATCTACTGTATGCGTTAACATAATCAAAAATTTGGAAGAAGCGGTGTCAATTCTCAAAATGGACATCTCAAAGAGAAAATGAAATATTTGGTTGGCACATTGTAAAAGAACTGCTCGTATGCTAAATAAAGCATATCATCAATCAACGAAGAGCAGTCAATAGGGACTTTACGCAGACTTCAAACTTTGACGGGAAATTTGAAAATTGTAAGAAATTCAATTCAAAATGCAGGAGTGGTTGGAGGAGGGGCAACATCAAAGTTATCATCACGAGTGAAGTGGGAAGATATGAAATCCGCATTTTCGTCAGGTCTGCGTACAGGAATAATAATGAATTTGACACATAAGGATATTGGACAATTTTTTCAAGACGCTTATACCTTATCCAAACGCAGAATAAAGAAATTGCTGAAAAAACATCCAATGATTGAGGTTTTAATAATAAATTTTCTGCTGAATTTGTCAAAGATAGCTTGAATATGGAATATAATGATATAGAATATTTCAGTACTAAAAACAATATCATTGACAGGGGTACAAACTTGAAAGGGTGGTTCCAAGAGAACGTCATTGACCATATTCGATATAAATTGTCGAAATCATTGGAACAGGAAAGAGATTCCTCACTTAAAAAAATTGTTAGTTTGGAAGTATATATTAGTGAATATAACATTGAACACGGTTCATCTTTCATCGAGCTTCCAAAGTCCATAGCCAGAAAGCAAGCGTGCATTAATATAAAAAATAATGATGAAGCATGCTTTGCTTGGTCGGTTGTTTCAGCTCTGCATCCAGCACGAAAGCATAGTGACAGGACAAAATCATATCCACATTACACACAAATCTTGAATTTGGACGGTATTCAATTTCCGATGAAATTGGAGCAAATTACCAAATTTGAGAACCTGAACAACATATCGATCAATTTGTACACCTTGGAATTAACTCAGCCGCAGGCGGACAGAGAGGCATTTTTCTTAACTGTTCCCAGTCGACTCACCAAACGGAGATTGAACCGACATGTTAATTTACTTTTAATTCAGAATGAATATCATTCAAAATTGAAGGGTTATAGAGGACCGCCAGAAACAGTTGATGATACCAAAATTCGATACCACTACTGCTTCATCAAATATTTATCCCGACTGCTCAGAACACAAATAAGTAGAAACAGGCATAAAGTATATTTTTGTGATGGATGTTCAAGATACTTCACGAGCCACGGAAAACTCATGAGTCATCCTATTGACTGTCAAAAACAGGCTGAAATGCAAACAAACTAGATACATCACCATATTGAATGAAAAATATTGATTTGTTCAGAACCCGCATGATGATGAATTTTATACAGAATATGTGTGAAAATGGAATAGAAACTGTGCTCCAGGCGGGACGTCTATATCCACCATATATATATATATATAACTAAAACTAAAAGTTCGGGTTGAACCGCGTCTAGAATTTGTTGAAATTCGACGTTTCGGCTCCGATTTTGGAGCCATTTTCAAGAACTGAAATAGAAAGAAAATTATTGAAAGGTTAAAACGTAATTCTACGCTGAGGTCTCAATCTGCCTACTCCTCAAGTATAATTACGTTAGGTTTTTGTGACTTGACGTCGGGGTCTCAATCTGCCTACTCCCCATGTCTCGTCACTGGTTCTCTCTCTAAGGTCTCAATCTGCCTACTCCTTCGAGAGAACTGAGGAATTGTGGGTTGAGGAACTGTATTTATAGTGGACGTGGCTGTAATGGCCGTGTGCAATGTATTGGCGCGAGGTGAACTATGGGCGGGAACTGAATTGGCGCTAGATGAGCTGTGTGCGGGAACTTGGTTGGCGCTAAGTGAGCTGTGTGCGGGAACTGGGTTGGTGGGAAATGAGTTTATGCGTGCAATGAGAGGCTTCCAGGTATTGGGAAGTCTACGTCCGTCGTCGCGAGTGTTGAGGCAATTGGGGCGCTTCTCTATCTCAAGGGCTTCTCGGATGATCCTGGTTTGCAGAGTTTTCTCGGTGGAAATTGTTTTTGTGTTTTGGAAGTCTATTTTGTGACCTGTGTCTTCTCGATGTTTATAAAGTGCGGAAGTGGAAGATGCCTGACGCACAGCAAGTTCGTGTTCGTAGACTCTGGAAGTTACTCGTCTATTAGTCTGGCCAATATAAGTTCTCGGGCAGTCTGAACATGGTATTTCATATATACCTTGAGAATCGTTTGGTATTGTGTCCTTGGGAGATCTGAGGAATTTGGATATTTGGTTGTTGGCCGTGAATATTGTTTTTATCTCGTGTTTTCTCAAGATATTACTGATTTTGTCTGTCACACCTTTGATGTATGGTAGAAAAGCTTTGTGTGGCTGAATACTCTCTAGTGGATCGTTCGTTTTTGGAGGACGGGTCAGTTGATGGCGGATAGACTTGTCGATTAGCGAATTGTTGTAACCATTTTGGAGTAAGGCTGATTTCAGTTTGTCCAGCTCTTGTGGTCTATTCTGGTTGTCGGTAAGCTGAATTGATCTGTATATCAGGGAGTTCAATACGGAGTTTGTTTGTGCTGGATGGTGATGAGAGTTTGCGTGTAGGTATCGGTTGGTGTGGGTCTGTTTCCTGTGTACTGTGTGGGTGAAAGAGTTGTTGGATTTCGTGATGAGAACGTCCAGGAAAGCTAGGGAGTTGTTCATTTCGGTCTCCATTGTGAATTTCATGTTGGGATGGATATCGTTTAGGTGATCTAAGAACGTGTTTAAGATTTCGTAACCATGAGGCCATATGACGAAAATGTCGTCAACGTATCTGAACCAGCAAGTAGGCTTGTGGTCAAATGCTTCTACAGCCCTCGTTTCGAAGTCTTCCATGAAAAGGTTTGCAAGGACTGGAGAAAGGGGGGAACCCATGGGAGCACCTTTCACTTGTTTGTAGTAAGTTCCTTGGAAGAGGAAGTACGTGTTGTTCATACAGTGACTGATGAGGTCCAGGGTGTCTTTTGGAATTCTGTGTTTAGTTTTAAGGATTTCTAGCGTGTCCGTTAGGGGAATGTTTGTGAAGAGGGAGACAACATCGAAGCTCACTAGGATATCGGTGTTCTGGATTCTATAGGATTTGAGAAGGTCTAAGAAGTGGAATGAATTTTTCACGTAGGATGAAGCTTCTTCTGCTCGTGGCTGAAGAGTACTCGCCAGATACTTGGCCAGGTTCTGGGTTGGTGATGATATATATATATATATATATATATATATATATATATATATATATATATATATATATATATATATATATGATATATATATATACCGGGTGGCTACGGAAGTATTGCCTACGGAATATCTCAGTTATTGTATTAAGCAGGTTTGTGAAATTTGGAGCGTCGATATAATGACATAAGAGCTAGAATTTGAGCATATTGACATGTCGAAGTTAACTTCCGGTCTGACCGGAAGTAACATCAACTTTCTTGTTTTAAATAGAAACCCTATTTTTTTTCTTTTCACTTTATTCAGCATTCAATTCCCTTTCTAATGACATATCTAACCAGAAACTATATCAGATAAAAATTATTATTGAAATTCACCGAGTAGGCCGTGGAAGCAAAATGAAAGCCAAAAATTGAAAAGTTGGCTATGGAAACCATACGTCACTTGATAACAGTTGCTACTACTGTGATATTTTATTTTCATTCGTCGGCGTTATAAAAAGCCGCCAAAAAAAATATTGGAAAAATTGGGAAAAAAACAATACTCTGTAGGTCCATAACTTAAATAGGAACATACAACTTTTTCTTGCCTGTACTATTCAGCATACCCATTCCTTTCTAATGATTTAATAGAAAGTAATTTTTTGAAATGAAATACCAAAAAATCCAATTATTATTCTTCAAATATCAAAACAGATTATCGTCATACGCAAAAATAACATTAAAAATAATGTGGAATGATAAATTATATCCTGTAGGTTCTAGGTTAAATAGGAACATAAACGTACTTGGTCTGTGCCATCGTCCATAGATATTCTAATATCTACCTATGGACGATGTTTGTGCTATTCAGAATAATCATTCCATTGCAATAATCATTCGAACCAAAATATTAACAAGTAGGCTGATTAAGATGTATTTTGGAATGAAACAAAAAAGAAACGAGAGCTCTCACGAACGCTGCTATCCATATTATTTTGACGTTCGAAGTAGTGTTTTTGATTCTGCCATTTTAAAAGGGTTTGGAAATCGAAATCAGTTAGTGGAATATTCAAAAAATGCCCCGTTATTCACGAACCGAACAAATTGACATGCTTCTCATTTATGGTGAATGTTTAAAAAATTCTTATGCCGCTGAACGATTGCATTTAGAGCGATATCCAGGGAGGCAGCAACCGTCAAGAAGGTATTTCCAGTGGCTTGAAGAAAAATTAAGAACTGAGCCTGATGTTCACGAAGACCAAGAAGCATTTGTTATTAATGAGGAAACTGAATGATAGCACAATTTCCTCAAGGCAGATTGGCGCCGAATTAGCTATAAGTAAGGACTCTGCTAGGAAAATTTTGAAAAAACATCGATTTAAATCCTTCAAGTATCAGTTGCATCAACATTTGTATGAAAATGACGGTGAAAGGCGCCTGGAATATTGTAATTGGTTTCTTCGACAAAATGCTGAGAATCACCTATTTAACTATTATATCTTGTTTA
Source organism: Chrysolina americana (assembly GCA_958502065.1). NCBI lineage: Eukaryota > Metazoa > Arthropoda > Insecta > Coleoptera > Chrysomelidae > Chrysolina > Chrysolina americana. Next base: position 32,986,271 of record OY293415.1, on the reverse strand, counting down.
CGGACGAGTCAAGATTTACCAACAATGGATTATTTAACAGGAATAATACAAGGTAGGTACTGTACTTTATTTGGATTATTGTCGATAGTCGAAGTGTAAAGTGCTAAAAGTGTGAACGGTCTTTTGTTTCAGGTACTGGGCGATAGAAAACGAGCACCGGTTTCGACAAGGTGGCTTCCAGGAGAGATTTGGTGTGAATGTTTGGGAAGGAATAGTTGGAACTCATATTGTTGGCCCCATTCTTTTTCAAGGCCAACTAGCCGGAGAGAGATACTTTAATTTTTTAACGAATGAAATTTCGGTTCATTAACAACCTACCAGCGGAAATAACTGAGAGAATTCAAGAATAGCGAGAAATTATCTTCAAAATCGCTTTCAAGAGAGACATAACAACCCATGGCCCAGTCAGGTGGCCACCAAGGTCACCTGATCTTACTCCGTGCGACTTTTTTCTATGGGGGCATCTTAAAAATAGGGTGTATTCTACACAGCCTACAACTCTACATGAGCTAGAAGTAAAAATTCGTAGAGCTTTCCAAGATATCACGCCCCAAATGTTGAGAAACGTTTTACATGAAAATATCACCAGTCAATAAATATATTGACGCTGAGGGAATGCATTTCGAACATTTGTTTTGAATTTATTTTATCTTTAATCCTATCAATTTGAATTTTTTTTTTTTCGATAAATCTGTTTTTTTGTTATTTGAATAATAATAATTGGATTTTTTGGTATTTCATTTCAAAAAATTACTTTCCATTATATCATTAGAAAGGAATGGTTATGCTGAATAGTACAGGCAAGAAAAAGTTGTATGTTTCTATTTAAGTTATGGACCTACAGAGTATTGTTTTTTTCCCAATATTTCCAATATTTTTTTTGGCGGCTTTTTATACCGCCGACGAATGAAAATAAAATATCACAGTAGTAGCAACTGTTATCAAGTGACGTATGGTTTCCATAGCCAACTTTTCAATTTTTGGCTTTCATTTTGCTTCCACGGCCTACTCGGTGAATTTCAATAATATTTTTTTTCTGATCTAGTTTCTGGTTAGATACCAACTTGTGATATGTCATTAGAAAGGGAATTGAATGCTGAATAAAGCGAAATGAAAAAAAAATAGGGTTTCCATTTAAAATATGAAAGTTGATGTTACTTCCGGTCAGACCGGAAGTTAACTTCGACATGTCAATATGCTCAAATTCTAGCTCTTATGTCATTATATCGACGCTCCAAATTTCACAAACCTACTTCATACAATAACTGAGATACTCCGTAGGCAATACTTCCGTAGCCACCCGGTATATATATATATATATATATATATATATATATATATATATATATATATATATTTATATATATATATATATATATATATATATATATATATATATATATATATATATGTATATATATATATATATATATATATATATATATATATATATATATATATATATTGTTACATTTTTGACAAGAAATTGACCGCTTTCTTAGAGTAAAAAATACCCTTGTGGGGATGAAGAAGTACCTTATTTGAGGTAAAGATATGTTTCTTTTTGGAAACATCAGTGCCATCTATTGTTCTGTATGGATATCACTCTAATCGGTCAATCTACCAGTTTCATTAAAAAAATTAAAATTTTTTGTGCAAGAAAGTGCCTCTTTTTTGAGGTGAAAAAGTACCACTTTTCTATTTAAAAAAGTGTATTTTTTATGCAAATACTGTCACTTTTTTTATGCAAAAACTGTCACTTTTTTATGCAAAAACTGTAACTTTTTTAATGAAAAAAAGTGTCACTTTTTTATGCAAAGAAAGTGCCTGTTTTTTGCCCTAAAAAGTAACACTTTTATTGACATGGTGGAAAAAGCTGAGTGAAAGCTGAATGATTCACTCAGCCACTCAGCTTTCACTGAAAATGCTTCACTCAGCTTTTACCACCATGTCAATAAAGGTGTCACTTTTTTTCATTCAAAAATACATGTATTCTTATGCAAAAAAGTGACACTTTTTTCGATAAAAAAAATGACCCAAAATTGACATGGTGGAAGGATTTCAGTGAAGCATTTTCAGTGAATTTTGAGACACTCAGCATTCAGTCAGCTTTCACTCAGCTTTTTCCACTATGTCAATTTTCGGTCATTTTTTTTATGAAAAAAAATTGCCATTTTCCCATAAGAATACATGTATTTTTGAATGAAAAAAAGTGACACCTTTATTGACATGGTGGTAAAAGCTGAGTGAAGCATTTTCAGTGAAAGCTGAGTGGCTGAGTGAATCACTCAGCTTTTTCCACCATGTCAATAAAAGTGTTACTTTTTAGGGAAAAAAACAGGCACTTTCTGTGCATAAAAAAGTTACACTTTTCTCCATTAAAAAAGTTACAGTTTTTGCATAAAAAAGTGAGTTTTTGCATAAAAAAAGTGACAGTATTTGCATTATTTTTTATGCGGACTTCGTCGCTACCAGACCATCGTTGCCCATTTGAATTAACATGGACTTCACTCAAAAATATTCCAAGTCATCTCGATACTGTGTTCGCTCGAAGTTATTCTCTTTTTTTCAAACGGCAATCTTGTTCACGAACTCGATTACTTCACTGAAATACTCCAAGTCCAGAACCGCATTATTTTTTATGCGGACCACGTCGCTACGAGACCATCGTTGCCCATTTGAATTAACATGGACTTCACTCAAAAATATTCCAAGTCATCTCGATACTGTGTTCGCTCGAAGTTATTTGGCTCTTCGACAGAGGACTCGTTTACTTCCCTGAAATACTCCAAGTCCAGTACCGCATTATTTTTTATGCTGACTTCGTCGCTACGAGATCATCGTTGCCCATTTGAATTAACATGGACTTCACTCAAAAATATTCCAAGTCATCTCGATACTGTGTTCGCTCGAAGATATTCTCTTTTTTTTTTCAAACGGAAATCTTGTTCACGAACTCGATTACCTGCCTGAAATACTCCAAGTCCAGTACCGCATTATTTTTTATGCTGACTTCGTCGCTACGAGATCATCGTTGCCCATTTGAATTAACATGGACTTCACTCAAAAATATTCCAAGTCATCTCGATACTGTGTTCGCTCGAAGATATTCTCTTTTTTTTTCAAACGGAAATCTTGTTCACGAACTCGATTACCTGCCTGAAATACTCCAAGTCCAGTACCGCATTATTTTTTATGCTGACTTCGTCGCTACGAGACCATCGTTGCCCATTTGAATTAACATGGACTTCACTCAAAAATATTCCAAGTCATCTCGATACTGTGTTCGCTCGAAGATATTCTCTTTTTTTTTCAAACGGAAATCTTGTTCACGAACTCGATTACCTGCCTGAAATACTCCAAGTCCAGTACCGCATTATTTTTTATGATGACTTCGTCGCTACGAGACCATCGTTGCCCATTTGAATTAACATGGACTTCACTCAAAAATATTCCAAGTCATCTCGATACTGTGTTCGCTCGAAGTTATTATCTTTTTTATCAAACGGCAATCTTGTTCACGAACTCGATTACTTCCTTGAAATACTCCAAGTCCAGTTGCGGACCACGTCGCTACGAGACCATCGTTGCCCATTTGAATTAACATGGACTTCACTCAAAAATAGTCCAAGTCATCTCGATACTGTGTTCGCTCGAAGTTATTTGGCTCTTCGACAGAGGCCCCCTTTACGGACTCCATTACTTCCCTGAAATACATCAAGTCCAGTACCGCATTATTTTTTATGCTGACTTCGTCGCTACGAGACCATCGTTGCCCATTTGGATTAACATGGACTTCACTCAAAAATATTCCAAGTCATTTCGATACTGTGTTCGCTCGAAGTTATTCTCTTTTTTTTCAAACGGCAATCTTGTTCACGAACTCGATTACGTCCCTGAAATACTCCAAGTCCAGTTGCGGACCACGTCGCTAAGAGACCATCTTTGCCCATTTGAAGTAACATGGACTTCACTCAAAAATATTCAAATATTCCAAGGCATCTCGATACTGTGTTCGCTCGAAGTTATTCTCTTTTTTTTCAAACGGAAATCTTGTTCACGAACTCGATTACCTGCCTGAAATACTCCAAGTCCAGTACCGCATTATTTTTTATGCTGACTTCGTCGCTACGAGACCATCGTTGCCCATTTGAATTAACATGGACTTCACTCAAAAATATTCCAAGTCATCTCGATACTGTGTTCGCTCGAAGTTATTTTCTTTTTTTTCAAACGGCAATCTTGTTCACGAACTCGATTACTTCCCTGAAATACTCCAAGTCCAGTTGCGGACCACGTCGCTACAAGACCATCGTTGCCCATTTGAATTAACATGGACTTCACTCAAAAATATTCCAAGGCATCTCGATACTGTGTTCGCTCGAAGTTATTCTCTTTTTTTTTTCAAACGGAAATCTTGTTCACGAACTCGATTACCTGCCTGAAATACTCCAAGTCCAGTACCGAATTATTTTTTATGCTGACTTCGTCGCTACGAGACCATCGTTGCCCATTTGAATTAACATGGACTTCACTCAAAAATATTCCAAGTCATCTCGATACTGTGTTCGCTCGAAGTTATTTGGCTCTTCGACAGAGGGCTCGTTTACTTCCCTGAAATACTCCAAGTCCAGTACCGCATTATTTTTTATGCGGACTTCGTCGCTACGAGACCATCGTTGCCCATTTGAATTAACATGGACTTCACTCAAAAATATTCCAAGTCATCTCGATACTGTGTTCGCTCGAAGTTATTCTCTTTTTTTTTTTCAAATGGAAATCTTGTTCACGAACTCAATTAAATTTAAAAAACACATGAATTTTACTCAAAAATGTTTGGTGATTTCCCAAAGGTCTTTCCACGCCATCTCTAACTCATGTCTATTTCAACTATTCAGTATTCAACTTTGTATGAATTCGCAAAAGCAATCGACAAGTGGCAATTATTACCGTGATGTTAGTTTAGCTTTTACCTAATAGGTGCTGCTGGATCATCCTCCAATCCAGGTATGACGTGATCAGACTCTAATTTCCAGAACATTCCGAGCTATTCGGTTTCAAACTCTATTCAAATGATGAATGCAAAGGGAGATAGACATAAAATCCAATGGTATAAAGTGAGGTGATATACAGACCTAGAATCGAGTGCTTTGGTCTCAAAATCCGATTGGTTTTGTTTATTCAGGTGTTCGATTGCATCATCATATGATCGAGAATTCTTTGGAACGCAAATATGGTAATAAACAAATTTCTGTACCAAATTTATTCAAAAACACTCAAGAAATTCGCTACATATTTCAACTTCCGATTTTTGCAAACAAATTCTCGGAATACGAAATTCTCTTAAATATCATCGATAATGGCGTATTGAGGAAACAGCAATGACAAATATGTATGAACTCGAGCATTCAAAACGTCCAAGCCACTGGGATTATTAATTTGTTGTGTCAGCAATACCTACCTGCTTGAAATCGTTGACCATGCATAGATATGAATATCGAGATGGTAAATAAACTCAAATTATATGCGAATAAATACTTGAAGTTTGTTTGATTCTTTGGCAAAAATTCACATAGTGTTTTGATAATAAAAATATATATACCGTGGTACCTATATGAATTAAATGTCTGAGAGTTCGATTATTACCTACCGAGCTCTCATGAAGCGATTTGAGACTATTTATACAGGGTGTACTCACGAAAACTGACGGATTTCAATATATCAATTATTCGAATATGCTAATATAAACAACTGACAGTCGAAATAAACACTCGTGAGAAACATGCATTCTCTCAAACACTTGGGCTTGGATTTTAGATTTTTCGCACCCGCCAAAAAATTCCCGGTAATTTCGCTAAATAATCGTATCGCATGGGTGTGGTGGAGGTAGGACGACCAAACGTTGCTTTTTACGACTTAACAAACATGTTCCCACCACCCGCTGAGGAAAGTCTCTCGCAACGAAACTTGCCAAGAAACTGACTGGTTTTTGCTGCAACCGCCAGCATCTCAGGTGGTGGAGTAGGTGACCCCTCGCACGATGCCTGCAGTGCCCCGAGTAACGACGACGACGTCAAGATGCCCTACAGACGCCTACGATGGATTTATGTTTTTGTATCTTTATAATCATTGTACAAGCTGTTGCAATCAATTCGACAAAGATACATATTCAACAATTCGAACAAAGATGGTGAATATTACCATGGCACTGAAGTATAATTTTTTTATTTGAAAAAATAAACGTATTTTTCTCGAACTGACGTTATTCATTTCAATAAATGCAAACAGAGACAAAGACAGACATACAATGCCATGGGTTAGAGTGAGACATTTAAAATGCCTTGAATCGATCAATTTGGCTTCAAACTCGACTCTCTTATCTCTTCCTGGAAAACAAACATCTGATACAGTAAACAACTCCAAGGTCAATTTAGCTCGAGCAGCGTAAACAGATACCGGATGTGTGAGATAAATCTGAAAAACAAATTCAAGGTCAAAAATGGATCATCGTCGTGTTTACTGAGAATTTCGTTCAACTTGAGAGAGCAGACAGTAAACAAGTCCAAGGCCAAATCGTATTTCTCAGAATTTCATGGGAGAGAGAGTAAACACCAGATGTGACTCTTATCGCTGTTTACGACTACAGCGCACGGAGACGTATTTTTTTCTTTTGGAATTTCATTCGAGAGCGAGTGAATTAATAATATGTCGTCCATCATAATTTTCTGTTGTGTGTGTGTGTTCTAAGACAGTAGAGACATTTTTCATATTTAATATTTTTGTTTTGTCAATTAAGGTGGCGGCGGCGGCCATGTTTTTTTCTCTTCCAGCCAATTGCTCTCAGCGAATCACGTGAGGGAAAGAAGTTTTTTCATAACTTCCGCCATCGCGCCATGTTTTTTTGCCTTCCGCTCTATCGCCGCCATGTTTTTTGCGTTCCGCTCCATCGCGCCATGTTTTTTTGCCTTCCGCTCCATCGCCGCCATGTTTTTTGCGTTCCGCTCCATCGCGCCATGTTTTTTTGCCTTCCGCTACATCGCCGCCATGTTTTTTTGCCTTCCGCTACATTGCCACCATGTTTTTTTGCAAAAAAGACGCGCGCCACTTAGGGTGAAACGTTTTGAAGTCCCCCACCCCGAAACTCTTCGGCGAACACGTCATCTTCTTCAGCACCAACCCTTCACCAACGGCAAGAACTCGATGGACGCGGCCATCGAGAGATTCACCGTGTGGAGCAATGCCGATTCTGTGACACTCTTCGGTCACAGAATCGGCATTGTATATCTACTTCAAAGAAATTATCAATTTTTTCTATGAATTCAACTGTCTTGAAGTCTGCTAATGGGAGTTTTTTGAAAGATAAACAAGCATTTGTTTCTGCAGAAACAGTGGCACTGAACACTTGAGCTGCATATGTCATTTTCTGAAAATTGACTGGAAAAATAATGATATTTCATGAATAAAGAAGTACTCAAATATGTTTGCAGTTTCCTATAGGAGCCCAGAAATCGTTTCAATGAAAAATAAAACACGCGAAATGTATGTACTTCTGGAAACTGATTACTTTTAGTACACTTGACAACTATGTAAGTTTGTGTGCAAATCGATTGCGCAACCCGAATTTTCCCGGCGCTTATTCTATCTTGTACACAAGATGGCGGCGAGTGAGCGAACTGATTCTTTTAGCTATAAACTGTGGCATAAGTATGAACGTTCATGCGGCGATTTTCTTGCAGGGTATGAACTATATAGCCTATAGTCTATATATTTATTATTTCAATCTCGACATGAAGAAAAAATTTTGCATTTAAAAATAATTATTCAAAATTGACGAGGTTCCGGCAAGTCCTTCAGTCCTTTTGTTCGATTTTATTGGACACATCTCAAAAAATGTCGGTATTTATTTTGTAAAATAATTATATATCGCTTGGTCGTAGGAAAATTATTGTACATCACTCTTGCGAAAGTGACTTTTTCACACTCATAATGTAATATTCTATTTGAGTGATCTATCCACAGACCTCATAAAAGAAGTAGATGTAACATGACCGCTCTTCCAATGATATCAAAATAGCCCCTCATCCATGGCCGCCATGTTGATTCCGCTTTACGTTGGCACCACTGATTTATAATCGGTTGTATTCTCCTAACGAATAAAACAAAGCGAGATGTAAATTACTTTCGTGGATTGACAGCCACACACTTCAAATCACTAGTGTTCCCCAAAATACAGGGACGGCTTTCCTAAATCTATATATTTTCACAGACTAACATAAAAAATTGGAATTATGGAAATCATGAGTACATAAAATCGAAGAAAGTATACCAGTAATATACTAATATACCCCAAATAAGTATATTCAAAGGCGTTTATTCAACTTGCTTTATTGTCTGAAATCTTGTAATCAAAATTTCGACTACTTCTAATTGAGATTTTAAATTTGTTAGATGCCCATCATTGCGGTGTCGAAGCAACAAGACATTTTCACACTTGCACAGATAATCAATTGCTTTGGTAATAAAAGGTTTCCATTGATCACATCAGTTTTCCTTTATTATTATTAGTATTTTCATTCCACGAGCATGAATATTTCGGGAATTTAGAATATCAAATAATCCATTGATAATTTTGATGAACTCAACTGTTGGTTGAACATTCTGAAATTCTTCCAAATGAAGAACATCGGATAGGAATATGATAGTGCATCAGCTACACTTGAGCTGAGTGTTTGTGCAGCAACGTTCACCTGGAAACTAAAAATAAAATTCATATAACCCACCATAAATCTCTATAAACCAAAATGTTCCCTTGATATCTTGGTGAATTAAGAGTATGCACTTTTTACAAGCAGTTACTATTGAGAAGAAACTGAGAAAATCTTGAGGAAGACCAATCAGCTGATAAAAGGGTCTTCATTACCAACAGAGACAAAGCAGAAACTATGCAGATCTGAAGCATTACCACCAAGGCTCTATGGATTGCCGAAAATTCACAAGGAGGATGTACCACTGAGACCGATATCGAGTGCCATAGGATCACCAACCTACAACCTCGACAAGCATTTGTCGGACATGCTGCAGAAACATGTTGGGAAAACTAGAACTTACGTCCGAGACTCCACCCATTTCATCGAACAGATGAAGGAAATCACCTTGGAGCCAAACGACATTCTCGTTAGCTTCGATATTGTATCCTTATTTACAAATGTCCCACTTGAAGAATCCCTCAGCTACATAGAGGAGATTTTTCCACAAGATATTAACTTATTTCGACATTCACTTACGACAACTTATTTTCAGTGGAATGAAACCTTCTATGAATAAGTTGATGGAGTCGCCATGAGCAGCGCACTTAGCCCAGTAGTAGCAAATTTCTATATGGAGAAATTTGAAGAAAGGGCCATTCGAACTTCAGAAAAACGACCGAAGCACTGGTTGAGGTATGTAGATGACACGTTCGTTGTTTGGAGCTACGGAAGAAAAGAACTTCAGAACTTCCTAAACCATCTGAATAGTTTGCATCCAAAAATCCAGTTCACCATGGAATTAGAAGGAAACCTTCAAATCCCATTTCTTGACGTATGAGTCACCAAAGAGGGTAATCATCTATAGGCCACAAGGTGTACAGGAAGAAAACACACACAGATTGATATCTACACAATGGATCCAACCATCATCCAAAACAGAAACGAACCGTCATCAACACCTTAGTGAACAGAGCTTTGAGAATATGTGAACCAAGGCACATCGACGAGGAAATGCAACACCTTACAACTGTGTTACAAGCGAATGGGTACAAAAAGAAAAACATCATCCGTGATACGCGCCCAAGGGAGAAGAAAAGGAACACCAATGAAGAGCAACCCCAAGGCACTGTCTATCTGCCATACATAGAAGGTGTCACCAACAGAATTGGGAAAATTCTGAAGAAGGAGAAAATTAACACCGTCTTAAATCCAACGAAGAAGATATCGGAATATCTAAGATCAGCCAAAGACAGCAGAGATTCACTCAAATCAGCGGGAGTCTACAGAATTCCATGTAACTGTGGGAAGGTCTTTATCGGACAAACGAAAAGGAGCATTGGTACCCGCCTAGTCGAGCACAAGCGGAGTTGTCGTTTAGGACAAACCGAGAAGTCCGCGCAGTCGCCGAGCATACATTGTCTGACGGAGAACACAAGATTCTTTTCGAAAATACCGAGAGACTAGCAACGTCGAATCATTATTCAACAAGAATGTATCTAGAAGCAATAGAAATACACAAACACCAAGAGAACTTCAACAGAAAAGAAGAGAGAACATATTTACCAAAGATCTGGCACACAGCATTGAAAGGGGCCAAAACGAAACCATGTCACCCGAATCGCGCGGAAAGTGCGCGAAAAAACATCACTGACACTATACATAACATGGCAAACTCAAAAGCTTCAGTTTCAGTTGATACGTCTAGAAGAGTACTTCGACCACGCCACTGAAGATGACTGCCACAGTTGCAGTCGAAACGTTTGGAGATTTAAACCAAAGAAGACCACGGCAAAACCCGGAAACCAACCAAAATATAGAAACAAAACTATTTTGAAATTTACAAAATCTAGTGATTTACATGAGGCAGACCACAGAAAAGCTTTGAAAAGCATATCAAAAATGAATTCTAGAGTTGCCTATAATTATTTACCTTATTTAAGAATCGCTGGCTGGATAATGGACATGAACATTTGTAAACAACAGAAGAATATTAACAATGATCCGAAATTCGAATAGAGTTTGGCATAATGATACGACACCGACCCTGACTTTTAGTAGTACCAACATAAAACGGATTACATATGGCGACGAACACATAGGTTCCATAGGAGAATGGAAATGAAATATCCAAGAAACACTTATGATAGAGAATGACACTGATGGTTTCTGAGTTTGCGCAGAGAACTTTGAGCAGAACCGTACTAGGATTTTTTTAAGTGTCTTGCAATGTCAAAATGATCGTCTGAGCATGAATAATTTTTTGGAATTGAATTGTTGCAGTACATAAAGTATTGAAATGGTAATTTCCTCAGGTGTTATTATTGTTCTAGTTAACACATTGACATCAATATTATCATATCTATATGTTTTTCATTTTTGTAAATAGTAAGGATATACTATTATTTTGTCTGGTCAATTCATATATAATAGAATATACAGTTCTGGAACTAATTGAACGTTTTATTCTGAACAATAATGAAGTTATTGGAAAACCACGCTCTGCCAATGTAATGATGTAGTGAAGGTATAAGGAAGTGTTCTTAGGCCTTTATTGTTCTTAAAATATATTGATGATATTGTTGAAGCAGCAGGAAACTGTAAAATTCATTTGTTTGCTGATGACACTTTAATTAACAATTCGGTACAACAAATACAAGAATGGTGCTGTGGAAATCTACTGAAAATTAACGGTAATAAAACTAAATTCATGTTCATTGCTAATGAAAGGAATTATAAATAATTTTATAATGAATAAAATGGAAATAAAAATTGGTAACGAAATAATCGAGCAGGTAAAAAATTTCAAATATCTTGGTATAATAGTTGATTATAAATTAACTTTCAAAGAACATGCAGACTATTTAATAAAAACAATATCTTTTAAAGTAAACTATCTTTATAGATGTTCAAGATATGTCAATCAATGGACCAAAAGGATTATATACAACACTATTATACTTCCCCATTTCACTAACCACTGCTCAACTATTCTGTATTTACTGAATCAAAATCAAATATGTAGATTTCAAAAATTGCAAAACAGATCAATGCGCACAATTCTCTCTTGCAATAGACGTACTCTCCCATTTCAACAATGTTGAGCAGACTAGAGTGGTTGTCTGTAAAATAATTTTTATTGTACCAGGCACTCATTTTTGTATTTAAAATACGTAATGGAAGTGTACCAGACTACTTGAAAGATAAAGTTAACTATAATTTTGAATATCATCGCTTTGAAACGAGATCTAGAAGAGATTTCCATATTCCTCAATCTCACAAAAGATTTATTCAAAACTCCATTTTTATAAAAGGCTTAGGAGCATTTAATGAATTGCCATCGGAAGTTAAAAGTGCACGCTCCCTCAGTACTTTCAAAAATACTCTGAAAAAACTTTTGTTGAAGGGAAGCAATCCCTAATATATTATTGTACCATGTTACATATTGTGTAGTGGTGATGTCTGACATATTTGTGTTTTAAATACACAATAAATTTGAGTTTTGATTGAAAATGTTCCCCTTCGACATAAGTTGTCAATTCGCTCCGGAGTGCATAATTTAGTGGTGATGATCCCTATCATCAGGGATGATATGCTAACTATTGTACTGTATTATTATCAACTTAGTTCATTTCAATTTAAACATTATCATAAAACCAATAATTAAGCTTTATCTATAAGTGTTTAACAACTTCCGACAATAAAGTATATTTTGACTTTGACTATTGCAGACAATTATTCGTTCAATTTTATATTTTAATTTCAAAAATACAAACTATTTTTCATTGAAGCAATTTCAGAATGAAGTACATGATCAAGTCTCATAGAAATATGCACTTTCATCAACTCGAATCGATATGAAATAAAAAACTGAACAGGTAGGCATTTTTTTTATAGAATAACAACAAAGTAAAAATATTGATTAAATATTAGGTTTTTAATTTCCACCGTTTGAAAATGAAAATATGTCAACGATTTAAAAAAAAGAAGTATCAGTTGGTTTTTTGGACCTTTTTTGAGGCAGGCAAATTTTATACTATTTTAAGTTACTGACAGAATTAAATAATTTTCTTTTTACAAGTCTTTTAAACGCGGTAACTTATCAGAGCAAATTTATCCACTTTTCCTTCTAAGCTTGTAAGAATTTCTTCATCAACTTTTCATTTTCGGACTGCGGATGGTTAAAAACCAAAAAAAAACATAAAAAAATAAAATAAAAAACCCAGATGATAGCAGTATTGTACCAGTGTGTACATAATTATTATGCATGTCTGTATTGAGTCAGGTAGTGATAGTTCCAATTGAGATGTAAAATAGTTCCGTAAACACAAGACATATAAAGTTTTTTCTAATTGCATTAATTCAGTTCACATCCTACTGGTGACTAAACAATATCAGTTTACTCATTTCCTTCCTAATTGGCCGACCTTTAATTTTGTAACTTTGAGATTTTGCTACATGAAATAATCTTATTTTTAAATAAGACAAACTGAGTGTCTTGATTATTCTCGATATGTGGTTTTCATCTAAAGTTAAATATTATAAATTGTGGCTTTCAATATTTCTGAATAAATTTCTATTGAGTGAGAGTTTGGAATGAATTGCAATGACGAAAGTTTTCAAAAAATTATCCTCTTCTGGCAATTCATTGTTCGACACCAGGAGTACTTCTCTCAGCATAATTTCTACTCGCTTACAAACTGTTATAGAATCTTCTGATGGAATTGTTAAAGTACCCCATCGCTTTCGTAAAAGTAGTTTTAAACTACTGTGTTCCAGTTTGCTGTTATAAAGGGCCTCAATACATGTGAGACATTTGATTAATTTCATGGTCATATTGACAGCATAACCAGCAACGTATGTAATAACATTTTCTGAAATTTCAGAAAGAGGTATTTTAACAGGTATACTGTAATCATGATCATGTATGATAGCTTCGTGTTCTTCCAATTTATATTTTTTCATAATTTGGATATCACTTCTTTGTAGGGGAACCAGTGTTTTATTGTTATGTTTTGTAGTGTAAAGAATATTTGTATCATCCTGTGCAGTACAATTACCACTCAAGTTTTTTATATCGTGATGCAGGAGCAAACGACTATATGAATGGAAAAACTGTAGAGCAGATGGATTATTATTCCAACCATTGCGAGCCCTGAAAATGAAAGATTATAGTTACTATTGATTTTAGAGTCGATTTCATAATGAATTCAAAGTGTCATTTAGTTTGAATAGTTGTTAAACTGTGACAAGCTGCCAATTGCAACTCAATATCAGTAGTCACAGTTTAACAGGTAATTAAACTGATTACTACTTTAAGCTCATTATAAAATCGGATCTTAATATGAAAAAAGCCCACTAGGTAATTAGAGGCTTCATTAGTTGAATAAACTCACCTGATAGAACAGAAAAATAGTTCCAAGTGATCTGTGCTGAATTTATATGTCAACACATACTTCAAAATGGAATCATTCTCCACATATTTGTTATATATTGATATAACTGACAAAGTTGAAATTATGAATCCTTTGAATCCAGTTCTTTGCTGGCTATTTACAAGCTTTACATTCTCCAACGTTTTCAATTTAGTGAGGTAATCCACTGCATGTTCCATCACAGGCTTCCACAGAGCCTCATTTCGTTTTGCCAAAGGCATTTTCATCCGAACAGTTGTTGGATTTCGGGAATTCAATAAATCAAAAAGCTGATCAATCAAACGTAAGAATTTGATAGTTGGTGCCGCATCTCTGAATCGGATATCTTGCATGTCCACCATGAGGAATTCAATTGCAGCTGCTACACTCTCGCTAATTGTTTGGACAGCCAAGTTCACCTGAAAATTTTTACATACAAAAGAAGTATTCAAATCATGATGATACTGTTAAAGGGCCACAGCTGGAGAGCCATATAGACCCATCCCCTTGAAATTATTAAACATTATTTCACAATGAAACTATATTCTTGATAAAAATACACTTGATACCTTCATTTTTTGTTGTCTCCAATTCATATGCGCAGTTTTTAGTTTTGTCCCAAAACGCAATCCTTCTTGTTCCTGTATACGATGTAGCATTGTTACATATTTGAAATCCACTATTTGATCATCTGGGTCAACAAATCTGCCTAGTGTGGCCCAATTATTCCGAACCAATTTGATCATATGGCATATATCGAAAATTGCATATATTTTACTCTGATCCACAGGGTGTAAGAAACCTTGGCACCAAGAACTCCCATCATAGTAAAATTAACATTGGGTCCATCGCAAGAAAGAGATGTAATGATGACTCCACACTCATGCAATTGGATTAAAGCTTCTTTCACTATATTAGCTCTTTCTTCTGCATTTAATCCATCAATAAAGAAATAAGCTATGGGCAATTTCCAATGTCCATTAACAGCTACTACCATCAATACAAATGCCTCAACTGCATATTGTCTTCTATCATCTTCCAATGCATTGGCACCAACATTAACATACCCCCATGATTTCCCATTGAATAAATCAATGTGTTTTTTTATTGACATTTCATCAAACATCAAACTGCACAATAAAGTTTGTCCTCTAGTTTTATATTCTGCTACTTTAGTCCTCAAGGAATCAAATGCAGGTTGTGAAAATCCTGGCTCACATATTATATTTGAAAACCATCCTCTGATTACTCGCTGTGAAGGAAGTGCCAAGTTGAATGTTTTCCGAACATATTCATAAGCTTTACTAGAGTAAAATTGGAGTGTCATAGCAAAACTTCTTATCACATTATCATATTTTTGACGGACAGTCTTTCCCCTTCTAGAATTTGCTAGCATTCTTTTCATTATTGCCAAAGGTACAACCGAGAAAGTTTGCTCTAGCAGATCACATGCCCCAGGGCTCAACAAATCTTTTTTCTTGATATCATTTACAACTTGTTTCAAATGGTAAACCTTGTTTCTTAGTCGTTTGGTTTTCTCCTTTTCCAATTGATGTTTATACCTCAACTGACGATTCTTGGTTTTTTCGTTCATGTATCTGGTTTTGTACATTTCTGGAGATGAACTGAAAAATATTATTCTCCATGTACTGTTACGATAATGATGACAGACATACAATGAGTTATTGAAAGAAATATTTTCTTCAATAAAAAATATATTCAATATAAACTATAGTTAAAAAAAAATTTAATACAAACTTTATTGTAATATGGAATAAAAAGTAGACAATATTATTATTACATACTACATTATTATGCTGTAATATTGCCTTGTCATCTTGTTCTAAAAAATTGCATTTAAAAATTCTCATCATTATTATTATTCTTGTAACATTAATATTATGAAAATTCTTGTATTGTTAGTTACAAGTGAAGCTAATAAAACAGTAAAAAAGTTACGATAAAACATTCTTCAATTTAGTAAACAAAACGTTTTCATGACATACTGCTGTCATTCCACACTCAGGAGATATTGCACTAATGAAAGGAAGAAAGAAAATCATTTATTGGTTCATTACTCCTGCCAAGTGGATTGCATATATCAAAAAATATAATTCAATACATACGTTCACAAAACAATGAAATTGTAGGTGTGAGTTACAGTTTGCGATTCAATTTCAATAAGAAAAATAAGAATTTGGACTTTCACATTCATAGATCAAGCTGAAAATACAAACAACGCTATAAAATAAAGTGAATATTTAGGAACTCGTGAAGCGAATAAGTGGATTATGCCTCATTGCAAAAGTGTTACAAACTATATCCACTTTCTCAACATATTTGAATGAATTAAGTACTCCAAGCTAAACCACTCATAATACCAGTTGAACAATACATCTGTTCAGTACATGTAAGTTGGGTAACCAACAGAACATCTTAAGATAATATAAGCTTAACGTCACAACATTTTTCTATTCTGTATTCAAATTTACCAATATTATTCCATATTCTACTTCTCTTCTGAAATTGAAAACCGAATTACTTTGATTCCTATTCCCTATTGACAATAAAATACTCAATATTGACAAAAATGTCGGAAAATCTTAAATTATGAATGATGAATTTCAATGAATATACTTACGCATATGTATGAAATTTTTTGACCAACTTTCTGTTCCGTTTTTGAATACCCTTCAAACCAGCACTATCCGACGAACTCCTATAATTCACAAAAGAAAAAAGGATGAAAATATATCAAATGCATTCATTGTATTTCAATATTTGCTTTTTTTAAATGAAAATAATATTAGAAAATAAAATAAATAAAGTTGTCAATGCCAATGAGACTGATCCACCATTGCAACCATTTTTTCCATGATGACTACTTGAACTTATTATGCATACTTTATTGTACTTACGTTCCCAACGGTTGTGGGTGTGAAGCAGCATCACTAGCTGCAATATTGCCATCACTTATTTGGAGCGGAGTATCTATGAGAGGTTGATCCCTGCAACATCAGAAACAAATATAAATATGCACATTAATATTTCCAGTTTCTTACCTCTGTGTAGGGTTTGGTTTTGATGTGAGGGGGGCATTCGGAGGTAGAAACAGTTTAGGAACTGCAGTAGTTTTCAACACCGCCCTTTTTCTTTTCATCACATAGTCAGTTTTCAAGAAATGTTTGGAACAAATCACAGCTAAGGGACTTATGTTCTCATCTGGATTCCTACCAATTGCATTCAGCCAAGAAGCATATCTAACCTTTCCCAATCTGAAAGAGAAAATTATCAATACTAAAAATATTACGTCACCAAGAGGGATGAATATTCTTTCTTATAGCTTAATACTGCAGCATGAAGGAGCCATTTTTAACAATTAGTTCTTCGATAGAGGTGCATAAATCGGTCACAAAAAAGTATTTTAAACTGCAAAGGTACATCTAGGTGATTCAGTCAGTCATTCAGTCAAACTATCAGATATTTACCATTCTTTGTTTTACAAATGATTCACTTATCAAATGAACAATTATTGGACTAGCTTCATACTGGGATAGAGTCTAGAAAAAAATTGAATCCGATTCTGTGAAGTTGAAACACTTACCGATGAAAGGAGATTCCTGGCATACTTCCTTTACTTATACAAGACCAAACAAGACAATTCACACGCATTTCGGATAAAGAATTCACAATGGACCACTAAAACAACGTTAAACACAAAACCAAGTCGAAAATCTATAAGAATTATTTCATAAAATGTAATCGTATTTATCAATCACAATGACAACTGACATAAGCAAATACGCAAACTCAGATCCTTTCTATTCAACTTACTGCCGTAAGTGAAACATTCAGCCAGATTTACGTTGCTTTTCCATTCTCCTCTGTGTTATAGTTCTGTGGTTCCATCAGAATTTTAGCATGCTACATCTACTTCTTTTATGAGGTCTGTGGATCTATCAGAATACTTCAGGAACTAGGTACCAAAGAGTAGAGGTTCTGTATAGAACCTCTACTCTTTGTAGGTACCATCATATAGTATTTAGTCGCGGTGATCCCACGGCCGGTGACACTCACTGTGGCATGTGGCACACGAAGCAGTAGGCTTTTGATGAACCTCATATGGGTCGATGATTTTGCCAGTCTTGCACGCTCGGTTAATACACCACCGGTATACTGGCAATAAAATACTGCCAACGCAATGGTTGAACAGCAGGTGAGAACAGCATTCATTGAAGATTGAAGTAGAAACATAAATCGAATTTAGGCGGATAACCAGAATTCTTTGGTATTTACCGCAGATATACCTTGGTCTTTCATGATAAATGACAGACGTGACGTCAGCGTTTGCTTTCGCCTAAACCTTTTGGTTTAAACTCTGGTTCCTGGTTATTGAAATTGAAAAAGTGTAAACAAAAACATTTGTTTTATTTCTGCCTTCTTCATATATGTTATTCCTTTGTTTTAATCATAATTATTCTGGTTTTTCGTATTTTTGTATACAATAACTGTTAAAAGTATTATATTACAAATGGAGAACTTTAATAATGTGGAAACAAAACTGAGATTTGCGTGCTTTTATTAGCGTCCGAGTTTTTATTCGATGAAAATGTATTGCTTTTACATTATTTTATAAGGCAGCAATTCTCGTCAGGGAGGATTTTTGCTTTTAACCAGAGGTATATCCCTCCTAATAAAATCTCGTCAACAGCAAATCTTGTACTTCCACCTGGTAATCTGTATCTTGTACTTCCACCTGGTAATCTGTCCCTTCATAATTCAAACTCAGTAAATATGTTGTCGCCATATCACTTAAAACACCAATTAAAAAAACGGTCAGAATGAGGTTAGTTTTCTTTTCGATAATAACCATAACCGAAAATGAAAAACAACTCTGGAGTTGGGTAATTACCATAGAATTTTGGTGACAACTATATGACATTAAACAGCTGATTCGTGACGTCATTAGATGAAAACCAATCTGGGCCGGAATTCCGAAGTCACGATCGAGCATGAATCGTGTCGTTTTCACGAATTTGACGATTCCGAGCCTATACGCCGATCGTATATGTGTTGCAAATAGCCTACATTTTGACGATTAGTTGACGAAATGTGGATTCCAAAGTGACGATTAGGCCTCAATGGTGTCGTCTAGACGATTTTGATGATTCCGAGGCTATATGACGATCGTAAATGTGTTGCAAATTGCCTACATTTTCCGATTAGTTGACGATAACTATTTTCTTGTCGTCAGTATATCTATCTTGGTCTGATATATGTGTTGCTCTTTTTATTAGTGGACATTATTGCTTGTGTATTTGTTTCCATCCCGTTATTTACCTATGATCCATATTTCTGCGTAGGGATTTTTTATTCAGAATGTCTTTCAGATCAACCCAAAAGTTTACTGGGAGTTGATAATGAATTTCATGGGAAAAAGGGCATAGCTAATAAGTGGCGAATAGATTACCCTGTTGAAAAAAATAGGGAATTCTTTCGAAGATTTCTGAGGGTTGTGCTCGTAAAGCTACAGCCGGTTGACGGAAAGATTAACAATTTTTTTATTATTATTTCAAGGTACCATTACAACTGTTGCAATATTTTTTGGGAATATTAATATTATTAACGAGTTCAAGGAATAGGATGTAGGTACCTATAATGATATACAAATAAGTATGCACCAAATGTACGTATTCCTTTGAATTAAATTTCAACAGAAAAAGCAACAGAATTACTGGAACCTACACTATGCGAGAATGAATTCCTAACAAAGATATACATTAACAATTAAAGATACATCTTATAATGTTAATAATAGGAGTAGTGTGTACATAACTGCAGTACAATAATTATTAATATTATTATAGAGTATTATACCTATCTAGTTAGGTATAGGTACCTATTCCGGTTTACTGCAATAATATCAAATTTTATGCCAGTAATATAATTTATACACTGCAATGAAAGAAGAGGCTATCTCAAAAGTATTATATAGAGGGATAGGCATTGTTTAAATAATATTTAAACAATCTTATAGATTACCTATTGCGATACAAATTTCTTTATTTTTTAAATGCTCCAAAAACAGCGGATGAATGATTACAGAAATAGTCAGGCAATTTGTGTAACAAATTCAGTGAAATTGTAGACAATTGGAAATTTTCAAACCTTCTATAAATGCATTTAGACTTCTTAAACAAAATAAACAACGGTCACGATTATCTTTTCAACGTTAATTGGAATTGGTAGAGGTACACCTACACCTATCATGAAAACTTGCCCCTAATATAACTTGTTTATGTTTTCTGCAGTGGGACTCCGATGATTAGAAATGTTTCATAGCATCGAAATGTGTCGAGAATGTGACGTCATATTCGAACATTAGAAATGGGAAGCATAGTACCGATATTTCGAATATGACGTCACATTTCGATTCTATAAAACATTTCTAATCATCGGAGTCCAGGGGCTGAATAGAACCTTTACTTCATAGCATCGTCCAGGTATGCGCAGTGATTACAAATTTCTTACAGCAAACTTGCAGAGTAGGTATTTGAAAATTGTAACAAACTTGCACTTATTTAATACATTTGCAATGTCAGTACAATACCTCTCCTCTTGTTACTTTTTTTTAGATTCAAGGAAACCTTATTAGGTACCTATACCTTCACAAGGTAGAATTAAGCGCAAAAACAAACATTCAAGAAATTAATTTTCTTCACAGAATAAAATGTTCAATCAATACTCTGACTCCTTCAACTAATAATGTAAATTTAAAATCACAAAAAACTAACAGATTGAATAAAATATATTGAGAATATCGAGAATATGTCAATTATCAATTCAAAATTTTATGTTTAATGCGGTTTAATTGATCATCTTACCGTTCCATGTTGATTTTATTGTGTTGACTGCACAGACCTCATAAAAGAAGTAGATATCACATCATGAGATCGAAATGGACCCCTATAGGGCGCTGACATTGTTGCCCCATTTAATGTTGGTACCACTGAAATGTCAGAGTTGGTATCTGTTTAATTTAGGCCCATCCACAGACCTCCATAATGAGGTCTGTGTGACTTTTATGAGGTCTGTGGTGTGAGGTCTGTGGGCCAATCTTAGGATATGTTTCGTAAATAGACAAAAGTTACCACTGCTTACCGGACCGGTAACATAAGTTTTGACCTTGGTTTTTGTCTGGTACTTGTGGTTGCAATTTATTTTCGGGACATTTGTCACTGTCATTTGTCTTTCAGTGTGGTTATGTTCAATTGTTTATTGTTTCAATTAGCGATAGCTGGCTATTATGTTTTTGGTGTTTTTGATTGTTTTATTATAGTGTTAATATATTGTTACGAATCATAGGTAATGAACAGCATTTTTTTATTTATTGCCTGGAAATCATCGAAAAACTTCCAGGTAACTTTGAGTAACCCGTTTTATTCTTTTCCCCCCTAACTTTATAGTAGCTCTTCTTCAAATTTCTCCACTTCTCATCACATTTTGAAGCGCTTTCATTGTATCCAAATGTATTCAGATTTGAGCTGATTGTTTCCCACACCTTCTTTTTGCTGAAGTTTGGAGAATCAAATTTGTTTGTGATCTTTGTAGATTGAAATCAACAGCTTCGCCATTTCGTTAGTCCATGTCTCTACGTTACTGACTGATGTAGAAGTCTCCTTGGGGAGATAATATCGGTTTCTCAATGCCGGAATGAATAGATGCGCCTGATTCTCGATTTGCATGAAATATTTTCAAGTTTTCGTAATGGATTAAAAAATTGTCGCAATTCCTGAAGCATGCGTGCTCTTCCAAAATTTTATCATCTATAAGATTAAAAATCAAATTATGAATACATTTGTTACCCCTTCGATCTGTTCAATCACTTCAATTGAATTCATAAATCATATAGAACAAATCAAAGTTATTTCTCAAATAATAAAAATTATTCAAATCAGAATAACCAGATCAACCAAAGAAAATCGTCGGTCGTTCTGGTGACAGACAATCGACCGCTTTTTCAGGAACCAAGTCCCGTAAATAACCTTTTTTTCAGTTACCAACCTAATAAAAGACATTTACGGGACGCAAATTCAGCAACCAAAACAACCAAGGTGATATACGGAACATATCCTTAGGTATCCTATCATTTCCGATTGTTAGTTATCATCCAACATGCATCCGTCGTTCATTTCATTTTGTATTTATGAATATTTTGTGATTGTGAAATATCGAACAGTTCAGTGCGTCTATTGAACCTTCTTGCTTTCAATTCCACATCTTATCTGTTATCTGTGTAGTTGATTTTTTTTTTTCGAGATAGTTAAATTGTTTAATTTTCTAGTTAGGAAAAGTAACAGTTTGATTAGCAATATGCGTTGTTTTGTACCTGGTTGTCCTAACACCTACCGCAACACTCTCGGATGTCTTACTTCATTTCATAGGTAAATATTGAACTCCTTAAAATTAAGAGAAATGTGGCGTTATTGGTTGGTTTTTTCTATTTTATAGACTGCCGAAATCAAATCAGAAGGAGTGGTTGGTGGCAATAGGAAGGGATCCAACAACACCTGCTTGTAAAAATGTTGTATGCTCAGATCATTTCAGAAACGAAGACTTTTTTGAAAATCATAAGCATAGAATATTAAAACCAGGCGTTACACCATCTGAAAAGCTTTCAAGTAGACCAATCGAACTCGGTCCACCATTGAGTTTTCAAAAATCTCTCACTGTGTAAGTATTTACTGGATTCACAATAAAAATATTGTTAAATTTTCACATATCATAATTCACTTCATACTGAATTGCAGTTTGGTGCAAATTATAGATTTTTTTCTTCTCATTATGAATTCCAAGTCAAAATGTTGATAAAGTGAACATTTACCTAAATAATAATGGATATTAAAAATGAAATTTTCAGTGTGGAGCCAAGTTGTTCATTTGAAGAGCAAGAAAAAAGACCAAAGAGGAGGCTCATGAATAAAGTGTCTTCAGGTTCAACCTCCTCCGAAAGTGAAGTGAAGAGAAGGAAACTTCCTAGTAGTAGTGCATCACCTTCTTCTGGAAATTCCTCTGTTAAAAGACGAATCATAAAGACAATGCATACTTATTGGTAGGTACCTATTATATGCATCTATCATAGAAAATTTATTTCTTGAATAACAAAGATTCAGCTCCCAACTGTTCATCAAAACTTTGTTTAATTGCAATCTACCACCGAATAATGACAATATGAAGCAAAGAAACAGGGTACTGACTAATCGCATAAATATATTGACAGCAAAGCTGAAAAATTCCAGAAAACCAGTGGCAGAAGGAAGATGAAGGTGAAAGCTTTGTCTCAAGTGATTCGTGAAGTCAATAGAAAGTTTGATTTATCGAAGGAGGCTACTATTGCACTGGAATCTTCTCTCAGTGGTATTCCATCTGCACTCATAAGAAGAATGATTACAAATTCTAAATCTAGAGGAAAGAAAAAAATTACAAAACAAAAATTTCTAGCTGAACTTTGAAGCTTTGCTATGACATTACAGTTTTATAGTAGTAAAGCCTACAAATATGTGAGGGAAATTTTCAATCTGGCTCTTCCAGCACCTGCCACAATCAGTAGATGGTAATCCAAAATTGACTGCAGTCCAGGTTTTACCAAACAAAGTATTGAATCCATCAGAAACAAATCTGAGGATTTCAAAAGGAGATGTAAAAAGACTTTATTATGTTCTTTGATGCTGGATGAAATGTGCATAAAAAAAGAGCTAGTATGTGAGTGGCATGCCCAAAAGATTTGGGGTTATACAGATATTGGTACAGATATTGAAATTTCTAATGAACAAGAACTTGCCACTGAAGCATTAGTGTTAATGGTGGTTGGAATCAATGAAAATTTTAAGATACCAATAGCATATTTTTTTGTCAACAAAATATCAGGGGAAGAAAAGGCAAATATTGTTTTGGAAGCCTTGAGACAACTTAGCACAGCCTGTAAAATAGTAAGCATCACTTGTGATGGACCACAAGTGCACATCAAGATGATGCAGGAATTAGGCTGCCAAGTAACTGACCTCAAGAATGTGAAGAACTATTTTTAACATCCTGTTACGCAACAAAAAGTGTATATTATTTTTGATATATGCCATATGCTCAAACTTGTAAGGAATAATTGGGCAATATCAGGTGTTATATTGGATCCCCAGGGGAATGAAATAAAATGGGATTTGATTGAAAAATTGTATCACCACCAGGAAAATGAAAGTCTTGTCTTAGCAAATAAATTGAAGAACAAACATATAGAGTGGAGGACAGTAAAAATGAAGGTAAATACTAACATTTAACATTTGGAGCTACTAATGAATGAGCATGCTTACTTTGCTCAGTATATTCCTATCTCATGAACATTTGTCTATGTCTTACTATTCGCATCTTTTTTCTAATATTTCTTTTTCACAGGTTAATGTTGCTGCACAAACTCTCAGCTCAAGTGTAGCTGATGCTTTATCATTTATGTCAGAAACTCTTCATTTCGAGGGATTTGAGAATGTCCAGCCAACAGTAAAATTTATAAAAATAGTTGATCAACTGTTCGATATTTTAAATTCACGGAATTGTCATGCAAGAGGAATGAAAATTCCCATAAAAAAAGAAAACAGTGGTACATGGAAACCCTTTATTACTGAAGCACTTGATTACCTGCAAAAGTGTAAAAACAAGGAAGGTGTTTTACTGCATCAAACCCGAAAGAGAACCCCAATTCTTGGATTCGTTGTATCAGCGCAATCTATAATGGACATCTATGAAGCTGAGATAGTCGAACAAAAAAAATTGAATTACTTATTAACATATAAGTTCAGCCAGGACCATCTGGAGTTGTTTTTTTGCAGTGTAAGGTATGACAGTAAAAATTATATCCCATTATTTTTTTCAAAGATAAAACCTGGTTATCAATTCACCTGTGAGTTGTATTTAAATTATTTTTAATTTTCATTTCAGGTCAAGAAATGGTTGGATGAACAATCCAAACTGTCTTCAGTTCATGTATACCTACAGAAGGCTCTTGATGCACCAGACTCAAAAAGATTCTAGTGGAAATTGTATTGCTCAAGACCAAACCAATGTCTTAATCCTGAAATCCCCCACAGAATTATTGACTGTGAGCGATGTCCATAAAGACAGAAACAAAGAGAAGCAAGACAGACAACTGGATGAATTAGATGATGAATTGGACTTGTTTTTGCCTTCATGTTTGAATGAATATTCAGAAAATGTGGTGGCTTATATATCGGGTTTTGTTGTTCGTAAATTGGAAAGTAAATTGAAATGTTTTACATGTATTAGAGCACTATATTTGGAGGAATATCACGAGCTGGACAGTAGGATGAATTTGGTGGATTTTAAAAATAAGGGGGGTTTGATATATTCTTCAAGAGATGTTCGTAAGATATGTGATAAAATAGAAAAAAAAAATACAGTTGACATGGAAATTATGCGGTGATAATTTACCGTTAAACGACAACTTATATATTCACTTGTTTGGATGACCATATATTTGATTATGCTCTGGAGGATGTGAATCACAAGAAATTGTTGATTGAACAAATCATCAGAACCTACGGGTCCCTGAGAATCCATAGTGTTATCGGTAGAATAAATGAAAGAGCAAGAGGAAAAAATATTAGACAAACTCTTAATAAATTGATTTTATTCAAAAATCAGTAATTACAGAAATTTTCAATTAGTTTCGTATTAGTGTCATATTGCACAGCATGCTGAATGTACAACTATTTTGTGCTTTTGTATCTCTTCTCCATAATATATTAGAATATGTATTTTAGATTTTTTTTTTCTGTATATTCTATGGAAAATAAATATTGTGCATGCAATTGTTTCTGATTTTTATATCACCATTCTCAACGAACATGATAATTACTTTGAAGAGTCTGTTTTCCGATTCTTCTGACCTCGACCTCTCGGATGATCTTCGAAGAGTGAAAAAGGTTTTCGTTAACACAAATTTATTGGAGGCATAGCGAAAGATATGCAGTGGGTGCAACTTATGAATAACATTCTCCTTCACCTCATTCAATTTGAATCCCCAATGGAAACTGAATAATTAGAAAATAAACTATCACTTTGCTTTCAGGTTTTTTCTTTCAAGTTAGGGTCTTTTCACAATATTCATCAGATGTAGTTCAATGTCCAGCGTGGTATTAGCCAGGGAAGTAGTTGTTTTCTGTTAGATATTGCAGAAATAACTATGGTTACATATTCTACTCCCCTATACATAATTCTATATGGAGCAGAGTTTCAACTATTTTGCGATAATTGTGTGGTAAAGGTTCAATCAGAAAATATAAGCTATACAATAGATATTCAGTGAATCTTGCTGCACTTGTTTCTGATGAGATCCTGCGATTAAGTCTGGGAGGCTTTATACAAATTGGATTTCACACATGTTCAACTGACTTAGGAAATTCCAAAACCTCACAAATAGATGGAAAAAATATTTAAAACCTGCCCTGGACTCTCAAAACAGCATTCAAGTTTGACATATTTTATGTCAAATGGTGAATACATCTCTTGTCTCGCTTCATTCCTCTTATTAGAAACGTATTGACTACAACAAATCAGAGATACCAACTTAAAACTGGAGTACAATGTCAGCCATGTGAGAGGAGCTCTTTTGTATCCATTGGAAAAGCGGACATGTTATATCTACTTCTTTTATGAGGTCTGTGGTTGACTGATAGAGTACCGAAATCACCCGACGATTTTATTAGGAATCAATTATTACAGTCGAATCAAATCAAATCAAAATATGCTTTATTGTCTAAGAAAAGGTACCTATTGACAAAGCGTTAAACTATACTAATACATATAAAAGAGTTACAAGATCAGTAAGTAGAAGTTAAATACTAGAATATAAATATTGGTTTAAAATAGAAGGCAATAAATATAAAAGAATTTATAGAATCACAATATCTATATATAATATTACAAACACATTAAAATAATAAAAACTTGGTTACGATATATATCACCATTTGTCACTGTAATATTCTTGTAGGCAATAGTAGGCTTTCGTACACAATATATCTTTAACTGCCTTCCGGAATTTAGAAGTCAGACATTTGCTTCAAATTAATTGGCAAATGATTGAACATTTTTTTACTTTCAAACATCAATGAATTTTTTGTTAAAGAAGATTTTGGAATTGGCAAAGGTATGTTATTATTTTGTCGTGTCTCGTATGTTCTAAAATTTGTCATATTTAGATGTTTCTTTTTCATCAAACATACAGATTCAAGTATGAAGATGCTGCATAAACTTAATATTTTGTGAAGCTGAAATAGAGGTTTGCAGTGATCGGAGTTTTTAACTCCGCACATATAGCGTATTGCTCTTTTTTGCATTACAAAAACGGAATTAAACAGTTGTTGGCTACAAAAGCCCCAGAAAGGAATGCCATATCGCAAATGAGACTCAATCAATGCAAAATAAGATGCTTTAGCAATCGAAAACCCAAGTTCCTTCCTAATTATTCGGACCGCGAAGCAACCGCTAGCTAGTTTTTTGTTCAAGGATGTTATATGATTATTAAATTTCAATTTATCATCTAGAGTTATACCCAAGAACTTGGTATTTGACTTATTAATAATTGTTCTGTTCGCTAAATACAAACTATCATAGTTGAATTTCAAAGTCAGAATATTAGTTTTATTTGCATTAAAACATAGAAAATTGGCATCACACCAATTTTTACTTTTTCTAAATCGGTCGATATAATGTTTTTCAGTGCATCTATGTCATTCCCGTGCCACATTATAGTTGTATCATCAGCAAACATTGTGAACTTCCCTGAGATATCGATACTTGCTAAGTCATTCAAATACAATAGAAAGAGAACAGGGCCGAGTACAGATCCTTGAGGAACACCACAATGGATCTTTGATTCCTCCGATTTTATATTTTGTATTCTGACCATTTGTATTCTGTCAGAGAGATATGATTCTATCCAATTGTGGACAGTACCTCTGATCCCATAACGGTACAATTTTTGAAGCAGTATTTCGTGATTTACACAATCGAAGGCCTTTGAGAAATCACAAAATACTGCTCCAACAGCATCACCTTCATTCAATTTCAGGTAGACGGAGTCCAGAAGATTGAAAACTGCATCGTTTGTGTTGGTTGATGACTGAAATCCAAATTGTATGCTAGATAGTATATTATTATTTTCTAGAAATTGTAATAGCCTTTTTTTGAATAATTTTTCAATTATCTTTGATATGGTAGACAAAAGGGAAATCGGTCGATAACTTGAAGGATCATCCACATTACCAGTCTTAAATAAAGGTATTACAATTGCATCCAATCGTCCAAGAATGTCATTTAGGTAGGTATTTACAGGAAATTTCCAATCAAACCAACAGCCCCCGGACTCCGATGATTAGAAATGTTTTATAGAATCGAAATGTGACGTCATATTCGAAATATTGGTACTATGCTTCCCATTTCTAACGTTCGAATATGACGTCACATTCTCGACACATTTCGATGCTATGAAACATTTCTAATCATCAGAGTCCCAGTGCAGGTCCTGAGTTCGAATCCTGGTTTGTCCAAATTTTTTTAAATCACTTCTAATTTTCATCTTTCCGTTTGCTATGCCAAAAACTTATTCTAGATTTTAAATTCAATTACATACGTTAATGCTACTTCATTTTTTCATTTATTCTTATTTTCTACCATCTACGATCATGTTACCTCCATTTTCATCAAGTACCGAGAATACCCGACGATTAGTTCTTGTCGTCTGAAGTTCGAATCGTTGATCGTTCGTTCGTTCGTGATCGAATCGAAAGTTCGGAATCCCAGGGCTGATAACCAAAAACGCCTAAACGTCTCGGTAAATACCAATTTAAATTGGTAAATTCCGAAATATTTTGGTCATCCGCCTAAATTCGATTATAATATAGTCTTTAAAAAATGTATATAAATGCATGCAAAATAACAACAACAACAAATAACAATTGTTAATTTATTTATGATACACAGATGATTTAACAGACTGAATTTTCTGGAGTAAAATATAATTTTCACTTGAGACTTTTTCTTGAAAACGTTTTCTGTTGATTGCAGCGCTGCTCGTTTTCTTCAAGCCGTTCATTTTGGGTGGTATTTTGTATTGGTTAATGCGTCGATTATTGGACATAATTTTCCTCATTAATATATCATTTGTGCGCTCTATTTCTCGGAGTTTTGATGATGCAAAAGTTTTATTCCCATTCACTGTGTGTTTCAGACTAGAAGTTGATGCAAGATTAGAATGACAGCGGCCATTCCGACTCTGAAAATTATCTAAACTCAAATCCATTTCTTCATCTTCGAAATCATCAGATTCATATCTGTCGTCATATAATTCTGGGGCACTTTCTTTTCCATTAATTTCATTGTTTTCTCTCGTAAGAAACTTTTCCCCATTGTACTTCATTTTAATTTTCTCACATGTCTCACAGCTGTATAATTTGGATGATAAGTCTTCGCTTTCCATTTTCTACAGAAAATGCAGAAAAATAAAATAATAAATGACAATGGATAGTGAACTGTGGTGAATATATATTTTATTTATATTATACTGTCTCCATGGAAACGATACAGTGGCGGCACTTAGAACTAGAAGGTACAGGGTACAAGGAATCTTTATACTATGGTACCATGGTACTATGGTATAGGTCCTATGTCACATACCTCATTGACAGAGTTTCAACTTCATGAATTATTTCATGCTTTTTTTATAGTTCCACAATGGTTCCACTGGATCAAAGATTGTCAGTGACAACACAGAACAGATTACGGAAACAGAGTTTAAAATAAATCGGCCTTCCACAAAGTGAAAGGCTCTTCCCCTGTACCTACTCTCAAAATAAGTAAAGTGAAAAAATGTTAGTGATTTGAGAAAATGACAATAATATTGTTCAACTAACTTGAAGATTCTGTAATTCCTCTTGACCTTTCAAAATCACTGGGAACAAAATATGCTAGTGCGAAAGTAATGGGTGCAGAGAATATAAAGCCCGAGTGTGGCTCGCGGTCAAACAGTCTGAACAAAGGAATTCGAAGATGTAGAGCTATGATGTTGATTAACAATCTTTTGAAATCGATTTTAACTATCAACGCAAGACTGCAGAAAAGTTGTTTACTAATATATTATCGCAGAGTTTCGTATTTTGAGATAGTTCGCGTGAAAATAGGAATTATTATAATATTATTTTTCTTTGAGTTTGCCCTTTTTTTGTTTATTTACACGATTTATTTTCATTATAAGTCCGTGTCATTCAATCACATTCATCATCCACAGTTTATCGGTGACGTGTCCTTTTTTTGCTGTCAGGTTGGTAATATATTTTTTTCTCAATATTGGTAACACTGATTAAAAGCAAATTTGTCATCTGTCAGATTCAAGGGATTATAAACCTATAATCGTTGGGATTGGTTAAAATAATTTGACATTTGTCTGTTTATCAAAATACAGTGTTTCAAATATTATAATCCAAAATTCATTACCAAAAAAACGATCACCTGTGGCAGGGAATATCAGTGATTTTTTCTAGGTAGACGCTAGTATATGTGGTGGATGTAGACCGTAATTATTCGAGGAATCCAAGACGGCGTAATGAACTGCGAAATTGTCAAGCCTAGTTCATACCTCGCAAACTTCGCAAGTTTTCTGCGAATAAAATGGCTGCCGACATGGTTCTGCATCAACGATTGGTCCGGCATGACAGGGAGCCATTTTATCCGCAGAAAAATCGCGAAATTCTCAGGGGTATGGTTTCGCCTTTATGCCTTAACTGTCCTTGAACGCGACCGTCCTCAATATTTATAATAAATCTGCTAATGACAATCAGGTAGATAAATAATAAATGCACTAAACAGTCGAAACACATACATAAATATGTGTTCTGTGAATAAATGACAGTTAACCAGATTTGATCGATTGATCCGATTGCTTTGGGTATCAACGCAAAAAGATAAACACTTTAAAGGCTTCGTGAAAAGTAAATGATCTGTCTTATATAATTTTCGATTCTCTACGCAACCACAGATTATAGAATAAGTTTCTATAATCTGTGGCGCAACCATCATAAAGGAGAGGCAAACCTTTTAGACGAATTTTTCAAGTTGGCAACTTGTGCGGAACTCCCCTATTTACCAAGGATATTTTCCGTAAATAGACAAAAGTAACCACTGCTTACCAGACCGGTGACATAAGTTTTGACATTAGTTTTTGTCTGGTAATTGTGGTTGCAATTTATTTTCGGGACATTTGTCACTGTCATTTGACTCTTTACCCAGACGGCACAATCATATTGCATGAATATCCTAGGCATATTTCACCGGAATATTGGCATATTCCAGAGATATGCCATATCCTCCAAAACATGTGCTATGCATATTCCATGGATATTCAAGGTCACCATGAAATATGTTCCAGGAATATGCCATAATCTTCCACTGCATATTCCAGGAATATTCTATATCCTGCAAAGCATGTGATATGCATATTCCAGGAATATCCAAAACATATTCATGGCACATGCTATATATATGTTTTCTTGCCATAAAAGTATGCCCGAAATATATTTTTGTATGCTTCTTGAAGATGAATGCAGAACATATCCAGGGTGTCTAGTTTATATATGGAATAAACTACCCTTGATATATCGAATATGAGGTCCAATGTATTATTTTTTTGAGTAAGAATAAAAAATTAAATACAAAAAAAATTATTTATTGCAAAAACGACAAATACAACATACATATGTATTCTGATACACTATCTTGGCAATTATCAAGACCTTTGGAAATTCAGATCTGCATTGACACTAACACAAATTACTCAAATCGGTCTCATTACACTTTTCAGTTCTTCAGAATCTTTGTCTTTCTTAATCCTAAAAAAAAACAATCAGGAGAAAATAAACCTTGTTGTACAATAATTTACTCAGTGTTCTATTACAACTCTCAGTAACTTAGATCAGGAAAATGGTATGTTCTTCTTCGACTTCTCAGTAAATTGCTGTGAGTGGGATATACATACATACCCCTAAAAATACTATTAATATAGTGTAGAAAAAAATTGATGAATTATATTTATTTTGATAATTAAGCATGTTGATTGATATTTGCAACATATATATTGAATAGAAGTGATATTTTATAAAGGGGGAATAGTTGAAAATGATGTAAGTGAATAGATAATGAATTTGACATTTAAATATTGTTAAAACACTATGGTAAGGTTAGTCTAAAATTTAATTAAATTGAAGTAATGACCAATTGTCTAATTTTTACATACATTGTCTCTTATTACAAAAAATATTAAATATTCTAGAACAGTTGGTCAACATTGAGAAAAAACGTTTTTTGAATATGTATAACATAGTATAAATTAAGTAAAGGTAAATTTTAATTCAAATTGACATCATCTCTGTGGTATATTTTTACCTTTTATCAAAGTAGCCATGTCTACATTAGATAATTTTTCCTTCCATTTCCTCCAACCTAGCTAAAGGTGTCTTAAAACATCATCGTCAACTAACTGAGGCATATTTCTCCTAATATACTGATGCGTCCAACATGAAGAAGCTTTGTCATCTACAATTAAAATTATTACATCTTCTCAGTTATAGTGCACTAATAACAACAATTTAACAACAAGCACTCATCAAAGTAATTGTGAAGGAAGTAACAAATACTATGTTTTTGTCAGTAAGTTTTCCATCCAACTCCATCAACTCTATTATGTAAGACTGAGATATCTTGGATATTATTTCCTATCTTAGAATTTCTTTTAGTCCTTATCATTTCTGCATTTTGTGTGGCCCTTCCTTTAAAAATATTCAGAAGTCTCATAGGACTTTCAGTAGAATCTCTGAAAACAAAGGAAAGTTCAATGAAAAAATTCATAAATATACTTTTTAGAGATTTACTTACTTTTACAGGATAACCATTTTTGTTTTGCTGTGGTGAAATAGATTCTTGAGTTCAACAGATCCGAAATACTGTTCACTTCCTTTTCTTAGTCCACTTTGATACTGTTACAAACTGAGACGAGCTGGCTAGTTGCAAATTAATACCTGGAAAAATATATTATTTGTTATACTAACGAATGAAAACTAAAAACAGAAAAGATTTTGGAACTTTTGATAAGGAGATTCGGAGAATGAGTTAAATTCCGAATTATCTTACCAGGAGTCGTTGGTGATTTCAACTGCGAATATTTTCTAGCAACTTATTCTGTAATATGTAGTAATACTCTCAACAGCACTACAAACTACAACACTTCCACCCATACGAGGGCTTTCACTTCCACTAAAAACATTATCTTAACAAATTTCATATACGATGTTGATACTTGACAAATGACAATGTCAAATATCCATAAACTGATCGCAGTGCCATTCGCAAGAATTCCTTGCCACAACACTTCCTAATAGGCAATTCGCATGAACCAATCAGAACTATCCTGACCAAGGCAGTATATTTGAATCGATGCTAAGTATTCAACTTGGTTAGCAAGGTAGTTTGGTTAGGTTAGGTCATGGTCCCTTCTTTTTTCATTTTTAAGCCATAAAAAAAGGGAACATGATCTAATTTAACCAAAGTGGACTTGATAACCAAGTTGATCCTCAACATAACCTAAAATTACATTGCACACCACAAGACGCAATTAAAATAGAGTGTTGTGAATAAGAATTCTTGCGTGCCAATCAGCTTTGATTTGTCAGTCTCGCTTCGAGCGCAGATAACCGAAACATTTGATTGGTTGAAATTCCACTTCAAATGTAGTACTTCATAAACTAACCAATTGAATGCTTTATTTGGCTACGAAACTTGAAAAGTTTTTTTAAATGCATGTGATTTTTCAATTTTTATTAAATACATATTCGAGAATCATTTGATATTTTTCTAACAAAAAGTTCCTTCAAATTGAAATGCCTTTGGAATATTCCCAGAATATTCAAAAACTTACGTTTCTGCTTGATATGCCTTTTGAATATACCAGCAATATTCAAGGAGAATATTTTATGGATATGTGTGGAAATATATTCCAGGAATATTCTCAATGTGTTTAAGATCAAATAAATATTCATGGAATATTCCAGGAATATTGCAATATCTGTTGGAAAATAGGATGTTGTAGGCATATTCCAGGAATATTGGGTGCCGTCTGGGTAGTCTTTCAGTGTGGTTATGTTTGATTGTTTCAATTGGCGATCTAGCTATATTATTTTTGGTGTTTTCGATTTTATTTTATTATAATAATATATATTGTTACGAATCATAGATAATGAGAACCAGAGTTTTTTTATTTAATGCCTGTTAATTATCAAAAAATTCCAGGTAACCTTGATGAGTTACCCGTTTTATTCTTTCCCTCCTTAACTTTATCGTAGCTTTTCTTTAAATTTCTATACTGCCATCCTAAGCAAAAAAGCCGTATCTCCAAAAACTCTGAAGTTTCGACCATCTTAAGTACGACTAAAAGTCCTAAACTTGTCTACTGAAGGCAAAATGATTGATTAACTTGGGCTATTTAAATCTAGCTTACGTAATTTTTTCTTTGGAGAAAGTTGAATTTATAGTGTTTCAAGACTAGAGAAACCAATATCTCCATATATTTACATTTTTTGTAGATACGGCTTTTTTGCTTAAGACGGCAGTATACTTCTCATCACATTTTGAAGCGCTTTTGTTGTATCCAAATGTATTCAGATTTGGGCTGATTGTTTTCCCACACCTTTTTTTTGGTGAAGTGTGGAGAATCAAATTTGTTTGTGATCTTTGTAGATTGAATTCAACAGCTTCACCATTTCGTCAGTCCATGTCTACTGACTGTAGAAGTCTCCTTGAGACATAATATCGGTTTCTCATTACCGGAATGAATAGAGGCGCCAGATTCTCCATTTGCATGAAATATTCAAGTTTTCGTAATCTATTGAAAAATTGTCGCAATTCCTGAAGCATGCGTGCTCTATCAAAATTTTATCATTTATAAAGTTATTAAAATTCAAATTATTAATACATTTTCTACCTCTTCGATCTGTTCAATCACTTCAATTGAATTCATATATCATATAAAACAAATCAGTTTTTTAACCACAAAAAATAAAAAGTATTCAAACCAGAATAACCAGATCAACCAAAGAAAATCGTCGGTCGTTCTGGTGACAGACAATCGACCGCTTTTTCAGGAACCGTCCCGTAAATAACATTTTTTTCTGTTACCAACCTAATAAAAGAAATTTACGGGACGCAAATTCAGCAACCAAAACAACCAAGTGATATACGGAACATATCCCAAATGACGGACGAGTGGAGGCATGGAGCAGGCTGTCAGATATGCAAGGGCTGTGATTGTTACAAAATTTTGCACCTGCTTGTCCCTGACCATCCACCAATAGAATTTGCAATATTTTCTAATGTCCTCAATGTTCAATGTTCAATGACATATGATGGACAGATGAAACCGAGCATTTTCGTTTGGATATCGGGCCATACGTAAATAAATGAAGATACAAATGTCAAAATGTTTGGGAATTCTTTATGGTGGTGTATTTTTACCCTTTCATTTTTGGAATTAGTTGTTAAAACTCATCCAACTTTGCATGACAGCAGTCATGGTAAGATTTTTCTATGTCTATTTTGATACATTAGCCAAGCATTCAAATATTTTTTTATATAATTTCAGGCTTCATCAGCAAACATTCCAGATACTTTGATGATGAATTATCAGGCTTGTATGAGGTATAATTTTCAACTTAAAATGAGAAAATGTCAATCTGCCATAATTCTAATTTAGTCCTTCCCTATTCAGGAAATTGCTTCATTGAAGGCATCTCGAACAAGTGATGTATCACTGAAGCTTCCACTGAAATTCGAGCCAACATTTCTTGATTTCAAATACAGGTATGAATTCTCTGATGTTTGATGATGTTTTCATTCAAATTTTGTACATTTCAGACAGATAGGTGTACCTCACTTGGAAAAAGTTACTCTCTTCAATGTTGATAAATATAGAGCTGTTGATATGACATCCATATCAGGTATAACTGTGCATTTCCACAGTTCATTTTTCCAGGATAAGGTAAGAATAATACAAGTGATTTGTTACTAAATGAATGAAATTTTATAGAAATATTGCAAGTGCCATAACATAAAATCCTAGTTGGGTAACTTACAGATTTCAAATTATTTTGCCAAATCATTTGTTCAAATTGGAGATGTCACTTCTTAATTTAAGAAATTTTAAACCTGTTCATAATTCAATAAAGAGCATTTATTATTATTATTATGAGGAAAACACTATCCACATGACAAGAACAACCAACTTTTTATCATTTGAACTTTGCAGTATCATACTGCAAATATTTTATTGTTGTACAAACCAGGGGCAATAGTCCTTTCTCCAATTGTTGGATATAAAAATGCTGTGTATCTTGAGAATCATTGCATACTGGTGGAAAAAGTTGTTTGAAAGCTAACAGCCAGACTTAATTAGTGACTTCAATTGAATTGAAATGTTTATTTTTTTTTGTTGATTACTTGCTGACGTAAATGCCTTTGGAATAGGATTTTTGCCAAAGATTGGATAACATAATCCATTTTTCATGAATACACATTTATGTTGATAATACTAATTTCTACTATGCCTCAAAGTGGATCAACTCGTAAATCAAAAAAACACACACAAGGGTGACATCAAAAAACTCATTTGAATTTTCAACCATTACCTGAATTTAAACCCTAACAAGTCGTAAATAGTTTTTGAAACTTCCGAAAATTGTTAATGGGCCATGGACAGTATGCATTTACAAATTAATGGATACTCGGTAGAATACACAAAGCAGGTAGAATGTCTTGGACTTCACATTGACTATTATCTCAGATTTGTTTGTCATTAATTTAATTCAAAGAAACTGTGGTTTACTGAAACAAATGTACTCAAATCTTAGTGGAACTCTTTGAACAACCTTCTGTGATTTATTAATTTTATTTGCACTTAGTTACTATGACATTGTGTATGGCCCTGTCTTGACATCTGTAAGAGTACTGAACAGACCAGCAGAAAAACTTGCTGATTCGATAAAATCAAAAAAGAAGTTATAATTATTACTGTTCAAACACCAATAACTGCAAACCCCAACAACAACATGATTTCACAGCAAAATCTAATTTCTATATTGGCGACGTAAATAAACTTTCCTAGTTGAACACTACTTTTAAAACTTTGATTAACTCTTTTTTATTATTAGACGGTGGTTAAAAAAATACAGAATTCAGCAAAATGACCATAATGATTGCAAAATTCAAAGCTGAGTTTGTAATTTGTAACATGTTATACTTGAGGAACTCCGTTTTATACAACATTATTTTACAACAATTAATATTTGACTTTGGCAGGTTTTCTTGACAAAATCAGATTTGCTTTCACTCTGCTTTTTGAAGTCATTCGTGATTCCAAAGAAACTTCTGGATGCAATCATTACATAGCATAATTAGGAAAACTGCTTTAGTGACAGTAACTGTATAAATATGTTGATAAAAATAACCATCAATCCAACATGTATTGATGAATTATACACAAATACAAGGGGTTCACAAGTTGCATTACTTATTCAACACCGTCTCTCAATTTGGTGTACCAATCCTGAGTATTTTCAAACGATTCTCAAACAATAGTATGGAAATTGCCTTTGTGAAGATATCGGCAACCATATCTTGAGTCGAGATATATTAAACATCTACATGACATTTCTCGAATATATCTCTAAGGTAATCGCAACGGATTTCTATATGTTTGGTGCGTGAATGATATACGGGATTGCACCTGATTGCACATTAGTTGTGCATCCTGGTAATCACAATGAAGGATAGTTGGATATTGTTACAATTTCGCTAAATATTGGGCCGCGCACAATACTAAACTGTTTATTTCCAACTTCACTAAAAATTACAACTACTTCACTGACTAATTAAACTCTTAGATCTATACAACAATACAACTAGCTAAATATTCGAAACACTTGAGTATATACTTCTTCAAAAACTGCTTATCACTTTTTCATAAACTTCTTAATCATCTCAGTGAAATGTTTCCCTTTATATACTCAAGCCGTGCAACCAGATCCTTCCGGATTCCGCTCTAGATTACTCACGACAGAATTCCACACAAATGATCTTTTCTTGTAAATAATTATCGACAAAGCGCCCGCGGAATCGACTCAGCGGCGCAGCCAGGGGACTTTTATCAATCCCGTAACAATATTTTAATTTTAGGGGAAAACCAAGTTCCAACAGAAAATTTCTCATAAAAGCAGTTTCTTTGGCGGCTTCCAACAATGCCGAATACTCAGATTCGGTACTTTAAAGTGCCATAGATGTTTTTTTTTCTTGCTTCCCAAGATATAGAACTTCCTGATAAAAAGGAAACAAATCCCTTGTAGGACTACACACGTCACTTCCCAGTCAGCATCAACTTAGCTGAGTAACTGTTTTTCAGATTTTCTTATTATCAAATCAAAATTTGCAGTTTTCTTCAGATATCTGAATACACCTTTAACCGTTTGACTGCTGCCCAGTCCATTTTACGTAGATTGTTAATGAACTGGCTCAAAGCACTGATTACATAGGTGATGTCTAAAAACATAAACCATCCAATAGCTTGCCTATACAGGCCGTTTCTTTTATCATGTGGTAACATTGCTATATTCTAAACCGTAATAGATACAAAGACGATTAAGTAACTATTGTGGTGAGCAGTAAATTGGTCATAGAAAATTTATGGGGATTCTCCCCCTTCCCAACTTATACAGGGAAAACTGAAAATGCTGTTTTCGTTTTTTTTACCAATAGGATTGGTATTTCAGAAAATATAAAAAATGAAAAAGGAAAGTTTTATTGTATTCAAAATGTACTAGAACTACGTAACGATAAATTTTTAATCAAACGCTTCATGTCAACACCGCCATCATCAACTATTTTTTTCAAATGCGGACCTGTCTATTTCATCACAAATATTGATAGAGCGATAAAATCACAATTCAGTGGTATATCACACTCGACATTTTTATATCGTTTCATATAAAATAACTAGCATCATCAGTGACAATTTTTAATTACGGTCCTGTCGTTAGTTTGTTTATGAATTCCACAGAATCTAACGCTTCGATATAAAAATTATCAGTGACGTTTTGAATGAATGTAAGTATCTATGAAAATTGTGTTTATACTATAAAAATTCATAAAAGATTTCTGCAGTTTCAGAGACGAACAATAGCAATTTACCCCAGAAATAAACTTACTTAAGAGGAAAATAAATCAAACAAACAGAAAAACAATTTATTTCATAATGAATTTGTGGAAGAAAATAAAACCAATACAGAAAAATAATTCTACATTAAATGCTCGAATTGACGACCTCTTTGTTGAATGCACGTAAGTTGTCTGTCCATACAATTTCTGTGGCAATTTTCTAGCATGATGGTTGTAATGCTATTACATGCATCTCTTATTTTCTGTTTGAGATGGTCGATATCGGTACTAGGTGTCGAAAAAACTTTATCCTTTATGTATCCCCAGAAAAAAAATCCAAAGGAGTAAGGTCTGGGGAAAACAATTTATTTCATAATGAATTTGTGGAAGAAAGTAAAACCAATACAGAAAAATAATCCTACATTAAATGCTCGAATTGACGACCTCTTTGTTGAATGCACATAAGTTGTCTGTCCATACAATTTCTGTGTCAATTTTATAGCATGATGGTTGTAATGCTATTACATGCATCTCTTATTTTCTGTTTGAGATGGTCGATATCGGTACTAGGTGTCGAAAAAACTTTATCCTTTATGTATCCCCAGAAAAAAAAAGGAGTAAGGTCTGGGGATCGAGCGGGCCAGGCCATTGGTCCATTGTTTCCTATCCACTTTGTTGGGAATATTGCATCTAAATGTTCCCTTACTATTGCTGCATTATGGGGAGGGGCACCGTCTTGTTGAAAATATTGTATTTCATGGCGGGTGCTTAATGGCAATTCATTGGATAAAAAATTTAAATACATTTCACCATTCAAATGCTCATCGTAAAAGAAAGGACCTAGTATGTTTGTTCCCAAAATTCCCAACCAAACATTTATTCCGAACCTCTCCTGGAAACTGGTTTCTCTATGTAAATGTTAATTCGTATTATTCCACCTATAATGGATGTTTCTGTTGAACGAACCATTGTTGGTGAATTTTGATTCGTCCGTCCATATTATTTTTTTACAAATATTTCGAACTTCTCTATTTCTACGTCTTAACCATTTCGCAAATCGTACTCTCCTTCCGTAATCCCTTTCATTAAGGTGATGAACTTTGCGTATCTTGTAGCATTTGTATTTGTTCTTTTTCAAAATATTTCTGGTAGATTTTACAGATATCCCAAGTTCGTGGGCAATTTCTCGTAAAGAAAAATCTTGATTAGAAATATTTTTGTAACTGACCAATCCTAGATTTAAAAAAAAGACGTTATTTTTCACTTTTTAGTCTTTATAAGGTAATATTTGCTTACCCAAAACGTTTATTTGGTTCCTTATACTTCCAGTAACAACACATTTTCTAGTTTTATTTCTGTCAAATGCACCACAGTCTCTTTCTTTCTAATCGTCTAAACATTTGAAAGTTTGGAATGCGACGATTCGGACCATACATATTTCTTGCCAAAAAAGGATTTCTATTCGATTTTGCATAAGTAAATAGCATATCAGTCCTTTCGTCATTCGAATACATCTTTAATATGTAACCGAGTGCTTAAATGTCTGACAGTTCTTAACAGATATCAACAACTCATCTATTTTTCCTGTCATAGAAATCAAGCAAAGCCTACGTGTTTGAATATGGTAAAAGAAGTGAGATTGTACCAAATTGGACAGCACTTATATTTTGATCAAAAACTGATATTTTTATTACTTCCAGGATTGAGAATTATGAAAATAATCCGTGTAAAAATTGATACAGGAGAAATCAGCCTTGAATCAAGGATTACTGTAATACAAAAATCCCCAAAAAGGAAAAATACGAATGTTCGTTGTGTTCGGGTATCTTCCTATCGAAATTATTGGGTAATAACTGAAGTATCCTAATAGTTGAATGAGTTTTGAAGAAATCAAAACAATTTACAAAAGAACTAACGACAGGACCGTAATTAAAAATTGTTGTCACTGATGATGCCAGTTATTTTATATGAAACGCTATAAAAATGTCAAGTGTGATATACCACTGAATTGTGATAAGTCGAGAAGGGCGAGAGTCCCCGTAGATTTTCTCTGACCAATGTACTGCTCACCACAATAGTTACATTTTTTCCCATTTAATCGTCTTTGTATCTATTACGGTTTAGAATATAGCAATGTTACCACATGATAAAAGAAACGGCCTGTATACCACTGATATTGAGAAAGTGAAAAAGTCTATTCTGGTAAATCATATATTTTGGAGATATGGCAACTGCAAGGCGAACAACACGAGTATAACCAATCAAAATCTCTCGCGTGAGTACGTCACGTTCCCGCCTCTTCAGGTCGTTTAAATTCGGTGGTTAATTTCGGCGTTTTCAATAACTTTTATCTCGATATATTGATGAAAAAAAATTTTGAAAACTGAACACAAGGTACTCATGAATGCACTATATGGGAATATATTTATTCTGAAAATGACTGGAAACCCCCAATGAGGCGATCAGGGCCGGTCTCGAAATCGTTACAATATATTTTTTGATGTGACCGTGAAACGATTAACTTTACTATTTATCCAACTCGCTAATGCGAACTGAGTTGACAGTGAACTATTATCATGACCGAATTAATAAACACCAATATCAATGAATATTTCGGCTTCCTGTACCATACACATTAGGTGTTCTTGTTATTCTTAACGATTTTATCACATTTTCAGATTATATGCAAAATTCTGAATACGTTCGAGGTATAATGTCCTATACCTAAAGCTTAGTTTTCATGCATCAGAAATTACGGTTTTTCGCAAAAAATTTGAAAGAAATGTCACTTTTTCGTACGAATGATATTTTGAGCGGTTTTCATTTGTGCGAAATGCCTTCATGGATTAAATGAAATATTCAACGTTAACCCCCTAATTTACCGTTCATTTTCCGAAGTAAATTCCTCAGCTAGTTAATTTAGCTGTGTAATTGCCACGTAATTTTCGTAGTTTGAAAATAGGTCTCACCCAAAAACTTTTCGGAGCTCTTTTTCTTTGTTTCTTCAATTCAAAATTCCAATACGCTAACAAAATAGTAGAATATAAAATATTAAGGCTGTTCATATTTAACATTAAATTTTTTAATTTGCCTGGAAACAAACATACATAACCGCACTGATCACTGTTTCTCTTTAAAATTTCGGACAAGCTGACTTTATTTCAACTTCTTGAATTTATTCGTACCATCAGTTAAAATTTGCCGCCACGAAATATATTAGAACAGCTTTTGACAGATTTCGTACGAAAAACGAATAATTCGTGTACATGAAAACTAAGCTTATTAATTCTAACCGAGTTTTAAGTTCTGGAGGGACTCCGTGCATATAATTGAATTGTAATAAAAATGCACTCAACTCAACTCTTTTATAATTGTAAGCTAATTTAGTTACTAACTGCATATAACTATGATAATGGATACTCTATATGCAAATCGGTGTTTTTCTGTACTCATGGTAAGTTGACTGTTAACTGTCCGTCTCACTGCCGCAAAATCCTATATACTTTCCCGTATCGTAAACGATCCGGGAAAATTTTTGACGGCTTGTATACATTTTAGACAGTAAATGAATGCACGCAAACAATAAGTATAATTCCTTAATTTATGATAATGCTGATTGCGATTTCAGAAAAAATAGTATGTGTTCCTCGTAGCAAAAGCACATTCCCAGACTTCAATGCGTGTTGGCCTCGGACAAAAATTTACATTGTCGTCCGGGAATGTATTGCTTTTACTACTAGATACACAATATACTATTTCCGTTAACCAGCTGTCGTCCCCCTACGAACGACAGCCCTCAGAAGTCGAAGCTTGTGCGAGCCAAGGATTAACGAGGTCTTACCTTTCAACGTACGATTCCTAGTAATGAATTATTGTACATTTGAAGTAATGAAATTAG
Source organism: Chrysolina americana (assembly GCA_958502065.1). Lineage (NCBI taxonomy): Eukaryota > Metazoa > Arthropoda > Insecta > Coleoptera > Chrysomelidae > Chrysolina > Chrysolina americana. Next base: position 32,942,901 of record OY293415.1, on the reverse strand, counting down.
GGGTGTTTGGCTACATAGATGAATTAGTGTGGTAATGTGAGATAGGTTGTGTATTTCAACCCTGACAGGTGTACAATATGTTGATTTGGAAATATTCGTAAGCGCCTTTTGACGCAACGTGCGTCTGATGAAAATGGCGTGCGTTTGGTGATTAGGTAGTTTTTTACGTCCTTTAATAAAATAAACAACACAATTAATTTTTCTACTAGAGAAAAAAATTACGGGAATATTTTGTTGGTTTTCTATATTTTGTATCTTTTGAGAAGTTTGAATATCTTTTGTTGAAAATGTCGATCCAAATACGTATTCATGATGTAATAAATGCTTCTCCGTGTATAAGAACCCTGTCAGAAATTTCTAATGATATTCTTCTGCTGTTGTTCTAGAAAATACCGCCAAATGGAAACACCTCCTTTAATGTGGTATTTCTAGGAAGAGATGAAGGCTTCATAGAAAGCAACCTATTCATTCACACTTCGGAGGGTTTCATGAAGTACAACGTGAGATATTTTTCATTCTTTTTTGCAACAAAACCCAAAGAATGACATTCTTGTAGGTTAAGGGTGTCAGCACTTTCAGCCATTACCGAATACGACCCATCGTGGGGATAAAATTGCCATTAAATTCAACATTTTCACCATTTATTTCTATACATAATCCACATTCAGAACCGATACAGGTGAGTAAAATGCCTGAACAATTGCTGTGGTGTCACCCGTTGAAATTGAAAAGGACCTGCCAATGAAAACTTTCTACTTTGAATAATTGAATAATTTTGAAACTATTCTATGTTTATTTTATAAAAAGTTTCATGTGGTATTTGGTTGAATATTGGATGAAAGCGATGTTACTAGCACCCCTCTTTTGGACTTTGTTTTCGAAATATTAAAATAAAACTGACACAATAGAGACGTCAAATCCCGCATTTTTGCGTCTTTGGCCATTTTTACAACTTCCTGTTTAGACGGAAGCAACACCAATTCTTGAATTGCAAATAGAATACCTTGTATATTACAGCATTTTCAGAATCTTGGGAATACTTCCTCATAACTTAGTGACTTGAAGGGGGTGCTATGTCGTGGTAATATTTTACAATAACTATACTTTTTTGAAAAACAATAAATTTCGAAGGAACATATTTCTTGAATCTGTAATTAAACGTAAACTTTGTTTTTTTTATGTCACACACTTACAAATCAAGAAGTCCGAAAAAATCTCCAAAACGTTAAAATGTCGAATTTTGTTTTGATATCTTGAAATCCAAATGACAGAAGAGAGTTGCTATTGATACAACTGTCACCTGGTATATCTTGTTTTCCGAAGTTGCCAACTAAAATACTTCGAAACGTTTATGTCAATAAAAAATGTTTATACTTTCATTCATAAGTAACTGTGACCCATATACGATTGAGGGATTTGGTGAAACACAAAGGGAATTTATATGATGAGACTAATATCAAAATATTCTTTAGGTACTCAAACATTATTAAATTGATAAGATGTTGAGAAATATTGAATTTTAATTTAATCTGTTCAATATTTAAACATAATAATAATAAATTTATTTCTTCAAATGATAATCCCACATTGATTTGAGAATCGTTAGAATAGACTTTAAAAAAATGAATTAATGTATAGAACATAAAATGCCTAAAATACTAACATGACACAATACATGACAATAAGTAGGCATATTAGAGGGCGTCTTTTGAAACGTTGTATGATATAGTTCGATTATATTACTACGTACTGCTTATTGGATATATGTGACAGTTGGAATTGGTCTCCGTATCAGCTTTGCGTTTTTTTTACATAAAGCAAAGTGCTATCAATGCAAAGTGATGGTTGTGGTAATTTTTTTTCTGAAAACGGGCCTGCATGAACCTGTGTGTAAAGACTGATTTCCATTTCCCCACAAAAGTACCTTCATTGTATGAGAGAACCGAATTTAACATTGGTTAATAAACATCTAATAGATGTTTCTGATTCAGAACTTTGTAGAGTTGAATAGTGCATAAGGGATAATCAACATGAAATTTCCAACTCAGTTTAGAATCTATGTATTTCTACGAACTTTGAGTTTCTGATTGATACATAGCCATCTCATTAATTTTAACATGTATTAGTTGTTGCTCTGTGTATTTTTTAGTAAAAAAACTGAACCAACACCGTTTTTACCTCATTTAAAATGTTTCTTTATCATGATAATTATTTTATTGAAAATCTTCATCCAGTACATTGGTATTGGTCACACTGAAAATGTTGGTTCCTAAAGAAGGATTTTTCCCAAGATATTAGTGGATAGGATGTTGGTCGTAGAGAACCTCCCTTGGTTTGTACGATGTTCTCTGAATATGACTAGATTTTTCATTCATGGAAACTTTCCGATTCATTTGGGTAACAAGTGATATTCGTTACTACTTGTTGTGCCCTAACTTGTACTGTATAGTTGGATATATTTTATGCAATATTATAAATTTGGAAAGGAATGAAGACTACATCTACGATTACTATCCATCACACAATACAGGTGATCCCTTGTTACTATAATTTCACCTGAAATCGGTACAAAATGCTTCTGTATTCTTTTGTGGAAGCAAAACTATAGCATTTGCTTAGTAAGAGTTCTATGACTGTGTAGGGCATGTTCTACCGTCTTGTTTTTCATGCAAGTGAGATTGAGCTAAGTTCAGGCTTCGATATGTTACCTCGCAGGCTGGGTCTGATTATGAGGAATGACGTTCAACCGAATAAATGAACGAAAGAGTTTGTTATAATATTTAACCGATGAAGTCCATAATCACATTGGGACAAATTCTTCGAACGACTCCGTAAATTCATATGATTTCAAATTAAAACAAACTGCATACGTTGAGCCGTATGCCAGTGAATACATGATTAATGAATACGTCAGATTGCAGCTTAAAAAAAAATCACGCGACTCCCAACCGGCAATCCCAACCTGTAATAATTGCTTTTTGCTTCTCGATCAGCACGAATCCTTGATCAAGTATGAATGGAGATACAGCCTTCATCATTCGAAACGATTCATCTAGTCATCTTGTTTGTCACTAGATCAAATCCATCGGAGATCTATGTAGGTGATTTTTCAGATTTTTATTTTGTTTCAAAGTTATTCAAGTTTGAAAGTTTTCTATGGCAACATTGTACATACAAGTCCTTTATTAAGTTTCTTCATTCGAAAATGCATGTGCTATTCTTTAAGTTCTCGTCGCATTAGTAGGTAAACCACAGTTTTGATATTGATGAAGATAACTTGGTTGTTGTTTGTCTACAAAGAAACTACCTAGTGACCATGAAAAATATGTTTTACTTTTGTAGTATACAGTGTGTCTTGTGTAAATTCGTAACACTCGTATGATCGTATTAAAAATTGGTTATTTGTACGTTATGTAGTTTTATTCGTTTCTGCCAAGAGTATTCGGTGAACTGTGAAGAAAACATTTAGTCTATCTAGCCGAAATATTTTCATTCTGTGGCACATTGGGTTATATAAATATGGTATGAATTGTATATAAAATGGTGTGCTGTCATTGATTTTTTTGTATGTATTCTCTTGAAGTTTTTATTTTTCATGTTACGGATTTTGCTATTATGAATAGGTAATGAAATTTCGAACCATAGGTTTTACAATGGGTAAGAGCGAGGGTGTGTCTAATTTACAGGATTCATCCAATTTTGGAAGGTTATTCTGTTTACCTAGGGTTAGTCAGGTCAGGTTGGGTTGACTTGTAATTGACGTATCTTCAACTAACAATTATTGTAACTTTTCTGTTGACTAATAAACATAGCAGTCGAAGCCTTCGAAAAACAAAAAATAATATTAGTTATATTTCTTGCTGGTTTACTGGCTTATGTACCTACCCTTTCGCTCTAGCCCTCTGTAAAACTTTTGGTCCGACATTTGTTTTCCGAAGCTGTATAAACATGACTTGATGTCGATATAAAAGGGACTAACTACATTAATTACGCACTTCATTCGATCTCCTTAGATATTGAGAAAGAATTGATCAACTAAACAAATTCTCTATTTTTGTTTTACTGAATCAATGGTTTAATTATCTCATAAGAACAAATACCAATTCATGCGATTTCCCTATATTTCAATAAATATATTTCCTATAATATTTGTGACGATTTTTTATTATTGCTTAGAAAGAAGATGAAGATACGAAACAATGTTTTTCTAGCGTGTCTAATTATTAATTATTTGATGGAAAAATCATTAATAATCTTTATCTTTATTCAACATTTTCAAGCATATTTCAAATTCTCATTCCTATATGAGGATTTTTCAACCTCTCCAACATTTTAAACCTTTTGAAAATCTAATTTTTTCCAACCACTCAACTATTTCAATTTTCAACTTCCACCGTGTTTTCCACCTCCCAGTATAACAGAATTCGAACTGGTTTCAGCTTATGCATTTCATCGTTAACGTTGAGGTATGCTTTCATAGCTGTTTGTTTTTCTGGGCGGCATACAATCGGTGGATAAAAATCTATTGAGGGTAACAATGTCAATGTTACCAATGAAAACTCTACTTATAATATGTTTGATGCGTGAAGTTACTTCACTCAACGTCAGCTGGTTATGATATTCAGGGTGGACAATACGTTCGAGTTCGATTGCTCGAGTTCTATTATACTTAGGACCTCCAGCCACCCCTGCAATATTATTATTTGTCTCCCAACTTTTTCATGTTTTCCAAATGAAACACCCCATATATTTTTCGACCATATGATGTAGGAACTTTTTTTTTGTATTTACATCCCTATGGCTATTTTTAGTCATTTCCTATTTATTTACTTTTGAAAATTTTTAGCTGCTCATTTTCATAGGTACACATCTCTTTGCTAGATAAAATTAGCATGAGTTTTTCTGTGATGCCTTTTCTTGTTTCTGTTTCTCGATATTGCACATTTTTTTGTGAATGAGTGTTTTGCATGTACGTTATTTTAGTTTTCTGCAGTGTGATATTAATTGAACGTAGAAAGAAATACACCAACAATCATTAAAAATTTGAAGGACATGATAAAAATGCCTTCAGGAGCACTAATCACCGGCAATTCAAAGAAAATTTTCAAAATTCAATAAATCAGAAACGGCCAGAAATAGGCATAGGAATGTATATACAAAAAGTGTTTGTGTCCTACTCTCACATCATATGGTCAAAAATATTCATATATATGTAAAACACGAGAAAGTTCAATCCAAAAATGATGATGCCCCGCTCACAGACCCGCATCTTCAAACGGGTCGAATTTGAAATTTGATTTTTTGCAATTTTTCAAATTTCTATCGAGTTGTCGATGACTTAGAACACGGAAAAAATAGTGAAAAAATTCCAGAACCGTCGGAAGTATTTTTTTGAGCGGTGATATTGGTTGGGATATCGGATCCTACCGCACCTTGTACTTTTTTCGCATTTTTCGACCACAAGGAGACATTTGTTAATTACATATTATAGAAAGAAAGCTGAGAAAATTTCCTACAGGAAAATGGAATATTCACTTATAGTACCACAAGAGCTTCAAAATTATCGGGTATTTCCCGATAGGTTCGTTGCAAACAAATGAAGGAGTCAAGTTTTTCAGGTTAAAAAATCACGAGCGCGAAGCGCGAGTGATTTTTCCTGAAAAACTTGACGACTTTATTTGTTTGCAGGGAACCTTGAGGGAAATGCCAGATAATTTTGAAGCTCGTGTGGTATTCGGGGGATTATTTTTCCGTCCCAAATGTCGGCCAATAGATTTGCACCATGAGACGAAATGTACAGTTAACAAATAAGAATTGTTTTTATTGTACCTTCTTTATAGTCTTCTCCATCCATTTTCTTCATATTGTGAGCGTAATCTTTCATAATGTTTGCCAATTGCGCTTCACTCGTTTCAGCACTCAATGTGTATTCCCTCTCAGTACAAAAAGTAGTAAATTGGTTCCAAACTGTTTTTTTTGCCTTCTCCGTATTAATGGGAACATTTCCTTTGACTTTTTTATCGATGGTGGACAGAGAACAAACTCCAAATCGACTCATTTTCATGCAAAATCTCCAATTTTCACAATTGAATTCAACTTGTCAGTTTGACGTGTGGTTAATTTGACTGGATCATGTTTTGTTTTTTATATATAGCAACTACCAGAGAAAATTTTCAAAAAATTATCAGTATAATACTATGTAGGTTGTACCACGTGACGTCGAATGGTGCAATTCTATTGGTCGATATTTGGGTCGGAAAAATAATCGCGGAAATTCCTTGGTATTACGGTACTTTTAAGTCGTTGAAGTTCGAATGGACATAACATGGAGTCTTCGCGGTAGTGATAGCGTACTAAAAAAAATCGTGTAAAAATGTCATTGCAAAATCCGATGGCGAAGAATACAGGAAAAATAGTAAAAAATTCTGGAACTTTCGGAAGTATTTTTCTTTGGCGGATATATGGGTAAGGATACCGGATTGACCGTTCGGAGGTGACCTGCACCTGCCAAAAATTTTTTTCCATATCATATTCGTGAAATGCAATGTTTTTTCTATAGTTTTGTCGAATTTTGAAGCGATCGCTGGTCGAACATATTTTCTGTAGGCGTTTTAACGAACGTATGCATCTTCAAACGGGTCGAATTTGAAATTTGATTTTTTGCAATTTTTTCAAAAATCTGTCGTTTTGAGTCGTGTTGACGAAGAACACGGGAAAAATAGTAAAAAAATTCTAGAACTCTCGGAAGTATTTTTTTGAGCGGTGATATGGGTTGGGATATCGGATCCTACCGCACCTTGTACTTTTTTCGCATTTTTCAACCACAAGAAGACACATTTGTCAATAATATGTATGTAGAGGAAGAAAGCTGAGAAAATTTCCTACAGGAAAAAGGAATATTCGCGAAAATTCCTTGGTATTACGGTACTTTTACGTCGTCGAATTTTGACTGGACATGATTAGTCTTCGCGGTAGTGATAGGGTACGAAAAAAAAATCTTGTAAAAATGTTAATTACATGTGTATATAGAAAGAAAGCTGATAAAATTTTCTACAGGAAAATGGAATATTCGCAAAAATTCCTTGGTATTACGGTACCTTTACGTCTCCGAAGCTCGACTGGACATAATATTAGTCTGGAACACCGCCGGAAAGTTGACGATCTGTCTCTCTGCCGATATTCCACCATTAGCAGTTTCATCGAGATTTACGAGATGAGTTCGGTTTTCACTCACCAGAGTCGTCGCTTTGGGGACTTGCCAAACGTCTCTCTAAAAGCTCAATCTGTCAGAGAATGTCGAGGTTTTGGGAATTGATTGCCCATCAGGGAAGCGTTCCATGAGGAACACATCTCCATCTTAATTCAATCTGTGATATGTGCCATAATAATTATAGTTTTTTCAGTTACACGTTGAAAAGTATTCTCAATAGAACCTTCAACTTTTGATTATTTCTTTTTTTATCAGATTTATATTTTTATATTGTGATGAAAATATACTTAATTTCTGACATTTTTAAGATTTGATAAGAGATCTTAGGGAATAACTTCTGCTTAAGGTTTTGAACTATAAGGATTAATCATTCATTTTATCAGGACTGAGCGATATTCCATGTTTCTTTTTAGATTTTCCTTTTAATTTTATTGTTTGATATGTCGATCTGATTCCCGTAATGGATTTCCTTTGCTCTCTTAATAGTGGATCTATTTATTCTGCGATAGTTGTTGAAGTTCTCATAAAAACCTTGATTATAAGTAAACTTTCGTATGTTATGCAGTGATCGTAAATTTTACGAAGAAATTTTCTATCCTGTTGTAATCCAGGTTTTTTTTGTTCAATTTTAATTTTTTGTATAGGGAATGAATCATTAAATCCTTCAAAAGCGCGTTGTGAAATGTGAGAAATTGTTCACTTTGAGACAAAACATCTTCTCAGTTAATTTTTAGACAAATTTGATAGAACCTATTAGACTTTGCTCTACTGTAGAGTCTTCCAAACTTACATTTACGTTGTATATTCAACGGGTCAACGGGTAAAGTGAGGCAAGGGATAAGTTCTATTGGTCAGACTGTTGAAAAGTGGCATTTACAAAAACAGGACCATATATAGTTAACCAATGATAGTAAATATAGTTTTACAGTTGTAACACGTTTCTTCAACCAATGGCACTGGTGTGGACACTGTGATTAAATTCCCAATATATAATTTTACCAATAAGTAGCTCAGAATGGAATGAATACCCTTTATAATATCTAGGAGAAATCGAATCGTAGTGGTATTTCCAACGGACACTACGGTATTTTGCAAACATTCCCATTCTAACAGCTGGCACCACTTCGACGACTTCCGTGTACTTTCAGATGTGGAGTCTCCCATCTCCTGCGGAGTTTATGTCCTTTTCAATGAACGAGCTGATGATAAGAGCTGTGATGGTGCTGTGGTTTTTTCCGGGTTTCTCTTCAACTGAAATAAAGAATGCGCCGTAACGAGTCCCAGGTTTTATTTTTACCTTGAATTTAGTACTTCAAGCGAACCTAATGAAAAAAAAATATTTCCATGTAATGATTATTTCTCCAACCAACACAAACTTGCTCAAAAATTTGTGCAAACAGAAGTTAAAACTGTGAAGAAGATATATTATGAGGAAAAATTCAATAGAATTCAAAACAAAAGAATGGAAAATCATCAAACAACATTTTTAGAAACGAATAGATAACCCATTCAAACCATATTCCGTCTATATATACTGATAATAACGATGCCATCACAAATATGAAAGAAGTCTGTAACTACATGAACAATAATTATTTTGTTGGAATTGGGGCAAAGAAACAACTTGCGATGTCAGATTTTAATTAATTTCTCGCACTTGAGGATGTAGATAATAGTTACTATCCTAACAAGTACGGAAAGAGTACCTTTCCCGCACGCGACTGCCGTCGCGTCTCTACAATTTCCATTGTACAATGTGGGTTTTGAATGATCATGAGTCTTTTTTCTCTGAGGATCTCTCCACTCAACATATATTAGAACATCACTGGATTCTGCCAACGAATTATTGATATGACACTACATATTTTAAGGTCATCTGCGAACTTAGGCAATCTGAATATTTGAACACAGAGGACAGGTCGTTGATGATTAGTACAAAATAGAGGTTGGAATTGGAAACCTGAGGAACCCCTGATACAGCTTCTAATTTAACTGAAAATTTTCCCTGATATCTAAGGATCTAAACTCTGTTTTCTAAATAGAAGTCTAAGATTCTTATTTGTAAACCATATTTTTTACAACAACATGATTGACTTTGTCAAATGCTTCGCGGAAGTCTGTGTAAATCATGTATATCCATAAGTACTTGGGCTTGTTTATAGATATTTAGAAAAAAATATATTCATAAATATTTCATATTCTTTAATTATCGACAACTCACACATTGTGATAACAGAACCAGATTTATGTAAAGACTGTGTAACACGCTTTCAACTCACACCACTTTCTGGTATTGGATGGTCTTCTAATGCTTTTTGGTTAAGAGATATTTGAAAGAAGAGAACTCGTTATAATCAATAACGTTCAATATTATTTTTCCCAGATTATCGAAATCTTCAGTAGCGGAGGTAGTTTTCATCTTGAACTACCTACTGGAGAATATGAGGGATCCAAGGATATGTGGAAAATCCCTCCACAGCAAACGAAGGCTGTAATCAAGGTTCTTTTTCGAGCCCAAGTGGTGCAGAATCATACAGCCTACATCAGGTAATTTCTACTTCTTTCTCGTTCTTGCTAGTTTATTATTACATGGTAGGAAATAGTTATTTACCCAACCAATAATTAATTATTTATTATTGATAATAATTTGAAAATATGTGAGTTCAGAAAATAGGCTTTTTCCGGCGCGTGCGATAAGTTCCCGTGGGAGGCGAGCCGAACACGGGAAGTCATGCAAGCACGGAAAAAGCATTTATGTACGTGTAATGAACGATTTTTATCAATTAATATGTTTATGGTACAATTTGTGTTGTCGTAAATAGTGTAACAAATCTAAGGCCGGATCTGACTACAATAGCCAATCCTTATTACAGCTTATTACACCAGCGCACGATAAAATTTTCTTCGATGCGCTAATAAGCATGTAAATATAGTGGTTTTAGATAGGTAGGTATAATAAAAAATTATTTTCCTGAATATTAGCATACTGTTGCATATTTTAGTTTTCTTGATTAATTTCTGGAACAAGACATCAGTTCTCGGAAAGATGAAGAAAAATGTGATTATTTATTAGACTTCTTATCCTAGCCCCCCCAACGAAAATTCCTGTGTACGGCACTGTATATACCAGCATATAACATATTGAAAATCCATTGTTTTCATTAGCATACATCTAGCTACTGCTACCATTATTTTTAATTTGATGCATTCTGTTCCTGTACATTTCAATTTATTTGAACCGTTTAGGTATTTTTTAATATGTTCTTTTCGTCTACTGGAGCAACCCTCAGAAGTATTCAGGAGACTTCAGCAAGCTAGAAATAACGAAGGTCTTACCTTTTAAAGTTTAAGCATTTCTACTGGAAATGTTTGATTGTTCTGCGAGAACATACTCGTCCGAATGTAGCAATTTTTCTGCGAACAAAATGGCTGCCAGATATAATGTACCAAATTTGAACGTTGTGTTGATACTTTCAGTTTCTGCCACTTTTTATATTTACGAAATTTCTGATGTATTCAAATAATTTAAACTTCGACAAAACTCTTTACCACTTAATTCATCATAACACTACGTTTTAACATTGAATATAGATGAAAATATGTTTTTTCCTTAGAGAAAATGAGAAAACCGTTTCATACATCAACTTTGCGTCGAACACAATAGAAAGATTACGCGGTTTTCTCATTTTCTCAAAGAAAAACATGTTTTCATTGATATAGTGATTAAAACTTAGGAGTATAATAAGTTTTGACAAATTTACAATTATTTAATTACATAAGAAATAATGAAAAACATTTCAGAAAATAAAAGTTGCATCAGAACCTACAAATAAGCCTTTTTTAGCTATAACTACTTAATGCCCCAGTCGAATCTCAAAATAAATTATCATTAAAAGTTTTTCTCATATGATACCAATTCTTTGATGGACTGTATTTATATACGTCGTAAGGTCCTCGGTTCCATTCTCAAAGAGCTGATAGTGTTTTGATAACTTTTATCTATCATATCCTAGTTATATTCAGTGAGATACCATTATTAATTATTCATACAGACATGATTTCTCGCAAGATAGAACGTTCGCCTGCTTCCTCGTTGTTTATTTAGTCTTTCGTTCTATCAAAGGAACTTTGAAAACTACAAGGCAGTAGTTTGTCTTGTTTCCGAAAAAAATATATTTAAGAGTTCTTTTATTGCAGAATAAAATTCAACAAACCCGACGAAAATCTGGTGGTACCATTAGAGGTCGAAGTTACCCCTACAATGGGAATCTTCCATCCACAAGGGTTTGTGGATTTTGGTATTGGTGGTAGCGTTGATACCCCAAAAGAGGTCAAACTGTGCCTCTTCAATCCACATAAGAAGCACGTTCGTATACACAGTGTTTCGACCATTTCAAAGGCTATCAGGGTGCAATATTATAATGTTCGTTTGCCGCCTTTCAGCGAGGATGAAGACAAAAGTAATCAGTGTGTCGATGTCGGAACATTGACAGTCGATTGTGAGTAATTTTTTGTGTTTTTTTTTTTTAATTTTCAATGACCAGTGACCATGCGAATACACTGGAGTTTTATTCCAACACTAAACCACTATTTTTTACACCTCGACGTGTTCGTGCACCGACGCCAAAAACACACGTTTTCCCCGACACTTACACATACACCCTTGTACATTACAGAAACTGGAAAACCTGTCTTCAGTGAGACCCAGGAGGGCTTCGGATCAGGTGCTACGGTACTGGTAGTTAGTGAAAGACTCGCCCGCAGCCGCCAAAAGGTAGGCTAAGAGCCAGCCCTACCTGGGATCTCATAATAAGACGGATCAAAGGAAGTCGCTGCGAGAACTAGAAAACCTTTCTCCAATGGGAGCCGCGGATGGGCCTTGGATCGGATACTGCGGTACTGGTAACTTGTGTTCGAGTCATCACCGGCTGTCGTACCGCCCGGCTGAGAAGCAGCTCTGCCAGGTCTTTTACGAGGAGGCAGATTGAAGGAACTCGCTCCCTTGACAAGCCCCCACACAATATATACCTACATATTTTTAGGAGAACAGATGCAGTCTATAGAAATGCAGAACTTGGTAGTTTCGTGAGTATCATATCGTGGATGATGAGAGCAGCGGATGGCAAAAAATACTAGTACTATTATTAATAACTAGTTTCAGTTCAATATTCCGCCAGAAGATGGTTACTTGGTAACTAAAGCACGTGTCGAGGTTAAAAAAATAACGGTTTGGTGTTGGAATAAAATTCTAGTTTATTACTTTACTACATAAAAGGTTCCAAACAGGAAGTGCTAGTAAAAAACCATTTTATTGATTTTTTATGACTTCAGGCAGATATCTTAAAACACTTGATATATTAACAGAAAAGTGCACTCTCATATAAATTGTGTAGAACAATCATCCGATAAAATTTTGCTTGCTTTTTTTGTTATATTTACGCAATGAACTTTTCTTGTGAGTTGCCGCTTTGATTATTTTCGAAATTTATACAGCGGATTTTCCGTAGGTGATCAATCCAAAGAAAATATAAATATTGATCGAAGGAGTATTTGGCTGGGCTGTGAAATTGTGAGTTCGACTTTCTTTGGCAATGCGTTACCTTTGACACCTCTGTGATCTGGCACCCACATCAAAGTGTATACTGCCAGTTGTCTCAGGGATTGTTTGCAATCCCAAGTCAGCTTAGACTCACAAGTTTATGACCTCAGAGCTTTCAGTACTGCTTGGCTATCTGAAAGTATATAGATTTTTAGCCATAGAAGCACTCCTGGGCAAATATCTCTATGGTATGTACTTCTGCTTGCAAGATCCCGAAACTTGACCCTGTAATGTCCACTCCAGCCATTCGCGAAAAACTTCAAAACACTTATAACAGGCAGAGAGGTAAAATTGCTTTGTTTCCATAAGAAGTGAGGAGGGGATTTTGTAGAACTCAAATTTCTCCAGGAATGAAGTGGATCAACAAAATCGTTATGATAATTACGAATCCAAAATTATTTTTCACCTGTTATGTCCCCTAATATGATTTTTGAAAATGTTGGTGGTTCCATCTCTGCTAGCGGGCAGTGTATATTAGATAAAATGATTGTTTTTCAGTCATTTTGTTAATTTTTGTTGTATTTATCGATTCTACAAAACTCATATTTCTACGGCAAAAATCACAGAAGTTCCATGAGAACACTCTATGTTTTCGTAACATTCTGGAGTGGTAGGGCTAAGAAAAATATTTGAACTCCCAAATTAACAATATATTACTCCATCGCATATTCACTGTTAGTTTACAACTGTGTCGGAAAAAGGCCGTAAAACATAAAATTCGTACTCACAAAAAAACTTTTTAAGTATATAGCCCGATAAACAAATGTACACTGAAAGAAAGTGTTTCTCTCATTAACCTGAAACACTACACTTTTATTTATAGTTTTATCCATATTTGACACGAGTTTTGATCACCCGACATTTGGATATTTTTCATTCTCGGATATTTTTCCATCCAGCACTCTATATCTACTTTTTTTCTATATCATTCTCATATATATTAACAGGTTATTCAAAGAATTCAGAGCGCTGGAACAGTCAAAAATATTATAAATATATTTTTTGTTTTCTAAAAGCATTACTTATATCTGATATTCAAAAAACTAAAAGATACTGTAAACAGAAGTTTCACAGCAATAAAAATATTTTCGTTAGATTGATCACCTATAAAATCACTTACACAAACTTTCCAGTAATAAAACCTTTCGAAAGTAACTGATCTGAAATTATATTTAAAATGTCCTGTACAAGCAATTCTTAATATGTTAATGATTTTCTATTTGTATACTGTTGTTGAAATGTAGTTATTTATAATAGAAACAATTTGTCTCATTGAAAATTTCCTCAAATAACCTTTACTAACTTGTATATGTTTTTTCATTATTTTACATCTGTTTGAATGCCTTCCAAGTTACCCAGTAACTTCAGTTCTATGTATTAGAGTTCAAAGTGTTTATACAGGGCTATTCAAATTCGAGTCTATGCATGGGGATCTCGGTGACGGTAAAAGATAGAAGGGTGGTTAAATGGGGTCAAAGTTGCGTATTTCAAGGTCAATTACGTGACACAAAAAATCTGATCTAGCTCCTTTGGTTCTGGAGTTATACAGAAAAAATCGAACATTTCGAAATAATTTTTTTGCCTATATCTTTTTATCTCCGATCAAATAACATAACCTAGATGAGTAACTCACCGCACACGCATTAAGATTCGTGTGTAAGGGACATCTTCCCCCCAATGGCAGTGTCGTGCGTTGTTAACAGAAATATTGAGGTTCAATAAAATAGAAATAATGGAAAACCCAATAGGAATGGAAACCTGAAATTATGATGAAATAATCTCCACAGGATTTTGAGAACAGCCGATGCTTTAATTGAAATGATTAGTCATAATTCATTCATTTTTCTCTTTTCCAATTTGGTTTCCCTTTCTCGAAAGTTACGACACTGATGGTAGCTTCAAATGATTGTTCTGTCAAATATCATATGCAGCATTGTCGTACTGACAAGACTATATCGACAACGAAGAATCTTCGTTCGGCGATGGAAATACTATTGTTTTTACATGCTGCCTTCTTAATGTTATATATTTCATCCTAGACAGTATTTTTGGGTTTTCATTGCCATGAATCTACCCGACAGATATCAAAATCTAGCTGACGTGCTTATTGTATCCTTAAAAAATTGCGACATGGCAATAATGTCATGATTTGAGGGATAACTAAGATGTCTAAAAACTCTGGTGATAGCAATGATTCGATTTTGTTTTGATCTTTTCGGACGGCACCACCTGTTGCATTACGTCCTAGTTCCCGATTCTCCGCTACGCTGTGCTTACATCGCTGACGCTGAAAACTGTTAGGCAGCTTACGCATGACGGCGTTTTGCGTTCACGACTTCTATTTTCATTCTTATTATCTTATTGGTTTCTTCAAAAACTATTGAAGCTGTCATACATTTGACATTATTATTATGTTAGTCTGAGTTCAGTGATAGTTGTGATATAATTCGTGTAGTTATTATAGTTTCGGAAAGAGTAGGAAATATGAGTGAATGTCGAATTAATACGAATTTTTCACAGATTGCTTATTTAAACATGATCAAAATGAAATATCCATTGAAATTTTTCCGCGGAAAGGTCATTTTCACATTTTTCTTTTTTGAAAGTATGCTATACTAATTTTCAAAACAAACATAATTCATTGGAATCGTATTTCATTGTATCTTTTTGGTTGAAATGCACTGTGTTAAGACGAAAATACTTCAAACATATAGTTGTAGCAATTTATGAGTAAAGTAATCCACAAAAATTAAAAAAACAGTAAATAGTATTCAATAGACATAATCAATCATTTTGAATGGCAAATGACAGCTCTCTCCTCTCTCGTAACAGCTAAGCAAATTTTGCGACGATGCGAGTTTGATTCCAGAAATATTCAATTTACTATCACGAGATATTTTATGAAAAATGAGTAGATATACCAAATTTTTCAAACATTAACTGCACATTTAAAATGTTGATACTCAAAATGTTTCCAAATGAATGCAGACTGTCAGAATTTAAAGAACGTGATAGAATCACGAAAACTATTTTTGCATGTGCGTTAATATACGCATGCGTAAGTAATGTTATTCTGTAAACGGAGAGAGAAAAACAATGAAGACTACTTTTTGTATAATAGAACGTACTTGATGACTTTAATTCACATACCTAAAATGAGAATGGGATTGTTCGGGGTTCGTCGGGTCTTGTCGGTAGGCAAGGTAAAGGTAAGTTTATCGGCAGGTTGTGTGCGAGCACCTGCTTTGATTTCACTTTTTCATACCAATTACTGAACCGAAGATTTACCGAAAACAATTTATCGCATTCTTCGCACTTATAACGCTGGCTTTCCTTGTGCCAAGTCAGGTTGTGGCTGATATATTCCATGAAGTTCACATCTTCACCTGTTTTCAGAATTTTCGCAAATTATGTTTCTAATTTTTTTATTCTTGTTCTAAAATATTCCTATTTCGAATATTTATGAAATTGAATTCTTACTTTGATAGTGATTTTATCATGTTTCAACCCATCTGTGAATATTTCGTACAAATCCAACTTTTAACCATATTCCCTACCATTGCCGTAATTTATCAACAATAACCTCACCTCAACTTACTCAAATCAAACCACTCCTAACAGTCCAAACCTCGAAAACGAACGATCACCATCGGTCAAGAATTGTTGGCGACAAGATGTCTATTCTATCGTCATGCCGCAGGTCGTGGATGAAAAATTGGCACGAAAATATGAGCACCTTGTGTATAAACATAACTGAGTCGGCCCTCTGGTACTAAGCCGTAATTGTCGAAAATCAAGCATAATCAAGTAGGTCTTCTGTTTGATCCCACAGTTTTACAGGTATAAGTGCAAACACCAGGGTTTTTAGACATCTTAGGGATAACATTATGAAAAGATGTTACCTTCAGATCTATCTGAGTGTTGCTCATCTAGGTTGTGTTACTTGATCGGAGCTTTTTATTTTGTGAAGATTTTTTGAAACTGTTAGCACTCTGCTATAAAAACTTTTTGTAGACTATCCAAATATGCAAATAAAAATGATATGCAAATTATCGTACGAGCCGGGCCACCCTCAACTATTTATTTTCAAATACGGACCTGTATTTTTTATAACATTTATTCAAATGCCAAGGTCGTGTTTCATGTTGGCGTATTATTTTCATCTAAACTACAGAGTGTTTTGGGAGTAGTTAACTATTAGCAGTAAAATCAACATTATTTAATTCTATAACAGCTATAATTGAAAAATATCAAAGAATAGAAAACTGAACCGATGACAAGTTGACAATTTTCAATTACAGCTGTTGTGGAATAAAAAACAAATAATTTTACTGCTAATAGTTCACTACTTCCAAAACACTCTGTAATTCATATGAAAATACTACGCCAATATGAAATATGACTGTTGTCATTTGAAAAAATGCATCAAAAAATAAAAATTTGAGGGTGGCCCGGGTTATACCATACTTTGTATATAATTTTTATTTGCATATTTGGATAGTCTGAAAACATTTGCTATGGCAAAGTGCCAAAAGTTTCAAACAATCTTCACAAAATAAAAAGATCTGAGCAAAAAAGAATTCCGATTTTTTTTATTTTTCCTTTATAACTCCAGACCCAAAGAAGCTAGATCAGATTTTTTTTGTGTCACGTAATTGACCTCTGAAATACGCAACTTTGCCCCCATTTAACCACCATTATATCTTTTACCGTTACCGACTTGAATTTGAATAGCCTGTATATTCATTTAATATTTTTATATTGTGATTTGTTGCTAAATTATAATCTGTTTGTGTACGTACATATACAGTGCTTATCTATTCATGAATATACTTTGTCTACAAGAATATCATTCTTCGGACAATTGAGAATATTTTATCAATATTTGGTCTAGAAAAGATAAAAGTACTGGGAGTTTATAAGATTTTATTTTCTCACCGAACCAGGTGTATTGGACACTAACTGGAGTTGGACATTTTAGGGAAGACTGCTTATGAAACCAAAGACTTTTCCGGAAAAATTATAGTAAAATATCGTAATGGAAAAAATAGATCTGAAATACCGTATTATATTACGGTTCTTAAAGGAGGTATTATGTATAATCCTCTTACAACTACATATTTTATTAACGATAAGGCTGTGGACTTATCTTCTAGAGCATTCAAAATCAAGAATGAATTTGAATATCCTATTCAAATAACGAATATAACCTTTCCACAAGATGCTCATTTATATTTTAAGGTATGTCACTGAACTGATACTGGAAGAAATATTAATGTTCTCATTTTTAGATTGAAACGCTCACTCCAAAGGTTCTGAGACCCTCTGAAGAAACAAATATTTTCAACATAAAACTGAAGAGTAACATCAGATTGTCCGATATGCAGTTACATTCATACATTATTTTAAAAACAAATATTTCAGATGTTACGGTACCGCTTTTGAGCTATAATGGAAAACTAAAAGTTGTAAGTGCTGTTGCAGGCAATTTTCTAAGGTTTATTCTTGTAGTTTGATTTTGATTGCTTTTTGAGAAGAACGAGTGTAGAGCCCCGAACGCGGGATAGCCTGTAAAAATAAAAATCTTATGACTTTTATGACGCTGATTCGGGACTTTTCAAAAATAAGCGAATCACACATAAATGCAACTTTCGGGACTCTAGACACTTTCTTTCAGAACAGTAGTAATTTAGATATTCACAATAGTAGTATTTCAATTACATACTCTTTACATTTATGTTTACAGTTACAAGTTGATGTTCTCAACTTTACTCTCCAATACTTATTCGTAATCAATGTATACTGAAATTAAAATGAGGGAGAAGCCACCTAAGCCAGGCTTGTGTTGTGGATCTATCTCCCGCAAACAAACTTCAGTTGAAAGTTGAGTAAAGAAAAGAAGTATAGAGAGTTTTGTTCAAACATGCTTTAGATGAACTAAAATATAATAACTTTGAGGAGAGGAAAAAAGCAGGCAATATATTTTTGTTTTCAATTTTTCTGATTATCAATTATTTTCAGCAATGATTCCTGATGAGAAATTACGAATTGTTTTATTTCTTTTTTTGTTTCTTCTTGCCTATTAAATGTTTCATGTTAGAAGGAAGCCGATTGATTAATTTGGGTCCGTGGTTGGTGATGAATTTCTGGTTATGTATTATACGGATGTAAAACGTAGTCATGAGGGGCATTCATAACCCATAAAATGGATTGATATATATATATATATATTCTCAAAGAGAGAACTTCCGATTTTTTATAAATCTCGATCGTGGTGAAACGTTTATTTTTTTTTCAGTAAGATTTTCAACAGTGTATTTTGTAATGTTTCAAAATTGTTCGAAGACGTTTTAAAAGTACCACCCCATATAACTAGACAATAACGTAATGTAGATTCTGCCAGTGCATTATACACGATCAGCAAGTTTTTTGTATTCAATATATTTCTGAGTAGATAGAATTTGTAAATGAGTTTTCTCAACCTTTTAACAGTGTAGCTGATGTGCTCGTTCCAACGCAAATGTTGGTCGACTATCACACCTAGATATTTTGTCGATTGTGTTTTACGGATTGTTAGACAAGAGCAATAACTAAAATTTTGACAATCGTATTTGTGAAGCAGTAGTTCATCTTTGCAAGGTTGGTCTTTGGCAGTAGATGAGAAGGTGATAAATTTGGTATTTTCTGTATTCACACTCAGCCGGCTGCTGCTGAGCCAGTTATATATCGTTTGCATTCCAATCTCAGTGTTTTTGTAGGTTTCGGACCAAGTGTTCCCAGTAAAGATAACTGTCGTATCATCTGCGTACGAAACTAATTTACCGTGAAAATTTGCTACAGAGAAAATATTGTTAATGTATAGTAGAAATAAAACCGGCCCCAACACTGTTCCCTGTGGTACGCCCATATGTATTGGTAATGGATCACTGAATGTGTCTTTTATTTTAACAATCTGCATTCTGTTAGTTAAGTAATATTTTAGCAAATTCAATATATTTCCTCTGATACCAAGCAGCTCCAACCGTTGAAATAAAATTGTATGGTTCACGGTATCAAATGCCTTTGCTAGGTCTAAAAATACCGTGAGACATTTATTATGCTTCTGAAAAGAGTCGAATATTTTATTTGTTAACTCAAATACTGCATCTTCTGTTGATAGTTTTGTTCTAAACCCGAATTGTGATTTTGAGATTATGTTATTAATATCACAATAATTCATTATGGTGTTTTTAATGCACTTTTCGAATATTTTGGCAAAATTAATAATAATCGTTATGGGTCTGTAATTTGTGGATTGTCTTTTGTTATCTTGTTTAAATATGGGAATTGTAATTGAGTTTTTAAATGCTGTCGGTATTCTACCCTTTGTGAGTGGTTTTACACAAAAGAGAAAGGCGGTAATGAATATACTAGAAAGTAATTTTTGTTATATGATGATGCATAATTGTTGGGTTATTTGAAGAATGAGTATTGACCGTCATACAGGACTCCGTAGACTCGTGGCAAACCGAAGTGACATTTTGTTTAGTTTAACCGACTGATGCCGATCATTTTTCATAAAATTTATGGTCCAACCAAATGATCCCATAGACCGGGAGATGGTGACACAAAATATTAGATCATTTGTACAAGTATGGCGGTTCTTCATGGGTCTAATTACGGAATGACAATAAAGAAAATGATAAGTCGATAAAAAAAGAAGTAGGCGGTAACGTAATGCCATACTTCTCCGGTGTGACTTACAGCCCGCCCTACCGACACGAATACATTAATTTAAAAACAAACAATTGAACCATTTGTACCAGGCTAATTTTTGCGCAGCTAATCATCGTCGAGTAGCCATTCACGGAAATCACCTTGCCATACGCAACCGACGGTTCCCAATGGCCGCCATACCACCGCAAAGAAGTAATTTTTTTTTATTTTGCCAAACGATTTGTACCAGCCTAAAATTTTTTTTAACAGTTCTCTGTATGATCATGAATGGAAGTCTGATCATGCTGTACTTGTGGGAGTTGGCGAATATGTACAATATTTTTTTTTTATTCTAAGATTTTATTGGTAATTCGAACGATTTGTACCAGTATGGCGCCACTTTTTCCCTCTTCTAGAAGTATGGCAAATATAATAATGGTCACATTGTATCATATTGTTACGTTTTGCTAAATAATAGGCCGAGCACACTACTAAACTGTTTATTTTCTAACTTCACTATAAACAAACATACAACACTTCACTGACTAATAAAACACTTAGATCTATCTATACAACAATACAACTAGCTAAATATTCCAAACACTTCTGCTTATTATCACTTTCTAATCTTCTTAAATAATTCTCTTCATAAAAACTTCCTTCCCAGTCAAACGTCTCCGTTTATATAGGCGCTCATCATGTAAACTGGATTAAACGCGATGATTCGAGAATACTCAAAACGGAGAACTTCTACACATTTCCAGGAATTGAGCTATGACGCGGCAGCTCCGTTATCTAGACTATTCATGAAGTACAGAAAACGATCCATCCAAATAAACACTTCTTGGAACTAATTATGGATGAGGCGTCCGCGGAATGGACTAGGGGCAGCTAGGGGGCTTTTATCAATCTCGTAACAATATAATTTCCAACATTTTAACATCTTGGCATCTTGGCTTAGGTCCGAAAGTCGTCCGCCCCATGGTTACAATCTGGAATATTTTATTTTAGGTAGAATTACCTCGAAACGAACAGAATACAATGTAAAAAATGATTTTCCGTATTTTACAGTCGTATTTTCAAAACGTGTCGAATAAATAACTTTTTCAAATATGGCAGTACTTTTTGCCCCTACTAGACGTATGGGAAATATAATAACGGTCACATTTTATCAAATACTTTCCAAAAATCCAAATGCAATACTGGTACAAATAGTTTGGCAAAAAAATAAAAATTACACCCTTGCGGTGGTATGGCGGCCATTGGGAACCGTCGGAAACGTATGGCAAGGTGAATTCCGTGAATGGCGACTCGACGATGATTAGCTGCGCAAAAATTAGCCTGGTACAAATGGTTGAATTGTTTGTTTTTAAATTAATGTATTCGTGTTGGTATGGCGGGCTGTAAGTCACACCGAAGTAAGGCAATACGCTACCGCCTACTTCTTTTTTTATCGACAATCGGAAAATACAAGAATTTTTGTGGAACAAATCGTTCGACACTCGTTATTTATCCGACACGTTCGATTAACGCCCACGCGATTGGGCCGCCGGTACCAGCGCTATGACAATCATTTTCTTTTTTGTCATTTCGTAGTTAGACCCCTGAAGAACCGCCATACTGGTACAAATGACCTAATAGTTTGTGTCACCATCTCTCGGTCTACCATGACAAAGAATCAGAATAATCCATTTTTGTACCAGGCAGGTAGAAATTGAATTTATAATAAGTGGGACATTAAATAATTTTCTTATTTTTCATACTGAAAATGAAGGACTCAAATTCAAAGTTGAAAGTTTGGAAATCAATAAATCTAAAAACTCTGAAAATTCGATATATGAATAACTCACTACTTTTGAATTCTTATCAGAATGGGAATAATTTTGAATTAGTGTTAACAAGGTTTATTTTTTAAAGGGTGTTTTCCTCCAAACCATTTTGAATGAATATTTCCATAACCCTATTTATAGTTTATTGACTTTTCAATTTCAACATGTTGAATATTTCCTGAGAGTAACTTTAAGTTGTTTGACAACAACTATAAGAAAATTGCCTTTTTCTTCCAGAATTTTTATTGGAAATGGCAATGAACGATTTGTAGAAAATGTATTTTTACTGATAATTCCTATACAACTTCATTTTAGCTTCTTCCTTTCAAAAGCAAAGACTATTCCTTGGACATTGGTTTGATTAGCTTTGATTCGAGAAAAGAGGTGTATTTCATGGTTGTGAATGACAATCCTGTAACTTTGCATCTGAAGAATATACATTCTTCAATTCCGATGACACAAGCTTCGCTACTGGGCTGTGGTAGTGGAGACTATAGACTAGTTCTTTTTCAGCCTTCATTTTCCAATCTCACTAAATGCGTGAGTAAATTTGTGATTAGTACTGAAAAGTGTTTTCAAAATATTTCTTTTCAGCATAAGTTAAAGTCGAATCACTATGCGATTATAAAAGTGGTTGTTACGACATCTCATGTTGAGGGACAAGTGTGGGGAGATCTTTATGTGGAAACTCAGTTCGAGAACTTGAAAGTACCCGTACATTTCAAGATAGCACCGGGAAGGCTCGACATTAGTTCTGATAAGCTGATTTTCGACCAGTGTTTTCCAGTGAGTATTAATTATTTAGATTTTTTGTTCGTCCTTATTATATTTTTTATTGAAAATCTGTTCATTTATGTAATGTTATCAATGATAAGACTAAATAATCTTTCCCAAGACAAATAGTTTCCAGAAATTCAAGAAAAAAATCAAGTCTTATTTAATCATCCTTGGTTCTCATAATGTTGTCTGGTTATTGGTGAAACGGGAATCGGTTTTATGCCTACAGTTTTTGTTTACTTATTTTTTTCTTTAGGAAATGATTCATTGTTTTTGTGTGAATTCGGCAACGACATGAATTTAAAAAAATTAGAGATTCCCGAATTCTTATGGGACCACCGAGCCCATACAAAAAATATCTCTTTCATGAAATCACTGTTTTTTTTTTGCAAAAAAACGATCCTTGTGCTCCTCTTACATATAATATTAAAATTGAATTAAGATTTGACGAGTTTGATATCTTCACCAACATGCTGCATAAATATTTGCCTACAAACCTTTGCTCTTTTTGTGATGTATTGAAATGTAAACGATCTTAAACATTAAAGAAATCTCACCATAGCGGATGAAGGCAATTGGAAAAGTATCAGTTTCTGTGATATCTACATTTTACACAATATGCATTGTGCATAAAATCAATGTACTTATGTACTCACTTGAAATTTTTTTTTGTACAAAAATATCAGAAATTGGTTTTTCCTATGGGTATGAAAGCAGCAAAAGAGACTATCTGAAAACTTAATACCCTTAGTGTTCGTGTACTAAGATGCTAAGTAATATTTGTTTTATTGTTTATTGTTACTTGGCTTTAGAGGCCAAAATATTCTAGTTGAGATACTTCTCTATTGGTATCCAGTTTTTTATCTAATTGAGTTTGATACACTTTGTACGATATTATTTGGAATGAGTGCGTGATAATAATGTAAATGGAGAAAAAAGTACTGTAAAATGTCTGAAGCGAGACCACTACAGCCATCTACTGACAAAATCTATTGCTCGAAGTAACGTTTGTGTGGTTGCATATCTGACAGGTAATACTAGGTCTGAGAGTAGTGTAGTAAAAATGCACTAAACTAATTTTACTAATTTATTTAATACACTACTTAAATAATTATTAAACTAAAACATTGACTTCACTATTTCAAATTAATCTTCACTGTCACTCTCTATCTGCGGACTCTGGAACTAGATCTGCAACTCTCTGTGACTATCTCTGCCCTCTGCTATCCAGTGTCTTATATACCCGCAAGCAGATTTTATTTACAGTTCTCGATCAATCGGGACTACACGTCGATCCAGTCAGATGGCTCATGTGTTTGCGAGCGGAGACCTTGTTGACTTGTCTAGGGTGCATAACTAATGAGACGATCAGGGCCGGTCTCGAAATCGATACAGTGGTTTAAGTTTTTTTCCATTTCACCACAGTTTTTGAAGGCCAATAAAAACGTTAATGCGCTATAGTTTTTGCTGAATGCCGGCAGGTAGATGTTATAACGTGGCGTCAAAAGACTGATTGGAAGAAGACAATTAGTAAAAGATATCCACCCCCATAATGGAATCAACTTTCATGGTGCTAAAAAGAAGATGAGAAAAATTATTGAAGATTTTGATGAACGTGTAATCAAGGAATATAAACTCGATTTGAATAAGCGCACATAATGGTTCAAAAGAGTCAATCAGAAAGCGATGTTGTTCTCATCGTAGATGATTCTCTGCCCCGAAATATATGACCTCTCGGAAAAAATACCCGTAGCTATCCTGGACGTGACGGTACAGTTTGTAATATTATAAACGCCCTGTTGCGAAACCTTGCAAACTGGATGTAAACACAGGGAGGAATTTGGGAAGAAGTCTTCACCTGGGGCAGAATGTTGAGGGAAATTTATTTTTTATCAACATGTTTTTCATGTAATTGAATTTGGAACACTTTGTATGATATTATTTGGAATGAGTGTGTGATATTGACATGAATGGAGGGAAAAGTATTAAAAAAAGCCATGAAAGTATACGGCGATATTTTTTAAACCTTAATGAAGAAAACGCAAATATTTCATTTCAAAAAATAATTATAACTAATCTAGTGGGCCGAGCCGGTCCATCGCCGTGGCAGAGGGGATATCAGCATCCATGGTCAACATTTCGAA
Organism: Chrysolina americana; assembly: GCA_958502065.1. NCBI lineage: Eukaryota > Metazoa > Arthropoda > Insecta > Coleoptera > Chrysomelidae > Chrysolina > Chrysolina americana. The sequence goes on along the minus strand of OY293415.1, from coordinate 32,917,647 downwards.
TAACACGTTTTAACAGAAATGTTAACGATGGCGACAAAAGTTCACAAATCATTGAAAAAAATCGATGGTGGGCAAACCTAGCAGCTTCAAACATTTTTTTGATGAATTTATAAATTCAGTCCAGTCTTCTTGGGCATCTTATGTCTGTTCTGAAAGCAATAGAAAATAACAAGATTCAACCAAGTGCAAGAGCTTTTGCTAAAGAAGATTCGGTAAAGTATGAGAATTTGTCATTACCGGTCCCCGTTTCAAATATTTACAGAGCAAAGATTTTGATCTAGTGAAATGCAATGCTGTGAGTATAAGGACATATTTCATTGCAAACAAGTTCCTCTCGCTTTCAATAACCAAATCAATCACAATATAAAATTGACTGACGATACCCCAATATTCGCCAAATCTTACAGATACCCTCAAATAAACCAGCAAGAAGCCCGATCCTAAATTCAATCTACGTTACAAAAAGGAATCGTACGACCATCTACGTCACCATGGGTGGTGCCCAAGAAAATGGACGCATCTGGGGAGAAGAAATGAAGACTAGTGATCGATTATAGAAAGCTCAATCAAAAAACGGTGGACGACAAATATCCGCTTGCCAACATCTCGGAAATACGCCAACATTTCACGACTCTTGATCTTGCTTCAGGCTTCCACCAAATACAAATACAAGAGCGAAACATCGAGAGGAGGGGTTCCAGCACAGAAAATGGTCACTATGAATACCAACTCATGCCATTCGGGTTGGAAAATGCCCCAGCTATAATGTCACATTTGCTTTATATCCCACATTTTTTATTTTATCTTATATTAAACATTTTAAATTTACCATTGCGCCAAAAACAATATGTTTTGTATACATTTTAGAAGTAAATGAATTTATTTATTCTCTTTCACGCTTTGTCAATTGTTTCAGGCTAAAATATGCTCCCACCCTGTGCGTGTTCACTCAACTTTCAAGGATCCTATGATCATTGAAGATATTATTACTTTGCCGCCTGACAGGAGGATTTCTAGTAAACACACGGGTCATATTCTTGCCAGAACCTCAAAAATCATTGGACATGTGTTCCTAAATCCTGACCTGCAATGCCAAGCAGATTGTTACACTGGACTGCAGACAGATACTTCAGGTGAACATTTTATTCAGTTATAGTTTTGAATAAGTTTTCATTCGCAATAATACCACTTCCACCTGTGATATAAAATGATGAGATTAAAAGTAGCCAAAAATGATTTTATTGGTGCATATCGTTTTCTAGTGCAAACTACTCGAATAAGGGCGGAAACTTCGTAGGCCTAGAGAGTGTTTATAATACCATTTTATGAATGTATCTTTAAGACAATCAGTATTCATTAGTGATGGTACGACTACTTATAAACTTATATATGGATTGTATGTCTAAGTCGCTTTTAGCACTTGCTCAATTATTTATCCGATGAATTTGTCAAACTGTATTGTGATAAAACGAATTTAATTAATTAATGATAAAAAGTATAATGGTGATACTCCCCACTATCTGCATATAATCCCAGATGAAGAAACACCACCACTATATGCGCTCTGGGGCGACTTGAAATTTGATGGCGATTTCTTCATCTCTGTCTCTCTCTGCAACTCCAGCCTGTGATCTCCAGTTTATGAACAGATGAAGAGCAGTATGTACATGAAAGCAGAAAAAAATGTTGATCAAATTGTGGATGACATAGAAACGATCAATAGCAAAGGAACAAAAAAAATAAAAAATTCAACCCTTACTCTGCTCGATTCACGATATAAAAATTTAAATGTTTAGATATTATCACCATAAAACTCGTGTAGCTTTTTCTGATAATAAATTTTTCACGTCTTTTCTGAAACGATGAAGTGATGTGATACTTTTGATATTTATTGAAAGGTTACATTCATTATAAAATATCGAGTTTTTGATGATTGTACTTTTAGGAATTAGAAGTTCAAAATCATTACTCTGGTATCATGATCAGGAGAACTGCCAATATGGAACTTTGATTTATGTTTGTGTATCAAACAATCAGTTTCAAGTATGAAAAGTGCAATAACTGTAAGAATTTTATGTTTAAGAAAGAGAGGTCGGCATGAATCCCGATATCTCACTTTGCATAAATATCGCAGAGCACGTTTTTGTAAAATTAGGACAGTCTGTAAATGATGACTGAAGCAAACTCCCCAAAATGCAATGCCATATCGTAGATGAGATTCAATAGGAGAATGATACTGGTTTAGAAACTGAAAATCCTAATTCATTCGAGACAGCTCTTAATGCCTAGCAACCTGAAGAGAGTTTTTTACACAATATTTCAACATGCTCTTCAAATTTCAACGAATTATCCAGATAAACTCCAAGATATTTCAAAGTCATTTTATTTTCAATTATGTTATTGTCTAACGGAATGTCTTCAAGATGACATCTGAAAGATATGTTAGTTTTCCTTATGTTGAATGTTTTTGAATTTGAATCACACCAATCTTTCACTTTTTTGAGATCATAACATATTAATTGATCAAGATCTTGCTTGTTTTTGTGATACCAGAGTTTGGTACTAACATCAACAAACACAGTGAAAGAACCTGAAATTTGGATATATTTCCGGCCATCTAGGAAAATATATAATTCGTGACATCAATGCCCTAAGACTTCATCTTCGATAATTAACCTCCCTTTCTAAACATCACCATTGGAAAATTGAAATTTCCTTTAACACAAGGAATAACTTTTATTTTTATTCAATACATTTTTTTAATGATAAGAAATTATGATCACTTAATAAATCTAAATCTGATTCACTGATAATTATCCATAATTATCCACATAATAGGGAGTCTATTTGGACAGTGAAAGTTTCTTCAACATATCCGTTACTGGTCATGGAAAACTTGGAAGTAAGACCTGGAATGCCTGGAAAAGTCAGGGAATTCAATTTTACAAAATTGGTGGGCACTCTGTAAAAAAATTATTTACCAAATATCCGGGAACCCAAAAAAAAAATTGATAAATTTTTTTTTTTGTAGTCATCTTGGAAATGATGGAGTTGTAGATCATTCAATTCCCTACAAGAATGATCCCCAGTAATTCCCTACAAAATGAACCCGTTTTCTCAGAAAACGTGCTTTTTTTAATGATTATAAAAGTTTTTTTTGTCATACATAAATATTTATATTACAAGGCATATATAACAGTATTACAAAATTAAAATATAGTATTTCCAAAGTAATAACATGAAACAGTCGGACAGTTACGTAAAACTGGTATGGAGACTGTTTATGATTGAACATCTCAACAATTATTGTTCTGTAATAATCTCAACTAAAAGGAGAAAAAAAAACAAAGAAAAGAAAAATGAAAAAGTGATACGCAAAGACCGGTAGTTATGGTGATAAATTGTAGAGGAGGTTTTCTTTGAGAAATCGTGTACGGTTTTAATCGATTTTTAAATTGAATTATATTATTGGAAGTCTTGATCTCATTCGGCAATCTATTAAAATTTGAAAGAGCTGAATGTGTGAATGTTTTTGTCCAAAATTGAGCTAGCCTGATCAATATGCAACAAGTTATGTTGCCTAGTATGATAACTATGTATTTCAGAATTTCTGGTTAGTACGAAGTTTGATTTAACGGTTTTATTCACTATATTGAAAGACATCTTTAAAGTTTCTATTGTGAAGAGTTCTTCTAACGAAAATTTTTCTGTAATTATGTAGAGTTGATTTGTTGGTGTATCATATGGAAGACGATACAAGACTTTCAATGCTTTTTTATATAAAATGGAAATTTTGTTAAAATTATGTTTAAAACATGTTCCCCAAATGTTTATGAGATAGGTGATTCTACTTATAATATAAATATAAAAATATAAATATAAATATATAAATTTCAGGCTTGCGTTTACTCACCGCTGCAAGTTCCGGCGGTGCCGAACGTTAAAAGTGTCATAACTTTGCTAAAAATGATCAAAGAATGAAAAATAAAAGTGCATTTTGGTAGGGCAAATATAACATGTGGGTATCAGAGTACCTAAATGTTTTTTTTTACTACGTCACTTAATCCTACTGCGTTGTTTACGGAGAATGCAGAAATCATAGATTAGTTAATCTGGAAAAATTGCACTAAAGCAGGAGCCATTACCCTCTTTAGACACCTTACAATGATTTAAGAGTAGTGAAACAGGACTTACTTACGTACGCCAAAAAAAACTGGGTTTTACTCCTGCCTCGTTTTCAACTCCCTCATAATTCCGACATTTTATCCAGTAAATGTTGAAAATAATCACTTGTACACATTCTACATGAAAAATAAAGTATGCAATTTCAAGCTAGAGGTTTGCACTTTACATTTCTGTTGTTGAACATAGAAAAACAACTCCAAGTAGTGTTATAAATTAAAAAAGCAATAAGCCGTCCAAAAACTCATTCTTTTCAAACGATGAATAATTTAGTCGAACCGCAGGATATTCATAAATTCCTGACTATCTGAGACGAAAGAAGATGAATTTATTTGTTCATTCCATATATACAACATAGTCCAGGATCATCGAACCATAATATCTAAGCCAACATGGACACACTTTTGGAGCAGTTTTCTCGATATGCTGCCAGTTCCGATCATGAGCTGCGAGCGTAGTAAAGTCCCGGTTTCCGGCTTATTATAGACATGTCAAATCCTACTGTCAGGCAAATTTTTTGTTCTTGTGAAAATTTGAGTTTATTATCAAGAAATTTCATAGTGAAAGACTAATTAAGATTATAATAGATCCAGCTGCGATTGCCCGTCTGATAGTGAGTAGAAATTTATTGAAGAGCAGACAAGACTTCAAAAATCCCTAGACTGGATTGGAGTTGTATTGAATGCTGTGGTTCCTATGAAATTATAGTGCTCATCTTTTACAAAAAGTAGGGTGGGAATGTGTCAGGGTATTGAATTATGCTGGCAAAGAACAAGAGTGTTGTCAAGTACATATACCACAACTTTCTCCCAAAGAAATGATATTCCATTTGAATTTGTTATGTGGAAGTTTTTCCCAAAGGCATTATTTGAGTTGATAACTGAGTCATAAGAATATTCTCTCCCCAGGAGTATTTGAAGTGAAAAAAATTATGGAATCTTATATATTATCATGCACTGATCTTCTCTGAAGTAAACGCAAGTATATTAGCTGTGTGCCAAACAAATCTGTTTTCAGGATATTGAAATTTGTACAGAATTGAGAGTACGTACACAAATCATGGGTTTTTTCCGTCCTAGGACAATTATATGAAGAAATACGTTTTCAATATTTTTTATAAATGATGATATAAGTTCTTTGCTTTGAAAGAAGGTTGTATAGAAATAAATACCGGTCGGATAAGAGTGTAGATTTACATGGTTGAATCTTGAAAAATGCGATTGTTTGTAGGATGTCACAAAAGGGAGGAATTTGTATTATCTGCAAACATATATATTCGATTTCTCGCATTGCTGTTTCATTTGTTTCCAAAAAATATGTACAAGAAAGAAATCGACCGTTCAAGACAGTTTCTAAAGCACCAACCGAAACTATTAAAAAAGTACTTGTTCGAAAGCAGTTATGAAGAGAATAGAATATATTGGTTTTTGCAACATATCACCGGGACTGGCCATCCTCATAATATTCTATTCTACAATCGCAATTTTAGGACGATTTACACCGTTTCTAGAGCTCAAAGGGACGGATTTTCTTCAGATATGAAGCATTAACTTCACCGAACGTAACCTGACCTAGCCAACTGAAGGTATTACAGGACTGCTTTGTAATTCCATTTATTCTTTCGGAGCCGTTTTCCGATAGCTTTTCTGCTTTCCGAGAACACTCCAATTTTTTTTTAAGGTTATTTTTTTTTCGGTTCCTCTCATGATTTTTTGGTAAACAATTTTTTTTTCCATCTAAACATGATGTCAAGAAGTCACGTGCGAATATTGTAACGCGATTACCGGACGAATGCCTAATAAAAAAAACAATTCGTACCTACTTTCTCCTGAACTTTAGGATTATCATTTTGTGGGAACCAATATATAAAAACATCTGTTGGACCCTCGTGTAAAGATTCTACAAGAATCATTTCACAAGTCTTTTCTACCAACAAACAGTATTTTGCGATTTGATGATGATTCAGACCAGGTTAGTTTGCACCAAGCAGTATTGAATACCAGTTGTTCTCCGAATGAATCAGAATGTTTTCATTCATATATGTTTAGATTACTCACGATAAACATTGTACCAATTCCTATTTTATCTATTTTATTTTAGCTCTCATGATCTCTTTTGAACATTACAGGATTTACTTTTTCATATGAAACAGATTATTAAAAAATATTCCATTTCACAGCACCGGGGTGGGATTCATGGAAGAGACAAAGTCTGTTGACAATATAATTCTGAGGTACACTGAATCCCACCCCTGATGTTGCACTTGAGTTACTGCTGGCATATGACTATCATCATCTGTAGTTACCGTTGGTGGAAAATTTTGTTTGTTTGTTTGTTTGTTTGTTTGTTTGTTTGGAATAAGCTAGTAGCTCAAACAACCTGTAATCATGCGAATTTTTCCAGTCTGGTTGAATTGCAAAACAGTGAATTTTTTTTTTTTGCTAATTACATTGTTGAAAGATATTTAATTTTTCAGCCCAATGGTTGAAAACGTTTTCACTGTCTAAATTCGTTTGGGACTTCGATTTGCATCTAGTCAACGTATTTTATAACAGATACTTGAACTTAACCTCTAATGGCATGAAGAAGTGGCAGAATATTACCCTCAGATTGGACACTTCAGAAGTCAGAGGACATATTTTCAAAACCAGGGTAAAACTAAGTTGGCCCAGTTTGATTGTTGAACAAAATGCCGGAAACCGATCTGTTTTTACGTTTCCTTTAGCACAAATTGGAAATTTCACATATTTGAATATTACAATACGTAATCCAGCTAGCTACAATGTAGTGGTACAGCTTGTATTTGATAGAGATTATCCTGAGATGCATACATTATATAGAGGATTGCCACCCAATTTGCTGATCAAAACTGCACGTGATTTTAGTACAGCCCACGGATTTTTCTTCCCAAATGAAACGAAAGATGAGCATCTAGACTTTTTTGCGGAGATGTTAGGGGTCAAAGTGAACAGAAATACTGTACCTATTATTTTGACCCCAGGACAGAGTCACAACGTACTTGTTGGTTTTTATACTGAAGATGTCCACCTTCATACTGCGCTACTTTTTATCAGAAACAACCTTACAATTTTAGAAGTAATCAGGTTGAATGCTCAAGGTGCACATCCTTCATTCAAATTTGGCAACCGTAAACCAGGTTCGACGCAGTTGCTGACCTTTGATTTAACTGACAAGCATTTGAAAGAATGTGAGAGACACAAATCGCCTGTTGTGTGTTCCCACCCGTACTTGACGGTGAAACGGACTTTTAGCGCTAGAAATATTGGTGACGTTCCACTCTATGTACATAGTTTCCACATAAATGACTATGCATGCGAGGGATACGGTTTCAAGGTAATGGACTGTGAACCATTCATGCTTCCCCCAAATGGAACTAAGAAAATAGATATAGCATTCACTCCAGATTTAACACTAACAAAAATCACCAGAACACTAATTCTCGGTACCAGTCTTAATATTCCGGTGAATTATACACTGTACACCACCATCCCACCGTCGTATTTACACCTTTGTTCAGACCTAATTGCTAGACCAACGTGGGAAGTTCACTTAAGCTATATGACCGTACTGTCAATGGGAATTCTTTATATTATAATTTTAATTGTTGCCATGATAGATGCTGATCGAATAAGAAGGCAAGCTATGGGATCTTTCATCGCTCTAAACAGCCCTACGATTCAACCTGTATTAGATTTGAGACTTGTGGGTCAACAAATTCGGGAAGAAATACAGTCTACAAATGCTGAAACTGTTTGTGACGAAAGAAAAATTGTTTGTGAAGAAAGGAAAGTTATTTGTGAGGAAGGGAACGTAATTTCTGAAGAAAGGAAAGTTATCTGTGAAGAAAGGAAAGTTGCTTGTGAGGATAAAGCATCTCAGAAAGAATTAGAAGACGAAATTAAGCCCATATCTGAGAGTGATCAGTATACAGTCCTGATACCTATAAGTAAACCTAAAAAGAAAGTTGGGAAAAATAGTAGTATTGAAACTAAACAGAATTCAGATAGGTGTGAAGTTTTGGTCCAAGAAAAGTTCGAGAAAAAAAAAGATAAGACGAATGAGCCAAAACACAGATGTAAAAAGGAAAAAGAAATGTTGAAAAGTGAAGAAAAAGATAAAAAACGTTTACAAAATAGTATACAAAAAGAAAAGGAAATCAAAAAGCCAATTTTAAATAACAGAAAACATACCAAAAATACTAGTGTACCTGTATATGAAGAGGAAACTTCGTCTACCACAACTGATAGCAGTAGTTATTATGAAGATCCTGAGAAAGAAAATAACCAAAGAAATACATCTGAAATTAGCTCAAAGAGTAAGTTCCGAACTTCGAATAGGGACAGCTCAAAGCCAGTTATACAAGATAATATAAATCATATGTCTGAAATAAAACATGTTAGTTTCAATCACAATCACCATCACAACAGAAACAAACACCAAAAATCTTTATCCAAATCACCTAAAATCGAGAAGCACATCAAAGATCATGAAGTTAATCAAAAAACAAAGGATAATCACAACTATAACAAACACCATATCCATCTACGGGAAACAAAAAAAAGGGAGAGGTCATCTAGGGACCGCAAAGAAAAAAGTAATTACCACAAGAAATCTACTGATAAAAGCAAACAAAATGATAGGCAAATCAAAGGATCCGAAAGTGCCGAAAAACGCAAAAATTTGGCTTTTACTATCCCTTTACCACCATCTACAGTCACGCCTTGCGTTTGGGGTGAGAGTCGAGCTAAGTTCAGCGATGTAGTAGCCAGAAGTGATACTGGAAGTTCCTCTAATCGACCGTTAGCACACAACAGTAAACCGGCTACCAATAAGCCAACAATGTATGTAGAGCCCTATAAACAAAACTCACCAGTCGAGTTAGGACCTATTGGTTCCAAACGCTTGGATCGGCGACCTTCCAATGAAGCCAGTCACAGGTCACTGAATGAAGACAACTACAGATTGAATGGTAACAATAGTAGATCTCTCAATGACATCAGTCATGATGGTTACTTGCATTCAAACAACTTGAGTCACGACTCCAGCAATAGCTATTTTTCGCACGAGCTTCGTTTGGATAATAGTAGCAGAGAAAACAGCTATATGGACGACGTCTCGGGCGCTAGTAATTGGAATCACCAACAGGAATATGGAAATCTCATCGAAACTTCTGATACTAATACATCAATGGAGGGTGAGTAGATATATTTGAATTGAACGCTTTTTACAATATTCTTTACCAACAAAAGTACCTGCTGTATTATTTTGGATATTTGCTACTTTCATTCGAGTGTGTCTCAACAGTGAGAGACGTTATCAAAGGCAATGGTTAAAGTGCTACATTGGGTAGCACAATCTTATTCGATTTGGCGACGATGGTGTGTGCTGCTTTCATTCAAGATTATTTTCCATATTCCTTGTAAGGTTTTTTTTCTCTGTGCACCCTTACGAGAGACCCTCTTTCTTCTGATATACTCTTATGGTTGTTCTGTATTAATCTCACCTCGCACAACTCTACTGAAGACTTCTGAGGGTTGCGTGTAGGGGTGCAGTTGGATCACGGTTGAAAACATGTTTTTTAGAAACTCCTTATTTTTCAAATAATGGATACCTACACGTAATCTTATAGTCCTTTACGCGCGTGTTCATGTGCCTTTTCGGCGGTCCAGAATTAAAATCGACACAGCTGCAAAAGAAATGTGGTATACAGGGCTTTTCACGATGAGCGTTAATTAGACGTTTCTGGCAAACCAGACAACGGATCAACCTGAAAATTTGACAGTGTGCTTAAATGAACATGATCTACACGCCTAAAATATTTTAGACGATGCGGCGTGGCCGCTTCTGCTGTAAAGTAGCGGTTACTTTGATTTTTCAAATGGAACACCCTATATATAATATCATATTATGATTTTTTATCACTTCGTCAACAACTTCATATAGTATCTCCCTATACCTATCTCTTACCGTTTAAGAGATATAAATTAATTTTGATTTTTTTTTTTCACCAAACATGTACTTTTATAAACGCTGATAATCTTGAACTCTCGGGTACTAAGATGATCAAATTCGGAATGGAGTGAAGTGATACCATAAGGATCCTCACTTCGGAGCCATATTTATTTGCCTCATACAGGGTCGAAAATGCGGATACTTTGTTCACATGAAAAAATGAGTGGAAGTCAATTTTTTCAAATGGAACACTCTGTATTTTTCCACATTTTTGAGCTCTACATCCAATTTTAGATTGACTTTGTTCAGATAATCCTATTTCGATTTCGAACCATCTTTCTTGAAAACCCCTTTGGCGAACGACATGGGGATTTTCTGGCGACCAATAATGACTGTTGTGTCTATTGAAAATTCCATTTTTTGTAAACTTGGCCTCATCTGTCCATATGATATTGTCTAGGAAATGTTCATCCTCTTGAGTCTTGACAAGTAACCATTCAAAGAATTCCACTCTACGAGGCAAATCTGTCTCTTTCAGATGTTGGACACAGTAAAATTTATAGGGATGCCATTTGTGCTTATTAAGAATGCGATAAATTGTCACGTAGGGTATACCTATATCCCTTTCAGCTTCGTGTAGAGAAGCATTTGGAAATGATATCACAATCAGTCAAAACCACCAACGAACGTTCGACTTTTCAAAATTGGATCATTTATATTTCCAAAGCACACTATGAAAAAATACTAATTTGCAATGTTGTACGGTAGAGACACTCAATACCTCAATGCATACAAATTGTAACGTTTTCTAAGGAACATATCACTTTCGAATTGACTGATTGGTGACTGTTGAAAAACTAAATCTAAAAGAAATATTACATACTATAAAACAGATGTTAAATCTCGAAAATAAGTGATGAATGCAAGGAAACAACGTCAGTTTCTGTTTGAAACAGTTTATCTCGAAAACGGTTCGAAATCGAAATAGGATTATCTGAACAAAGTCAATCTAAAATTGGATGTAGAGCTCAAAAATGTGGAAAAATACAGGGTGTTCCATTTGAAAAAATTGTCTTCCACTCATTTTTTCATGTGAACAAAGTATCCGCATTTTCTAACGACCCTGTATGAGGCAAAAAAAATATGGCTCCGAAGTGAGGATCCTTCACTTCACTCCATTCCGAATTTGATCTTCTTAGTACCAGAGAGTTCAAGATTATCAGCGTTTATAAAAGTACATGTTTGGTGAAAAAAAAAAATCAAAATTAATTTATATCTCTTAAACGGTAAGAGATAGGTATAGCGAGATACTATATGAAGTTGTTGACGAAGTGATAAGAAATCATATGATATTATATACAGGATGTTCCATTTGAAAAATCAAAGTAACCGCTACTTTACAGTAGAAGCGGCAACGCCGCATCGTCTAAAATATTTTAGGCGTGTAGATTCATGTTCATGATATGGTTATGGGCCCAGAATTCGTGAATTAAAGTAAAGTATTGGTAGTAGTGAAAGATAAGTTGAACAGCAGAGAATTGTCCAATTGAAAATATAACTGACAGATTGACGTTCCAAATGGAGTTTTCTAATACGAAAGTCATCAAATTAGATGGGAAGCAGAATTATGATTCATGGAGGTTCCAGGTGAACATAATACTCAAGAGTGCAGAAAAGTATGATGTAGCAGTGGGAAATTCGCCAAAACCTGATCAAATCACCAACAAGGATAGTTATACTACCTGGATGAAGGACGATATTGACGCTCAAAGAATTATCGTAGATATGAAGGGACAGTAGTTGTCATTATATTATGATAGATGTTGAATGAAATACATGTTTTCATAAACCTATGTTTTGCAACATTATTCTCAATATAGCTCCTTGCTAGAGGCTACCTACAGTATCTTTAACATGGTGTCAGGTTATTTATAAAGAAACTGAAAATTAGTTTTACAATTAGACATACTAGTAGGAAATATCAGAATGGCGAGCGTAGAAGAGAAAATCAAACAATTAGAAATGAAACTGAAGAAATATGAAGAAAATGGACCAATACAAGTGGAGAATACAAATTCAAGCATACCTTTACCAAGAGCAATTATGTTAGATGGAGACATTACAGAAAATTTCTTGGAACAACTATATTATTGCAAGTGGCCTAATCAAAAGATCTGAAGAAGAAAAGATAGCGATATTATTGACTGCGGTAGGTGATGAAGTATTCAAGAGATATCTAAATTTTGATATTAAGCAAGAAGAAAATGAAAGTTGTGTTGGCTTGTTAGAAGGCATTGGTCGAAATAGAACTCCATAAGTCAATATTAGATATGAACGTGCTATATTCAATTTAGGCCAACAGGATGATCAAGAATCTTATTCTGATTACTTCAATCGTTTAAAAACTCTAATTAAAAACTGTCAGTTTGGTGCATTAGAAAATGAGCTTTTACTGGATAAAATCATTTATTCCATCAGAGATGTAAGGTTATGCGAAACTCTTTGGTTGAAGAAGGATATAACATTGGCTGAAGCTATTGACAGGTGTAAGGCAAAAGAATTATCAGAAACTCAGTTAAAAAGCATTGCTAGTACAGATCACGAAGTAAATAAGTTACGTAGAGGAACAAGAAGCTCCTATCGAGAAAATTTTGTGATAAACAATGAAAGACTTCAAGACGGTCCTAGAGAAGAATGCAAATATTGTGGATATAGGCATAAATATGATATTCAACATTGTCCTGCAAGAGGTGCAACTTGTAAATTTTGTTGCAGAAATGGGCATTTTGCTAAAGTTTGTTTGCAAAGACTACGCACACAGCAAGTTCATGTAGTATCTCAACAAAATCAAGATTCAGATGAACTTGTTTTAACTCTAGGCGGTCAAAATGGCAAAGAAATAACTACTGAGTTGTCATTTAGAATAAATGAGTCTATTGAAAAACTCATATGTCAATTAGATACTGGAACTACCTGCAATATTATTGGCTATGATGATGATGTTCTTTGACGAAGTGCAGTAATCCGAATCTGGACTTCTCAGATGCAAGGTTAAGATGTTTTGGCGGTCAAATTATACATCCTCTAGGCAAAACTGTACTCAAGTGTGTAAAAAATAATATAAACTATAATTTATTATTTGAGGTTGTAACTAATCGACACAAACCTTTGTTGTCTGCTAATGCTTGTGAGCGACTGGAATTAATAAAAGTTTGCAATAAAGTATCTATTCAAAATGCAGCAGGGACCATGAAAATAATAGAAGAATATAAAGAAATATTCGAAGGAATAGGAAAAATGGAAGGAAAAGTATCTTTAGAAATTGAGACAGTCAGACCAACCATTCAGCAACCAAGAAGAATTCCAGTTTCGATGAAAAAGGAATTGAAAGTGATGTTAGAAGAGTTAGTAAATGATCAGATAATTATCAAAGAAAACGAATATACAGACTGGTCTAGCAATATTGTTCTAGTACGAAAAAGTAACAACAAACTCCGATTATGCATTGATCCTCTTAGAGTAAATCAAGCTCTGAAAAGTTTCATATACCAAATCCCGACTCTAGAAGAATCTATTCCAGAATTAGCAAATGCGAGGATTTTTACTACCTTAGATGTAAAAAATGGTTTTTGTCATGTTGAACTAGACGGAAATAGTAGTAACCTAACATCATTTTGGACTCCATTTGGGAAATTCAGGTGGTTGAGATTACCATTTGGTTTGAGCCCATCCATGGAGATTTTTCAACTGAAACTTCACGAGGCTATACAAGGAATTGATGGAGTAATATGCATTGCAGATGATCTACTTGTTTATGGTTGTGGAGAAACTGATGAAGCATTATTCGATCATAATAAAAAATTGAAAATTCTCCTGGAAAGACTAAAACAAAAGAATGTTAGACTGAATAAGGATAAGATGAAATTGTGCCAACACGAAGTAAACATTTTTGGACATATTCTTACCAGCAATGGAGTCAAACCTGATGAAGAAAAAGTCGAAGCAATAAGGAATATGGCCATTCCAAAAACTAAAACTGAAGTGATTAAATTTCTAGATATGGCCTACTATCTTGGTAAATATATACCCAAGCTAGCGTATGTGGCAGAACCTTTAAGAAATTTGATACACCTGAAAGAACAATTCATATGGCAAAATAAACATCAAACTGCGTTTGATAAATTAAACACATTATTCAGAGTGAGACAATTTTGAAATACTTCGATACAATGAAAGAAGTCACTATACAGACTGATAGTTCTTCATTCGCCATTGGATGTTCACTGTTGCAAGATGGCAAACCAGTTGCATTTGCATCCAAAATGCTAACTCCTTCGCAAACTAAATATTGTCAATTAGAAAAAGAAATGCTTGCTATAATATATGCATGTAGAAAATTTGATCAGTATATTTGCGGTAAAAATGTGTTACTATTCAAACGGACCATCTACCGATTATTAGTATTCTGAAGAAACCATTAATAGAAGCTCCAAAACGCCTTCAAAGTATGATTTTACAATTGCATCGATATAATTTGACAGTAAAGTACATAAAAGGTTCAGAAATGTATCTTGCTGATTTACTGTCAAGACTTCCAGAGGGCAATGAAGGAAAGATCAATAATTTTTATGTTCAAGAAATAATGCAAGATATAGAAAATGTGAATGCTTTAGAAAACATCTCCATATCGGATAAGACATTCAGAGATATAAGAGAAGAAACCATGAAAGATGAAGTAACGAAAGAACTGAAGAACAGAAAATGTGAAAAATAATGTTGGATAAATTACATTACAATCATCGATGCATAGAATATACTACAACTTTGGCGAGAGAGAGGATATTTTGGCCAATGATAACAGCACAGATAAAAGATAAAATTCAAAATTGCAACATTTGCATGAAATTTTCGAAAAACCAACAAAATCCACCAATGTTATCAAGTGATATCCCAGAACTTCCATTCAAGATAGTGAATATGGATGTTTTCGAGATAACTGTTAACAGTCATAAGAAAAGAATTTTGATAGTTGTGGATCACTATTCTGATTTTTTTTGAAATTGAAGAGCTCAAAGATCTGTCAGCAAAAACAACAATTCAGATGTGTAAAAAAATATTTAGTAGACATGGGATACCAAGAAAGGTTATAAGTGACAATGGGTCAAATTTTGTAAACCAGGACTTCAAAAAATTTTAGGATGACTGGAATTTTGAACACTACACTTCTAGTCCATATCATTCCCAAGGAAACGGAAAAGCCGAAGCAGCAGTAAAAACAGCAAAGCAACTAATTGAAAAGAGTATCGAGAGTAAGAATGATTTATATGAAATGCTTCTGCTCGAAAGGAATACACCCAATAAGATCGGTAGTAGTCCAGCGCAGAGATTATTTTCGAGAAATTTAAGATGTACTATACCTATGAAGATAACGAAGTTGAAACCAAAAATTATAAGAAATGTTGATGTATCTATAGAAAATCAGAAGAAGGAATCAAAGTATTATTATGACAGAAAATCAAGAAATTTAGAGAGCCCACTAATTAATGAAGAAGTAATGTTCAAGAAAAAAATAAAGATGAAAAAATTTGGAAGAAAGGAAACATAGAAAACATAACAACTCCTAGATCATTTGAAATCAGAACCGACGATGGGAATATATACTTCGAAGAAACTTAGTTCATGTAAGAAGGTTTCCAGAACAGGCACCAATCGCGAGTAGAAATGATATTCAAACAAACAGCAATAATAATGAAGATATAGAACATGAACCTGGTCCATCCAACAGATCCACTGTGAGAAGGGATAAGAAGATTCCCTCAAGATTCGAAGATTTTCAATTAAACAAAATTGTTACTTTTGTTTAAATTTGCTATTTTCATATTTTTCAATTGAATCGAAAAGGTTTGAACATTTTTCAGATTTGTCAATTTCATTTATGGGGACATGTTATAGTATTATGCATATCCCTGTAGATATGAAGGGACAGTAGTTGTCATTATATTATGATAGATGTTGAATGAAATACATGTTTTCATAAACCTATGTTTTGCAACATTATTCTCAATATAGCTCCTTGCTAGAGGCTACCTACAGTATCTTTAACAGTGTGAACGAGCAGATTTTATCGTTGATTACGTATTGTACCACAAGTATGGAAATGCTCAGTAAATTAGAGACCCTATTCACGCAGAAATCAGAAACATCGTTACATATGTTACAACAATTTTATTCATACTCCTTCAATGAATCTGAATGTATGTCTGCTAATATCATGCGATTGGACAAAATTACCCTTTCAATGAAAGCACTTGGCGAAACAATACCTGACTCGATGATTATGACCAAAATTCTGATGATGTTACCAAAAGAATATGCACATTTCTTCAGTGCATGGGATTCCGTTAACTCCGATCAACGATCATTGAATAATCTGACGGGTAGACTTATGCTAGAAGAAGAGAGATTAGGAAACTGCAGAAAAAGTGAAGATATAGCACTAGTAACACACAAGACACAAAATGATAGTTTCCGAACAGAAGTAAAGAAAAATAAGAAATGGACCCCCATCTGTCATTTTTGCAAGAAGAAGGGCCATGTGATGAAGGACTGTTGGTTCAGGAAGAAAAAGTAGAATGAAATTCCAAACCAGAGAAGAGTTGCACTAATCGGCACATCTTCCATGAATATTGATAGATGGTACCTAGACTCAGGCGCTAGTGATCATATGTCAAGCAGAAAGGAATGGTTTCATCAATATATGACGTTTGCAGAACCCAAATCAATCAGAATTGGAGATGGTTCATTCATTTCAGTCATAGAAATGGGAAATATCCAAATACAATCCTTCAATGGAGAAAATTGGATAGCTTCAGAAATTAAAGCTGTCTTGTACGTCCCTGATCTCAAATGTAATGTATTTTCCATTGGAACCATTCTAGATAAAGGCTTCAAAATGATTTCTGATTCAGAAACGTGCAAATTTCTGAAATATGATTAAATTTTTGCTATTGCTACCCGATAAGCAAAATTATTCGAAATGTTGTTCGAAGTTGATGAAAGCATGGCAGCGAATGTTGGTATTAGCTCCAAATCCGAAAATATAACAACTTGGCATGAACGTTTAGGACACCAAAACATAGTACGTGTACGAAATGTTCTGAAAAGGTATGAAGTTCCGTTCATTGATGAAAATAACGTTTTCTGTGAATCCTGTGTAATGGGAAAGCAACATCGTTTACCGCACCCATTGAGTTCCAGTCGTGAAAAACAACCTGGAGGACTGATTCACATGGATTTATGTGGTCCCATGGAGAAGATATCATTAGGCGTTTCTAACTACATTTTATTATTCAAGGATGATTATTCCAGCTTCAGAGTGGTATATTTTCTGAAACAGAAGTCAGAAGTGAATCAAAAGCTGAATGTTTTTCTAAAGCTGGTTGAAAACCAAACAAACCATAAAGTAAAAGTATGCCGAAGTGATAATGGAACAGAGTTCGTTAATTAACACGTGAGATCTACCATGGAAGAAAATGGAGTGAAACATCAGATGTCCGTTCCATACACACCACAACAGAACGGCAGAGCAGAGAGAGATTTCAGAACAATTGTAGAAATGGCGAGAACAATGTTACATTCCAAGAATCTGAACAAAAATATGTGGGCAGAAGCAGTGAATTATGCTGTGTATATCTTAAATAAAACTGGCATTACCAGTGGAAAATAAAAGTCCGAATGATTTATGGGTCAGTGATGATACTCAACTGACAGATATTCGTGTTTTTGGTGAAGATGTTTACATCCACGTTCCGAAAGAGAAGAGATCAAAATGGGATGTGAAAAGTAAAAAAGGAATATTCGTGGGTTTCATGGAAAATACCAAAGGCTACAAAGTATACATACCAAATTCCAGAAGAATCGAAGTGGCTCGTGATGTTATATTCGGACCCCAGATGAACCACACTGTACGAAATATTTCTAAAAATATCAAAGTCAGGAACTCTGAAGATAAACTTGTCAGTGTCATTTTTGACAAAGTTGATTGCCATCCGAACACATCTTCCAACATGAACAGAAATATAAAAAATCCAACAAACAATGATGTGGACGATGCGGAACGAGAAAGATCTGTTGTACATGATACCATAGAAGCAGAAACATCAAGAGATCGTTATAATCTGAGGTGCAGAAGTAACTTGAAAAAGCCAGAGCGCTATAAAGCTGACAATATGAAAGTAGTTATGATTGGAGAAGCTGAAAGTATAGAATTTGAAGAAGCTGTAAAAGTGAATGAATGGAAAATTGCTATGGATGAAGAGTATAACTCTTTGATGAGTAACGATACATGGACATTGACAAGAGCTCCAGAAAACCAAAAAGTTCTTACATGTAAGTGGGTATTCAAAATGAAACATGATAATGATGGAAAATTATTAAAATACAAAGCAAGACTAGTTATCAGAGGTTTCATGCAAGAATATGGAATGGATTATAATGAAACAATCAGTCCAGTCGCCAGATACGATTCGATTAGGCTGATACTGGCATTTTCAGCAAGGCAAAATCACTGTCTGATGCAATTCGATGTAAAAACCGCATTTTTACACGGCGATATAGATGAGGATATTTACATGGAGCAACCCCAAGGTTATTCAGATGGATCGAACAAAGTATGTAAATTAAAAGTCTGTATGGATTAAAACAAGCACCGAAGAAATGGAATGAGAAATTCACGGAGTTTCTATTAGAAAATGGATTCCAGCGTTGCGAAACAGACTCCTGTGTTTTTCAGAAGAAATCACCAAGCCAAATCATCGTATGTTTGTATGTAGACGATGGTTTGATCACAGGAAAACACGAAGAAGATCTAATAGTTTTCTTGAAGAATCTGAATCAAAGGTTTGAGAGAACGTATGGCAAAGCAGATTCTTATTTGGGAATAAACATCATCCAACATCCAGATTGCATATTTATCAACCAAGCTTCATACATTCGAGCCATATTACAAAAATTTCACATGGATAATGCAAATCCTGTATCGACGCCATCAGTTGTTGGTGAAGATGATTCGAGTGAATCTGCTGAGGCTTCTGATAAACCCTATAAAGAAGTTATAGGTTCTCTTCTGTATGTGTCCACTGTCACCAGACCTGATATCGCTTACTCGGTGAATAATTTGAGCAGGCATATGCAAAACCCAAAAATTTGTCATTGGAATGCTGCGAAAAGATTACTGCGATACCTGAAAGGAACTCTGAACTATTGTCTTGTATACAAAGAGAATATGTCTCTGGAGAGCTACACCAATGCAGATTTTGCAGGGGACAAGGAAACAAGGAAATCTACGAGTGGTTTCGTTATTCAGTACGCAGGGGGAGCAGTATTGTGGGGATCTCGAAAACAACCTATAGTAGCTCTTTCTACCGCTGAAGCCGAGTATGTTGCAGCTAGTGAAGCAGTGAGGGAAATCTTATGGATCCGCCAGGTTGCCATTGAGTTGCAAAGATAGAATGATGTAGAAATTCCATTATTTGTCGACAACCAGAGTGCCATTGACATGGTGAAGAATGACGATGGAAAAGCTCTCAAAAGAATTAAACACATCGACATTAAATTTCATTTTATAAAGGAGAAAATTGGACGAGAGATTGGCGTTTTCCACATTGAAGGTGATATTTTTACCATACCACTAACACGTTCCAGATTCGAAATGCTGCGAGAGAAATTGGGAGTTGTTTTATATACAGATAATTATTCAAGGGGAGTGTTGAAATGAATAATTACCCTGTATTTTTTTATGATGTCATATATGTTTTTGAAAGAAAACAAAATATGAATGTATTAGTTCAGTTGTTAATTTATCAATAAAGTTATACATATTTGGTTCAACTGCTTTCAAAAGTTTATTATACCAAGTCAATTTTCACAAGTTTTCATCTAAAGCAAAGCCTGAGAAACACAAACAATACTGAAAACATCTAACAGCTCACACTAAAAAGAAGATAATTTCTACCATACTTTTAAGCATTGAATAGTTACAGATGGTATTGGTAAGCTTTAACATCTAGCTGTTGACCATTGTAATTTTTTCCAAAATACAATTTTATACCACGTTATTTATTTGAATGCATCAAGTCTCGTTGAGCAAAATTGGTCATGAACAAAATTGCAGAACATGAAAATTTTTTTGGAGTAGAATGATAATTGGCCTACTACATTGAAAGTATTACCTATTTACAAAATCGTAACAATACCTTTCGATAATCTTATTATATGCACGGAACTGGAAAAAAGTGGAATGCTCGCAGCTAGAGAAACATGGCCCTCGGCACATCCTCTTTCTGCATTCCATAGGGTGTGACACGCCGTCAGCAGCGTTAAAAAAAAATAATTTTATAAAGTTGTCTCAAAAAATCGTTCACATTCTTAATTCTGCTGAGGTGTTCACCAGTCATTGACGTTGAAGAAACTAGCACAACCAATAAAGACTATTTTCTGTACCATTGATATCTCTTGCTTAATAACTTGAAAATTATTCAGTCATAATTTACGTAAAACAAACGTATACATATGTTATATGCGATATTATGGCAGTATGGCCTTCCCATAAATATCAGGTTACAAGCGATAACAATTCTCTAGGAAAAGCTGATCTTTGTCATCAGCATCCGCAGAAGTTCTACGATGTGAACCGCTGATGCTGAATCAACATTCTGTAAGTTTATAAAAGGAAGAATTCTAGTTCACGAAGTTAGTTGAATAAAGCTCTTCATTATATCCAGTCGTATTTTGTAACGGTGGTACAAACCACCCCAGTATAATTTTTAAAAAGTCTCTCAAATAATTATCGACATAACAAATTGGCGCAGTCGCTGTAGGATTCCTGGAACGTCATTAGAACACGGCAACTCCTCACTAGTGGCGGTGGATACAAATCCTTTACCGGAATCGAACCTGAGGGAGTCATCACTTGAAGAATCTGCGGAAGGAACACCTGGTGAAGCCCCTGGCAGAAGTCGACAAGAACAAGGCGAACTCGATGCTTCAACAGACAAAGTAAGAAACCACATATTGAATTGTCTCGTACTTTTCGTTTTCTCATATTTTATCTGTTCGAATATCCAATTAATCCCAATATTCTACCCAATCTCTACCATTCAACCAATACAAGTGAACAAATATTGTTTTTGATTATCCCGATAATCGCACTGATCGATTATTACTAGAATAGTAAAACAAAATGCCTAACGATTCAGAAACTCACGAGGAAAATCAGCCTCAACCTCTAGAGCCATATATACTCAGTGAAATATTCTCCATAGTACCCGAGTATGATGGAAATCAAATTTTCCTTACAACGTTTTTACAAGCGTGTGATACTGCTCACGCGATGGCAGTGGCAGATCAAAAAACTTTAGTTGTTTTACATATAAAAAATAAACTTCGTTCAAAAGCAGCCGAACTAGTAAACTCTCGGAACCCATCGACATGGGACGAAATTAAACATCTCTTGGAAACACATTTCGGTGATTCTAGAGATGTCACAGCATTAATTCAAGACCTACAAAGAATACGTCAACTACCAAGTGAGTCAGCATTAACTTTTGTTTCTCGTTTGCAATCACACAATGCAAAAATGCATTCATCAATCAATAAACAACTCATGTCGAGAGAACAGAAAACAGCACAATCACATCTAGTCGAAACCATGACACTTAATACCCTTTTGACTGGACTTGAACCGAAGATAGGACAAATAGTTAGGGCAGGAAATCCTCCGAATATGCTTTCAGCTATCATTAGAATCAGACGCGAACTCCAATTATCATACTTTGAAAATCAAAAACTGCAACTCAATCGCAATCAAAGTCAAGCTCCTATTCGGAAACCAAACTCAAATCAACCTGTAAAAAATTGTTCTTTCTGTGGCCGCATGGGACATTTGATAAACGAATGTCGCACCAGACAAAATTCGACTCAAAATAATCAATCCTTCTCAAGACCAACCTTCCAGAGACTTTCAGTTCAGAACAGGAATGATCAAAGACCATTCCAACAACCTGGTCCTAGTCAAAGACCACCACACTTCCAAAATCAATATCATCAAAATCAGTTTCAACAGAACAGACCTCCAGTTATCAAACCAAACCCAAATTTCAATAACCAAAGACCCTCCACTATACAACCCAATCCAAACTATCGACCAAATAACCAAAAAACGTATCACATGAATTACCAACAATTTGACACTCAGTACTATGATGACTATGATCAGAATCAAGAAAACTACTATATTGCTAGTAGCTCCGAACCAACTTTCGATTATCAACCATACTATTATACGGATAATGGTCAAACCCAACACGAATCGACCAATACTGAAAATCAAAACTCTTACGACGATTTTCCCCAGAACTTTGATACTCAAAATTTTCAGTCAGACCCAATACAGGGCGATCCTCCCAACTACTTCCAAGAGGAATCCCCAGATCAAACCATAGCTCATCTTCAAACCCAAATTCAGAGAATGAATTTGGACGATTTCAATCCGACACTGAACTTCCCAGAACAACAGTTCATATGAAACCACTTCTATCAGTAAACTAAAAAAATCTCTATTACATTAATGATATTAACAATACTTTCAAAATTCTGATAGATACAGGAGCAGGACTCTCCATTTTCAAACCAAAAACTTGCGAAAATTATCGAACACGTTTCCCAGAAAATATTGCAATTCAAGGCATCACCGACCAGAAAATAATAATCAAGGAATCAACACTGATCCCCTTCATACCTGACGATCCCCATAAGATATACATTCATAATCTTGATATTGAATTCGACGGACTTTTAGGCTCTGATTTCTTAGAACACTATAATTGTATAAAGGATCTCAAGAACAAACAACTAATAACCAGTTTCAAAACTGTTCCTCTTTTTAAAGTGACATACGACAGTAAACAAACACAAATAGTCGAGCCAAAACAGATTTCTGAAAATCTAAATCAAATTTCAATTGAGCCTCGCACTGAACGAGTCTTCAAACTGAAATGTAATCTGAAAAACACTGATGCTATACTGATAGCACAAGAAATTGAAAAAGTCCGCCTACCGAATGCCATTGTCAAAGTAAATGACAAGGGTGAATTTTTAACTTCAATAATCAATGTGAATGCGATCCCAAAAATTGTAATTTTTTTCTGAATTGTCACTGGAACCCATCCAAGAATTTTCAATCAATAACCTCAATGGAGGACCTCAAAATCTAAGTGTAGAAACAGACCGACACCACATCATACAACAACAACTACGTCTTGAACACTTGAACGAGGAAGAAAGCGAAATGATTTCAAACCTTTGTTTAGAATACTCAGATATCTTTTATTTAGAAGGCGATAATTTGACATTTACCAACGAAATCAAACATTCGATCGACACAAATAATAGTAAACCAATTTTCACCAAATCATACCGTTATCCTCAAATCCACAAGGAGGAAGTCAAAAATCAAATATCCAAAATGCTCGATCAAGGTATCATTCAACCTTCGGTATCTCCTTGGTCATCTCCCGTATGGGTTGTGCCCAAAAAAATTGATGCCTCAGGGAAGCAAAAATGGCGTGTAGTCATTGATTACCGCAAACTCGATGAACTCACAATAGGCGACAAATATCCTCTCCCTAATATCTCTGACCTTTTAGACCAACTAGGGAAGTGCCAATATTTCACCACACTCGACCTGGCCTCTGGTTTCCACCAGATCGAGATCGATCCAAAAGACATTCAGAAAACAGCCTTTTCTGTCGAAAATGGCCATTACGAATTCGTTCGTATGCCATTCGGTTTAAAAAATGCCCCGTCCACCTTTCAACGCGTCATGGACAACATTCTCATGGGCATTCAAAACGAAAGATGTCTCGTCTATATGGACGACATCATCATCTATTCCCCCACAATTCATGAACATATCTCTAGATTATCTGAAGTCTTTAAACGTCTTCGCAAAGCCAATCTCAAAATTCAGCCGGATAAGTGCGAATTTCTTCGCAAAGAAGTCGCTTACCTAGGACATCTAATAACCCAGGATGGTGTAAAACCAAATCCTATTAAAATTGAATGCATCAAAAATTTTCCAGAACCCAAAAACCCCAAGGACATTAAATCCTTCCTGGGGCTTTCAGGCTATTACAGAAGGTTCATACCGAACTTTGCCAAAACTTCAAAACCCCTGACAAGACTATTACAAAAAGATATCACCTTCGATTTCAATCAAGAATGTAGAGAAGCCTTTGAAAATCTCAAACAGGCACTAACAACCTTTCCAATTTTGATATACCCGAATTTCGACGAACCCTTCCTTCTCACCACTGACGCAAGCGCATTCGCCATTGGCTCCGTTCTTTCTCAAGGACCTATCGGAAAGGACCATTGGTTATGCCTCTCGAACCTTGTGCACCGCTGAAACCCGTTATTCGACAATTGAAAGGGAATTACTCGCAATAGTTTGGGCAGTGAAGCACTTCCGCCCGTATCTTTTTGGACGGAAGTTCAAACTAGTGACAGATCATCGACCCCTGACATGGCTTTTCTCCATCAAAGACCCTGGCAGTAGACTTGCTCGTTGGCGCCTAAAGCTCGAAGAGTACGACTACGAAATCATCTATAAACCCGGGAAAGTCAACAAAAATGCGGACGCACTTTCGCGAATCAAAATCAATCATTTTGATCATTGCGCAAAATTTCAATCCAACATCTTACATTTGGAGGAAGAAAATCCGAACGACAACCCTGACGCAGACAATCAGACAGCCAATCAGACAGACAAACAGACAGAGAATCAGGCAGACAATCAGACAGACAATCAGGCAGAAAATCAGGCAGACAATCAATTAGACAACCAAACGGACGAACCAGACTTGCAACGAATGGCCAATGAATTTGGAACATTCATCGATCTTTACAAAACAAAATCGATAATTGACTACTCAAAAATTGAATTCGTCAATACTCAATTATTGGACAAATCGAATAAAAATATCATTACATTCTTTTGGCAAAATAAACTACAAGAATTCCATTATAACATCATTGAAGATATTTTCGAAGAACAGGCAGACTTCACTCACGACAAAATAAATGTTCTAAGTAGCAAGTCTGTAAAAGACAGAAAATACTATATTATTGCAATACCTTACAATCCTGATGAAGTCAACGAACAACTGTTTTATGTTCTTTATAAAAATCAAAATGAACTCGACCTCTCGAAGACATACTTTGTTGAAAACAATCTAGAACTCCCTGTCCTAGAAATTCTTTGCTTCATTTACAATGACAGAGACATTAAATTGAAAATTTGTCAAAATATAATAAGAACACCCATTCCGGATGAAATTCCCGTAATTCTTGAACATTACCACTCAGGAAAAGCCAACCTTCATCGTGGCATAAATGAAACGATTAGACGAATTAAACAGAAATTTAATTGGCAAGGCTTAACCAAAGATGTAGAATACTTCATCAAAAACTGTGAAATCTGTCAAAAGGTGAAAGTATGTAGGAAAAATTTAAACAGTCCCCTGGTTATCACAGAAACACCAAAGACCCCTTTTGAAAGAATTAACATTGACATCTGTGAAATCCCCTCAAAAAATTACGCTCTTACTATCAGGGACGAACTGACAAAATTTACCCAGGCTTACCCAATAGAAGATAAGACAGCAAAATCTGTTGTCAATACCCTTCTGCTATACTTTCAACATTACGGAACCCCACTCCGAATCCACTGTGATTTAGGTCGGGAATTCGAGAACAACATGCTTAAAGACCTATGTACCCTATACGATATAAAGCTGAACTACTCTAGTGTAAACCATCCTCAGTCCAATGGATCACTAGAAAGATTTCACTCCACATTAATGGAAATGATTAGGGCACAAAAAAAACAGAAAATCCCGATGAACATCCGTTCAATATACTACCCTATACAGTGATCTGTTATAACAACACCAAAAATAAGACCCACGGTTTCACACCATATGAACTCGTATTTGGACATACCTCTAGTAGACCACCGGAGACACTATACAACCAAAAAGACCTAATATCCAAATATGTGCGAGATTTAAATAATAGAATATCCCACTACTATAAAATTGCACGCGAAAGAACTCAGACTCAGAAAGAAAAAGCCAAAACTCGATTTGACAAAAACGTTTCGAACAAAATACATGAGTACAAAGTAGGTGACAAAGTGTATGTAAAAGAATCACAAATAAAGGACAAATTGCAAAATAAATTCAATGGCCCATTTCAAATTTTGGAAATACTAAAAAATTCCGCCATTTTAGTAAATTGGAAAACAAGACAAAAAACAAAAGTAAATTTCGACAGACTAAAACCCTATTTTGAAGACGAATAATTTAATTACAGGTTCGTCCTGCTGATCTCGGCAGTCAGTTGCCAGTACAAGCTTGAACCAATCAATAATACAATCGGCATCTTTTATCATGAAGAATCCTTTCTCAAACTTTCGTACGAAAAATGGACTCTACTGATTTACAAAGACTTAGAACCAATCAAAATAGCTTTGGACAAAAATAACAAAATCCTAGAAGGCATGATGGATCTTCTGGAAACAAACAATGCTAGAATGGAAGCCTTTAGAGCTCAGTTCAACACCCATACAAGCCTCATCTCCCAGCTTTCCCAATCACTTGATCTAAAATACCGTGAAGTATTTGCTGACACTCGATCTTACACTAGAATGAAACGTGGATTAATTAACGGTGTAGGAACATTTTGGAAAGCCATCACCGGTAGCTTAGATGCTTCCGATGGGGAATATTTCAATGAATGTATAGACAAAATCACTAAAGACGAATATCAACTTGAAAATCTCATGAAAAATCAAATATCGGTTACAACTTCAGTTATAAAGAGTTTCAATAGCACGATACAAAAATTACAAATTGACGAAGAAACATTCAATAATGATATAAAAGAAATCGAACGTTCAATATACAGTCTTTCCGATGAGTTAGCTTTTATTCAGGTACAATTACAAATCTCGGAATTGTGTGAAGCACTAATGGAAAGTTATACGTTCCTTGAATCAAGTCTTGATGACATTTTGAATTCAATTACGTTTGCTCGTCTTAAAATCATTCACACATCGATCATATCTCCAAGAGCCCTAGTTAACTCTCTTCAAGAAATATCCCAATCATTATCAAAAAACAATTTACCACTTCCAATCTATTTGTCAAATGTTGCCCAATATTTGGAAATCACTGAACTCCACGCTTATCAAACTGATTCAAAAATAGTATTCGTTCTCAAAATTCCTCTCGTAGAACCCGAAACTTATACCCTATACCGCCTTTTTCCAATTCCTATACTGGATAACCGAACAGGATTCCATCACATCCTGACTACTTCACAAAAGTATATCGCGAGAGACGACGATTCATGCTATACGTTTCACTCTCTGATTTGAAGAAATGCAAGAACTTGGATAACTCCTCAATAATTTGTTCCGATGTTCTGCCATACCCAATCGACAACAATGCCATATGCGAGGCACAGCTCCTTCGACAACTGGTCGATGTACCGAAGACATGCCAATCATCAGTCATCTTCGCCAAAAATTACAATGCCTACGAATTAGCAACAAATCTGTGGCTAATATCATTGTCCGATCCATTACCAGTAACCATCAAATGCATCGACAGAGAAGCAGTCACCCAAATCATCAACAAAAACTCACTTCTCAAACTACAACCCAAATGCAATGCATTTATAGGAAGTACACGAGTCCATTCGAAGCACTTCGCACACAAGTACAAAAATATCACTTACAGAAACCAACCAGTAATGATACCATTCAAATGCTGCGATCAGTTACCTGAAAAACACAGTCTTCCAGACCTGAAACCGCTGAAACTGAACAAAATCAATACAGACGACCTCAGCATAGCCCAGCATAAGTTGAACCAATACTCTGAAGACTTAGACAAACTAATCAATCAACCCTATGTGAACAAACACATTTCATGGTTCACATATCTCACAATTGCGTTGATCATCTCATTGATTCTTCTGTACCTGTTCTGCAAATGTAGACGCAGAAAGTCCACAAGAATTAGTATCACGGCACCGGATAATCAACCTCCACCTTCACCCAGACCATCAAGAATAAGAAGTCCCTTCAACAGATTTGTCCCTCGAAGACGTCCAAGCGTCCATCTCGAAGAACCAATAGAAGAACAACTAGAGCTGACCTCATCCAGCAACAAAGGATTTTAAATACAATTTCAATTTTCATTATTTTCTCAAATTCAAATTTTATTTTATTTTTCAATATAATTGTTATTTTCAAAAGTTGTTGCTTTTGCACCAACTTTTTATTATAAGAGGGAGTTGTTATATGCGATATTATGGCAGTATGGCCTTCCCATAAATATCAGGTTACAAGCGATAACAATTCTCTAGGAAAAGCTGATCTTTGTCATCAGCATCAGCAGAAGTTCTACGATGTGAACCGCTGATGCTGAATCAACATTCTGTAAGTTTATAAAAGGAAGAATTCTAGTTCACGAAGTTAGTTGAATAAAGCTCTTCATTATATCCAGTCGTATTTTGTAACGGTGGTACAAACCACCCCAGTATAATTTTTAAAAAGTCTCTCAAATAATTATCGACATAACACATTATAAAAGCACTAAAAATTATGTACACAGACCCACTCTGTGTGTTCTTGATAACAAAACATGTTACACCATTAAACAACTACAGAATACTAGTCTTTACAATTCACATATAAAGAATAGAATATATCAGTTTTTTTACTAGGTAATAAACAAAAAAACTTTACAAAATTACCTGTTTCTTTGAAAAATAATAGTTATTCTGGATTTAAAAGTAAAATCAAACTCTGGTTGATTGAGAATTCGAAAATTTGAAAAATATATCTTTTTTTTTTATCCGTTAGGAATTACCCAGACAGGCCCTGTCTCCGGAGCCCCGACACTTCCGGAGGGCGCGCTGGTGTATCATTAACCCCAGTGAACACTCCTCACGTCCGTGGGGTGAGTGATTACTGGGTCCGAGAGTCATGTGCCCTGAGAAGACAGAGTGAACCAAGAATTACGGCCTTCTGCATTCTTCCGGCCAAGTTTTCTGCCGCATCATGGCAACCCGGTATGATTTTCAAGTTTGAGAGCAGTGTGTCCATCATTCCACCAAGGACCTCTATTATCAGAACCACCATCTTTACAGAATGGTTTGGATAAAGCCTGCGGAGTTCAAAGAGAAGATCTCGATATTTAGTCCGTTTTTCCTCCTCTTTTCGGAATATGTTCGTTTCGCCAGGAGCTGAAAACTCAATGACGAAAATCGTCCTACTTTGATGGTCGAGGAGGACTACATCAGGCTTATTGGCTTGTATTTGTCTGAGGGTGGGGATTGAGTAGTTCCAATATATTCGGCACTTTTCATTCTCCACAACGGACTCAATATCCCCCGGAGCATAAGGTAACACCGGTGTCTCGTCTACACCGTACGAGTGTCGTAGATGGTAGTACAACACTCGTAGGGCCGCGTTATGCCTGTGGATATAGGCTGAGACCGCATATGCTGGACAAGCTGACAGCAAATGCATTATGGTCTCAGCTGCCCCACGACACGCTCTGCTTCTAGTGTCAGGGACCTCTATACTCATCACGCGACTATGGTAGACGAGTGTGTTGAAGACACCATCCTGGCAGGCCATAATGAATCCCCCGGTTTCCGACTTCAGCCCACTTGACCTGAGAAAAGCGAAGGTCAGGTTTCTGGATAAGCCAAGGTCTTCAATGTTCTTGAAGAAGACCCCATGCATTGGCTTATCTCTATGTAGCTGTAGGAGCCTGTCACACTCCGCAGCTTTCACGTGGGCTCTTTGCTGAACGGGATCCAACTCGGTGACATAGTTTGGGTTCGTCCATTCAGTGTCGAATACGAGACCCAGTTCATCGGCTGCACGGGTTGCTGCCTTGAAAAGAAATGCTCCAATCCCTGCTTTTTCGTGATCGCATACTAAGCAGAGAAGGGGATCTGAACTCCTGATGACTTTACAGGCTCCATCCAGTACCATTCTGTTGTGTAGACACTCCAAACTCAAAAGTCCACGTCCTCCCCGTTGTCTGGGAAAGTATAACCCTGGAACAGACGATTTAGTATGCAAGCTCCTATAAAGATGCATCATTTTGCGAGTTTTTACGTCGAGTTGTCGCAGCTCTTCCTGAGTACATTTCATTACTCCAAAGGAGTAAAGTAGAATCGGAACGGCAAGCATATTAGTTGCAGCAACTTTGTTCTTCCCCGACAGTTCTGAAGACCAGATCTGTCGGAGTTTGTGCTGATACTTGCCGCAGAGAGAATTTTTGACAGTAGCTACCTCTTGGGTGAGGCGTTGTTCCACCCCTAGGTAGGTATACGTCTCTCCGGTATCCAGATGATGTAGGATGCTTCCGTCTACGAGCTGAACGTCCTCTCCGTATTCCTCGCATCGTCCTCTTTTGAGATGAACCGTGGCACATTTGTCGATCCCAAACTCCATTCTGATAGCATGCGTGTACTCTTGCACCACCCTTAAAGACTGATGAAGGTCCTTTTCTCCAGAGGCATAAAGTTTAAGGTCATCCATGTAAAACAAATGGGTGACCTTATGCCTCCGGTTGCTGGGGGTGCCGCAGTTGTATCCGCGGGTTTTCCGTAGTGCAACGGACAATGGCAGTAGTGAGATGCAGAAGAGAAGAGGGATGAGGGAGTCTCCCTGAAACACGCCCCTTCTAAAGATAACCTGATCTGTTTGGACTCTGACTTGACCAGATGTTCAATGCATCTCACTATTTGATCGGGTACCGCAAGGCATTTGAGCAAATGCATGATGAGTTCATGCGATGTTGTATCAAATTCCTTGTGATAGTCGATCCAGGCCATTGAAAGGCTACGCTGTTACTGCACGGAGTCCTGCGTGATGCATCTGTCGATCAGCAGGTTCTCCTTGCAGCCAGCGACCCCCTTATTTGACCCTCTTTGCTCATATATCCGTTCATACACCGGCTCAACTGCGGAGAGTATTCGCATGTATAAAATGTGGGTAAAAATCTTATAACATGCGTTCAAGCATGTTATCGGTTTGTAGTTCTTCGGATCAGACAAATCTCCATTTTTGGGGATTAGCTCGGTTCGCCCCTCGACAAACAAATCCGGAATCTGTTGCTCCCCATCTAGCCATGAGTTGAAAACTCTTGGTAGATGGTGGTGGGTACTTGGAAATTGTTTCCACCAATAGTTATTAAGGCCATCAGGACCTGGAGCAGCAAAATTATTCGAGCCTTTGAGGGCCCGTCGAACTTCTTCCGGGGCTATCGGATTGCGCAGTTCATTGAGCTCAGACTGACGAAGCCTCCTGCAGAAAACTTCGAACTGCGAAAGGGCTGGAGTGGTTGTGGAAATTCGTAAATGCCCTTCCAGACGGTTTCTACCCGATCAGCTGCCGGCGGGTTATCCACAACACGTGGAGGCTCTTGGAATAGGCGAGAAGGTTTATCGCGGAACTTCATGTTTTCCGCGATGCTTGTCGCCCGCCTCACTAGTGACTTTTTTGCAGCCACCAGCATTCGTATCCTATCAAGACAGTGCTGTTTGATGGTAAATAGCACGCCTTTATTTAGTGTGTGGTGAGCTCGTCTCAAATTTGCGGCAATTCGCCGCACTGCGGGCGAGAAGGGCCTATTGGCCGCCACACACTGGATACGAGACGCGTGTTGTCTCGCCGACTGGATCTTAGCTTCCATCTTGTGAATGCGTCGCTCATGCCTTCCAATCAGAGGTGTGGTATCCCTCCCCTCTGCTTGGGACAGGGCCTGAGCGGCGTCATACACGGCAGAGTTGATCTGCCAGATGTCAGCCTCTTCTGAGAGGATATCTTGAATATCCGCATCCACCCGTGCCAGTTGTTGTGGCTTCAGGGACTTCGTGTTATGAAGCGCCCTGCGGGTTCTGATGCCTTCCGTTGCTGGTATGATGCGGGGCTCCTCTACAGCCAGGTCGACACGTGGCATTTCTGCCACTGCGTTAACCGGCTGAGGAGGAGCTCTGACATAGCCTCGTGCCCGAAGATGAGATACATAATCCCTCAGGTTTTGGGCGGAAAAATCGGCATGCTCTGGGTGTATCTCACACCACAGAGCATGCATTCTTGCCATGTATCCTCTTCGGGCGGGCTCACTGCTCTCATAACAATGCAGAAGACCGTCCCTTAATTCATCCGTCCACTCAAAGCGTCCGTGTTCATTGCGGTCGTCGTCATGTAGCAATCTATCGTTTTGGGCCCCACCACCATGCCTATTATATTATTTTAAAATGTACCTATTTAAATTTTTTGTCATTGTTTTTATATATTCAAAATGTGACCAATTATTAATTTTTTACTATTTTTCTCTCTTTGTATGTATATATTATGATTTTTCAGTATTTTTATATATTATGATATATAATTAATTATCTTAATTAATTTTACATGATCCTAGACAAGTTTTAAAACTTATTTGATCATGTTTCCATGAAATATTAATCACTTTTTATTATATTTGAAACTATGTATTTGTCAATTTTAAACAAACAAATAAATAAAAATGAAAAATATTTGTATACATACCAAGTAAATAAACAAAAACGCCATCTAGTCCTGGGTCTATGGAGTGGTTTATATTTTGTTGTTTTATTAGCACTATTTTCACTTTTATTATAGTTTATATTCAAATTATTATTATTATTTAATCAATTTCGTCCTCATAAGGCCCTCAGGATTCTGTTGTAAGTTTATAATTATTATTATTTACATGGAACTACCCCAAATGCCTGAAGCTTATATTGTATAACACGGTGACACAGTTCAAAAAAAATTCCTTCCAAACATGCATTGCTTTGAAATATACTCAACACTCTCCAAGTTTATAACATATCTATATAATCATTATTATTGTTGGACCTGAAAAAATGTTGAAAGTATATCGTAAAACTACTTACTTGATACACAAATTAAACAAACACACATCGACCCTACGCATATTTACACGTTGTAGTGGGCTCATTTGAGAGTAGCACTAGCTGACCCTATTCATAACTTCATACTCGTGGGAAGTGACTATCTTTCCGTGCTAGTTTTAAAAAAATGTTTTAAAATTGTTTTTTCCGTTAACCAGCTGTCATCCCCCTACGAACGACAGCCGTCAGAAGTCGAAACTTGTGCGAGCACAATATACAGTATACTATTATCTTTGTTCATTTTTACTAAATCCTCTTCTACATTTTCCGTCACATCAGCCCACGAATCAGCAATAAAGTAATGGCCGTATCGTCAGCAAACGAGACGGTCTTCTCAAAAATTTCTGAAGTGAGTAAGAAGTTTAAATATACTGTGAAATAGTACAGGACCAAGAACTGTATCCTGTGGTGTACCGGAAACTGATTTGGATTACTTATTTCCTCATGTACTTTGACCATCTGTGACTGACTCAAATCAATTTAGTATTATTTATTGTTCTTTGACCCAGCCGGTAGGGACTGCCAGACTTGACTTTTATTGTTCAACAGGTAAATGAGATTCAGTATCTAAATTTTCACGACAACTTGAAATATGTTGATTGGTCATCCTTTATTTGTAATGTTATATAGTGGTGAATTTTTATTCTGTTTATTCAACACAAATTATAATTTTCCATTACAAACGAGTCTATGAGTAATTCTATGTATTTAATTCTTCATACTGAGTGTATGCTTTTTAAAGATGGCTCCGCCTCGTTCGATAGGAATAAAAACAACACACGTCAACGTTATCCAATCAGTTAAAATCGTGCCAACCCAACAATCCTTTCGACTGTTGCCACATAGCCTTTGATAATGCCTTCCACAGTTGAATTACAAAACCGGCCGTGTTAATCAGTGTCTGTAACTGGAAATGTCAAATAGTATACAGAGTATAGTGTACATACAGGGTGTCCCAAACTCGATGGCGTATTAGAAGTTTCTGGAAAAGGGGAAGTAGGATTATTTTGAAAATTTGGTTTCTTTGATAATCAGTTCTGCTCTATCGATCTAAAATATATTCAACGCTGCGGCGTTCTATCGAAAAGTAGCAACAACTGTATATTATTACATTTTTCACTTTGCTATTGCTTTTCGATTATTTTCATATAATACTTCCCTATACCTATCTCTAGTGGTTTTCGAGAAATTCATTAATTTCCTTATTTTTTGTACGAAACAGCTTCAATTAAATGTTTATGACTGCATTATTTGACTACGTAGAAAGCTGAGATTTTGAATGTAGTTTGACAATGTCCTGTCTTATAGTAATAACCAAGGGAATTCGGTCTTCATTTTACAGGGTCGTTGAAAATTTGTGATCTTACCTATACATACTAAAGTGGTGAAAAGTGCATTTTTTCAAATGGAACACCCTGTATATTATCAAATATCCTGAAAGAAAATTGAATTTTCTATCAAATGATGTATCATGTTCCTATACATAGATAGTCAGGTTTCCGAAATAAAAGCAAGTTTTCTATAAAAATTGGATTATTTTGCCATATTTCGTATTGGATAAATATGAAATGTCATGGAACATGTCATTACGATCATTCGAAAATTAGTACATTAATAATAAAACGTTTGCCCGTTCACTAACGTAAATTTTATTCACGGCACACTACTATCATTTTCAATTTCCAGTATAACGATTCGAAATAGGTGATATTTCCCATTTGAAATAATCTGTAGTGTGCCGTGACCAGAAAAGATCAAAACAATCTGTTGGTTTGATAATCAGTGAATTTAATTGTGTTTCTGTCAGAAACAGTATAAAAAATGGATTCTAATGCATATTCAACGGGAATGTTGAAGAGCCAAGAAATCAAATCAAGCCGATAATTGGAGATGATTATAAATTCATAAAAGCTCATGCCCTACATAGAGGTGATCCTCCAAAACGTGTTGATCTCTGTAAATGGATTTTAACATGGACTTATGAAGACCCAAATTTCCTTCAGAAAATTATATGGACAGATGAATCTAAACTTTCAAGAGAGGGAATATTTAATCGCAGCAAAAACAATCATTTTTGGGCTACAGAAAATTCTCATTTTATAAAAGAAAGGGATTTCAAGAAAAATTTTGTTTAAATGTATTTTATTTGCTGATGAACAATAAATTATCGTATAGCATTTATGAAGAAAACTTGAATTCAAGAAAATATTTGAATATAATGAGAACAATAGTTAGTGGCTTTTTGGACAATTTGCCGCTTCATGAATATCGAAGTTGTTGGTATCAGTTGGACGGTACCCCCCCTCACTGTTCACAAGAAGTGAGCATAGAACTGACTACAACCTTTGAAGATTGGTGGATAAGACGCTTGGGTCCACGGCCTTGGCCACCGCGATCTCCGGATCTTACTCCTCTAGATTTTTACCTCTGGGGAAGAAACAAACAGATTGTATATGAAACACCAGTGAATTCGAGAGACGAATTGAAACAGAGGATAATTCGTGCTTTCGAAGAAATTCGACCAGAAGAGGTTCGTAGAGCAACTACCAACCATGTAATGACTTCGATTCAAGAATGTTTGCGTGCAAATGGTCAGCACTTCGAACACATGAATATGCGATTAATTTTACCTTCATTTGTTTATTGATTGGAATAAAAATTGAGTTCTACTTAAGGTGAATTATGATTTCTCAACGCAGACAGAGGTTTTTCAGATACCCTGAATGCAACTTACTGTTTTTTTCGGCTCATGCAATATTAGTTTTTGCCAAGTTTTGGTTTTGGCAAAGACTCTATAGAAAAAAATGAAAAGTATCAATATCCAACGAACAGTTAAGAATATGGGACAAATTCCACAAAAATTAATCAGATTTTCATTTGAATAATTATTTTATTCTTTTCTATTGGACCCCACAAAATCCTTTTTGGAATTTGGGTCTCGGTGGATTTTTTTGAAATTTTGATATGATATAGTCCATGTTATTCTCAACCAATGTTACCATTGCGCCAACCCTAAAAAATGAACAGTTTTGCCGCTAGGTATCGTTAAAATCACCCCTTTCTCAGAATAGGCTATTAATTTTCGAAACCGGGAACTGTCACATTTTCAACTGTTTCATTGTAGATAATGTTGCATATGATTATGCTCTTTTATAAAAAAATCTTTACCCTCTCCCTATTCCCCCCACCACATATTATGAAACGCAAAAAATGATATCTGGAATACTTTGGTTAGATGTTTCAATATGCTTAAATTAGGGAAATAGCACATTTTCATGATTATCCCCCCCCCTCCCGAGGGGTACAAAACAAAAAAGTTTCGGTGGATTTTTCTGAATTTTCAATATGATGCAGTTCATGTTATTGTGAATAGAAATTAATCAGGTGATAAAGCCAAAAAATGGACAGTTTTGCCGCTAGGGGTCTTTAAAATCACCCCTTTCTCAGAATAGGCTATTTATTTTCGAAATCGGGAACGACATTTTCAACTGTTTCATTGTAGCTTATGTTGCATAAGATTGTGCTCTTTTATAAAAAAAATTAATCACCAACTCCCTCTTCCCCCACCTCCTATTATGAAACGCAAAAAATTAGATCTGGCTTATTCTGAAATGCATCGTCGGATGTTTGAATAAGCTTGAATTAGGGAAATATCACTTTTTTATGATAATTTCCCCTCCCCCCAAGGGGTACAAAACAAAAAAAAAATGGTGGATTTTTCTGAATTTTTAATATGATGCAGATATTGTGAATAGAAATTAACTAGGTGATAAACCCCAAAAATGGATAGTTTTGATGCTTGGGGGCTTCAAAGTCATACCTTGCTCAGAATAGACTATACTATACTAGACATATTTAGGTTATTATGTTTATTATTTTGTGAATGTGAAGTGAAAGGGAAGGTTACAGGGTTACAGTATCAAACGGAGGTATATAGAATTTAGATTGTATTGTGTGTAATAGAGTACTAGAAGTAATAGTGTGTGATTGTATACTTGGTATTATATAAAATGATGGAAGATTTTATATTCATTTTTGAGAATATATTTTCAGATGACAAAAAAGATTTATTTTATATTTCTAGTTTTAAGTGCTGTTGATTATACACATACAAATCCAATCCCCAGGTTATAATTTTTTTGTTTTGTACCCCTCGGGTGGAGGGGGGATAATCATGAAAATGTGCTATTTCCCTAATTTAAGCATATTGAAACATCTAACCAAAGTATTCCAGATATCATTTTTTGCGTTTCATAATATGTGGTGGGGGGAATAGGGAGAGGGTAAAGATTTTTTTATAAAAGAGCATAATCATATGCAACATTATCTACAATGAAACAGTTGAAAATGTGACAGTTCCCGGTTTCGAAAATTAATAGCCTATTCTGAGAAAGGGGTGATTTTAACGATACCTAGCGGCAAAACTGTTCATTTTTTAGGGTTGGCGCAATGGTAACATTGGTTGAGAATAACATGGACTACATCATATCAAAATTTAAAAAAAAATCACTGAGACCCAAATTCCATAAGGATTTTGCGGGGTCCTTTACGTTACTGAATGCGCAAACGTTTTATTATTAATGTACTAATTTTCGAATTATCGTAATGACATGTTTCATGACATTTCATATTTACCCAATACAAAATATGGCAAAATAATCCAATTTTTATAGAAAACTTGCTTTTATTTCGGAATCCTGACTCTCTAGGTATAGGAACATGAAACATCATTTGAAAGAAAATTCAATTGTCTTTCAGGATATTTGATAATATAAAGGGTGTTCACCACTTTAGTATGTATAGGTAAGATCACAAATTTTCAACGACCCTGTATAATGAAGACCGAATTCCCTTGGTTATTACTAAAAGACAGGACATTGTCAAACTACATTCAAAATCTCAGCTTTCTACGTAGTCAAATAATGCAGTAATAAACATTTAATTGAAGCTGTTTCGTACAAAAAATTAGGAAATCAATGAATTTCTCGAAAACCACTGGAGTTAGTTATAGGGAAGTATATGGAAATAATCGAAAAGCAATAGCAAAGCGAAAAATGCAATAATATACAGGGTATTCCATTTAAAATATCAATGTTGTTGCTACTTTTCGATAGAAGCGGCAACGCCGCAGCGTTGAAAATATTTTAGATCGATAAAACAGATCTGATTATTCAAGAAACCAAATTTTCAGAATAATCCTACGTCCCTTTTTCCAGAAACGTCTAATAGGCCATCGAGTTTGGGACACCCTGTATATTACATCATCATCTAATGGTGTATTGTTACAAAAAATCTCAAAATTTACCTTCTTTTGAGTATCGTTTCTCTGGTGTATATCTCTATTTCATCAATGATTTTCAGATCCGTGGAACCAGAGTCTGCTGAATTCGAGCTCGTACTGGGACAGTTATAATCCATTACTGAATGATTCTTCACTCCTTAGTGATGGCTCATTACTTATGGAAACGTCAGCATCCCAACCCACAGCATCTTCTCAACCGGCTGGATATTTGTGGGGATCTTCATCAGTCTGGCAACCATGGTCTCCAGAAGTGACAAGGACTCCAACTAGAACGCCCCCTGGTTTCGATGAGTTCTTACACAGGAAAAGAGATGATGTATGTATTTATAGTATGGGGTAATTCAAATTCGGCTGTCAGCAGGAGATTTTGAAAACGTTACGATGAACGGAGGTCATTAAATTAGGCAACAATCAAGGGCCCATCAAAATGCCCTGCAATGATGAATTGCCGGTCCTATTCCCCAATATGTGCATGTATTTTTAATAAACAAAAACTTTACAAATTTGGGCCTCACCATTGAGATATACAGTGCAGCTTTTAACAGCCCCCTCATGTTAACTTTTGAACGGCGACCTACAAACATTAAAAAACCGTTTGGAGGGTATCACCGATACTACTTTTTAAAATAAAACACATTGTGATTGCTCGATAGATGGCGCGGGGGGGTGGTCATGTATCACATCGTTGAATAGCTATTTATGTACCAAGTGCGTTATATAGATCGTAACGCCCAGAGGGTAACATTCACCCTTTGGCCTTTGGCCCGAGGGATTCATGTTGCCCGATTGCCGTTAGGATCTAGTAACGCTCGTGGTGCATACAAGATTTTATTTTTCACGAAAAAATTATCCTAAACGACGTTGTTTGCTTCATAAATTTTTTATTTTTCACGAAAAAATTATCTTGAACGACGTTGTATACTTCATAAATTTCTCCTCATAGTATTTACTGCGTTCTGGTCGGCAACTGAGCACAAGTGAGCTTCTATGCAATTGCCATGGAAACATTGAAGAGGTTGATAAGGGTTGTTTATTTAATAAAATGACGCTGCATTTTCGTAAGAATTGACTAGCTTGTTAGTGGAGGAAACTAAAAACGGTTGTGTTCATAATAATTATGGAGATCCCACAGAATGTGACGCTCAAAGCCGAAAAAGCGTTAGGAAATGTACTGCCTGTGAAATCCAAATACTTATACGAGAAGGAGTATGACCATCTTTTGAAATGGAAAGATGAAAACAGAGTGAATACCGTAAATGAATCTGTTAATGGCATACTTCCAGAAACTGGTGAATTTATCTCATGAAAAATATTAATATCTTTCATTTATTTTACATAGTTACAGTCTGAAAAATATAGTGTAAATAGTCTATGGACCAAATACTCACAGCTGAAATCAACATAGATTGTTAAAGAAAACAAAAATATTAATATATCAGCGTTCAGTCAACTGATGGCCTTTCTGAAAGTTAATTCAAAAAGGATACATTGCTATAAAATCAAAGGTGTTGGAAGGTGGACAAATATTACTTTTCATAAGAAAAGCTCCAGATGATACTTTTCTGCTACATAAAGTTGTTCGTCATCTGGTATTGGGCGTATTTTGGAGGCTTCAGACGTGATGAAATGGTCAAGATGACAATTGATGACATTGAAGATAGAGGAGCCGTTTTACTGATCAAGGTACCTGAAACCAAACCTGCACCTCAAAAAGTTTCACCATTGTTGAAGAAAGCAAAATAGGAGCTTCGAACTTAGTTAAAAAGTACATTGCACTACGACAAAAAGGATGTAAACAACGTAGTTTTTTTTACCTACAGAAATAATAAATGCCTGCAGGTAAAAATACCATAGGAAGTGTTCCATCTATCATAGCGAAATACCTTAATTTGGAAAACCCAAAAGGTTACACCGGACATTGCCTACGCCAAGCGTCGTCAACGCTTCTTGTTCAAGGAGGTGCTTCCTTTGAAACACTAAAATTACAAGGAAAATGGAAGAGTAGTACAATAGCGGAGAGCTATATTGAAGAAAGTATCTCCTCGAAGAACAAAATTGCTGCAATGATAATAGCCCGAACGAAACCGAATGCATACTGAGGAGTTCATCATCGGTCAACTCACAGAACTTCAAACTTGGTACTAATTCTTCAAGAACATTTGAAAATTGTAATTTCTATTTGAGAGAAAATAATTATTCCCTTTTTTATGTACAGTTATAAATAAAACTTTTCTGAGTATTTATTTTATTGAACTACAGAAAAAACATTTAGCGTGCGTTATGAATCATATTGCCCTCCATAACGCCCCGGGCGTTATGGGTCTGTTAATAGTAACCGTTGCCAAGGTATTATAAAGCAGTAATGGACAAATGAAAAATAAAAGATAATTCAATTGTCTTCAACCATCTAAATTTTTCAGAATTTCGTGACACTTAACCCCCATGAAACAGTTACTATGTCTTTTATTTCATAACTTAGTATCGGTTATACCCTCCAATCTTTTTTAAAAGTTTGTGCGTCATACTGTTTAAAAGTTAACAAGGAGGGGACTATTAAAAGCCGCCCTGTATATATTGAATATTGATTCATTCCCTAAAAGAGTGATAATTCATTTGAGTGGATATTCATAACTAACTTATGATCTTGAACTTCCAAAGAAATATGATTTTTATTCTCAGACACCACAACAAACGAAAGACAGTTACAGCCCTTTCAATACTTCGCCTTTGTGGAACCAACAACAGACCAACCCATGGAATTACTCGCAAGGACAGTGAAGTTCATTTTAATTGAATTTATTTCGATACATAGGGCCTTTTGCACTTATTCCACTCTCAAGTGGAAACTCTTTGATTGTGTATCTGTAAGACTGCATGTAATTTAATGAAATACTCAGTTGTGTAGGAAGTCTTTAGTCCTGCCCAAAATTTTGTTGTTCTTAGCAAACTTTAATCGATTGTGAACGTTACTACTGACCCTATGACACATAACTGTTCAGACAGTTGTCGGAAACGCCGATCCCTTAATAAATGTTTTAAGCAAATGAACAAATAATCTTTTTTTATGAGATAACCTATAATTTTTATTGAAAATTTACCTTGGATCCTAAAATTTCTGCAATATTATGGCAAGCCGGTATGATTTTTAAGCTTGATAGCAGTATAGAACCACCATTATTACCGAATGGTTTGGGTAAAGCCTGCGGAGCTCAAAGAGTAGATCTCGATATTTAGTCCGTTTTTCCTCCTCTTTTCGGACGATGTTCGTTTCGCCAGGAGCCGAAAACTCTGAAGAAAATCGTCCTACTTTGATGGTCGAGGAAGACTACATCAGGCTCATTGACTTGTATTTGTCTGAGGGTGGGGAATAAGTAGTTTCAATAGATTCGGCACTTCTCATATCCTACAACGGACTCAATATCCCCGGGGCATAAGGCAACACCGGTGTCTCGTCAATACCGTACGAGCGTCGTAGGTGGTAGTACAACACTCGTAGCGCCGCGTTATGCTTGTGGATATAATGTAACGATTTCAAGGCCGGCCCTGTTCGTTAATTAATGGGCAATGCCACTATATTTCGATTTCGTCATGAATGTATAGCTTTTCCAAAAATAAGGGATACATATTTTGTATTTTCATAATTTTTTTCATGATCATTGTTAAAAAAGAGAAAAATCAAATTGTGACGTCATATGTAGTAAAACCACATTTGGCAACGTCGCATGCCAAAAAGATGTATTCCATCAGTTTTGACACCATAATTCTTGCTCTGTGGTCGCTGACGAGTGACACTAACACACGTGTCTGTGTTACTTCACTCTGACAGCTGTCCAAATCAAATCAGCTGTCCGAAACGAAAATTCAGTAGACACCGTTGCCATATTGACTTTGTGATCAAATGATGTCACATGCAGTAAAAACTAAAAATTGTTTACTGTGTAGAATGAAGCATCGCCTGAAGAAAATTATTCAGTGGTGTCATTATTTTAATGTCTTCTTCCAATATATTCAAATCCCAAAAAACTTTTATCAAACGTGGCATTCCCCATTGACCTCTGCTTGTAAACAATGTATGTATGCTGGCTAACGGTTCAACCATGACTCGTCACGTCCAAGAAGGAACGAGAACTCCCTAAGGAATGAAATTGAACTTACCAGAGCCATCTGAATGAGTCGCCGTATAGTCTCGATAGTTCGAAAACTGTAAAAAGAATGTGCTTGTCGGTATGTAAGTGCGCACTCCAAGCAAACGCCAGGGGTGCCATTCTTGACCGTTGCCAATATTAACGAATACGTGTATCGTCCCATTCAGATGTCCTCTGCATGTCGTAGACATGCTATCAGTAACATAGAATGTAAAGATACGAGTACTCGTTAATATTGCCAACGGTCAAGAATAACACCCCAGGCGTTGGGATTGGCATCTATGTGCATTCATATTTCAAATACGGACGATGTCAACAAAAGCACGTTTACACCAAACTAGAACAGAGACGCATTAAGCTTGTTTACCCAATGAAATTAATTTGAAAATGTAACATCATCCAAAACCAACCCAGAAATTTACACCAAAACAAATATTCGAAATAAATAA
Organism: Chrysolina americana; assembly: GCA_958502065.1. Classification (NCBI taxonomy): domain Eukaryota; kingdom Metazoa; phylum Arthropoda; class Insecta; order Coleoptera; family Chrysomelidae; genus Chrysolina; species Chrysolina americana. The sequence continues at coordinate 32,874,502 of OY293415.1, read as the reverse complement.
TCAATAATGTAATTAAAAACACAAAAATAAATCATCGCTGCAACTTCGAACAATTAGCAGTTTCAACCCAGTAAACATGAAATGTCCATGAAACATTTCGGAATTACAATAGTTTTGAATATTTTATTTGAAATATGTTAGTGGTACATTTCAGGAAAATTTGAACTTGTCTGGGACATTTATGGAATATTTCCAAACATCTTTAATTCATAACTTTCAAAACATTTCAAAAATTACATATAAAATAATAACTGGAACATTTCAGAATTAACGTTAATGAAAATATGTGAAACGAATATTTTGGTATTGTAATAAAACTGCATTTACTAATTTTCCTAATTCATTTGAAACACTATTTACAACAATTATTCACTAAACATTTACTTCAATAACTATTTCAATTTATTTCTACTGCGGCTATCTATCAGCGAACTCTGGAACTGTAACTAACTCTCTATTCTGACTGTCCTCCAGCGGTTATATAGTCTCAAGGCCCTCTCGATTATTCTGGAGTATAGAACATTTCATCTAGATGGCTCTTCGAACAGTATCGAATTATTCCAGCTTGTTCTCGGCGATCCGTACGCCAGCAGATATGCTGTTGTAGTTGAATGAGGGTGCATAATTAATTAGATCAGGGCCAGTCTCGAAATCGTTACATTGCCCCCTTCTTAAAGACGTTTCGCCCCGAAACGTCATTCTTGGAGTGTGAAGATATCTGCAAGATTCTCCATGTCTGCACCTGGACGTTCGATGGAAGTAGCACTCCACAGTCTTCAAGTTGGGTCGAGGAAGATGGTTGCAGCACACCAGAATGTTGATGCCGCTGGATCTGAATATTGTCTCCAACATGCTTCTTACAACTCTCCAGTCCAGTCCATCAAGCCCACAGGCCAATTTTGGGATTGCCAGGTCTACAATATTCTAATCCAGCATCGTGTCTCTCAATCTCGTAAGGCTCTTCCAAACATCTTCATAAGACGGCTTATCTCGAGAACGCTTCTTGGTAACCAGATAGTAGATGTTTCTCTGGCCTTTCCTCAGCTGTAACACCCCTCCAACTTCCGGGTTCTGTTCTCTCAGTTCCTGGATTCGACCGAACTTCTTGGAGAAAACTACTGCAATGCCTCTGGACATTTGGAGATTTTCTGCCACACAGTGAGCTAACGCGTAATCAGCAGGCACCTTGAAAAGATCTCGTGACTCCTCTCGGGTTACCCCATATTGAACTTTCTGTCCGTTCGAGTACAGTGACATGAACCTCTGAAACGTCATTTCGTCCTCCGGTGATCTGACTGTGCGGACTTGATCTTGGTTTCCGGCGTAAGGTGACAACCTATTGAAGTGGACTACCCTAGGTTTTCCTCGTGGTGGCTTATTTATGCGGTAGACGAGGTCGTTTATCCTTTTCATGATCTTATATGGACCTTCCCACGAGTTCCGAAGTTTCGGTGATAGTCCACGGCGACGTTTAGGGTTGTATAGCCAGACAAGGTCACCTGTCTGATATCCACCAGCATCCGCCTTGATGTCGTAGGTCTCCTTCATTCTGTCGCTGGCATTCTGGAGGTTCAAACGGACCCGTTCATGGATGTCGTCCATTCTCTGTCGCAGTTTGCTGACGTAGTCATCTCCCGCAGTGTCTTGTCCTGGTGGTCACATGGAAGTCGCAGCTCTCGGCCCATAATAACACTAGCAGGGGTTTGGCCGGTTGACTCATGAACTGCGGAACGATACGCCATCAGGAACAGAAGGAGGTACTGGTCCCAATCCTTCTGGTGGTCAGAGACTACCTTGGACAGGTGGCGGTTTATCGTCTTATTCATCCGCTCCACCATTCCATCGGACTGCGGATGTAGAGCTGTGGTCCTCGTTTTCCAGATGTTCAGCATCTGACACATCTCCTGGAACAGGTTTGAATCGAAATTCCTGCCTTGATCGGAATGCAGCTCTAACGGGACACCGAATCGACAAGTCCACTCCTTCACCAAGACGTCGGCAACGGTGATGGCTTCTTGGTTGGGCAGGGCATAGACTTCGGCCCACTTGCTGAAGTAATCTATCGCTACAAGGATGTACTTGTTCCCGTGTTCAGATTGTGGGAACGGGCCAGCGATGTCAATCGCGATCCTTTCGAATGGGCTGCCCACATTGTACTAGCGCATCGGGGCCTTAGGTCTTGTTCGAGGCCCATTACTGGCAGCGCATACAGCACATTTTCTGCACCAGTCCTTGACATCAGCTTGACAATTGGCACAGTAGAACCGTTGCCTAACTTTCTGGAGGGTCTTCGTCACTCCCAGATGTCCTCCGGTGACCCCATCATGGATTTCTCGGAGCACTTCCTGTCTTCTACTCCTGGGAACTACTACCTGACGTCTTTCTTCCCCGCCATCCTCCGACTCCAACACACGCTTCAAGACTCCATTGTCTAAGGTGAAAGAGTTCCATTGGGCCCAGTAAGTTTTAACGACTGGAGAACAACTGGCTATTTCCTGCCACGACGGTCTTCGCTCACTCTTCTTCCAGCCGATGACTAAACCAAGATCTGGATCTTTCTCTTGGTCTTTCTGGATTTTGTGGTCATTCCAGTTATCATCGACCGCCGTGGTTCTGCAGAGTGTCGACTCCTCTTCCTCTGTTCATCGGCAGTGCGAACAGTCGTCTGGACATGGTCTTCGCGATAGGGCATCCGCATTCTTATGGCTGGTCCCCGCCCGATATTCGATCTCAAAGTCGAATTCCTGGAGCCTCTCAATCCAGCGTGCCACTTGACCCACAGGATTCTTAAACTGTACCATTTGAGAGCTGCATGGTCAGTTCTCAGTAGGAATCTTCGTCCATACACGTACTTGTAGAAGTGCTCAACTCCCTTGACAACAGCCAACAGTTCCCGCCTGGTGACACAATAATTCCGCTCCGGTTTACTGAGGGTCTTGCTGAAGTAACCGATGACCTTCTTGGATCTGAGACAGGACAGCTCCAAGTCCCACGTTACTGGCGTCCGTGACCAAAATGAATTGCGGATGGCTCGATGACTCCGTCTTTCTCCATGTCGCAGACTATTTTGTCAGCCCCCTCCTTTTTGGCGAGAGGAAGTCTTCTGGCTGATTGGTCGGGCATTTCCAGTATCTATCTTGTGCTGAACCACCTTTGTTCTACCGCCTCTGCCTACTCCGGTATCGAAGATGTCCTGATACTTCCTGACTAGTTCTCTCAGTTTAGGCTTCTGTGCTGGCCCCATGTCCTTGGACGAGATAGCAACCAACTTCTCCAATTCTGCTGGCATGTTACTGGCTTGGCTAACAGTGCCACATACACTCCTAATTACAGAGGAAATTGACGAGCAGTGCCCCAAAATCGTTCCCTTCTTCAAGGTCACCGGGTAATAATTGACATTCATTACCCTTACTGGCACAAATTTATCAGCACGCAACAAGGTTTTTCCTAGTGCAATTCCTCGTCCAATTTTCTCATCATGTAGCTTGGGCTCGAACATCACCACGTTTCCACTGCTCGCACCTCCATCCAGGCGAGCCTCCAAAATGGTTTCAGCCCTCTCCGGTACGCCTACGTCTTCAGCCAGCAGAACTCGAACCATTTCTTCATTTCTCCCATGAAGTACCAGCTCTTCTCCGTTCACACGAAGGACGCCGTCTTTAAAATTCAGCTCGAATCCTCTAGAATTCCAATTATTACCTCGTCCTCGATATCCGCTACTAGAGCCCGGTGTTTCACTGTAGTGCTGCCCAAAGTCAGTTCAATTGGAAGTTCACCATACACAGTTGCCGGCTCTCCTGTTGCTGTGCGTAGCTTCCAATTCGACGATTCGATTCTTGCCGGTGTTTTGGCAAAAGTAGGCCCAAGGATTGTCCTAGTCGCACCCGTATCAAGGAGCATGGTGCGAGGCTCGTTGTTAATGAGACCATCTACGAAGACCCCTTTGTCTTGTCTTTGAAGTACAGCGACATATTCATTGTTAACTGGGGCTCGTTGGATACGGGCTGACGATTGCTCCTTCTTGACCTTCATCGTTGATGTCGATTTTTTCAGTGTTGGACATTTGCTACGCACGTGCCCAAGTTCTCTACAATTTCGGCATCGTATCAGTCTTCTCTCAGGCACAACTTCCTTCAGCACTTTTCTCATCACAGCTTCTATATTAGTAGGCTCCTGTCGGTCTTCCTCGATCATCCGGACTCTACTCTGGCTTTTGCAGGATTGCTTTGCTGCTTCGAATTCCAGAGCGCGTGCCAATGCATCTACGAGATGTGCGGGGCGAGCTAGTGTTAGGGCTTGCCGGGTTTCCTGGTCACGAAGTCCATCCAAAAATGCCTGGACCGCTAGTCGCTCCATTACATTTTCCGGTGTAGCTGGGTACGCAAGACGAACCAAGCGTGCAATATCTGCTTCAAATTCTTGCAACGATTCGCTTGATTTCTGGCATCGGTTCTTCAGCTGTGAGTGATATACGTGTTCAAGGTGGGCTTGGCCACCCTTACTGGCACAAATTTATCAGCACGCAACAAGGTTTTTCCTAGTGCGATTCCTCGTCCAATTTTCTCATCGTGGAGCTTGGGCTCGAACATCACCACGTTTCCATTGCTCGCACCACCATCCAGGCGAGCCTCCACAATGGTTTCAACCCTCTCCGGTACGCTCACATCTTCAGCCAGCAGGACACGAATAATTTCTTCACTTCTCCCATGAAGTACCAGTTCTTCTCCGTTCACACGTAGGACACCGTCTTTAAAATTTAGCTCGAAACCTATCGAGTTCATGATGTCCATCCCTATGATCGCATCATACTCGATATCCGCTACTAGAGCCCGATGTTTCACTTTAGTACTGCCTAAAGTCAATTCAATCGGAAGTTCACCATACACAGTTGCCGGCTCTCCAGTTGCTGTGCGTAGCTTCCAATTCGACGATTCAATTCTTGCCGGTGTTTTGGCAAAAGTAGGCCCAAGGATTGTCCTAGTCGCACCCGTATCAAGGAGCATGGTGCGAGGCTCATTGTTAATGAGACCATCTACGAAGATCCCTTTGTCTTGTCTTTGAAGTACAGCGACATATTCATTGTTAACTGGGGCTCGTTGGATACGGGCTGACGATTGCTCCTTCTTGACCTTCATCGTTGATGTCGATTTTTTCAGTGTTGGACATTTGCTACGCACGTGCCCAAGTTCTCTACAATTTCGGCATCGTATCAGTCTTCTCTCAGGCACAACTTCCTTCAGCACTTTTCTCATCACAGCTTCTATATTAGTAGGCTCCTGTCGGTCTTCCTCGATCATCCGGACTCTACTCTGGCTTTTGCAGGATTGCTTTGCTGCTTCGAATTCCAGAGCGCGTGCCAATGCATCTACGTGATGTGCGGGGCGAGCTAGTGTTAGGGCTTGCCGGGTTTCCTGGTCACGAAGTCCATCCAAAAATGCCTGGACCGCTAGTCGCTCCATTACATTTTCCGGTGTAGCTGGGTACGCAAGACGAACCAAGCGTGCAATATCTGCTTCAAATTCTTGCAACGATTCGCTTGATTTCTGGCATCGGTTCTTCAGCTGTGAGTGATATACGTGTTCAAGGTGGGCTTGGCCATAGTGAAGATCCAAGTGTTTTACCAGCTGTTCATAGTCTTTCTGTTGTTGGGCGGTGAGCGTTTGTAAAATATTTGTTGCTTCGCCACGCAATGCCAGTGTCAATGCTAAAGCTTTTTCCCCAGCATTCCATCCATTTGCTTTGACAGCAGCTTCGAATTGTCGGTGGTAGTTTGACCATGGACTATTTCCGTCGAACTGAGGCGGTTTCAATGAGAGCTTTCCTGGTTCCGTACTGACCTTAAAATCTTTTACGTCTTTTTGAACTTCCTCCAGGTTCATACTCAGGTCCAGCATTGGGTTTCTGTTGTAAATTTCTGGGGTGTGCGCAGAATCCATTCGCTTTTCCAGCTTACCGATTGTTTCCTTTATTCTGCCGATTTCTGTCTCGATTCCGCCTTTTATCTCATCGTGGAGCGTTTCCCTAATTTTTTTTATTTATTCCTCCATGTCATCTTTGATTTTCTCCATCTCTGTTTCAACAGTTCCCATTCTTCCTTCCAACCGATTCACCACACCGCAAACTTCTTTCAAACTCTTCGAATTTTCTAGAAGCTCCTCCCTCAGACCTTTTGAATTTTCCAGAAGCTCTTCTCTAAAATTCTCCGAATTTTCCAGAAGCTTCACTTCTAAACTTTTCGAATTTTCTTCAAGCTTTTCTTCTAGGCTCTTCACATTTTCTTGAAGTTCCTCTTTTAGACAATTCGAATTTTCTAGAAGTTCTTCTTTAAGAAGCTTTTCCTCAAGACTCACCGAATTTTGTTGAAGTTCCTCCTTCAAACTATTCGTGGTTTCCTCGAGTTTGTTCATTATAGCACTCAAATCGACTCCAGAAACTGTAAACAAAAATGTTTCGGGGTCTTCTCTTTCTTCAATCAGTCCATCTGAAAGTCTCTTCTGTAGTACGGCCTTCTTTCCAGTTGTTTCTAATTCACGCTCCTCTAACTCATGCTTTAATTCACTAACTTTAAGGTCAACTAGGTGAACTCTTCTCGGAAACATTTTGTCTCTTATTGTCTTTGCCGAAATATCAGTCTATTATTTATTTCACACAAAAAGTTTTCAGTTTATTGTCCCGCGACGCGCAAAACTGTCCAATTTGCACTCAAATGTTCAACGGGTCACTCACTAACTGTCTATTAGGCGCGATAAATGTCTATCAGTTTTTCAACGCGACGAACACTTTAACACTTATTTATTTTAAACATCCGACTTTTGACAACAAATGTAATAAAACTGCATTTACTAATTTTCCTAATTTATTTGAAACACTATTTACAACAATTATTCACTAAACATTTACTTCAATAACTATTTCAATTTGTTTCTACTGCGGCTATCTATCAGCGAACTCTGGAACTGTAACTAACTCTCTATTCTGACTGTCCTCCAGCGGTTATATAGTCGCAAGGCCCTCTCGATTATTCTGGAGTATAGAACATTTCATCTAGATGGCTCTTCGAACAGTATCGAATTATTCCAGCTTGTTCTCGGCGATCCGTACGCCAGCAGATATGCTGTTGTAGTTGGACGAGGGTGCATAATTAATTAGATCAGGGCCGGTCTCGGGACCGGTCTCGAAATCGTTACAGTATATTTCAAGAATGTTCAAAAAAAATTGAAACATTTCAAAAGTTTTGAATTGATGTTTTTTGCAATATTTCAAAATAAATCAACCTTGAGTTATTGAAACATTTCAAAGTAACTTATTTATGAATATCTGAAAAGTTTATATTTTACTAAATTCCAGAAACATTCCTGAATTCTTTAAATTATAAATTTTGAAACAATCAAAATATTGCTTCAAATATAATAACTGAAACAATTCAGAATAACTCTAATTGAGAATATGAGAAATTTCTGAACTGGTGTTTTCTAAAATATTCCATAAATATTTCAAGTGTAAATAATTCAAACATTTCATAGTATCTTCGTTTGTGAATACCTGGAAAGTTAATTTTGCCAAATTCCAGAAATATTCCAAAACAATTTGAATATTTCAGAAATTATCCAAATTGTCTTGATTGATTAATTTATTAATTTTATTATAGCTGTAAAATTTCTTTTAATCACCTATAGGTATCAGACCATTCCATTCATCATATCTCATAATATAGGAATTAATTGGCGCTTTTATAAGTAGTTTTATATGGTGCCATTGCGCTTTCAGGCCTATTCGTGAACCGTCATAACACGATCTACACTTGAAATACTAGAATGTGACAATTCTGCTTCAATTTTGAAATTTCTAGTGTAAAAGTGTAGAGTTTAGGCAGTTTACGAATCAGGTGTTGCATGTAGTCCTTGAATAATCTAAATTTCCCGCCCCTACCGACCGGAAAATACCGCAGCCATTGCGATTTGCGATGCAGTGGAATGTGAATGTGTTATATGTTATATTGTTATTATTAGTGGTGTGCCGGTGCCAATGGAATGGTGGACTTGGATGCATTATAATTCAGATAAGAATACATAAGCTACGACTGTGAAAACCCACCAAAAGAAGGTAAAGATGGGTATTTTTATTCAGATAATGCTTATTTGTTTCATATTCAGATATGTGCTGAAGGCATGCTTTCATTATACAAAAAGTATATGGAGAATGTAATAACAATAAGAAAGCAATTTGTGGGTATTTTTTAAAGCTATTTTGATTTGATTTATTTCATTGAAAGTTTTTCAGGAAACATTATTTTATATTTATGGTGGGTTTGATATGAGAGGTAGATTATCTAAAAAATGTCCACTTACTGGAAGGAAAAGAAACCATTCCATACAACATTTGGGAATTCTGACATTATTGAAAGGTAGGTTTCATTTTAGTGTATAATAATATACATTGTTCAACTGGTATGATTTCAGATGCTACTATAATAGAGTAGAGTAAGTACCTACCTATTTGTTGTATTTTTAAGTTACTTTTCATTGAAATGAATTTTGTATGTAATATATTTTATTTTTATTTCTTTTTATATTTCAATCCTTTTTCCGAGTTATGCAATGCAATATAATGGATTATTTCATTAACATTTCAGAAACAAAAAAAACAAATAAAATGTTTTCGCAGTATTATTATTATAACTTCCCTGTTTGGAACCTTATTTAGTGCAGTAATGAATATAATGAACTTTCATCCCAACACCAAACCGCTATTTTTAATAACTCGTGTTTCAGTCACTAACACGAGTCGAAGTATTGAGTATATAGCAGTTTGGTGTTGGGATAAAACTCCACTATATTCAGCATTATTATTGATTTTCAATAATTTTTGATACATTCATTCAATATTTCAGTAACACACCAGAATTAATGTTGAAGTATGATATCGGAGAGTATTTGAAACATGAATAAAATGTTTCAATGCGACATTAAAACATTTAAAACAAATATTTTTCAAACATTTCAGGAGTATTCCAGGAATTGAAATTTATGAATTTTTTGAAACATAAATGAAATGTTTCCTTGGGATATCCAAACTTTTGAAACATTAATGAGATGTTCAAATGGAATATTGATATATATCAATGAATTTGGAAACATTAATGCAATGTTTAATTAACGTTGGTGAAACTAGTGGATATGTTTATTTCATATACAGTTCTGGAACGTGTGTTTTGAAATGTTGCATTGTTAAATCTATGAGGGCGGACATTTATGGTTCCAAGAATGTTCCAGGAATATATCCGAGCCTTTCAGTGAAATGTTTCATCGATGATAGATCATGTATCTGGAACATTCCTGGAACCAAAAATTGTTTACTGGGAATAATTCTAACGCAGCCAAGCTGAATACATCTCTGCAAAAACATTTCGTTTGGTGTTGTGTCAGGTTATTGATGTTTTATCGACCAATAGCGTTGCGAGAATTGGCGATCACGGAGGTGGACACGCTGCAAGCATGCATTGATCACTATTTACATCGAGCATATTTGAAATATGAATTCACTTATAGACAAATTACAATAATTGTCGATTCCTTTGAAAATGAGAAATTTTTCTCGTTTCTCAGAATTCGAACATGGCCAAATGCAAACAGAAGTTTCAAAGGCCAGCCAGCATCCTACAGCCTCGCAACCGACCACCCAACTACATACCGCATAACGTGACGTCAAAATGTATGCAACTTACAGTGCACTGAGTCCTAACAAAATACATTTGAATGAAGATGCGCTAAAATGAACTTTCAGTAACCATTACATAAGGTTTAGAATCTGCGGAAGTCTTCTAAGGGCGGGTTGTAACACGGCAGGTTAACCTATGGTTTTCTTGACCACTGGTTATCTTCGATTGGGTCGTTGTAACTTGGAATTTCAGAAGTTCACCGACTGGTTAACCATTGAATTTCTTACCATCCGATTTCCTATGGTTAACTAGAGTTCAGTCCTCAGAACGTTGATTTTTACTTGTTCCATGGTTTTGTTTTGATTTGGGTTGAGACATTAATATTTTATGTTAGGTTAGCTTTAGCTATGTGGTATCAGTCTATAATATATCATTAATAATATAACTCTTAACTCTTGCCTGCAATCCAGTTAGGAAGAGGCTGCGTTGTATTATTGTACAGAAAGTGAAAGTATTAATTCAGAATAGTATCATGGACATAAATATAATATGGAGAGCTGCAAGAACTCACAGATGATGAAGACATTCTGGAACACAAGCATAGTAATGCTTCGTCAGAATTCTTAAAGATGCCAGTAGGAACAAGAAGTGCAAAAAGTACAAGCTGATTTTTATGTCATTAGCCGTTTTCCCAGGTGTATAAGCTCATTGGACTGCACCCACATCAAAATACAATCTCCTGGAGGAGATTATGCAAGGGTTTTCAGAAACTGCAAAGGATTTTTTTCCTTGAATGTTCAAGCATTATGTAGAGGGTCAAATATGTATTAGAAATTCTATCGTAAGATGTTATGGAGTCTCAAGAGACGATTTCCTGTATTAGCATTGGGAACCTTTTCGTCTGAATATGAATAAGGTAGAAGCTATTGTTGTATATTGTGTTGTACTACACAACATAGCATGTGAAAGAAATGATCCTTAGCTTCCTGTTGATGAAGATATTGCAGCAAGGATTGGGGATGCTATTAATATTAATTTATTTCGAATCTAACCAAATTTGTATAAAGGAATTACACAAGATTCATTCATACACTTTCAAAATCAGGATGTCAAGAAATGTCAGTGTAAAATGGATTATAAATGTGAAGTTATAAAATACGAACAAACTTAAATATATTAAATAAATGAGCACATATTTCTGTACATGCATGAAATTTACTGTGTTAAAATTCAGAAATATCTTCTTTCTTAAAATAATTCAAATTCTTACAACTTCTAATCTGGTATCTTATTGTAAAACATACATCCCAGAGCAAAGATGGTTTATCTTATTGGGGCTTGCTTAAGATATGGAATTGCCTTCTGGGGATTCTGTAGCCAACAATTATTTCGATCAGTGTTTGTATTTATCAGCAAAGGAATTTCAACTCTCGCCTGCATTTTCATTCTAGAATCTGTGTGTCTAATACATAAAAAACGTAATGCAGTGCATTCCCAAAAATCAAGCAAACAAATATGTATCAGAGGCAAAGACCTGAAATTAAAATGCCCCTCCCTATTCCAAAATCAACTTTGAAGAGGATTCTCTGATCAATAAAACAAAAAAAAAATATATTATCCTCTGAAATAAGGAATTAGACAACGTACTATAAATTTAGAAAAATAATGAAAGAAGCTCTACTGAAAAAGGCATATCATACTCTTGAAGAATTTTACAGTGAAACTTTGCTATAATTTTACTTTACGTGTGATTTTAATTTCAGTACCTATTATTTATATTTGTTTTTAGTCCCTATCTTCTTATGCACAAGTAAATCAGTTTATATCTATTCTTTGGATCTCTGCCATCATGTTGACAACTGACAATCAAAAATTGAGCAGTTGCCCAACTGATGGTTAATTTATCGTCATGCAACGAAAATCGACTGACCGGTGCCTGAAGGTTAACTATAGGTTCCATGACCAGGTGGTTAACTACCTGTGTTACAACCCGCCCTAAATAAGTTCTCAATAAATTCCAGAAAATCCATTATGCGTCGACCAATAGCAAAATAGAATCGTGCTACTAACTTCATGTTGTTTGCTCGTGTAGTCGTGTCCACAGAACAAACATTATGTCATATGTAATATGTATGTTCTCACCTCAAATTTATCATTTCTTTTGTTGCGGCAAAGAAAAATTGAAACGTTTTCCAAAATTCCGCTTGAATATAGGTAGCATTTTCGATTTATCCCAATTTTCAAAATGGCAAGAACTTACATCAGAAAAGTATTTGATGTCCGATCGCCTCTCCTATAAATAATCCATTTTCAAAAAACTAGAACACACGTGTATTTTGTTTACGATTAGGATCATTCGGAAACCGAAACATCCTACACTCTATCTTACTAGTGTAGTCGCAGTCCGGAGCAAAACACAAACCCATTATTCAATATCAATTTGTAATCGACTTCCGCACACTGAATAATTCACGATAAAAATTTTACCAAAACTTATGAGTGAATAAAAAATGTAGCCTTCGCGCTTCGCACCCCTGTAATATTTACCCATATCCAAACTTTTAATCACGATAACTTTGGTCTTATTGGGGAAATTTCAAAGTTAACGAGCAGTCGACTTGCGGAGACACGACGTTTTCCATGGTACGCCATCTATAAATATTTGGATTAACTGATATTAAAGCTATTTTTTGACGTTGAACCGCATTCAATAATGTTTTAAAAACTTATTCAATTTACGTCATAGATTTGACTATGTATCAGAATATTGCATTAGGTTTAAAAACATCCCGTCTATGACGTCAATGTTTCAACGATAAAAGGCAAAGTTTTCAAAACGGACCAAATAATTATAAAAAAGTGGTACGCCAAAAAACAGCTCTGTAATCGAAGTTAGGCCAGTGTTGCCACAGCTCGCACGATCGAGCGAGATCTCGCACGTTTTGCCTCTGCACTGGGACTCTGATGATCAGAAATGTTTCATAGCATCGAAATGTGTCGAGAATGTGACGTCATATTCGAACGTTAGAAATGGGAAGCATAGTACCGATATTTCGAATATGACGTCACATTTCGATTCTATAAAACATTTCTAATCATCGGAGTCCGGGGGCTGGTTCGCTCTCTCGCCCCCCTTTGTCAAATATCGCACGTTATGACTGGTTAACCTCAGTGACTGAGGTCCCAAGTAAAAGAAGAAGAAATATTCGGCTGAGTTCCCACGTAAAAGATGAAGAAATATCACAGAACTATAACACAGATATTCGAAAACTGGTACGGTACTAGTGTACTGTCTAGTCTAGATTTTTTGGGAATTGGACATATTAGATGCCAGCGCTACGGTGGCTAAAGGTCAAACCATTTTCCAGTATATTGAACCAACCACAAATTCTGGAACATCAGGAGCATGCGCAGTTGAAAAAAGGTGCACGAAATTTAAGGTATACTTCTTATCAACTGCACATGATCCTGAAATACTCAAACCAATATTTCTCACAAAACCCGAACATACCAAAGCTGTTTTTTGACGTACCAATTTTTTAAAATTATTTGGTCCGTTTTAAAAAAATTGCGTTTTAGCGTTGAAACATTGACGTCATAGACGGAATGTTTTCAAACCTAATGTTATATTCTGACACATGGTCAAATCTATGACGTAAATTGAATAAGTTTTTGAAAATTATTGAATGCGGTTCAACGCCAAAAAATAGCTCAAAATCTCGCTCATTTAATCACAATCTCGCACGTTTTCGACCGAGCGTGCTCGCACGAAATTTCATAGGTCTGTGGCAACACTGAGTTAGGCGGATAACCAGAATTCTTCATGTTATTCCTTTGTTTTAATCTTAATTATTCTGGTTTTTCGTATTTTTGTATAAAATAACTGTAAAAAGTATTATATTATAATCTGTAGTCTGTCCCTTCATAATTCAAACTCCGTAAAAATGTTGTCGCCATATCGTGAAATATGAAATATTTACTTAAAAGACCAATTAAAAACACGCTCAGAATGAGGTTAATTTTTTTTTCGATAATAACCATAACCGAAAATGAAAAACAACTTTGGAGTTGGGTAATTACCACAAAATCTTGGTGACAACTTTGACATTGAACAGCTGATTTGTGACGTCATTAGATGAAAACCAATCTAATAACCAAAAACGCCTAAACATTTTGGTAAATACCAATTTAAATTGGTAAATACCGAAACATTTTGGTCATCCGCCTAAATTCAATTTTTATGTCTCTTAGTTTCGTGCCTAAATTATGAGTTGAGTTATGAGATGTAGATGAATACTCAAGTTTATTTCGTCTATAAATTATGTATAATCCTTTCAGAAAATTGTTTTACTGAAATATCGTTTCTTCCATCCTTCATATCCGAGGCCCGCTGTAGGCAATTCTTTAAATATTTACTTATTTCGTGTGAGAGCATAAAACAAAAAGAACTGTTACCATACTTCTATGATCGTTCTTATGTCATCCGTACTTAAGGTCGAGAATGACGCATATCATTTCGCGCCAAATGATTTAGGACTCGGTGTAATGTTGGTTGCATATTGTGACGTCATCACTAATGCAATCCATTCCGTGCGTGCTCTCCCATGCCACCAGGAATGGGTGTGAACACTGTACGCGTCGACGGGTATGCATTTCTCGAGCAGGGTTAACAATGCCCCTGCCAACGGAAGAACATCCATTTGGTCCAAGAAACGGCATATTTCGCTCAACAGCAAGAAGAGCCGCTGTTCGCTGTTGAAATGCAATCAGTCGCTTTCCAATTGCCACAGGGAGTAGCACCGATTAACTCCATGTAGTGGTCGGTGGATCAGCGGTCTAATGCACAGACCGTTCGAAACTCCAGCATAGCGATAGTCGGTTCGAATCCGATGTAGGTACGAGCATTTTTCTCAACTACTTTATATCGGATCGATAGGCGGCCGCATGCCTTGTTGAGAAGCAAGTGTATTATGAGTTGTCTAGATTCCAATCTCGTCTAGTGCTAGCTTGGAGCGCACACCGACCACCCAAGGTGGTGCTGTTGGTTTTTCCTGCAACTGAAAAGTGAATACATCACCTAAAACTTCAGTAAGTCGCCCCGGAGCGCCACGGCAAATAATAATAATAGCCGTCCTCTACCCGCACAGGCTATGCCTTTGGGTACACTCAACGAGTGTTTATGAGGGAGTATTATTATTATTATTAGTTAGAAGTGATCTGGCAGGCCACGAAAAATCATGTTCTAACATGATTCTAACTAAACCTATTTATGATAGCTGCGTTCTTACGACATATCTGTTCTGGACACAACTTAAATACAGTGTTTAAGTTCTGTGGTTCTGGAACATTGGGAACATGACCATGAAATTACTGATTTCAACAAACTACAAACGAAGGAATTATTCTGGAAACCTCAACTTAACCATGGCATGAAGTGTACACATTTTAACCAGCACACAGGAGGAGGCGGGGAAGACAACACAGAGACTTGGCGCGTACGGCAGAGGATTCGCGGTCACCGATGGCACCAGGGGGCGCTTCAAAACTCCGCGAAAATAAAGCAAACGTCATCATCAGTCACGTGACAGTTGACTTTTAGATGTTTTGTTGATATTTGATATTTTTCATTTTATTTTTATGAATACTTTAGCTATTAATTTACGTTTCAACTTTGTCTCCTCTAAAATGCGTGTGGTAAAGATTCATTTGGCTGAAAATTTTCAATATTTGATCGGAAAAAGTAGGCCTGTGGTTAAAGGGGATGCAGAATTCAATGCCAATCATGTTTTATCTATTTATATGTGAGGTAGAGAATATCGATGAGCGACGAGTTTTTGGACTTTCTCTGCAAACTTCCTTCTTGAAATTTTCGTCATGAACTGAAAATTGGATTGGGAACTCCAGATACACCAGGTACGAAGTGGAACTTGCAAAGGGGTCCAATCTGGATTCTGTAAACATGTAGTTGCAGTCATGAAGAACTAAACGAGTTGAGCTGTACTGATGTCAAGCAAGTTTGGGAATGGGACAGAAAAAACATGTTGAGGTAGTTTATGTTGAAAGAGCAGTGGACTTCTGCCAATTCGAAAAGAAACATCGATATGAATTCAAATCCAATGAAGAAGTTGAAAAAGAGAATTTTAA
Source organism: Chrysolina americana (assembly GCA_958502065.1). NCBI lineage: Eukaryota > Metazoa > Arthropoda > Insecta > Coleoptera > Chrysomelidae > Chrysolina > Chrysolina americana. Next base: position 32,858,700 of record OY293415.1, on the reverse strand, counting down.
CTTTTTAATAGAGGGATGATTGTGTGAAATACCTAACTTGTGAAATTCTTCAACATCCCAATCCAGTTAGTAATAATAATATATATACATTTTGTTTTCTAAGTGCACATACCTATTTGTGTTGAAATGTTGTGAAAGAGTTACTTGTGAAATTTATTATTGTGACTCCACAATACATCCATTCATCTTGATTTAATTTTGAATAAAAAGAACTATTATTTGGAAATAATTATTTTTTCATTTATTACCTATACAAAATAATTGTACTGTTACTAGGTTTTCATTATCATGTATCAAATAATAAAAATATCTCTATTGTCCAATAGTAGAACCTTTTAAAGGACAATTTATGCAGATATAGTTACAATAATGTGCAAACAGTTTTAAGTAACAATATAAATGATTTTTATGTCACAGTATTTACAAATCTTATTGTTGTTACACATTACATAGATGAGGGATTTAATTAAAATATTGGTTCTAGCACTCTGAGTAAACACTTTCAAATAATGAAGCAAAACCGTCAACTATATATTACTAGGATCACTTAAGACTGTGTCAGCGAAAAGTATGGTTGCATTTCAGTATTGTCACGAGCGATGGTGGCATGTGGGTTAAACAATTGCTTCTCAATCCAATCATCGATAGATGTATGGGTTCGAACCTCAACAGAGTCACTGATGGTCTCATTCATGGTAATCACACATTCAAGAAGGTGAGGGATAGGTCTTCCCTAGGTTGTACAAATCTCTCTAAAACTTCTCAGTATTGCTTGTGAGTGTGAGTGTTGCTTGCATGGAGATTATCTGGAATATCTTCTGAATTAAGTATATTTTCACAATCTTTCTGTCAACACACCATTAAAACACATCATATTATTGTCTGATTGAAGATTAGCTCTGAGAAACGAAATGGTGTTCAAACAGATTTGTCTGTAAATTCATCTAATTTATTGGGAAGTGGTTCCGTGTTATTGCCATACTGCTGAATCTGTTCCTGGACTGAAAGTGAACTGGCTAAATCCAATGAAAAGCAATGAACTGATAAAACATCTCCAGATCTTGTAACTTCTACACCTTCAACAGCGCCTAACCTTGTAAAGTATTGAAATCATTAAACAATTACAGTTAAAAAATCCTGTTACCATTTTCTCCCAGATCGGTTAACATTTCGTTGCCTTGATGAACTAGTTTCTGGAAGTTTTTGAGATGGAATGACCACTTTCTTCAATCGTTTAAATGTCTTGCTTCTTGTATCTAGAAAATAATTGGATTGATTTACGCCAATTATTATAAACAAAACATATCGTACTAAGTGTGAAATCTTCCAATTCAGTCTAATTCCCCATGCTTTAGCTAATTTCTGGCCCTATTGGTTTCTGGAAAAAGAGTGCATCGACACATTTGAAGATGAATAATTCTTGCACTGCAGCACTGAACAACAGTTCTTTGACTTACTAGTCCTATCAAAGCTATGCTTTCTGCATTAAATCAAAAAAATCGAACCAAATATAAAACGACAAAGAAATAACAATTTATTAACATTAGATCTTATGGCAGAATGTTTGTTTTCCCGGAGTTTGACGTTCACATTTCAAAATGTAGATGTCGCCCACTCCGTGGCTACCCCGAATAACCTACATAACAGCGTGTAGGGCCTGCAGGTTGGCCAAGCCCTCTTGAAACACTTAGACGGGCAGGAGCGAACTATCTCTGTAGAGTGTAGAATGCAGTTAAACTACCTTCTTTTCCCCATACCCTGTGGCGAAGTGATAGTTTTACGGTGTTTTATTTATTTATCTGTTATAAGTCTAGTTCATACCCTCGCGAACTTCTCAATTTTTCTGCGAATAAAATGGCTTCCAGTCATTTTGGACTAATCGTTGATGCAGAATCATGTCGGCAGCCATTTTATTCGCAGAAAAATTACGAAGTTCACGAGGGTATGAACTAGACTATAATGTCGATGTACAATTTTATGAAAACTTAATCAATATATCCTTTTTGCCTTCAGAAAACCGCCGTCATTTCAACAATACAACAAAGAACTAATGGCACAGAACAACAAATGTAACGAGCAATATGTTCGAATCATTCCGATCACAAATACCGGTATGTTCCCATAGAAATATATATTTTTATATACTTACTCTATGTCCTAATAAAGGGGCAGGGGGATTACGGACCAAGTTCAAAAAATAATTTGTAGTGGGGATGAAACATATTTCGAAAGAACAAACACATCACAAACATGATCATAAAAGCGCGTTTTGTTCAGAAAAATTATATCGAAAGAATACAGCTAAAGTCAGATGAAGTTCAGTCCAGTGATGGTATTCCCTGCACCATAGAATTCTATAGTCGACAGTTATGTCTTTCTCTCCCATGAATTCAACCATAATGTCATCTCATTTACTCTGTCGACTACACCATTTTAGTTCTGACGTCAGAGCTGTCAATTTTGTTAAGTTATTTCATATGCATTATCCAAACTTGTCGTGTGTATGATTCCTATATAAGCTGTTGGATTTTTGTGGATATTTGGTTTATTAAAGGGTTTCAAAGCGATTAACAGTAAGTATATATCTTATGTGTAAATAATACTGTAACAAATAAGTTACTATGGTAAAATTTAAATATAATATATTCATATATAACTTTCATTTGTAGGTAGAAAATGGTACAGAATGCAATGTTTTTGATTATTTCACTCATTTCTCTGCACTAATTTTGACAAAAAATCAAAAAATATACCACATACATATTCTTTCAATGGCAAATATGGTTTGTTTGGATAAAGACCCGTGACACTCAAGCGGCGTGACGTCACACTAAACTGGTCTATAGCATTCTATTGTACACAGAATCCCACCCCAGAAGTCCAGGGATAACAAGCTGTTTAGGTGCTACTCCTTGTGTTTATACGCTTTGCATATGCCCAGTGCAATACTCCGGGTAGCTCCTGAAATGATCTGACCAAATACGAAAACCAAGTTCCCTATTTATAAAGTCAGGTCAGATGGGTACGAAGCTCTAATGGATTACTGGGGTTAGATTCCGTGTACCATAGAATTCTAAAGTCGACAGTTATCTTTTTCTCTCCAATGAATTCATCAATAGCGACATCTCACATTTGATCGACTATTGAATTCTATGGTACACGGAATTCCACCCCTGCTATTTATTTCATCTTCTTCTGAATTGTGTTGTCTGGCAAGAATTCCTATCCACAACACTTCCCAATAGGCAATGTGCATGAACCAATCAGAACTATCCTGGCCAAGGCGGTATATTTGAATCGATGCTAAGGCGGTATGGTATAGTAGTCCCAAGTATTCAACTTGGATAGCAAGGTTAGTTTGGTTAGGTTAGATCATGTTCCCTATTTTTTTTTTATTTTTAAACCCTAAAAGAAGGGAACATGATCTATTAACCAAATCCTTGTTATCCAAGTTGATCCTCAACGCAAACTAAAATTATATTGCACACCACGCAGGCGCAAGTAAAAATAGAGTTTTGATTGGTTCATGCGGATTGCCTATTGGGAAGTGTTGTGAATAGGAATTCTTGCAGTTTTCTGAGATAGTGAATAGTGAGATATTTTCAAATCAAGGGCAAGGAAGGGTTATATTTTATATTATACGTGATGGTAATGTATATACATCAAATAATTTTAATACCATTCATCAATAACTAGACAACCTCTCCTTTGCAGAATGTATTAAGACATATTTTGAAAAATCCGAACAGGGTTATTTCTAGAACATTGAGTGTAACTGCTTCAGAAACTAGTAATCCTAAAGATGAATTGGACACATTATACAAAATCGTTGAAGTAGAACTCAGAGGAAATGATCCAGCCGTTCTGAAGAGCTTTTCCAAGTTTGCTGTTACCGCAGGAAACCATCTAGATATTGACACGAAGTCGTAGGTACCTACAATTAATTCCATTACTCATTTGAGACATTCCTTTTCAAATCTTGGAAATTGATTACTTTCAAACATGTTCAAAAATAAATATTTTATTCCAGCAAACATTCCTAAAGTTTTAGTGATTTCAATATTTTTGGTGGGTTGTTTATTTGAAATTGAACCCTGCCAATTATTGGAATTCAAGTAGTGTGAGCAATAAGTTCCCTTTATGTATAAGTTCAATTGTTTAATTTGACCTGCATTACAGCATCACCTAATATAATATTATATTATTTAGCTAACAAACGAGAAACTTACTCAGTTAGATGACTCATATTATACTGATAAGTTGAAAATTATCAATACCCTAAGGCTATAAGTTCTGATTTCGTTTTTTGTATTCCACAAAATACACGACTGAAAAATTTTTAGGTGGACCTTGAGGAAACCAACCCATGAAAGATACACTGTATTGAAATCTGCACATATTTATAAAAAACATAGGGTGCAATATGAAGTCAGAACGTACTATTCTTTTGTACAATATAAACAGCTAACTGGTTCAACCACTGACACGTTACTAGAGTATATTGAAAGGAATCTACCAGAAGGAGTAGCTCTCAAGGCAACAAAGGTTTGTTTTTAAATTTGGTATATCATAGAGATCTTGTTTAATTGTCTTTACTTGAAATGGTGGATGAGATTGCTCTCATTTATGAAAAACAAAATATTCTAATAAAGAATAAGTTTTGAAATAACAAAACAGTGATTATAAGTGTGACGAAAGGTGCGTTCGGTTTTTGTAAACTCGAGCAGAATGAGCAGATGCTGATTAGTATCACATGATCACCGAGCTAACTGAGTGAACACTATTTAACTAACAGCCCTTGTGCTGAATACATTACATTACATAAAGGAAATACACATATGTCAGATCTTATGGTAAATGCACAAGGAGTTCCACAGGGATCCATACTTGGACCTTTGTTGTTTATCCTATATACAAATGAGTTACCTTCTGTCATACCAGAGTCATTTACTACCCTTTATGCAGATGAATCAACATTTCTGTTTAGTGATAAGACCCAAATATTCTAAAGGTCAATATTATGAATGCTTTATTGAAATTTTCTGCCTGGTCAAGTGATGAATCCTTGTTATTTAACACGACTAAAACTAATTTCATTTCATTTCATCCTCGCCAAAAAACTGTTTACCCTAACTTTGATATATTGGTTAACAACTCAAACATAACAAAAACAGAAAACGTTAAATTTCTAGGAGTATTTTTTGATTCAGATTTGTCCTTTAAAACTCACTGTTTAAATTTATCAAAGATGTTAAATTTTAAATGTTTTCAAATTAGAAATTTAAGGAAAACACTCAATATAAATCACATACGTTTACTTTATTTTAGTGAAATGCAGTCTAGGATTAGTTATGGAATTTATGTTTGGGGTAGTTCTTCTCATGCTAAAAATGTTTTTTTGTCACAGAAAACAATTCTAAGGTGTATTTCAAACATTTCATTTGTAGACTCCTATCGACCTGTTTTTATCAGCTTGAGAATTTTAACTCTGTGTGGCCTTTCTATATTGGATTTAATCACCTCAGTTCATAGAAGTAGAGACGATTATTTGCGAAATAGTGACATTCATGCTCATGACACAAGATATAAATAAGATTTCTCTATACGTTACCAGCATATGGAAATCTGTAAGAAATCACCTATAGTAATGGGAATTAAACTTTATAATAGTCTCCCACAATGTTTCAGAGATATTGTCTTAGTGCATACATTTAAAGAGAAAACTAAAAACTATCTTATTGACATGTGTCCATATTCGGTTGAAGAATATTTTGAAAATACTCTTTGAATTTTGCCTAGACTGCAACATATTCTTAGTTTGATTTTATCGTTTTTTTGACGTACCTGTGTGTCTAGTTGTTCTTTGTGATATTTTATGTAAATTACATTACTGTATTTTGTATTTTTTAATCTAGATTATTGTCTGATTTTAATATTTTAAGGAAAATGTTCTAGTTTTAGCTAGACTTTTTAATTTTACTTTCCTTATATTTGACCTGTCTTATTTCATTATTTGATATTATGAGATCAATAAATTCTATTCTATTCTATTCCTGTCACTTGGCACTATGTTCACTTGACGTCTTGATTCAGAGCGAACTGATTAAGCTCAGCTGTAATTTACCAAACACTGGGTAGAGGCAAATGGAGCGAACAAATGGAATGGAGCTGTCAGATATGCATAAACCGAACGCGCCTGAAAAATACTAAAATTATTTGTCATCAAAGCCTCGTAAAACCTTTCATTATTGTAGGATGGTAACAGTTGAAGTCTTTTAGTTCTGCATAATCAAGATTATATTTATTTTTAGATTGAATTGCAAGAACTACCAGGGCACCTAATATCTCCAGTAGAATCCAACAATAGACAAATCCAATTGAATTGTTAGAAATATGTAGAAAAACCAAATATAGTTTAACAAAAAGTTTGAGGAATATTAATTCTGTTTGAGTTGACATGAAAAAATTCACTAATGGCAAATGGATTCCATAAACCATTCTCTGGTTTTAGCTGAAGACTAGATTATCTAACTCATTCTTTCATTATTAGTTTAATGGTCTTCTGCTAAGTGGACCACCAATAGAAAAGTACAAATGGGGTACAATGTATGAATCTTTATACCAACTGAAACAGATTAAAGGCAAAAACATTTTCTGGGTGCAGATCTGGATATTTTCACACTGATCCTGCATTATGCTTTCACTGCCACAGACTGCTCCTGTATCAGATTTTTTGCCAAAAATTACTCAATGTGAAATGCTTCAAAGACAAATGAGTATAGCATTGACTTTGAAATTTGAGATGTGAGTTTTATTCAATGTTTTCAATAGTTCTAGGATTCACACAACAAATTGAGCATAAAATTAATTTAAGAGAGGAAGGTCAGTACATTACAGAAATATAAAAAAAATGTCAATTACTTACGAACAGTAGAGCAATAAATCCTGAAATGCAGAAACTTGAAAAAGAAGCAGTTACTTTGATTATATTTGAAAATCGCGAATTCTAAAACATAGAAAATTTCATGTAAGATAAGGTAAAAAGTGTAACTGGGCAGGATTGCTAGTTATGGAAGCAATAAATCAATTTTAACAACGATATTTCTACTACATTGTTGTTTTGTTGTAACAAAATGATTGTCACCTTGTCAAATTTATTGTTAGCAGGAACGAAATTCAAAAAATCGATTAATCCACCAACATTTCTACAAAAAAATTGCCATAAAAACTGTATCGTACGTTCTGCAGACTTGCCCTGCATACCGAACTGTTGGTAATGATCCATTATATGGATGGACAAAAATAGAATGATTGTCAAATCTTCAGATTTTTTGTCAGACGGGTCGAAACTTGAAGAGTCAGGTGTATTTCATGACATTTCGACAAATAAAATACCGTAAAAACCGTACCATTCGTTTTGTCGACTTGCAATACATATCAAATTGTTGATAATAGTCCACAACATAAGAGAGAAATGATTGTCACCCGTTCAGTTTTTTTTTTTTCAGAGGGGTCGAAACTTGAAGAGTAAGGTGTATTCATGACATTTCGACAAATAAAATACCGTAAAAACCGTACCATTCGTTCTGTCGACTTGCACTACATATCCAATTGATTGCCTTCAGGTGAATACTGACAATTCCAGACGAAAGACGAATACGAGGTCTTTATAGATCTGTTGATATGGTGTCCATACGTTTTTGATTTCCACGCTCGGCTGACTGAAAGCGCTTCGATATAAGCGGTTTCGATGAATTTTCGTTTGAAATAATGTTCCTCCCCGTGTCCTGTGTCCACAAAAAGGTGGTACCAGACGTTAGTGAAGAACATGATGACGTAGTCACGTGACATGATCGCGCTCGATGACCTCGATGTACTATCAGACAAACAGACTGATTCCAATTTCATGCTAATGAGTGTCCGCCATCTTGAATTCATAGCTCTTGTCTCATCTACTCTTCCACATGATTCGTTAAAATTAATATGCCACTCATAGAGATATATTGCAGTTCATAATAACGTCAGTCAGTAATAAAGTTGTCCTTATTTTGAAGTATACGCACGCGCAATGTGAATCTGGAATAAGGACAACTTTATTAAAATCCTGCCTGCCTTTATTAGAGGACGATTAAGGCCGGATTTAAAGTTCTTTATTTTATAATTTGATAATTATATGACTTTTCAACACAAATTGATATCGAAGCACCCTTTGGTAATTCTATCATCACAATAATTGTATCATACTATAAAATAAGTGACGTAGAATGAAAAATCTGAGAAACTAGATTTCATTTATAGGTTATGAATATCGAACGCCTGTGTAAATAAGGGACGAAGAGACAAAACTGCAATATCTCTGTTCTTAATCACAGAATAGTGCCGTCACTATTAAAATAAAGTTGCCTTCAATACTGACTGGCGTTATTGCAATATTTCTTTATTGAAGGACTTTTTCGTGGAAAAAACACTGAGCGGAAACCGACTGTGCCATCAGTTGAAAGATAGTCCATAGTTATGTTTTTGACTCGTAGCTTATAGCTTTTGCTTATAAAATGAGAACTTTTTCTGCAGTTTTGTTGCCCTGAAGAGAAGAATTATAGTGAATCAAAGTACGAACCATATAAGAGTTGTCAGTCGGAAAATTGGCGTCTCTTTAAAATTCATATCTACGTAATGTTTTAAGTTATAGTTTGCATAAAGGTATAGTGTATTATATTTGGGGTAATACCTAGCATGGTCAGCAGTGAATCACTCGTATATACATACAGCGTCTATATTCGTTGATATTCATTAGTAGGTATGTCATATATTCGTACCATCTAACTTTCTTTTTCATTCAGTTTGTCCAGTGGATTACATTCATATTACCTGGAAGTACTACAAGACAACAATCTGTTTTAAGTTTTCGATTGATTTTTCATATTCAGATTTGCGTAAACTTATCTTATTGTTTTTTTTTCTTTGAAGGTTTATTTTTTATTTTATTCATATTGTGTATAAGTATATTGAAATGTTATTTGTGTTTCCAACGCCCTGTATTTAATTACGTTCATTATAAATCTGCTTCTAATTTTCAATCAAATGTATGATATCGCTGTAATAGTCAGTCTCAACCGTTGTCAAGTTATTATGATTTTTGTAAAACAAGCATTTTGTGTTTGCACTATATAGTATCGTAAAAAAATGCACATTTTTAAAAGTTATGCCACTACATCTATCAAATTTCAACCAGAGCTGGAGTATATATACCTACATCATGATGACCTTCGAAGTGGAATCGTCAATTTTATCAGCAATTATACAGTGTGGTTCTCTTGTTTTTCGAAGTTTTTTTTAAGACCATTTGAATCGTTTTTTTTTTCAAATGGAATGACCTTAGTATAATCGAATTAATTAACTTATTGTTGCAGTTGAGTCCATTGGTATAAAACATACCTACTTTGCCACCACTACATTTTCAATGAATGTTTGCATTTTGAATAAAGAATTAGCTCTAAATCCAACCATATATTGTATTTGTCCAAACTGTCTGCGTCAATTCTCCACACTGCATTCTATTTTCTCATGAGGTGCCACAATTCTTTGCCATTTGCCAACTAGGTACTCAGCAAACTATGTGAAATTTTTTTGACGTCGCCACGTTTGCTAAAAATAAAACTATACCTATTCCAAAAATACAACCAGTAATCCCAGAATAAGTTCTGGACCGGCAAAATAAGTTGTTTAATTCACTTTCAGAATTTCAGAAAATCTGTAGAACAACAAATATTTCATCTTGGCATATACAGGGCAACACAAGCTGAGTAGGCCTTCATACGTTTTTGATAGTGAAATATTTCAAATGAAGCTGGAGCATTACCGAGTCCGAATGGCATAACTTGGAACTGCCACCCTGAACCCACGGTGAAGACTGTCTTTTCTCGGGCTTCGTGAGCCAGTTCTACCTACCAGTATCATATCTTCAGATTAGGTGTCGTCTATTTTTGGGGGAGGTTAACTGTTCTTTTTCGTCAGGTTGTTCAGTTGACGATAATCTAAGCAAAAGCATGCTGATCCATCTTTCATCTTCACCAACACGACTGGACGACCAGGGACTGTCAAAAATGGTTCAATAACTCGTTCTTTTGTGGTTCAATATATCTCGTATTTTGTCTCAGACTATTTTGTTAGCCTCTTCATTCTTGGCGAGAGAAAGTCTTCTGGCTGATTGCCAGATTCGTCGGCTATTGCCAGTGTCAAAATTAGGCTGAACCAGCTTTGTTCTACCGCCTCTGCCTACTCCGGTATCGAAGATATCCTGATACTGCCTGACTAATTCTCTCGGTTCGGACTGCTGTGCTGATCCCCTGTCCTTATAGTATCCAACTTCTCCAGTTCTGCTGACAAGTTAACGGAGATGCGTACGCATATTAGCACAGAGTACATTGACGAACAGTGCCCCAAAATTGTTCCTTTCTTCGAGTTCACCGGGTAATAATTGGCATTCATTACCTTCACCGAGACACATTTATCAACGCGCAACAAGGTCTTCCTGGTTCTCATCATGAAGCTTGGAGACGAACAACGAACATTACTATACCACGTTTCCATTGCTCGAACCCCCACCCAGGCGAGCCTCCAAAATGGTTCAGCCTACGAGATCTATTGGACGTGCTAATATCAATGCTTGCATCATTTCTTGGTCGCGAAGTCCATCCAAGAATGCATAAACCGCTAATTGCTCCTTTACTTTTTTCCGATGTGGCTGGGTATGCAAGACGAAGCAAGCGTGCAGTATCAGCTTCAAATTCTCGTAAGGATTCGCTTGACTACTGACCTTGAAATCTTTTATGTATCGTTTTTGGACTTCATCTAAGTTCAAACTCAAGTCCACCATTGAATTTTTGTTGACCGTTTATCTGGTGTGTGCAGTAAGAATTTGCTTTTTCAACGTAGTGATTGTTTTTTTTATACTGCCGATTTCTGTCTCGATTCCGCCTTTTATTTCATCCTGGAATGTTTCCTTCATTTCTTCCTCTACTTCTTTTTTAATATTTTTCTTCCAACCGATTCGCCAAACTACTTTTTTTAAGCTCTTCGAATTTTCTAGAAGCTCCTCCCTCAGACCACGTGAATTTTCCAGAAGCTCTTCTTTCAAATTCTTCTTTTTCTAGAAACTTGTCTTGGAATTCCTCTTACAGACTATTTGAATTTTCGAGAAGTTATTCTTTCCGGCTATTCGAGTTCTGTTGAAGTTCTTTCAAAATCAACAAGTTTTCTATTTTTTTTTTGGTTGATGCAACTGTAGGAAAATAGTAATCTTTTTGTTCAATGAATTGTCTATGGGCCACCGACACCTTTCATCGGAGAATATATAAATGACAAATTATTCAATTTGACAAAATGTTGTTTTTCCTCATAGTCACCAAGTAGCCTGAACATAAATAAATTGCGTATTTTTAAACGGATAACTTATATCTGCGATCAAAACAAATTTTATGATTGTTTATTGAAATTCTATTCGAGGATCCAGCAAAACTATTTTCGACTTTTGAATGAACACAGTATATATAGCTGATGACCATGACCTAAATTGAACTATTTCACGGGATGAAATAAAAATATTTTCGTTACCATTCAAAAATGAAGGCGACATTTCCATTGATAAACATAAATCATTCCATATAAATGCTTTAGGTGGCGCCTCGACAATATAGCCACATACAATTAAGTCGTAAAAAGTGGCATTTTATCTATACCATATATTGGTACAAAAATGAACGAATAGTTGGTACAATTTTGCCACCTTTTCGAGTACAAAAAAATAAAAATAAACAACCCATTTAGCACAAGTACATCCCCAAACCGTACTGAGAACATCCGACTAAGACATACTGTATATACTGGGGACGTCCAGAGATTAGGTACAGTTTACGTCCTATGTACGAATTGGTTTTCGATACATTCTCACAACGTCCAGTTTAGATAATTGAGGACCCAAAATTGGTTTACTGGGGACATAGGAAAAGATCTATAGGAACAAGGCTAAAGAAACACCAGCAAAACTGGTGATTACACAAGTATCTGTTAGATACAATTCAATACCCGTCGTGGCATAAGCCAGGGGAGTAGTTGTTTTCTGGTCTTTGCCACAATCAGCCTGAGATGTAGGTACATATGAAACAGAAAGCCGGTTTAAGCATTTCAATTAATTCGCATTAGGTTAGGTAGCGTCGATTCGATGACAATCAGTCGTTAGCGCGGTGAGCGGTTTAAATGAATTGTAAATTCAATTTTACTGAATAAAATGGATCTGTTAGGCAGCAGGCACACTGAGCAACCATGACCGACCGTCCAACTACGACCAAAATTTCCAAAACGTGTATTCTTATCGGATAACTCACACTGAATGATCGTCTTCAACTGGTTTCCGAAGACCATGTTTAAAATTGCATTCTGCTGAAAATTTTGGTCGATCAGTGTGAGTTTGAAAGGTTTTATTGATCCCTTTCAATTTTTGGTCGTTTCTGGACGGCCGATGCTGGTCGGTCAGTGTGATTCCTAACATATCTGAACATAAAAAATTCAAGATTGTGATAAATCACATCATTAAAGCTCCATTGGTGTTTTTAATTATGTTCGAAAGATTCGCAATCCTAACAAAGCCAATAATTTATTAAAGCTCTGGATAAGTAATCGAATGGAACGTATTTTTTATGATGGTAATTGAAAAACAACCGTTACTCATAACTATTTATTTTTACAGTAACTATGATTCACTTTATCATTTGATTGCGTCGTAACTTATCTTAATATAAATATAAGCTCAACGTAGCGAACTTATGTACAAACAATATTGATAGATGTATCCATTACTATAAGGAATAAAACTTCCTGTTTTAATAGGTACCACTTATAAAAAATTCAAAGAGCTCAGGAAAATTCGAATTATTTGAGGGAAGAGCTTTTAGAAAATTCGAAGAACTTCAAAGAAGAAGTTTGGGGTGTGGCGAATTGGTTGGAAGAAAGATTGGTGCAAAAAGTATGTGTTGTTTGCGCTACTAACAATGGAACTTCAACACGACCTAGGGCCTCGATGCGTCATTACAACGTGGGAGGCTCATTTGAAAGAATCGCAATAAACGTCGCTGGCATGTTTCCACAATCTGACCACGGAAATAAGTAAATCCTTGCCACAATGGATTACTTCAGCAAGTGAGCCGAAGCCTATATACCCTGCCCATCAAAGAAGCCATCACCGTCGTCGACGTCTCAGTAAAGGAATTGATATGTGGAGTTGCATTCGGACCGAGTCATAAATTTCGAGTACAACCTGTTTCAAGAAATGTGTAAGATATTGAACATCCGGAAGACGAGAGCCACGGCTCTATAGCACAGTCCGATGGAATGCCTTGAGAGGATGAACAAGACGATAAACCGCCACTTATCCAAGGTAGTCTCCGACCAAAATACGAGTCAACCGGCCAAATCCCCGCTAGTATTATGGGCCGAGAGCTGCAACTTACCTGTGAATTGAAATTTGGGACGCCACTACAAGACACTACGAGAGGACTACGGCAGAGAATGGACGACATCCATGAACGAGCCCGTTTAAATATCCATAGTACCAACGACAGAATGAAGGACACCTATAACATCAAGCTGGATGATTTTAGACAGGTTACATAGTTTTGCTGTACAATCCTAAACGTCGTCGTAGGCTATTATCAAAGTTGCCGAACTTGTGGGAAGATCATGAAGAGAATAATAAACGATCTCGTCTACTGAATCTATAAGCCACCCTGAGGAAAACCTAGTTTCGTTAATTTCAATAGGTTGTCTCCTTACGCTGGAAATCACGACCAACGGATAATGAAATGACGTACCAGAAGTTATGTCCTTGTACTTCAAATGGACAGAAAGTTGTGGATTGGAAAACTCGAGAAGAGCTACAAGACCTCATCAAGGTGCCTGCAGAAGATCTTCAAATGTCTAGAGGCTTCGCTGTGGTATTCTCCAAGAACTTTCGTCAACTCCAGAAACTACGAGAACGGAACCTAATAGTTAGAGAAGTGCTATATGCAGTTGAAGAAGGGTCAGAGAAATATCTACCTGGTCACCAAAAAGCAATCTCGATATAAACCGTCCTTTGAAGATGTCTGGAAGAGCCTTACCAAATTAATTGGTTCAATGCTGTACCATAATCTTGTGGAGCTGGCAATCCCAAAATTGTCCTGTGGGATTGATGGATTGGATAGTTATAAAAAGTATAATCGAGACGATATTTAGATCCAGCGGCATCAAGATTTTGGTGTGCTGTAATCATCTTTCACGACCCAACATGAAGATTGTGGAGTGTCCTAAGCTGCAGATATGGAGAATCTTGCAGGATATTCAAGTTCAGCTCGTTACGATGCACGCATGCTCTGATCACAACGAAAAAGAGAAAAAGAAACGATGACCATGTAAGGAACATCCAGACGAGTCACCAAGCGACGGTGACATCTCTCAGTGACTCTGGAATGTTCCAACAGAAAGCTTTGCTGATATAAAAATAGGAATCCCGAGCGGAAGATAGTTACAGACAGAGTGCAGATAGAAATAATACAGAGTTGACTTAGCACTAGTGATATAATTTACTATACATGTTTGAAATAAATCAAAAGTTCTAGTTTACGAGTCCAAGTAAATTCGTGGAACATAGTTAACTGCATTTTATCACACTACTTTAAAATATCGATACCAATGACGATGCTATACCAACAGTAAACTACTGAATTTCTTAACCTTTCAGCACACGCATCAATAATATGTACTTGGTTACACGCAGCGGTCTCAAAGACCATAATCATAAAAAGTAGCTATAATTCATAATTACTTTTGGGGTATTAATAACACTCAATGAAGTCTTCATTAACACATTTATTCTTGAAAATATTGCATGACAAAACAAAAACATCATTTTTAATATAACTAATCAGAAAATAAATCAAAATCCTGAGAAAAGTTGTTTACAAAGCAACAGGAGAAAATGAATATATTTTATATATCATAATTTTGGCAGCATTCAGTACAAACTACATTAGCATGTTCCATACATAAAAATTTTCTGCAACTCTTACAGTAGTATCGTGTTTTCCTATTCTTTTTTCTGTTGCAATAAAAGCAACGCCCATGCTCATCTGCTTCTCTTGCATCAGGTAAATGTGGGACAGATAGTCCACAAAGCTCCCGAATTCTCGTTTCCATGGTTTTAGGAATGCATGACCAAGTTGCCCGTTCTTTCATATAGTCTTTTGCTAAACTCATAGATAGTTCAAGCAGAAAGTCTTTTCGAGTGACTTTTGAATTTGGATTATTAGCCGCAAATTTTACAAAAGCATTTATTGCAACTTTCATCATGCTAAAAAATATTACATTGGGCCATCTCCTAGTGCTGCGTGCGCAATTGTATGAACTGCAAAGCTTGTCGACAACGTCAACACCACCTTTGGTGTCATTATAATCGACAATTATTTCGGGGAGCCCATTTTCCTTCGAAAATTTATCGTCGTGGTGAGACGTTGAGAGTAACAGAACATTGTTTTTTTTTCTTGGGGATATACGATACTATTGTGCAGTCAGAACCAAACCCAAACATACTGGATCCAACTGGTCTTCCATTGTCTGTTCTGAATTCTGCTGGCAATTCCCGCTTGTTCTTTCTGAGAGTTCCAACAAGGGTCAGTTTTCTGGATTTTAAACTTTCAACTAACGAAACACTGGTAAACCAATTATCAGTGGTCACGTTTCGATTAGATCCGCTTATATGCTCCGTCAGCCGTTCAACAATGGCTTTGGCAGAGTTATCCTTTCTGAATGGACCATCTGGTTGTTGGCCGACATACACCTCCATTGCACTTGTATACCACATTTTTGCATCACACATGGCAAACATTTTTATGCCATATTTATTTGGCTTTTTTGGCATATACTGTCGAAAACTGC
Organism: Chrysolina americana; assembly: GCA_958502065.1. NCBI lineage: Eukaryota > Metazoa > Arthropoda > Insecta > Coleoptera > Chrysomelidae > Chrysolina > Chrysolina americana. Next base: position 32,842,734 of record OY293415.1, on the reverse strand, counting down.
ATTTGCCTCTGAATGCCTCCAGTTTTTCGTCAATAGTGACCAACTCTGAATGTCGATATGAAGATTTACAACACCTTACAAATTCATCAAAAATCTGACGGATGGGGGCCAGTTTGTCGACAAGTTTCCTTTCTTCTCGGGTATGGATGTCGTCGAATCTCAAACACTGAAGAAATAACTTAAATCTATTGATACCCATGGTGAGGCGAAATGCTTCAATTCCAGTTCCATCTGTCCGCCACATGTCATTTAGATTTAGATGATTTGTCTTTCGAACACCAGCAAGATAAATCAACCCCAATAAAGTTTTCAATTCTATCAAGGTCATTTGCTTACAATCCCTCTCTTGACTATATTTCTCTTGAACTGATGTTATCTTGATATTTGTGCTTTGTAATATAACATTTAGTATTTCATCTCTGAACAAACATTCAAAAATATCGAGAGGCGTTATAAGGTGTCTTAGTGTGCGATTTTACTATGTTATGTTGGGGAGTTTTAGTAGTCCTTGTTGAGCAATGCTTTGCCCATTTTGTGCCATCTTTTCCCAAAAAATAAGGTACATTTGGATCTGGTGTGAACGTAAGACCGGGGTCATCAATGTCTTCCTCTGTGTCGCTGAAATCTGTTTGGACAGCGACATTATCTATCTCATCAGGATCCTCTTCATCAACGAATTCATCATCTGTAGGTACTTCTTCTAACAAACGTTGAAGTCTTTCAACGTCTCTTTCGTAACTGGCCATCACTGAATAAAAAATGTACACAGAATTAATAAAAAAATCATATCGGCCAAATGTCATTTTACCTGAGAAAAAAGTGACAGAAAACACGCAGCGGTGCCTGGGACCGCAATGTGGCGTAGCTCCCGTATTTACTAACATAATTTCGTGCGCACTCGGTCGATCTGTTACCGTCTCACGCTGGAGGCATACTGAAGCGCTCAGCGCGTGGCAGTAGATAATAGGTTTGTTTTGGTTCTGAAAATTATCAGTCCTGGGACGTCAGGATCATGCGCAGTTGACGAGAAGTGTGCTCTTTAGGTTCATATTCGCTCACTTTTTCTCAAATGCGCATGATGCTGACGTCCCAGGACTGATAATTTTCAGAACCAGAACAAAGCTAATAAGTGAATTATGGCCGAAGTTTACTTTCAATGGTCTGAGATACCGCGTGCGTGCGCTCAAAGGTTAAGAACGCATACAAGTACCTACTTAGAATTGTACGACCTGTAGGATATCAAAAAGATGATGCCTTGGATTCATCGACAATAAGGAAACCCAGTCAAGATAGTGTAGGTAACAGAGAAGACGTTACCTTGTAATAAAGTGATTATTTCGCCGTTACTGTGGCATTTCGAACAGAATGTAAACATACCTCAGAAGTATTGCAGGCAAATATTTTTGTCCTAGTCTGCGCAGTGTTAATTCTACCATAATTAACCCCCTTTTACGAATTTCACGTACCTACCTGGAATCGCACTTTCAAAATATAGGTTTTTGTCTACTTCAACTCGTCAAGGTCTTCTTTTCTGAGTCATCAGCTATGCAGGGTCGGCTTATTCATATACTTTTTGGGGGTAGAGCGGCGCATTTTATTTGTATAATTTATGTGTTGCATTCTAGTTTCAAACTAAATTAATGAATAAAGTTGAAGTTTCAGTTGTTAGGGTGAAAACTCTATATTTATAACATATTATCTTAGATAATAGGGAGTACACAGTCGACTTGCATCCAATCTCGAAACAGCGGGAATCAACGGGTGAAAATATTTCTTGCCTATTATAGCCAAATACCTAGAGCCGGGCCCTGGCCTATAAAACATAAAATAGACATACCGATTAGTGATAATTTTAATATTGTTCGGTCGAACCGAAGACCGGATTTTGCGCGAAGCATCGAAGAAATTTGCCGGGACATGACTTTTGTCACGTATGCCTCGGCCAGAATGCAGTCAAGGATCCCCAGGAAAAAACAACTCACTGGCGTCGTGGAAAACGACGTGTAGTTCGTGCTAATGATAACACTATGAATCACGTGTATACTATGCGTATTGAATAATGTACATAAACATTTTGTTATTGAGGAATGAAAATTTTCGTAAGAGTGTATTGCCATGCATATAGAACTCAATATAGCTATTTTTTCATCAAAGGACCCGAGAGTTTTTGTATGCCCTACGCGAAACGAAGGGCAGTAATAAACAAGGTGCAGATATGCGTTTTCCCCGAGCTGAACACCAGAGATTTTCCTACGTTGTTTATTTTGCTGTTGAGTATGAAAAATATTTGTCAAACAATTAAGTTTACAAACGTCAATACTAGGTAGTAAAATAATTTATCAAGGGTAATTGAAGTCAAAAGAAACAGAGAGACGTGAATTTTTATACTATTATTTGATGAAAATGAACAATTTGTTGAAAAGTTGTTACTTACCTGCAGGCGATATATTTGAAACTTCTTGGGGAACTTTACGGGGTTTATGAGACATTTTGTACGGTACGGGGCAAATCTGTCCTCTACAGCTAATATGATTACCCGTACCCGTGTAGGTACCGCCTTTATAGTGGACATTCGAATTTCAGAGGATAAAAACACTTGATCATCAGATTCAGATGTACCTATTATTCTACGTTTGAAAAATAGAAAAGTCAAAACTATCTATTCAACTATCCAATAAAGTCAATAAAAAAAAATAAAACATTGAAAAACCAACCAAGTGTTCAATAAATTATTAAAAGTTGTTTTGATGAATCCAGGCGTTAGTCATAGCACCCTCGAAAATAATTTCCGTTGCAACTTTTCTGTACCACAACAACAATAATTATATTTATTTTTTATTCATAATCCAAAAAGGATGTATTACTTTGTATTATTTTTTGCCTTGTTATAGTCCACAACACATATGGGTTTTTGTACTGGTTATTCACCATTTCTAACTTTCGCTGTATTTATTAAAGTATCATTATGATTTTGCGAGTTGACAGCTTACAAACAAATTTCTTCTGCATGCCGTTAATGCCCTTTTCTTCACTTTCTTTGAAAAACACTTTTCGGAAACCCTCTTCTATTTTTGCTTACTGTACCACATAGAAGTTTCATTTTCTAAAAGATACTTGGCAAGTAAAAAAATTATCTACTTCAACGCCATATTATGTCTTTTATTTTTAATGTATTGAAAACATGGTAACCGTCCTCTCCAAGGTAAGTACCATCGATTCATCAATGACTATCGATCTTCCAAGAGTTGAAAATTCTTGAAAATTTTAAATCTTGGAACTCAGATTTCAAGCTTGAAAAGAAGAAACTCATCTCTTGACAAACACTTCGTACCTATGTTTGGACCAATATATAAGTTAATTTTTCGCAAATCTTCTATATTCATTGCCGAAAAACACCAAAAAAATTATTTATTTCATCAAATACATGCCAATACGCCTGATGTAGTTCTCCTCGACCATCAAAGTAGGACGATTTTCGTCATTGAGTTTTCAGCTCCTGTCGAAACGAACCAAGAATTACGGCCTTCTGCATTCACCCGGCTAAGATTTCTGCCATATCACGGCAAGCCGGTAGCATTTTTAAGATTGAGAGCAGTGTGTTCATCATTCCACCAAGGACCCCTATTATCAGAACCACCATCTTGACAGAATCGTTTGGGTAAAGCCTGCGGAGTTCAAAGAGTAGATCTCGATATTTAGTCGCAGCTCTTCTTGAGTTCATTTCATTACTCCAAAGGAGTAAAGTAGAATCGGAACGGCAAGCATATTAGTTGCAGCAACTTTGTTCCTCCCCGACAGTTCTGATGACCAGATCTGTCGGAGTTTGTGCTGATACTTGCCGCGGAGAGAGTTTTTAACAGTAGATATCTCTTGGGTGTGGCGTTGTTCCACCCCTAGGTAGGTATACGTCTCTCCGGCATCCAGATGATGTAGGATTCTTCCGTCTACGAGCTGAACGTCCTCTTCGTATTCTTCGCATCGTCCTCTTTTGAGATGAACCGTGGCACATTTGTCGATCCCAAACTCCATTCCGATAGCATGCGTATACTCTTGCACCACCCTTAAGGACTGATGAAGATTATTATTATTTTCCGCGGGTTTTCCGTAGTGCAACGGACAATGGCAGTGTAGTGTAGGTATGTCCCCGTATACTGATTAGTAATAAAGAATTGGTGGTCGATTACATAAGCGATAGCTATCATCGATGACTGGGAAGGCAGGAGAGTAGATGCGAGACGTTTGTGGAGTCGAGACCAAAGTGTGCAGTCGAATAAAGCGTTTTATTTCTATTTCCCAACGAGCAAATAGTGAACTTTACAGGCAGTAGTGAGATGCAGAAGAGAAGAGGGCCGAAGGAGTCTCCCTGAAACACGCCCCTTCTAAAGATAACCTGCTCTGTTTGGACTCTGACTTGACCAGATGTTATGGTAAAGTGAGTCCTCCAGAGCTCATCAGCTGATAAAATGCATCTCACTATTTGGTCGGGTACCGCAAGGCATCTGAGCAAATGCATGATGCGCTCATATTATTATTATTATTCAGTGGCTGCTTTGTACCGTAGAAATATGCCTTTTTTTTAGCTGACCCTCTCCAAATAGAGTAGCTGGTTATTATATATACAAATTCAATTCTACTCCTTGCAAAAATTACTAATGAAAAAAGGAAATTGTGTTACTGATAAGATAACCCAGACAGCACAGAGACGCCCTAAAGATATCTTTAAGACATCTACAAAAAACATTCGGGACATCTCAACGACGTTCAGTATCTTTGTTATTGCGTCTTCAAGATGTCTTTGAGACGCCCGTTGTTACAAATCAGGACATCTTCAAGACATCCGTTTCATGTCCAATTCAAGTCCACAATGGACCAAAATCGAACCAATTCTGGACATCTTATGTCCATTATTATAGTCGAACCAGTAAATTAATTTACGATGCAGAATAACTCAGTCATCTAAACAATTCAATATAACAATCCAATGTTATGTAATGGTAGAACGATCAAAAGTTATCGATCAATCAAGCAGTATCATTGTAGTAACTACATGTTCATCTTCAGCTAAGTTTAAATTATGAAGATGGGTCACCACATGTTCAAAATAAATTTGAATTTATTTTGATAAAAACACATGTTTTTATGCCCGCAAAACCCCTAGTGGGAACATGTGGTGACACATTTATATTTATATTAAATTTTCTATACAACAATTTTTCCTCTTCATAATTTAAGCCTATATAGGTTCGAAACATGTACTACTATGATACTGCTTTTGATCGATAGTTTTTGACCGTTCTACCAATACATAACATTTGATTGATATATTAAATTGGGGAGATGACTTTGAGTTTTCCTGCATTGTTAATCTATACCACTCCATTTCGAGACACAATAGACTTCTAACACATGTTAATATATTAATAAAGGCCATTAGCAACTACTAAACTGTTTACTGGGTTTGTAATAAATCCAAGAAAACCAACTATATGTTTTTATTAATTATTATAATTTATAGTTTCTTTTTATTTTGCGCACATAACTGCCCTTCGCAGCCAAAGTTGAATCGACCTTTCTGCCTCCTTTTTGAATTTTGATATTTGGCTTTTATCAGCAGCACCTAGAACAATTATACAATTTTCATAGTTAGGAACAACAAATGAAAATAAAGGATTGGGTTTCAAAGGATAATGAAAATAATTATTTTGGTTTTTCAAATTTCATAAATTGAGGTTTTATAAAAATCTGATGTAAATAAATAAGTGACTCTAATAATAAAAATGGATTTCATTGACATTCATCAGCAAGTACAACATAAAGGAAATATACAGCAAGCTAAGAAAGTATAAACCCATTTCAAGTTCAGATAACGTCAACCCATTATTTGGGATATAATTGTGATGAAATAAATTGGCCTCAAAATATTTTCTAAGCAGGATGAAAGATCACGTGAATTTTTTTGGTATATAATGAAGCACATACCACAAGGTCATGATTTTTTATAAACATGTTTTTGATGGGCAAAATGAAGAGCTGCGGCTGGCCAAGTTAGTAAGCTCAGTTTTTTCAACCTTCAATTCCTTTGCATCAGTATCAGTAGAACATTCGCCATCAACTTCGTATGGTTTTTGTCTCTTGGTCCGCATATAATATTTTTGGAGACTAGCAATAGTTATTCAGTAATATATAGTTGACTTACCTTGATATATTTTGTATTTCTTAAACGTCCGTATAATTCAAACACAGCCCACAGCAACAAAACTATTAGAAATAACACCACGACGAAACAAGAACACAAAATGGCGATTGGAAATGGAAAGGACAATTCATTTTCGAGATCGATCGTTCTTCGGAGCGTACACGTTCGCGAAAGAAAAGTGAGAAGGAAATACATTATTCACATGTCTCCAAAAGAAATAGATGTTCGCGAAAATGTACGAATCGAGACCGATTGATCCCGAGAATTCCCGCTTGTTCGATTCACACGATATCGGGTTAATTTAGTACTTTTTCTTTCATTATTCATTGAGCTGAAACAATCGATCCCAGCATAATGATTGGCTGGAAAGTGACATTGAGTAATAAGTAATAGACAAACATTTAAGATGAAAAAACTTCAAAAGTCATCTCGAATATATTTCAATCATAGATATCTTTGAAATATTATTATAATAGCAAAAATATACAAAGTTCAATGTTTGAGTCGATTTAATACATAAAAACATTTTTTTGTACCTAGTAAACAATCAACAGGAGTAATTTTCTTTAATCAATGCCACTGGTTTCTGAAAAAAATTCAATATGGTGTACTTGTATATGACGACTCAGAGACGTTCATTACAGGATGTCTCTGAGATGTACGTAAACAGCTGTCTCTAAGATGTCCATTTTATGCCTCTGGACGTTCAGGCATATAATGGACCTAAAATGGACGACTTTAAGACGTCGAGTGTTGTGTGGGAATATTATTGTCGCCCCAAAACTCAATTATTTCGTTCGCATATGCACTAATCGGCACCGGTCTCAAATGCTTTATTTAATTATTAACATGAATCATGACTATCTGGCTGGACTATATCATGAGGCGTAGAAACATGGAAAAGGTCATAATGAAAAGGAAGGTCGCCTGAATAGGTATCGATTTCGCTATCGGGGTCTCTTTCTTTACGTCGGTCGGATCGCAGGAATATGAAATATGCATTTTTTTACTCTCGACTCACAACAATAGGTACTTACATACACCCACAAATACGGTATGTGACCGATTGTGCCGAAGAATACAACCGATCAAAGTTCCTTTGAATATATAGCCACAAAAGTGTTGTTAATTCAGTTATATTTCTCATTAGATTAGTTCTTCAAGATGATATTTAGATTTATTTAATTTCATTTTAAGATATCTTTTCAGCGTTTGAACTGAGAGTCATTTAGTATATGAGCATTATTGTGGCAGATATAATGAAATCGATTGTTTTACAGAGAGCTCTGAAGATTACTCAGTGAAATTCGAAACTTTGCTGAAAAGAAATAGTTTTTATATTCAAATACTTATTCATCTGCGGTGCAAATCCTAGACAGGAATATTACAATGATACATGTAAAAAATAACAGAAAATAAGATTCTGTCGAGGGATTAATAGCTGAGGACCGATGAAATATTAAGAGAATAAGATGAAGGAGAAAAGAGTGAAGAAGAAAGGAAATATATTGAATGGGCCCACCTGAAAGGAGTTTGAAAGAATCTCAGCGAAATAAAATATAGAAATGGTAAATCGCCAAGAAATAGTTATTATCATAACAAGTACGGAAAGAGTACCTTTCCCGCATGCGAATGCCGTTACCCAAACGACGCAAAGCGGAGTTCGGGTAAACATTCGATTGCGGGAGATAGGTAGCTTTCCGTATGAGTCAGGATCAATATTTTTTTAACAGGCGAATTAAAAAAACTTATGAAGCACTCTTGTACAAACTTTCGCGTGCGTAAAAAATTTTACCCGCACTAGTGCGGGAATAACTCAGTTGAAGTGACTTAAGCGTGCGGGAAAATTCTTCCCGCACTAGTGCGATAATTTTACCGACTAATATCGATTTTATTGAGACATTGTGCAAGAAAATCTAAAAGGCTGACTGATTTTAACTAACTTTATCTATTTTGGATAATTATTTTAAAATGCAATATATTTTCTTTAATAGTATCTAATAAGAGATAAAGATCATATAATTTAGATACATTTTACTATCAATAATCATTTCAAATATGAAATATCCATCAATAAGCTGTAGGTCCACATGAAGCAGATATGACCAATTAGCTCAGATGGTAAAGCGAAGTGCGATTTGTGGTCGGTAGTCAACTTTTGTGTTGAAAAAAAAATAATTCAAATATATTGTTATTTTTTGGGGTGAAAGCGCCATTTCACAACTTCAACACTCTGTATCTCGTAAATTATACATAGAATTTTTGTGTGCCCATGTTAACTTTTGTTCAGAAGCCCCAGTTCAAAAACATTGAAAGTTTGGACAATTTGACCGTAAGACTTTTTGCATAAGTGTGCGTAGTCCTTTGTCTTTTCTCTCTCGGATGCGTCTAGGCTGTTTGACCGATTTCATATCCTCTGCTCTGGCAAATAGTACTGTATACCGTAACAGCCCTTTTATACTTATAACTTAAATATAGGTTACCTACCTACAGTTCAATTATTCTATCTTTACCCATGCGTCATCATATCACAATACCATAATCTTATTTTAGCAGACAAATGTAAACGAATTTTGATTCGCTCATAGCGGTTGTTAGAAAGAGATGTTCGATAGAGCGTGTGTGATTTCTTCGATCATAAATTGATGACGCATGGGTAAAGATAAAACAGTCGAACTGTAATAAACAAGTACGTTTAAGCCAATTCATAATATTCTTCCCTATTATAACTAAATTCATTCAGTGCCTTGCCTCTGCTGTTCTATGCGGTGCTCGACGTGTACCCAGACAGCACAAGATTATTCTGAGAATGTTCTCAGAATAGTTTCGTAGAACATTTGAATGTTCTCAGAATGTTCCCACAAGGTGCACCAAATGTTCTGAGAACATGAAAATGGGACAAAAACGCAAGTTCTAAAATCATGCTCAGAATATTCCTGAGTATGTTCTGGAATGTTCTGAGAACTTTATCGAAACATCCTCAGAATATATCTAAGTATATTTTCAGAATATAATCAGTATGTTTTCAAGAATATCTTCAGAACATCTGTGGGACATATTCTTGGATCTAAGAATATTCTGAGAACATTTCAGGCAGCATATTCTCAAAATGAGCCCATAATAAATATTGGGATTGAATAAATCGAACATATAAATGAAAACAAATAATTTCAACTTGAGTTGAAAATACGCTTCTCTCCAATTGTGAAAGTAGGGTATTTCCAACTTCATCTGAAATTATTTGTTTTAACGTATATGTTCGATTTATTTAATCCCAATATTTATATCAAAATAACCTCCATATTTTGTGGAAACATTCCCACAAAGAATTAATATGTGGGAATATATGGAGAGAAAGGTATTTTCAACGTTAGTTGAAATCATTTGTTTTCATTTATATGATAAGTCTATGATGAAACACATTTCAAACGTTGTTCGAATCATTTAATTCCATTATTTATTATAGACGCATTCCTTATATGAATAGGAATATCAAAAATTGTAAAAATACAACATCACTTTAATGAAAAATAAATTATATTTTTCAAAATATACAGTAGCTGAATACAAAACTAGTAGGTACTTACTAATATATTTTTAAACTTTAATCTAAGGTTCTGCTTCTTTTCAATATTCAAATAATAAATTATAAGATCACTCCTGGAGAACATTCATAGAATATTATGAAATATTCTAGAACGTTCTTAGAATATTTGAATAGTATATTTTATGACCATTCTTTGAGATCGTCCACGGAATTTGTGACATATTCTAAAACGTTCTGAGAATATTCAAATAATATATTCTATGATCATTCCTCGATAACATTCTTAGAATATTCAGAACATACTTATCATATTCTACGGAACTTCTGTAGAATATTCGATAGAAGGTATGTTTGGTGAACGTTGTGAGAATATTCATAGAATATTGTGTGCTGTCTCGGTACCTTGCCTTTTTTATTTAATTGAAAGTGCTGCTCGTGTATGGTTTTCTTCAGAACTATTGATTGCTAATAATTCTTTATCTTTTAAGGAAAAACAGTAAATACGAAATGTACTTCACCCGGAAAACCGTCCAAATTGTCCGGTCTCAGAGCGGGCGCTGATTTTGCTTACATTCTCTGCTATAGCATACCGAGCAGACGTATATAGGTACATACATACAGACGCCAGAGCAATCCTAAATTAAGCGACAATTCCCACGTAAATACATTCTTTGTCGTTTCGTTTCACGCCAACATGTAAACATGAACGTTTTTGGCTCGAAGTTTTGGCAATCGAACAAAAAATTTTGGCGAAGCTATCCTTTATATTATTTAAAATCGTGTCGATACTCGTATATGTATTGTGTAATGAATAACGGCCTGATATCATAAGCAACGTTTTTGAAAATCCAATAATAAATATATTAAATATCGATGACTTCATTATGATGTCAATAAATAATGTATCAATGAAATTGGCTGACAGCAGTGCCTGATAATTTATTTTTACACTGCAATAAAGTATGTATGTATATTTTTCCAATGAAGGAAAGACTTCTCCACGATCATCACAGAATTTGCTGATTCTGAAATGAAATTTGATTACAGAATGCTGGAATTCTCTCTCTTGAGATTGAAGAAATATTCTGCAACACCTCTGCCCCCATGCAATTCAGATGTATTTACATTCTCTCTCTTGTATAAGAATAATATTATCACACTGGTTAGCAATAATAACATTAGCCTTGACGCAGTTGCGATGATTGTCACCATAGTGGCAAATTTCAGTAGTGTCAAAATTATTGCTGTCATATTTTCATTCGAAAATATAAAAAGTATCATGAATTTATCCAGTGATTCAGAATCAGAGTGTGAAAATACACCACCTGAAATACTGGAAAGTTTACTACCAAAACACCCGAATAATTGAGACTCGTAGATTTCGTGGAAGAGAGGCCGGATTGCTCAGATGGTATAGCATTGGCATATTAGATCGTGGAGAAAGTATAGTATAGAATATACTATTCAACAACAATTTTCAAAATCAATAGTTACAAGAGTTCTGCACTATACAACATCACGCACGTTAAAAGGTAAGACCTCGTTAATCCTTAGCTCGCACAAGTTTCGACTTCTGAGGGCTGTCATTCGTAGGGGGATATGACAGCTGGTTAACGGAAAAAAAAAACAAAAAGGTAATCTTTCTAATATAATGCATGTCTTTATCGAAGGGCCTAGTGCCCTTAGTAAACAACGGATAGCGAGGGTTCTAGTCCCAGAACTATTCCCTTACCGAGATCGGAAAATAGAGATTCCATATTCTGCGTCAACTTAATGGAGTCTTCAGAAGTTTTCGCAAGGTTCTGGGGTTTGATGAATTTACGCTGTAGAGCTGCTAATCCAACGAGGGAAATTAATATCAGGATATTGAGATAGGTTCTCCGCTGGTAGATTCTGTGCGAGTATTTCGATGTGTTTCAGATCCTTTTTGTCGGTGAAAGAGCCTGGTACTTGTTTTTGTTCGGAACATTCAATTTTGGAAGTTTGAATTCTAAATAATTGTCGTGGAGTGTCTTTTTCGATGAAAGATTTTCCATCGATTTTGACTAGGCAGTTCTCCAGAGGGAAACTACTGATGGCTTGATTTGATATATGCCATTCGACTCGCAATTAGCTTTTACAGTCTCGACTGTTATGACAAGTATTTGGTGTACATTTATTTTGAGTTATCTTTCTTTGGCTGATCAGGGAGATTTTGGAAAACCTTTTGGCTGATATTTCATCAATTCCGCATGTATTTTTCTCTTTTATGCTATTTATGATATATTTCAACCCCAGAGTGCTTGTGTTTGTTAGCTCTAATCTATTATGCAATTCAACAGGATGTATAAATTTTAGGGGGTCAAGAGGCGTCGTTATACTACTAGTTATGCACTTTGCCAGAGTACAATAGTGAGAGTTCATTGAAGTTGATACTTGTACAGTTGCCTTTCCTCGAAGACCATTCTCATATGACTCTCCAGATTTCTTTTATAGGGATATCAGCATTTTCAATTATGGATTTATAATAAAATTCTTTTGCCGTTTTCAAGATTTTGCGATAGAAATTTCTATGTTTCAAGTAGTAATCAGTTAACCATTTTTCTTTCATGATTTTTTTATAATATGCAATGATCCTAAGTTAGACGCAGAAACTTTGATACCTACCTACATGATGAAATCCACGGTTTTTTTCTTTTATGTTTTATTTGTTGTGTAGGAAAAGCACTATGAAAATGTTGAAAAACTGATCGACTGATCATTTAATTGTGAGAGTGATTTTGCTGCGATTCAAAATAAGTTCTTTTTTTCAATGTATATAAAGCATCAAAATATAGTGTAGAGATATGAATGTGAAATAAAATGTTGTCAGAAATGTAAAAGCAATCTGACATTTTGTGAAAAAAGTTTCGATTTATAAAAGAAATCTGGCATAATTAAAATGAAATTACGTTATCGAAATATTTCGGATAATCGTCCTGTATATCATATGTTTGAAAAAAAATTATTTTGCTTCATTAGACCGCTATCAGTTTGAATCGTAAAAATTCTAACCATAAGTTATTCCAAAAAGCTAATTTTGAATGGCAGAATTCTAGATTGATATTGCGAAACAAAACTATTTTAGATCTGAAAAGAATTCGAAGAAGGCCTTGACATTTCGTTTTTCATATCAAAGTTTCATATGAAACGGTAGATAATAGAGCCATTTTACTCTCCTTGAGGCGGACATTTTCACATTGCCTCAATAAGTATATTGAATATATGTTTGTGAGATCAAATATGATATCGCACGTCTCTATGTGATGTCACCGTTACATATTTCTTATATCACATGGTTGACTGGGTTATGTTTTCACACCCCCTTTAGAAAATTACCGAACGTCTGTTTCCCCAGGACTCGTCGGCTATATTATTTTCCACGATGTTCTCTGGACAAACATTGTATTTTCAATTTCACGATAACAAGAAAATAAAAAAATATCCAAAGTTGTGTTGCAAATTATTATATATCATTCGAAAACATTAAACAAATTATTCGATCGTATGATCGCATTTAAAACTCAATTATTTTGTCAATCTCTGGTCTGTTGGAATTTTCATTGCAATTTGGCCACAAATTACAGTTAATGCATCACACTTAACAGTAATGATCACGGTATTAATCATCAAACCATCGTTGTATCCAGTACTTTTCCATCCAATAACTCAAACGACTCCGTGTCGGTTTGTTTGTAGAATTTATACTGAGTCCCGGGTGTCACACACAGCATATATCAGTGTGCATGAGTTGTGAAGGTCATATTAAAAGTAGATAATAGATACCTATTGAATAGTTTTTGGGAATTACAGAACCATCAATGCTCGAAACTTATCATTTGAATGAAAAAATATGAGATTAATTTTTGAGATATAATTATGCACTGAATCTCTATTATAATTAAAGTTACAGAGTAGGTCAGTTGAAATAGACTAAAGTAAAAATTTTATAGGTATGAAGATGAAAAACTGGAAGTATATAGGCTACTATAACTCTATTCTTTCAAATACTATGCAAGGAAATAAAAACGGTCTATTTATGCTATTTTAAACGCAATATCTTTTTTTGAGAGGTTTCCGAAAAATATTTTGAACACATAATAAGACATGAACTACTTTAAAAAATTCAACAATGTTTATCAACGCGTGCTACCTACTGTGTCTGCTTTGGTGGGATATATAAGTACCTACATATTGTGACATTCAAAAAGTACACAACAAATAGAAGAAACCTCAATTTGTGATACTTGGTTAGAATGATATCTATTTATAGGCTCGTCTTGAAACCTTAGCCCCTATCAGATATACCTACTGAGTGATTTTCAGTTCCTTGAAGAAACGCATTTCTCAAAATTAGCAAAATCTCAAGAGTTGTTTTTCCAACATCTTTTTTGGATAAATATAGAGGAAATAGAAGCTTCCAATTAACACTAAAAATATATACTTGTAAAGTCACGCTTACAATTGTTTCGACACACAGTGTCATCATCTGAGTTATAAACTGAGTTTGCGATTTTTCGAAAAACTTTGCTGAGGTTTGGGCGGTTTCCAGTGAAGATATTTCGTTGCAAGGGCGGATCTATAGAGGGGTAATAGGGGTAATTACCCCCCCCCCAGACTGATTCGATACATAACATCATAACAAAAAAGTCCTGTGATAATCGAAAATAAAATAAAAATCCTTGTTTCTACTTTATACCTAAGCAAGCCGAATTCCATAAATCGTCGCGACTTGCATAAAGAATTCCTTTTGTGACCGTCCGTTGAAGAGGATGCTACATGTCAACTGATTTCATATCTCGAAAATATTTTATCTGATGATGATGATGAAAATTCCGCCATGTTGAACTTAAAAATAGAATCAGAGATACAATTGTGGCAAAATAAATATAAAAATAAAAACCTGGATTTGAGTACACTGGATTTGTACAAATCATGTAATTCAGAATTATTTCCATATGTGAAATTAATTTTACAACTTTTGCTAACTTTTCCCTGTAGTGTAGCTTCTGCAGAAAGGTCGTTTTCAGCTTTAAAGCGGTTAAAAACGTGGCTAAGATCAAATATGACTGAGGAACGTTTAGCAGGTCTTGCCCTTATGCATATACACCGAGATATGTTTATAGATATAGAGAAAGTCATAGACTCTTTCGCAAAATTAAAGAAACGCAAAACTGAGTTTGTTCTCTAGTTATGATTTTAATCTTTCCAACTGAGATTTTTTTATCGTGCTTCATTATTAAGATTTTGTCTCAATAATGTGGTGTAAATTTGTGCCTTGAATTACGATTTCATTGAGTGTTGTTCCGTTTCGTACTGAATTTGTTATTGATATATTGTTTTAGTTTATTTTTTTACAGTATACCTACCAAAGATAATAGGCCATATTATAATTCACAGTTTGCTTCAAAATTTGTCTTCATATGTAGCATGTAGCAGACACATATTATATTTCGTTTTCTCGAAATGTATTCATTTGTGCAAAAAAAAATCTTTAAAACAAATCGTTTTATATTTCTTGTATTTTACAACATGTACTTAAAACAAGGTATTTTTATTTTTTCCAAAATTGGTGCGCGCACCCACTGGATATATTTTACCCCCCCCAGAAAAGTAGTCAAGATCCGCCCTTGTTTCGTTGAAACAGTAGACTAGGTATATGGCCCAATATATATTTTTTATACCACCATCCTAGTACAAACCACCCTTTAGAGAGAATTAATTAAAAAAAATTCTTGTCTATTGTTTCAAAGAAATATCTTGACCGGAAACCGTCGCGGTCAGCAAAGTCTTCTGAAAAATCGCATGTGCAAAAAACCCTTAAGTGATGTTTGATTCACATTTTCTATGATGGCAATACTTCTACTGTTTCAAAGAAATATCATCACAGGAAACCGCCGGTCAGCAAAGTTTTTCGAAAAATCGCAAGTACAAACGACCCTTTAAAATGGGTTGATTCTAATTTTTATTATAGTGGCACAAAAAGTATGTTTTGGGCAATCATTAGCTATATACCTATAGGTACTGTTTAAATATAATATCTCCAATATGGAAGCCTCCCGTCAAAAAAGAAACTGGGATGGATTTGGATTTTGAAAATGCATGATGGTAAGGAAGTTTTAGTTCATAGATATTTGTTTGCAATATGATTTCTATATTCGTTGGGCAAGTCTGAAAACAACGAAATTAACCACCCTGGAAAGTTCTCAGAAGGTGATTTGTGTTCCCCTATACATATAATAATAATATTAAATGTTTTTATCGATAAGTTCATACATAGTTACCCAGTACATAAGTAATATCAAAATCGGGTGTGAAAATAGCCACGGTTTTTCTAGCCACGCTTTATGATCTGGCAACACCGCAAGATCGACGTCGATCGCCGGCACAATGACACGTTACTCTCAGGATGACTTCGTTAGGCGACGTTAAGAATAAGAATGTTAAGAAGCAAAAATCAAAGGTTATGAATTGTGTATCATATTTGGATTGATTGAGTGAATTGTTAGAAAGCAATTTTTGTTAGAAAACCATTCGAATTCAAAGCAATGATGAATGTAATATCATTAAAGGGAAAGAAAAATGTTCCTTATATGGAAAATAAGAATAAATCAGGTACCTGAATAACAATAATCCATCAACAGAAATCATTGTCGGGTCGTCAGAGGGGGTATAGAGGAATTTTTCATTTTCAAAATGACTTCAAAAATCAAATATGACTTGGCACGCATAAGGATAGGGTGCAAAATATCCATGCATGTCTGGATAACAATAATCCATCAACGGAAATCATTGTTGGGTCGTCAGAGGGGTTATAGAGAAATTTTTTATTTTCAAAATATTTATTCAGATGGATCTGAATATTCTACCCCCCACCATGACGCTTGCCAACTCATATTCAATTTTTTAAGTCATTTTCAGAATTAAAATCCCTCTATACCCCCTCTGACGACAAGACAATCATTTCTGTTGACAAATTATGGTTATTCAGATGGAAATGAATATTCTGCACCCCACCATGATGCGTGCCAAGTTATATTTGATTTTTGAAGTCATTTTGAAAATGAAAAATCCCTCTATACCCTCTCTGACGACCCGACAATGATTTCTATTAATGGATTATTGTTACCCAGACATACATGGATATTTTGCACTCTACGCTGATGCGTGCCAAGTCATATTTGATTTTTGAAGTCATTTTTAAAATGAAAAATCCGTCTATACCCCCTCTGACGACCCGACAATGACAAGAGCAAAACGGTATTCCAAAGCCGGCAAAGACTCGAGAACGGTCAAAAAAGATAAGTAATAATTATTTTTTATGACCTACACCTATAAAAAAAGTGCTTCATCCTGCCCTGACACAGTTTACCTACATTCCTGTATCAAAAAGATCCCTCAAGATGAATCTATCGATTATCCATACAGTTCTATGTCAAAAATCACGAAAGTTATGGAGGTTTTTACTTCATGAAAAGTGATAGAAATTTGTATTTTTTTAAACTGATTTCTCTTCAGAGGCAAAACTGGCAGGAAACCTATGGAATCATAAATTTTTATTCTTGATGTTTCGAATTTTAGAAAAATTTGTGTCTTTTCAAGTTTAATTGGAAATTGTGAGGACAGCAGATGTTGAAACTCATTTTGAAATATACAGTAGCTGTGTGTTAATTAACAAAACATTAAAGTGTACTTATTCAACTTCAGATATATTCAAAAACATTGGCAAGTTATTTAAGTTTAGAAAATAAGGTCAATTAAAAGAAATAAGTCAAAATTGAAATTATTCCAGTGGACCCAGTGGTGACAGTTATATAAAAGGCACTCTGTATAGCATTCAATAATGTAATAGTGGGGTTCACTATCCTGTATTCTATAACATTTATATTTCTATAGTAAGTACCCATTCAACCCTAAAGAAAACAACAAACCGTTTTCGAACAAATTCAATTTATTTTTTTATTTAATATTAATTCAATACAATGAAAATAACAGCAAAATTTCTTCACATAGCATCATAAGATCTAATAATTATTCAAACATTATGTTTTGTAAAAAGTTTTTAATTGTACAAGTTCGTTAGATATGATTCATAACACAAATTTTAATATAGAAATTTGCTTGGAATGTCAGAATATATACTAGGGCAGTGATTTTTTAGTGACAGGTACTCAGTTGCACCAGAAATCAAGTTGTCCTTCACTAAAAATATATCCCTTCATCAATATATTATAGGCGTCTTATAAACTCTGCTAGTTTATTTTAACAAGCAATATCTTAGCTTATTTATGTATTTAAATATATAATAGTGAACTCCGTCAATTTAGTATAGGTTCTCCTCTTGCAGTCTTTCAGTTTCCATATATAATAAGTAACTACGAGCGTAAACATTTCTGAAATAATTAGCTAGATAGTAGGTACTAAAGAAATCATAATAACTTATGGTGTAGAATTATTCTGATTCATTATCCTTCGTGCCTAGTTCAATAATTTCCATAGTGTCTATTTTCCTATCTTCAAAAAGCTCACCAATTCCACCGAGCTAGACTTAAATGTACAATATTATCAAATAAATATTGTTTTTTCTAGAATCAACCAAATCAACTACATATCACAGGTCAACATATCAATTGCTGAACATACATAGCTGTAATGCTGGGTTAGCTGCGATGGTAAGGTAAACATTGCAGTCACTGACCTAAAGTTTTTCCATACTTGCTAGGAGGTGGAGTCCATTACCTTCTCATTGGGAAAAATTTGCTTTTCTCATGAGCTGGTTCTTTCATTATCAGAATCTTTGCTCTTCAACGATTTCTTCAGCTTATCAAGAAGTTTGTTATGGAATTTGTTCAAACTTGGTTCCGACCCATTTTTAGGAGGTGAACAACCTGTACTTTTAACAGGACTCTGTAAACTGCTTTCACTTGTTCTAGAACTGGCTCTAGAATACTGCCTTGAAGACATGTTGGTCGGCACTGAACGGTGGTTTGGAGACGTAATGAAGTCGGAACCAGGAGATGTAGAAAGGCTTGGACCCTCAGAACGGCACTCCGATACTTTTCTGGAACGGCAGGAACTCGGATTCGAACATTCCGAAAGTCTCCTCGAACGATTAGATTTATATATATCCCAATCGTTTTTCACTACTGGCATCATGAAAGCCATCGTAAATCAA
Source organism: Chrysolina americana (assembly GCA_958502065.1). Lineage (NCBI taxonomy): Eukaryota > Metazoa > Arthropoda > Insecta > Coleoptera > Chrysomelidae > Chrysolina > Chrysolina americana. The sequence continues at coordinate 32,823,798 of OY293415.1, read as the reverse complement.
CGATAACAGGCACAATAAGCAAATCACTTGGAAGAAACACTAATTCTCACTCTCACATAGAAGAGTTAAACGTAACCTACAACGTCAAAGCACTTTCTCAGAATGAAACAAAACAAGATAACCGTAGTTCGAGTTCGTACTTTCCTAGTGCGTACTGAACAATTTTTATTCAGTGGACCTGATTACTCGCTTTCTCATTATTTACTATGTGAAGGAGGGAGAACACCGCCTTGTGATTATTACGCCGTAAAAACGTGACGTCATGACGTCACGTAGGCACTTTTCAACTTTTTCAATATTTCAGTCAAATCAACTGCGCACTCCCCACCCCACTTACTCTGGCAAGAATTCCTTTCCACAACACTTCCCAATAGGCAATCCGCATGAACCAATCAGAACTATCCTGGCCAAGGCGGTATATTTGAATCGATGCTAAGGCGGTAAATTCAAATCGCCGATATATTTTCACAACGCATGAATAGTAGTCCCAAGTCTTTTGTTTTCATTTGTAGAAATTCTGTTTTGATATTTTTGCGGTACAATACATAATAGGTATTTTTGACACAAGTTCGTAGTGTCGGACTTCTTTGTATGAGAGTGAAGTTTGTTGAACGAGTAGAATAGAATATATTTATACTACGCCACAAACAGGTTGTTACCCAATGCCATGTGCATAAGTGCATAGTTTATATCTCAAATTTAGCTTTCTAGTACTGGTTACTAAGTGCAAATATGCGGTCAAGAGTAGATAAGATGAAATATTGGAAATTATTTTGGAAAAGTTCATTCCTCAATCCTGAACTTAACTTAAAATTATATTGCACACCACGCAGGCGCAACTAACATAGTTTTCATAGAGATTTCTAATGGATCTGGACACCCTAATAAAAAGAGAGGAAAGTTCTTAATTTTTCCGTCCTTGTTGCCAGGGAATGAACTGGTTACAATAAGGTCAGGGAGTATAAATGTAATTTTCAACTGTAGCTGTCATGTCATTCAAACTCCCCGCCATTATGGTAACCAATCACAGAGCGCGCCCCTGGCAACAAGGATGGAAAAATTAAGAACTTTCGTCTCTTTTTATTTGGGTGTCCAAGTCCATTAGAAATCTCTATTCTAATTTCTGATTGGTTTCTGCATGGGAAATTTTTCAACAACCAATAAGAAAGCCGTCTGTCGTACAAACATTTAAGTTGGCTGCCCTGCCAACAAGGATGAAGATATTAAGAACTTTCATCTCTTTTTATTGGGTGCTCAAGATTCATTAGAAATCTCTATTGGTCCATGCGGGGTAAGACCGGGTCTCATGCATCCGTTTATCCGACGGTACGATGATACGAAAGTGTTCAATTGGTCGAAATTCAAATTTTATCCGTCCATATTTGAATTTCGACCAATAGAAACACTCTCGCATCATCGTACCGTCGGATAAACGGACGCATGAGACTCCGGGCTAAGGGTTGTGGAAAGGAATTCTTGCCTAAAGGCTTGTTCATACTCTCGCGAATATTCACCATTTTTGTGCGATTCGCAAATCGCAAGAAAATTGTCGCATGAACGTTCATACCCATGTGGCAAAAAATTTGTGGTAAATGATGATTCATAACATGTAATTTTTCGATATTTGGGGTTAGGAATTGTTAGTTTTTTTCATATTTCTAAAATATCAGTTGAACATGGAAGAAGTTCAATGTTTACCAAATAACATTACCTACATGTTTCGAATATAATTCGTAATCCAGAAGCCAAGTGTATCTTCAACAAAAATGCAGTTACAGTATAACTAATATCGAGGATCTGTGGTCGGGGGATTCAGTAGATTGTGTTTAATACAGTGTCCTTAAATAGTCAGATCCAAAGTTTTACACCCCGCTTCAACAGTAACGCCCAGCAAGATGCTCAGGAGTTCTTAAGATACATACTATAGGTAGTCTGCATTAAGATTACATTAGATCATTGCAGAAACGAGATTTGATTTCAACAAAAATATTAGAAAATGCTACAGAATCGTGGTCTAGATACTTTTGGGTGTTACAAATTTCATAATTTTGTTCCTCAACTCAATGTACTTTGAAATGTACATGTTGTACTTGTTCAGTCACCTCAAAATACAGGTTAAATAATACTTTATTCCTAGTGTTTGATTTTTCAAAATATGGCATTAATGTAGAATGGGAATGTAAATTCTATATACATAATTCAGTTACAGGCAAAGCATTTCTTGCAGAATGCAATGGTTTCAAACCGGAAAGATACCCTCTTCAGTTTTGTCCCCTCTGTGGACAACAGTTCGTCACCCGAAAGCAAATAAAATATTTATTGGAATCCCGCCCATCTCCCTGGAATAATCTTGTTGAACTTTTATAGCATTGAACAATTATTGGACAAACACTACAAATCTTTCATAATTGATTGTGAAATCTTATAAATGCAAATGAGATCTTTTTGCAATCAAAAGATTCAACAACCAAAGATATCTGTCAAGTTAGTTGAATCAATAATCAATATGGCAAAGGCAATGAAGGCATGGAATAATTTGACATTTATTCTGTTGTTCGGTGGTTATTCGCAGAAAAATCGCGAAGTTCGTAGTGATTTGGTTTCGCCTTTAGCCTCTCGTCCAACGACTGTCTAACTACTCTGACAATTGACAAGCTGACAGGTGACATGACGGCAGTGTGAGAGTGAGATGATATGATAAGTGATAATAGAACAAATAATACAATTCATGCAGTTTATGCTAACTTCTAAGTCTAAGTCTAACTTCATTAACTTCTTGATCAAAAGGCCCAAAAGTTAATAAATAACTCATTCAATATGTCGAAAGTTAATGAGGTTTCAATTTTGTATAAACAACTAAAATCAGAATGGAACACGTCTAATCCAAATTTGAGCAAATGCGAAAATCTTTTGTCAGACTTGAAGGTAGGTCAATAACTTTAATGATAATGAGTATCATAATGGATGGTTCACCCTTTTAGCTTGAGCTGACACATCTGATGTTTCTTCCCACTTCAAATGCCACAGCTTCAAAGCAAGAACTGCTTCTTGCAAGAGATGTTCTGGAAATTGGGGTACAGTGGAGTATAGCTGCAAATGACATACCGGCTTTTGAAAGATATATGGCGCAGTTGAAATGTTACTACTTCGATTACAAGACTCAACTTCCTGAATCTTCATACAAATATCAATTGCTGGGTTTAAATTTGCTCTTTTTGTTATCTCAAAATCGAGTGGCCGAGTTCCACACAGAGTTGGAATTGTTGCCTGCTGACCACATTCAGAATGATGTATATATAAGACATCCTTTATCTATTGAGCAATATCTAATGGAAGGAAGTTACAATAAGGTCAACATTTTCTCTAAATCATGATTTAAATGAAATATCAGTTTCTTCTTCATTTTCAGATTTTTCTTGCTAAAGGTAATGTCCCAGCAATGAATTACAACTTCTTTATGGATATATTGCTAGATACCATTAGAGGGGAAATTGCAGATTGTCTGGAAAAAGCCTATGAGAAAATATCAATAAAAGATGTTGCCAGGATGCTATATCTACACAGTGAAGAATCAGCCAAGGCTTTTGTAACAAAGGTATTTATTGTATACCTAGTATTAAAAATATGGCTAAATATACCTTATTTTCAGAATAAAACGTGGAAATTAGGAAAGGATAACTTTTTTCACTTCACACCTGAAGAGAAGAAGACTCATGAACCAATTCCATCAAAAGAATTAGCACAACAAGCAATAGAATATGCAAAGGAATTAGAAATGATTGTATAAGAATTCAGAAAAGTTTAAAATTTATGTTTTAATCTAATTAATGTATTTACAATTGACTTGAATTTCAGTTTTATAAAATAAAATCTTACGAGGTACTAGGTATATATGTTTTATCGGTAGCTGGTATCTCAAAGTCATAATGCTTCTGTTTACAAACTTCTTATGAAGTTAATAAAACAATAAGAATTAATAGAAATATGTTTGTTACTTCTTTGCAGCTGTCATGGACATCAAAGATACCTTCAAGTTAGGGACAGAAGGTATTCTTGTTTATCAGCTATGGACAAATTTTTTAAATGTGTTTCATGTCTTATTGGCATATAATGCTCAAGAAAAGCAACTCTTGACTTGCGCCGCTGCTGCCTTTTTTGTTTTATGAGTACCGAGACTCCCAATAAATAATTTTTCTTTATAAAATTATGTAGACATTTGATAACATGACAATTAATAGGTCTTTGTTTTCATGATTGCCAAATTAGCCTCTTAATTGAAAATTACGTATTTGTGAAGTAGATTAGGTTATTAATTATTAAAAAAAAGATGTGTACATCCCAAGAGCTGAAAGAGTTCATGGTCTACTGCAGAGACACAAGCCCCTGTGGTAGTGGGGTGTGATGCAATATCTCTATATTTGCCTCTCATCGTTCATGCTCAAAACGATGGAAAAATGATACTGAGTATGCAATCTTTTCGGAGTACTAAATACGCTTATCAACCCGAAAAATCCTGTCAGTCGCTGGTTTGCAGGATTGAAAACTCACTCTCGAATAAAGAGATTGCATTAACAGCGTTTCTTGACGTAGAAGGGGCGTTTGATAACACATAATATGCGTCTATCACTACAACCCCTTAGAAAAAGAAATTTTGCTTCAGTCCTGAACCAGTGGATATCTGCCATGCTGAGCTGTAGGGTTATACAAGCCTCCCTATTTTGGGATACGATGAAGATGGACGCCACGAGAGGCTGCCCGCAAGGGGGAGAACTGAGACCATTTTTGTGAAACCTCGTGGTAGACAGCCTCTTTACATACCTATAAACAGAGAGGGCTACGCTGACGATATCGTAATAATGGTATACCGAAAGTATATGGGGGGGTTTGTGTGGATCTGATGCAATCACCAGCACTCACCGACGTACAAACTTCAATCCAACATTTGGAACTAACTGAAATGTGTAATAAAAAAACAAAAATCCTGCCTTTATCCCAACATATGTATCAATAACGCTATCAGCTCCCAATATAACAACTTTTTATCACATGTGACATTATGATCATTAACAATTTAACTTTGGTTGCAGTGGGACATGCCGGATTTATGTTGAAGTTTTTGAGTGATATAGAATTCATTTTCAATTTCAAATCTAAAAATACCAATTTTTATTTGTAAGTTGTTTCTTTTTGAATATTTTGTTGATTCATCTTTACATATAAAAGATCTATTAGACTTTTCTTCAAGCATAAAGAGGCACCCACACACACATTCATACAATAGACATGAATCCTTGTGGAAGACGCTATCTTCCACTTCCTCAAAAATCTGTATTCGAGTTTAAACATGAAGGAAGTGAGCGCAGCAGTATTTTGTGATCTGTCCAAAGCCTTTGACTGTGTCAATCACGAAATACTGTTGCAAAAGCTCAACCTTTACGGCTTCAGACGACAAAGCCTCAATTGGTTTGACTCATATTCGAGTGAAAGAACCCAAATTGTAAAAAGCGAGAGTATCTCTGATATTGGATTTGTTAGGAGTGGTGTGCCACAAGGATCTGTTCTCGGGCCTATCATGTTCCTTTTATATTTCAATGATCTTGCTAATTTGAAGATAGGGGGAATGTTCACTATTTTTGCGGACGACATAACTATTTTGTGGCATGATAAAGACGTACATGAGCTTCACCACAAAATGACTCGTGATATCTCAATTGTGAAGGACTGGTGTAATTCAAATATGCTTTCCTTTAATATAACAAAAACCTACTGTCATTCTACTGCAACATGCCTGACATACCCTTAGGGAATAACATAATATCATCCTCCCACACAAGTAAATTCTAAGGGATCCATATAGACAGTAACCTCAACTTTCAGGCACATGTTATCACGCTCAGTAAAAAACTGTCCTCAAGCTGCTATGCTATACGAGTAGTATCAAATGAATTAGGTGTGGCGACTGCGAAAATGGCATATCATGCCCTATTTGAGTCACATGCTAGGTATGGAATAGCATTTTGGGGAACATATAATAAACAACATTTCAACATGATCTTTACTCTACAAAAACGTGCGGTTCGATATCTCTGTAAAGTTGGTCCTAGGGATTCATGCAGAGAACTCCTCAAAGAACAGAAAATACTAACACTTCCTTCAATTTACATCCTCGAAACAGCAAGCTTGGTGCATAATAACAAATCAATGTTATGACATTATTCATGGGTCCACCCGTCAAAGTAATAACTTGCGACTTCCTATTCCCTCTACAAATCTTATAAAAAAATCGATAGTATATAATGCTGCGCTGCTATATAACCATTTCCCGACATCTATCAAAACCATTAAGTCAGGTCACTTATTCAGAAAGTCCTTAAAACAATTCCTTACAGAGAAGGCCTTTTATGATGTCAATGACTTTCTCAATAACAATTGGAACACTCTCGACAATTGATTTACATATAAATGTATGGGTTTCTATTATTTTATTCATGTTTTCCTTACCTCCCCCTGAATTATATATGCTTATTATGTGACTGTATATTTTATATTTTTTATCAACTTCAGATTGTATACTATCTATTTATTTATTATGATGACAAATATTTCTATCTACCTAAATCTAAATTTAATTTTATTTATATATGTATACTGTACAAGACTTTGTCTATGAGATCAAATCAAATCAATTTATTCATCACAGAAATATACATGTGTATTTGATCTAAACCAAAGACAAATGCATACTTATTGGACTAGTCAAAAAAATAGAGTAAAATTTAAATATTAATTACAATTAAAATTTGAATCACATTACATATCTATACATTCTTAACACACATGACTATGCAAACAGAAACAGATTAGAATGTAGAAGGTATAATACAGATGAAAAAGATTTTTTATTTTTTATTTTTTTTTTCAAAATTGCAAAAACTGTTCAGTTGTATAAAATGCATTTTCTGTTAAATTTTTTTTTTCTAAAATCTAAAATCTTCTGACAATAAAGCATAAATTGATTGATTGATTGATTTGTAAACCTAGATGCAACATTTTGCATAGACTGAACAACCAAAAAGTTGAATTTTGTTAAGTTTGATTATAACTATCCTTAACCTGATTGGTAAAGTAGGTATTATTATTTTTAAATCAACTGTTTAAAAATGTATTTACAATGGTCTTATTTATACTTGTTTTATAACATAAAATCTTATGTACAATCAAAGTTTTTCCATTCCTTAGAAAACTTCAGAACCCTTGCACTTTGTTGCTCAAAGTTTTGCTTTTTTGGTTTCCTCCATTCACTATGGTGCAAATCTAGCATTCCACCAATGACTTCTTGAGCAAAGTTAGAGGGGAAACATCTTTCATCCTCAATAACATGTGCAAAACCTTCATCCATACCAAATGAAACTGAGAAGTATGGCAATCCCTTGGGCACAGCTCTCCTGACATCTCTTCCTCTCAGAGATATAATTTTTTTATTTTGAGACCATTCATACTCTGATTCATCAATGGCTTTTTTGAAGTAAATAGGAGCCATATCACCATCTTCTTTTGGCAAAGAAATACATTCAATAAACATATGAGGAAATTTGTGGAAGTTCATGGCACTTTCAAAAAAAATTACTTCCTCGTTATTTGCTTTGCATAGTCTCATAATAGCTTTTCTCAAATCAAGAATATCGGACCATTCATTCTCATCAAGCTGTGTTGAACAAGGTACATGTCTGATTGGTACTATCATACAATGACGTTTAGTTAATGGTTCATGTGCAGGTAGAGCAAGGTATGTAGATTCCCCCATGGATATCATGAGATGCTTCATCATCATTCTTGACTGAATACATTTATAACAATTGTCCAAACTTTTAGTAAGGGAATCATGGTTTTGTATGGCTCTGTCACGATTCCTAGAGTCAAGTTTTGAATCTGACTCCTTGTTTCTTATGTTATCTGTAAAAATATCGTCCAAGTCATCATTTTTGCCCACTTTACTCGTCATACTCAAGAATTCCTTATTTTGGTCTTCAACTGAGTTATATTTCTCATTTTCAAACATTTGTTTCAACGAATACTTATCATCATCTGGAAAGTACCTCATTCTTTCTCTACCTTCATGAGTTTCAACTCTCTTTTTCTTATTTTTCTTACGAGGTTCTGATTCATCATATTCTGTCTGCAGCCTCAAAGGCTGTGACCTGCCTTGAGAATCTGTATGAGTTAAAATAACATCTTCATCTCTTGAGGTTTGGTCGGCTTCTTTTACAAAATTTCTGGCTTTCTCTAGTTTCTCTTTCAATTCATCAATTAGTTTTGTGTTTCCCATTATCTCAGCTTTAACTAACTTTGCAGCTAAACTGTTGAGTTCTTTTTGTGAAGTGACTGTGTATTGCGGATTACCAATGCTGACATACTCTTTATTTGTCTTTCCAATTGGTAAATCTTGTCCAATAATTTTTTTCTTTTTCCAATTAGGAATTTGATTTTCTTTTTTGTAATTATCATGTGATATGTCATCTTCATTCCATTCCTTGGGTTTTTTGAATGAAGGCAATCCATCACCCCCATTTTTCCAATAAGGATTCAACTCTCTACCACATTCTCTGGGATTATACTGTTGCTTTTCTCTCTCTAACTTTTTCTGTTCCTCTCTTTCTCTTTTGCGTTCAAAATTGGAAGAAAATGAAAAACTGGTAGGTAAATTCATCCATTCATCTCTTGTACTGCTTTTGTTGACTTCAAATGAATCTCCAAATAATTGCCTACACTCCTCTTGAGAACTGAATTTCTGTTTTTTTTTACTAAATCTCCTCTCTTCACTTTGCAATAAAGCATTTGAATCTCTTGAAGTTTGCCCAAAAAGTAATTTTGAATTGCTTCTCTCCTCAACTGAAATCGCAAATTCGTTTCCTTTACAAGAAGAAAATGTTAAGTTTTTTTTTATTTTTCTTTCATTTTCGTCAGAGGATGTGGTAGAATAATTTGACAATCTATTTTTTGACTTACTTTTCTTGTGTGTATATACTTTTCTTCCTTTTCTGTGATGTGTAGTTTTCTTTGAAATCATACCTTCATCAGAAGATGAAGAACTAGATTCTGTTGAACTTGATCTAAAAGTGGGTTCAGATTTAATTTTTTTTTCATGAGAAATTTCATCATCTGAAGCAGAACCCTTCTTTATTTTCTTCTCCACCCATTCTTCCTCAGAAGAGGAGTGACGAGTTTTCTTTTTTGTATGCTTCCTCTTGTGATGTCCCTGCAAAAGTAGAAAGTAGGATTACTTGAAGAACTCGATCCATGTTTTTTACCTACCATGTCGACTGACTGACTATAGGAACGAAATTTCCTGGCAATTTTTCAGTCGTGCAAAATTTACAGAATACAGTCAAGTTTGTTTCATTTTAAATCTTTATATTGATTTATTATTTATCAAAATATTCAACTACAATGCAATATAAAATAAACAATTAACTGTTCTCACAGACCACATACCCCAGGAATGCGTTCAGATCCTACGTCGGGCGCGTTCTATGCGTTCAGATGCTAACGTCTATTAATAAGTTGGGTCGTTCAGAAGCTTGCGGTAAATTTTACCATCCGTCCAACCATTTACCCCAGTGATAGAAATTGACCCGCATGCGCGTTGCAGTATGTAATGACAGGAAGTTGGGTTATGTTTATGTGTACTAACGATTCAAATGAGATATTGGAGATTAATCTACTGAAGAGAGAGTTATATTGATCAAGAATTGAAGATATCACAAAAATATGAATAATTTGTCGACTTCTCACAATCTGGTGGTTGATGAGTTTTCAAGTAAGGACTATGAAATTTGACATCTCCCAATATCGTTCAGATGAATCTTGTGTCAACGACTACAACCAAGAAAAATCTTGCCGTGCAATTTTTCTCTACCGGACAAAGCATCTGAACGCACTCCAGGTGGTCTGTGAAGTGCGCACGTGTATTGATCCAAAGTGTCAATGTCATTAGGCCGGGAAGCCATTTTCATCAGTGGTGGCGGTTAGATAGTTCGTGTTTAATGTTCGAGATTGAAGTGTTTGTTGCAAGTTTTCATATTCAGTTCAATGTTCAGAGTTTTCAAGTAAAATATTTGTTATTTTGCGATTTATCGTAAAATTTTTATTCGGAGTACATCACAAAATTCACAAGTAATTTTCAATGAGATTCAATCCTGTTTACCATTGGGAGACGCCACTGCTTGACATATCTTCAACGCGCATGTGTGTTGCGCCAAAATGTCATATACTAGTTGGCGCAATTTTCGTAAATGGGAGTGTTCATCCAGTTTTATTATAGGTCGGTGGTCCACGCCACCACAGAATATAGGTCTATATTCTGTGGCGCCACAAAGAACAAATTCAATCAATATAGCAGACAACACAAAACAACAATAAAAACAGCTTCAGCACAAACGATATCACTCAAATTATTTGATTTGAATCAATTGGTTACATTAACAATATAAAATATAACGTCAAACTCCAAGTAGCTGTTATTTTATTTATTATGATTCTTCATTCTTCCATAAGTTCCATATTAGCTTTTAGCTTCTCAAATTATAATTTCCAATACATCAGCTTTGTTCTGGTTCTGAAAATTATTAGTCCTGGGACGTCAGGATTATGCGCAGTTGAGAAAAAGTGAGCGACTATGAACCTTAAGAGCACACTTCTCGTCAACTGCGCATGATCCTGACGTCCCAGGACTAATAATTTTCAGAACCAAAACAAACCTACTGTTGCCAAATGTCAGACTAAGTTGTCTTATGATGAAGTGCAAACTGGAGATTCAGTCACTGTCGTTCGTAGACTTCTTATTTTTGGTGAGATTGCAGGATTCCGGCAACTCCTAACGGCTTACTGCGCATCTTGAGGAGCTGACTGCGCTCATGCCATGCCCCAAAATGCAAAAAATGAAACTTCGACCATGATTTGCGTAGGAGTGAAAATACTGGTTCTTTTAGCATTATACTGTGTCATGGCATCCTTCTTTTGTGGCAGCAAGAATTCCGATCCACAATACTTGCCCATAGGTAATCCGCATGAACCAATCTGGCAATTCTGGCCAAGGCGGTATATTTGAATCGATGCTAAGGCGATATAGTAGTCCCAAGTATTCAACTTGGATAGCAAGGTTAGTTTGGTTAGGTTAGATCATGTTCCCTTCTTTTTTCATTTTTAAGCCATAAAAGAAGGGAACATGATCTAATTTAACCAAAGACCTTGATATCCAAGTTGATCCTCAACGTAACCTAAAATTACATTACACACCACGCAGGCGCAACTAAAATAGAGTTTTGTTTGATCCATGCGGATTGCCTATGGGGAAGTATTATGGATAGGAATTCTTGCTCTGTTGCATGGGTGACATGACTGGTTGTCATGACATGGGTGCGTTCCTCTAAGCGCTATAACTCATCACGATATCCGACGATACGATGATCCGAAAGTGTTACTATTGGTTGTTTATTTGAAATTGACCAATAGGATCTCCGAAGTAATACTTACGGATCATCGTATCGTCGGATATCGTGATTGTGAACAGTTAGCTTTAATCGAATTCGCATACGAAATTCTTTGAAAATAGACCCCCAGGCAGTTTGATTAAACCATTTGACTGCGAACTGCAGCCACGAGCTTAAAACAAATCGAAAAACGAACACAAAAATTGAGTCTAAGTTACATTAAGTGTGGAACTGTGGAACAGTTTTACTCTTTCCTTGCAAACGAATGGATCTATTGTCAAAGAAAATTAATCTTGTAATGTTGTAATCTTCTTCCCTTTGACACAGTAAAGCATATACAGTACTCCTACTCCAGCCAAATTCTGGCTTGAATTTTCAATACGCATCGCCAAGAGCTCGTATCCCAGCTCTGCGCAAACGACGAGTTTGAGAATGAGCGCAATTCTTACATGGTTGTCGCATTTCAAAAGTTTCGCCTAATCTACTACAGTCAAATTTATTGATAGATTAGATTATTTATTCATCCTTTAAATTTACATTTTTGGAAACGTCAGAAGTACATGTAGAACGGAAACAGGGTAAAAACTTATACATATAGATATATATAGCACATAAATGACAAAAGTACATATAAGACAGAACAATAAAATAGACAAATTATACATACAGGTGAGTCAACCTTCACCTACTGTGCCAATGTTTGTGTCTCAATACTATACAAGCACATGTTTTTCAAGATATTTTTCATCTTTGATTTAAATTTCTCCTTGGGTAAGGATGATATGGCATGTGGTACTGCATTATACAGAGGTCTATGCCTAAGACCCTTGATTTATTTATCCTTTTGCGAGAGTGTTAGTAGCTTATCCTGACCTCGCGTATTGTTTTTTTTTTTTGTTTGTTTTGTTTAAAATTGTTTTTTTCCATTAACCAGCTGTCACGAACGACAGCCCTCAGAAGTCGAAACTTGTGTGAGCTAAGCATTAACGAGGTCTTACCTTTTAACGTGCGATTCCTAGTATTATGGGAGTGGATGTCACTATGTGAAGAGAATTTAAGGGCTTTACAATATATACATATGAATTTTTTGTTAGAATAAGACTTATTAAAATTATGATGATCTCATTCTTCTGAATATTGACTTTATCACTTACTACATTTCAAATTCATAAGTTTGATTATGTTTAAATGATGAGGAATTTAACATTGAAATAAATACTTGTGAAATTTGAAATGAACTTTTATTCAAATCCACTGAAGAGGAAAGATGAGTTATTATCATTGTTAAAAGGAAAAAAAGTGGTAGATTGACTGTTGAGATTGATAGTTCTTATCCAAGCATATCGAGACTAGAAATTCAATCAGTATACGCTTAGGCACCGAGTTGAATTTCCATAATCTCTCTCTCCCTGTCGTGACAAATTCAATAAAAAATCTATAGAGACTGCAATTGTTGATTGAAAGGTTACTTATTATAGAAATGTTAATCAAAGTATGACATTATAAAATATAGTAAATGTTATAAAAAAGATGGACAGAGAAGGAAATATACTGTTTAAAAATTTTAGCATTTTAACTTTTATTACTTAAAGGAGTAAATAAAATAATTTTTATAAATTTTTGTTGGAAATATGTAATTGTCGTGTTTAAATACAATTTTCTCATTAGAAAAAGTTAAATGATCAGTTGCCTTAGAGGCCCAAATTAGAATTTTGTTGTCGATCAGAGATACAATTTTCTTACAAAAATCAAGATATATTTTTTTCTTTGTGATTTTTTTTCATTTCCTACCCCAACCAGTCCTTGTTAACAATATAGAATTGAAACTGATCACAATAATTGTTCAACATCTTGAATTTTTCATGAAAATTAAGATGTTACCACAAAAACTATGAAGTACCTCAAATAGATTAATACATATTTGGAAACTGTGGTGTGAATACAATTCAAGTAAAATAGTAACCTCCTACAAATAACCAACTACGTCAATTTTACTTAACGCGCTTTGAGTAAAACTGAAACTTTTATCTCCTGACGATGTTAACTTTTTTGGCAAAATGAGTGTTGAGTGAAATTAACGTAGTTTTTGTAGTTGCGGCCCTGATGAATGATCAATTTTGTATAATCGAACCAGCACCCTCGTTCGCCATCTTAATTTCTCAAATTAACAAACAAATATGCTTTTCCTTTTAAATTTCCGATTGATTCGGCCGATACTTGATGAAGATCCATAGTAATTTGTAGAAAATACGACTTGATAAAGCTAATGTTTTAGCGAAACATGTCGTGATATTTTAAATGTGATAATTTAAAATATAGTTGTGAAGATCAAATCGTTTCCTGGGTATTTTCTACAAAAAAACAAATATGCTACGTATTTGGCCCAAAAAACTTCTGCAAACCATTTTTGAATGAAATTGGACAATGATTTACAAATAAACTCGTTCACATTCATTTTTTTTTCTTATTCAAATAGCAATGCATTTTGTTACATGCGAATATCAACATCTGCCATATTCATTAATTCTCCGAATCTCTTTGACTTATATTTTATAATTTTTCAAATGCCCTGGTTTCAATTACCCATATGCCTAAGGATAATTCCATCATCTGAATTTTTTCGAGCAGTTTATATCAATCGTTGTTATGTCGAGCAGTTTATATACGCTGTGGTTGAGATTGTAGTAGGGAGAAATGTCATTACTGTCATTGACGTCAGCATTATAAAAAACGAAACTCCTGGACACCAACATCAAAGGTTCCGACGCTGAGTCGGACTACTGTATATGCTTTACTGTGCCTTTGATGAATGACACAATAATGACAAAGACAACTGCTGATCATGTTTCTAAAGCTGCGTTTTATTGGACCTCATTCCGATACCGGTTTGATAGAATCAACTGACATATGACACGAATACAATGATAAAAATGTCAGAACTGAGAGATAAATGACAATTGATTCCCAAACCGGTATCAAAATGGCGCCATTAAAACGCAGCTTTTGTGTCGGTGTTTTTTATGCTACATAAAAGTTTGGTATTTGTTTTATAATGAATAATTCTCCGGCAGTTATTGTTGTAAGTTGTAGTAACACGAAACCGAAGTCTTTGATAAAATTAATAACCAAGTCATCAGAAATTTTAGAAGACAGTAAAACACCAGGTTTATTAAAACATATATGGCAAATAGATACAAAATATTACACAGCAAATGTCGATCTCATAGGAGTGGAAGAGGATTTCCAGAGACCTGAGAGTTTCAATAACAACATTGAAGCTATAATAATTCTTATGGACCCCAATAAGTCAACTGGACTGGAAGATCTAAGCAGATGGGATGTCTTTGAGAATGACTGTAAATTGGAAGTGAAACTACTTGTATCGAGTTATTGTAATAATGACACCAAAGTAACAAAAAGTGATGCCTTGGAATGGTGCCTACAGAGAGGTTTTGAGTTCATTGAGCTGTATCCATCAAATGTACAGGATGGAGATGAAGATCTCATAAAAGAAAAGTTTGGTGTAGATCGCATAGTAGAAGCGTTACAGTCACATACTTGGTCAAATTTGGTGATGAAAACAAGAAGCCAGTCAAATAAAGATATATGTAGTAATAAATCGCCTCAATCAGCTATCGATATTCTTGAAAATAGAGAATTTCTTCCTGATGATGATGTTGATGGATTCACAGATTTATTTTCTCAGCTGCATCTGATGAAGGATAGTTTACAAAGTATGCCAACAAGTCAGAGGAAGCAATGTGCAGAGCAAATGGTAACAGCTTTTTGGAAAGCTATGGGAGGTGAGGAGGAGGAGTTATTTGATCTTTAATAATGATGTAGATCAATTGTAATTTGTATGTTTAAATGTATTTAAAAAAAAATTAATATATCAAGTTGCTGTAGCCTTATGCATTCAAAGCCATTAAGGGCCAATTTATGCAACTGGTCATTTTCATAGTCACAATCATTATCACAGAGTCTCAATTATTGTTCTTCGAGACTAAAACTAAGGAAATTGCATAAATGCTTCTACTGAAATATACAGTTTCAATTTTATTTTATGATTAAGACAGTGACTGTGAGGACTATGATAATGACAAAGTTGCCCAAATTGGCCCTAAGTTTCAGTAGAATTTTGCATTCTGGAGTTCACAGATAAACTTACCTTTACCAGGCTCTCCAGTTATTCAATTTGAATATGTCCAACAACATATCCTCTCATCAATATACAGGGTTGAGCAATAGTGAATCAAGGATTGATAGCTGTAGATCTATTATAACAGCTAGAAGTCTGAATTAAAAACATCAAAATTGATGAAAATACCTACAATTAGAAATTATTGTATTATTTTTTAAATAATAACTATTTGCCAACCACTCCAAATAATTTTTTATTGAAATAGTACCATCTACAAATACAAAGGCCTACATATTGACCTTATTTTCATATAGACGATCTGCATGGACCAATCAGAATGGTTAGTGGAAGTGTCTAGTTTGAAAGATATATTAAATTTTGGATGATTGTTCTTCCACTATTGTTTTTCAGGTCAGTTACGATGGGCTAATAATTTGCAAATGTTCAGCTAACAGTAATTGTAACTTTTCTACCCATAGAAGTAAGTTTTCCGGATGAATTTGCATTTCTCTCGTTTTACGGCCGATTCAGATATATGCGTGCCCATTCAGGGTTTTTGAGCACGGGCGGTTTAGACGCCTTTTACTCACGTTTCTATCACAAAAACATGTTTTCTTTGGTCCCGTAAAAGTTTTGTGAATGCCGGAGTGATGCTATTCGAGTTCATCCAATAATTAATCCCGACGTATTTTTCACTGCCTTCAAGGCCGATTCAGATGTGTCCATTCGTCATGAGATGAAAGATAAAGTGAAAAAATACATCGTGATTATTTGAAAAAGTCAACTAGCATTACTAATTACTACAGCATTGACAGAATTATTACAGAACCAAAGCCATATTTTCTCGAAAGATTTTGAAATTATTTCGAAACATGATTTTAATAACTACGTCATCGTTTTTGTTGTCGCGAAAATGATTGTTTTCGAAAGAATTACGTCATAAAATAACTTCAAAATTGTCAATCGTCGAATAATAATAACATAACCACCTAATCCAAACATGAACAGGTTATTATTATTAACATAACGGAAGGGTTCTCAAACAACCCATGAAGAGGATATTGAATTCTTTAATTATGTGTTTTTATTTTTTAATCCTAGGAAGATAATTGGTTTACAAATTTTACAGACTATGAATTTTTCATACACGTGTAACGTCTTCAACTAAAAATGACACTTGACGTGCGTCATAAGCCTGCCACAGACCTCGTGTTTTTTTGTCGGTTATCGGTGAACGCGACAGGCCATCGTGACAAAATCGAAGTGTGTGGGGCAAAAACCGTCACGTCACATTGTCACGATGGATATCTGCCGACGCTTGATTTTCTTCGCGACGGTTCGTCGGTTGACGGAAAAAACCGAGGTGTGCGGGTATTTCGTTCCAACGTGACAGTTTAAATTCAGCGTCGTTCTACTCTTCTTTTGTATCAAAGGTGTTATCAAAGTTAATAACTCCAAATACGTTTCCTCATCCATTCTCAAATAGTTAAACCAATCTCCGGGTTCAAGTCTTAATTCGGTTAATAAATTAACGTGTGAAAATGTTTGTCTTTTGAGCAACCATTCCTTAGTCCAAATCTGACGCCTTTTTCTTGTTTTACTTTTAACTGCAGCTGCCGCCGCCACTGCCAGAAGATGCGCCTTGTTCATCACGAAAACTGAAATCAAAACACGAGGTCTGTGGCTTCATCGAGCGCGAAAGTCGATGACGATAGCCTGTCGCGTTAACCGACAAAAATCACGAGGTCTGTGGCGGGCTATACTCTTTTGAAACATCCTCCCGATGTGATTTTGAAATACTTTCAATATTTGACAGTTGTGACGTCATAGTTCGAAATAATTCCATCGAGAAAATAGAATGTTTTCAAATTATTTGAAATACTTTCACGAGAAAATATGGCTCGAATAAAATATGTCCTTGTCAACCTTGTCATAAAAACGTAAGTAAAAGGCGTCTAAACCTCACGTGCTTCAAAAACCCTTCATGGACATGCATAAATCTGAATCGGCCTTAAGAGTCTATTCAAATTAGAAATACGTACCCCATAACTGTTTTGTTCTGATTGGTCCATGCGATTTGCCGTTAACGATATTAGGTCGATTGATTCTTACGGGGTGGAGGGCTAGAATTTAAATTGACCTGTCTTTCTTGTGGGCAATACGCATGGAACAATACGAACAGTCGATGTATAGCAACTATTTGGCGGTTGGTTAAATAATATATGACGGCGAATGTCACTGCTAGTCAATAAGCTCATTGTTCACACTCACGATATCCGACGATACGATGATCCGAAAGTGTTACTATTGGTAGATTATTTGAAATAATTTAAAATTAACCAATAGGAACCCAAAATAAGTAACATTATTGAATCGTTAGTGTGAACAGTAAGCTTTAGTCTTCTTCAAAAATCTACTCGGGTAATTAACAGATCATGATTATCGGGAGTATTTCAAAAACTCAAATAGCGTTACTCCAGCATTGACAAAATAATTATTACAGAACCTAAATAGAAACGTGAGTCAAAGTCGTTTAAACCGTCCGTGCTTCAAAAACCCCTCATGGGCACACATATATCTGAATCGGCCTTTAGTATCCACATTTGTTTAATTTGCGCCATTGTTGATAAAATAATAAAAATATGTCGTATTGAATTTGCATTGGACCATTGAAATATTTTATAAACACAATGTTCGGTAATATTTCAAATTAGCCATACCCACTTCCACCCAATAACTGTTCTGATTCGTCTGATAGGAAAGTTTGGTAGATTTGAATTATTGCAAGTTGATGACTTCTTTATTTTTAGCGGGAAATGAAATGCTGAAATTTTGGGAGTTTTAACAACTATCAACTACCCAGTTTCCTAGATACAACTTGTTTATGTTTACATAATCCGTCATCGTAGATCGTAGTGCATACAAATACATGTTACATGTGCATTTTCTTGAATAGAATGGTCGTTGGTGTGTGTTGCGACGGGAGAAATAATATTCATAACTGAATGAAAATTAAAGTGAAATGGACAGATTATATTAACGGTCGCAAAGGGTTGTAACGGTTTTTTTCACCCTTCTATATCCAATGGAGGACGTTGAAGTTCTGGAAGAACAAATCTCGCCTCGACGTTCATTGAGGTTAGCCCTCACTGAGATAAACGAAACCTCAGGGGTTTCGACAAATGGAACTCCAAACAAATCAACTAGTCCCGATGAAATGATTATCATTCAGAGGGGACCCAGGAAGAAACCCTTGACTTGGTCACCTGTTGAATACAACAGAAGCAAAATCTTGGCACCATCCAGAGATAAAACTCCCGAACCAGTGATCCATAGGCAGAGGTGTGAGATTAACTCTAGGTTGAGAAGAAGGTTAGTTATGAGTCCAGGAAAGTATCCCTCCCAGGATTTAGGTATGGTCATCGCAAAGAAACTGAGAGCTTTGAATAACTCCGAGAAGATTTAACCACAAATACTGAAAAATTGAACATATGCTGCTTAGGTTATGTTGGTATATTTTTGTTTGTGTTAACCTCAGATATGTTGTAGCAGAAGTGTAATTTGAGTTCTTCTCATTAGAACTTAAAATTTCCCATTTTAATTAGGTATGCTATCTAAACCCACAACTACTTCGCTGATGATATGTTGCGACACACTGCTTGTCCAACTGGGATATGAACCTCTGTTATTGTATTGTACAAACATTTTCCATTAGTTTGATCTTGCGTATGGTGGGTAACGAATCTGTTTGTCATTGAATGGCCACAGCTTGTGAGTCATGGTTTATAAATCACGGGGAGTGGCTTGTGTGTAAATCAGTCTTTTACTAAAGAAATAGTCACAATAAAAGTGATCATTTCTCAAGTCGTAGAAAAATTAATTTTCATATAGTTATGCATTCTTGTAAAAAATGTATTTTCAGATCAATTTTACACGGAAATTATCATTTGGAATATGTTTAAAATTCAAAACTTCATAAGATGAGACACTGTCATATTTTCTTCTATTCTACTCTACTTCGATTTCATTACTTAGTGCATTAAAAGTTAGACCAGGTTCCACAATTTAAATTTGGTAAAACTTTTTGTTTTAAACTATTGTGTTGAAATTTTATTAAGTTTGCAATAAATTGTCCATTATGTATTTGGCAAATCTGCCTTCAGTAACTAAAAAATGACTCTTTAAGTAAGTCCGTCAAAAACGACAGCTGATGATTTTCAATTATCCACTCTTTTTCAAATATTACTAAGATCTTATAAAATTCTCTTTGGAAATTACAATAAAATATCTTTTTCAAAATGATTTTTGGACAAATCATTGCTCATTGATTTTATCTAGGATAGGGAGAATTAGACCAAGTTTACTCTGTTTACTGAAATTTTGTCAAAGAGTGTTTGCTATTCCCAAAGTTCTAATGGAATGAAATGGATTAATGTACTGTATTCTTAAGTGTTTGTTCATTTCTGCATATTGTAAGCAATGTACTGTCTTGAGTTCATGTTGTATAAATTTGATTTATTCATGTTTTAATCAAATGTTTTCCATCTCTCTGGTGGTAAACAATACAAAGTCAACATTAATGAAATAGAAACAGCTGTGAAAATGTTTTTGTCCTTTTTTTGGGCACATTATCATTATTGATTTTTTTACTCTTGGGAAAACAACAAAATGGTATTCGGACAATGTGCATGCAGAATTTTAGATTTAAGTATCATGTGCCTTAAATTTGTTATATTTTTGAAAGAAATTAATAAAAGCAATGTGTAAAATTATATGCTAGTGATATTTTATTTGTAATACCATTAAAAATTATACTTTTCCAGTTGGCTGGAACTAGATTTGTCACATTACCCTGCCTGGTTTTTTCCAAAGTTAGAAATTTGATTTGTATTTATATTTTGAGTATATATTTTTATTATTTTCTATATTCAAATCTATCTGAAATAGGATTTTCTCATTCTCATTGGATTTTTGTAATACCTGACTGAAAATAAATACTGAAATAGGATGTTTCATTGTGACATTAACTTTTGAATTTAGGGTGGTCGTGGATCAGCGGTCTAATGCACAGGCCGTTCGAAACTCCAGCATAGCGATAGTCGGTTCAAATCCGATGTAGGTACGAGAATTTTTCTCAACTACTTTATATCGGATCGAAAGGCGGCCGCATGCCTTGTTGAAAAAAGCAAGTGTATTGTGAGTTGTCTAGATGCCAATCTCGTCTAGTGCTAGCTTGGAGTGCACACCGACCACCCGAGGTGGTGCTGTCGGTTTTCCGGATTTCCCTACAGCTGAAAAGTGAATACACCACCTAAAACATCAGTAAGTCGCCCCGGAGCGCTATGGTAAATAATAATAGCCGTCCTCTACCCGCACAGGCTATGCCTTTGGGTACACTCAACGAGTGTTTATGAGGGAGTATTATTATTATTATTATATATTAAATGAAGAACCCCCAGTTTTTTATTAATCCATTTTTTTAATCTGTTCTGTATCCAACCATATGCTCTATGACGCAATTTATTGTTAGCATATAAAATTTGAAAAAATTATAAACTGATGTGATTCAAGAACTCTTAATCAAATGAAGTTAAGTAGGTAGGCATTGGAAATGAAAACTGAGCCAAAAGTGGAATTTGAGTAGCATTGTTAGCTGCTGATATGGTGTATCTATTTAGAACAACTGTATATAATCTTTTCAAGTGAAAATGCCATTTTTTTATGAGTGAACTTCAAAAACTTGTTCAAACAGGAACAAATCCTACTTGACCAATATAGTTATTATTCTAACAAGTACGGAAAAAGTACCATTCCCGCATGTGACTGCCGTTACCCGAACGACGCAAATTAAGCGGAGTACAGGTAATCAGTCGAGTGCGGGAGAGTACCTTTCCGTATGAGTAGGGATCAAGATTTTTTCTACAAGCGTATTGAAACATCTTATGTAGCGCTCTTGAACTAACTTTCGCATGCCGGAATAGTATATTCTAACCGAGTAGCAGACTATACTTTCTCCACGATCAAAAATTTCAAAATATTTTTAAATGAAAACGAACAAAAGATAATTTTCACATGAAATAATAACTATTATTTAAAAACACTGTTTATCCTAACCAGAACAAATTTTTTTATCGCAAAGATGCTTTAAGAATAAACTATTAAATTAAAAAGAAACCGCCTTATCGGTGGCTTAAACCCACAATCTCTCGTCTACTATGCCAATCTATACCATCTGAGCCATCACTGCGCCAAGGCTAATGTTATTATTGCTAACCAGTATAGAATATTATTCTATTACAAGAGAGAGAATGTAAATACATTTGAATTGCAGAGGGGGCAGAGGTTTTGCAGAATATTTCTTCAATCTCAAGAGAGAGAATTCCAGTATTCTGTAATCAAATTTCATTTCAGAATTAGCAAATTCTGTGATGATCGTGGAGAAAAATTATTCCCGCACTAGTGCGGGAAAAACTCACTTGAAGTGACATTAGCGTGCGGGAAAATGACACCTCTGAAATTAAATTGCGTGCGGGTATAGGGTGAATCATGCACGCTTTTAGGAAAAACTATTTTTCCTACAAGCGTGCGAGTTCCGCCCTATTCCCGCACGCAATTTTGTTTGAGAGGTGTCATATTCCCGCACTAGTGCGGAAAAAATTTTCCCGCACGCTAATGTCACTTCAAGTGAGTTTTTCCCGCATGTGAAAATTTGTTCAAGAGCGTCACATAAGATGTTTTAATGCGCTTGTAGAAAAAATCTTGATCCTTACTCGTACGGAAAGGTACTATTCCCGCACTCGACTGCTTACCCGAACTCCGCTTTGCGTCGTTCGGGTAACGGCAGTCTCATGTGGGAATGGTACTTTTTCCGTACTTGTTAGGATAATAACTATTATTTTTCTCCTGTCAGTCAACAACAGTTATATACTTTTATTATATTGTATTTTTTAACGAAACAAAAATTGAAAAAACTTTGAGTTGACGACTTGGCAAATTTCATCAACCCAACTATGCTAAACGTTCAACAATTCATGAAATTTTTTGATTTTGAACAGAACAATTTGGGGAATTCTCCACTTGATGACAATCAAGTATTTTCTATTAAAGATCTATAAAACACTGCATTTAAGCACACTATTTCAACATTTTTCCTTGAAAAAATTATTCAAGTACTTGAAAATGAAAAATAAAATTGGGGATTTAAAATTTAATGGGATTTGTTCCTATTTCACCATCTGGCAACATCGGCTACAAATTTCACAGATAAGAAAGGACAAAAAATATGTTACGTTAATAAGTTAAACAGAGATGACAATGTTCCGAGCACATACCTATAATGAAAAATAAAGGTCAGTGGTTCCGAGTCATTCTGTGACATTTTGTCTATTGTGTGCCTAACCCCATACAAAGACAGATATATTGACAATATGGTACTTCTTTTTCTAGCATACTACCATCCCCTACGTTTTGTATGCGCTGTTGCCAAACAGGTTAATTAGAAACAAAACCCTTTAAAATTTAAAACCCATCATTTGAAAAATTAATTTGAACACTTTGCGCAGTGAAATTGAATAACTCATGGATGAAACTCAACTTTATTTTGTTTAAACTTGCATTTACTGCAATATCCCAAATTGATGAGAATTCCCCTCCCACCCCAGGTCGGCTACTACACTTATAACCGATTCATATAAATACACCATTTTTAGTGCTGACGTCAGAGCTGTCAATTTTGTTGAGTGATTTCATATGTATTATCCAAATAAACTTGTTTTGTGTTTGATTCCTATATAAGCTGTTGGACTTTTGTGGATATTTGATTTAAAAAGGTTTCAAAGCGGATACCGTAATTATCTTATGTGTAAATAATACTGTAACAAAAAACGGATTATTGATAATATTTAAAAAAAAATTTTTTTTTCAATGATTAATTTAAGTATTTAATTTTGCAACAACGAAAATTGTTAATAAAAAACTGAAAAATAAAAACTTTTTAATTTTTCCAACGGGGTTCTATTCTGAAGCCTTTCAAGAATTGCTCCAAAAGAGGAAAAAAATCTTAAATTTATAGTTTAACAATTATCACACTTGCAATGTTCATGTTCAAGCAGAAAAAAATTATTAATTAACTATTGATTAACTAATTGAAAAATTGTGATAAAAATTTTTTTCAAGCGGATTATTGTTCATTAATCTATTCAGTTAGTGCCTGAATTTTTCCAATTTTTTATTTTCATATTTAGTATTTTAAAATAATTTTTATTGTTAAAGTGTCCAAAGTGGGTGTGGCTTGCCCGAGCCAGAGTACCCGTTTTCGGCCGTATTTTCATCCCTCTGGGAAAATTATAAATATTGATGCTACAATTCCGGGAATTGAGCTTTTTTTTAGGAAATTTCCTCCTCTTTTTGAATCATTTTTTAGATTTAAAAAATTTTAATTAGTTTTTGAGATATTTACAAAATACTAAAGCCATCTTTTTTTTTTAGTTAATTGTTAATAACTTTTACAATTTTTTCATGCGGAACTTCATTTTTTTCAAAAATCATCTGGATGTCATTCCGAATCGAATGACACCTCAATCATAATTTTCGGAGACTGCTGAAAAAAGTTGGTCTAAATGGCACTTGTTGACTAGACTAAAAGTACCTATAGTAAAATTCAAACATAATATATTTTTATATAACTTCCATTTGTAGGTTGAAAATGGTAGAGAATGGAACGTTTTTTATCATTTCACTTATTTCTCTGCACAAATTTTGATATAAAACACAAAAATTATACCACATTCACATTCTTTCAATGGTAAATACGGTTTGTTTGGATAATGGTTCGTGACACTCATTCGGCGTGACGTCACACTAAACTGGTCTTCAAAGCACTAGTGGTGGAATCGGCCCTTTAGTCTTTTCCCGTGATGGTCATGATGGTAGAGCGCTTGTCTCTTAACCTAAAGTCTCGTTCAAACCCTCGCGAATTTCGCAATTTATCTGCGAATAAAATGGCTCACAGTCATGCTGGACCAATCGTTGATGCAGAACCATGTCGGCAGACATTTTATTCGCAGAAAAATTGCGAAGTTCGCGGGGGTATGAACGAGACTTAAGGGTCATGGGTTCGATTCCCAGCATGGTCATCGGTCTCGTGCATGGCATCACACGTTAAAAGGTAAGGGCTGCGTCTTCCCTAGCTCGGACAAGTCTTTCGAAGACTTTTGAGGGTTGTACTCTTAAGGTGTGCAGCTGCGTTGACGGAAATGACAATTTTAACAATATCAATTTTTAACAATACTGAATGCTTAGTATCTTGAGATGGAATTCCATTTGTTGCTGAGGATGTATTTCACCCTCCACTGAACATTACTGTCAAATTATCTGTATGCGATCAAAATCTTGTCTTCAACACTGATAAAATTTTCTAATATTTTCGCATGTCCAACTTCTATATCTCACTTCTCACTTGACTGCATGGGCTTTCTTCAGACAAACTTCAATATTGCTCTCAATTCAAAACTTATCGAATTAGCATGGAAAAAATCCATTATTATCTGCCCAATTCTCAGACAGGATCGATAAACTATATAACTAATTATGTATTATCAGTCGGATCAAAGCTACAAAATTGTCAAATATATCAATAATGAAAAAATGGTATGAACTTACATGTGAAATATGACTTAAAAATAAGCGAATATATAATGTATATAAAATATATATCGATATATTAGTTCAAAAAATGTGTCAGACTGATGATTTGACATTTCCATTGAGTGTTTGCAGAAGTAGAGTAGATCGATATGAGTAAATTTTGCCTATAGCTGGTCGATGTCAGATATCTTAT
This sequence comes from Chrysolina americana, assembly GCA_958502065.1. Classification (NCBI taxonomy): domain Eukaryota; kingdom Metazoa; phylum Arthropoda; class Insecta; order Coleoptera; family Chrysomelidae; genus Chrysolina; species Chrysolina americana. The sequence continues at coordinate 32,798,330 of OY293415.1, read as the reverse complement.
TTATACTATTATTGTCATTGTTGATTGCAGCCATTTCTAAAAAAAATCTTTTTGTTAAATTTAGTTCTTGATTTATAATTTTCGTATCATCATAATTCATTATGTGATCTTGCATGGTCAACCGCACATATAGTGAGAGAGTGCCCAAGAGAGTTTATGGAGTCTACAGTCACTTTTATGACCAACAATTCCAGATTTCAAAATTTGACTCGTTTGCCCAATATAAGCCTACGACACTTATAATATCCCATTTCGCAATTTTTACCAAAATTTCAAAATATGTATCTATAACCGAATATTTTTCTTGATAAAAAACATCATACGAACTGAACTTATATGTTATAATTGCTATATCCGTCAACCGGCTGCATCCTTACGAGCAACCGTCAGCAGTCTCCGAGAGGCTAGTGCGATCTAGGGAAGACGTAGTCCTTTCCTTTTTAAACTAGTGATGCCATGCACGGGCCAGTAATATATGCTGCTGTTCAAATCCATCAATCAATAAGCACTGCTATTGACCACCAAAGTTGACACTATCTTTATATCGACTTTCCGAAAGTCTGACAAATTGGATCAGCCTCTTCTGTTGCTATAACTCAGCCGGAGAGGTTTTGACAAAAACCTGTTGACCTATTGTAGTCTTTTATTTAACCAACCGGTCACAATTCGTGCAATACAGAGCACATAAATAATCCTACCTCTTCATTGCTTCGAGCAAAGTCTCTCATGGCAACATTTTTGCACCATTGTTATTCTCAGCTTTTAAAAACGACATGAAAAAAAAGGCAGTCTACGGCTAAGTTGATTCCGAGTACACAGATTTTTCAAAGTATTTGGAAAGGGTCAATCACGAGTTTTAAGGTTCATGTAAACCCATGGAAAAGTAAACGGCAAATAAAAAAAATCTGAAAAAAATTCGAGTTATTTTGGCATTCAAATTAAATAGAGAGATGTAGAAGAAAATCTGATGAATAGTTTTCAAAGAAAAAAATAAAAACCTAATTTTTAGACGATATTTTAAGTTTTCCCAAAAACGATTCATCAGATTCCATTTCAAATATCATGACATATCAATGTGAAAGTAAAAGATAATCACGATTTTTTTAAGAATTTTTGAATTCAACGTTCCCTCACAATTTAAGAAAAACAGAAAATCTTGTTATAAAATCAAAGACAGTTGAGAAGAATCGCTTTTGCAAGTGATATGAAATTTAAAAGACTGAACATTGAGGAACTATTCGTACTATTTTTCAGACATTAAATCAAACGATTTATATTTTTAATAATGATTTTCAAAACCTCGAACAAAAAACGGGAAATCGCTAGTAAGTGATTCCTCCGTAGTACATGAACGAAAAGAGTTCTGCCACTGTCCACAAGGTATTGCACAGAATTATTGTCACTGTCTAAGATGCCTAAAAATCCTGTTGTGTCGACTGATTAGATTTTTTTGATGACAAAACAGTAAAATCGTGGTCTATTTCTGTAATCGGATCCAGAGATGGCGCCTCGTCCTCATGTCAATATTCCAGGGACATAGTGATTGTTGTTGATTGAATTTGACGGAATGTCAATAAACTTTTTTAATATCATTCTAAAGCAATATAGTTTCCATACTCGAAGTGGATGACCAAATTTTTGGAAAAACAACACCACACAAAATGTGATATTTTTTTTAAATAATGTAAATACCGTTTGAAAGTCAAAATAGTTGTGGCAGAATCGAAAATTTCATAGTGCAATATTATTGACTATTAATGATGGTCGTTTCTTTATTTTTCTGTATTTTATATTATTTTCCTAAATAAGTTGACCATAATCCGTTTTTGTGTGGACAAAATTCAGAGAGATTAACACAATAATTCATTTATGTCTAGTACCGAAAGTGAGTACCTACTACTTAAAATCTGTAAAATATACTTTGGAACCTATTTGGAACTTACATTTTATTTCTTAACTCGCCATGCTCTAATAAACATGGCAAACATTTTTTCAAATCGATTCAATCAACTGGGTGCGTGTTGTTATACCCTACTGTTTGTTTAAATATTCAATAAGTTCAAGTTGCGAAAGTTCGTGACAAAGTAAAAAAAATCACCACTTCTACTAAAATCTATCAATTTTGCATATATCATCAAGCTTGTTTAGGATTTCTTATTTTACCATTCATTTTCGTAAAATCTTTTCAGTGTGGTCAGATCATCCAAAAATAAATTTTCTGTCGAGAAAGAATTGCAAAAAAAAAAGAAACACTCAAAATAAGCTACAAAATTATTACTTTATATATATTTCATTATACAGAACTTTAAGTCATCAGAATGGATAAAATGTTACCTTTAATCAAAGAAAGCAACTTGTCAGGGTTACAAACTTCACATCAGCAGAAATTTTAGTTACATCCGGTATTGCCCAGGGATTACAGTCAGGACCTTCTCTGTTTAATATTTTTATTATTCGAGGTGCACCAGGATCATTGGATATAAGGTATCTAGCAGTGGAACTTCTGGCTCGCATCATATACAGACGTCCGGTACGCTAGAATCTTTTTACTCAAGTACATGGGTTTCTTCAGGTGGCCACATGCCTTGTTGTAGATCAAAAGTGTGATGATAGTTGCCAAGATGCCAATCATATCCCGACGTCTGGGCTAGCTTTAAGTGCGCACCGACCACCCGGGGTTATTCGATATTTCCTGGACTATGACCAAGTTCGTAATAAGGTTTCTATATGAACTCTTTTGTTCTTGTTGAATATCAATTTCAAGCCGACAAAAAGGCGAAATATAAAATAGAAATAAAGGTCCTACGAGTATATTATGTAAATATTGTACAAATAAATGTGTAAATAAGTTCTTCATGTTTATAACTTCCCAGGGGTGGTGCTGTAGGTTTTCCTTCAGCTGAAAAGTGAATACACCACCAAAAACATCAGCAAGTCGCGCCGGAGCGCTACAGCAAATAATAATAATAATAGCCAACCTCTACCCGCACATGCTATGCCTTTGGGTTCAGTGTTTATGAGGGAGTATTATTATTATTATTATCATCAACGACCTAGTTTACTAGGTATCCCGTGGAACAACTCTCCTATTTGTAAATGACCAAGAACTATCCTCAAAAATAACCTCTCTCAACGATTGTACCAACCTTCAAAATTTCCTTTTTTCAAACTGATGTGGATGAACGCCAATTATAATGAGATTTCGTAGACAGGATATACCAATTACGTTTCTCTATCTATTAGTTGTTTCTAAGCATAAAAAATTTAGGAATTACTCTTGATGCAGCTCTTGCTTAGTTTGCACATTTCCAAATTTATCAATAAAAATCTGAATCTTTTGGGTTTTATCAAACATCTTATATTGCACAGTAGTTGGATACTGTTTTGTAAAATGGAACATATTCTTCCCAACATTCGTTAATTTTTTTTATTTTGAATGACTTGCAATTATCTTGCAATCGCTCTCTGTACGTTTCACATCTATCACTGTGAAATTATGTGTTTTTAACAACTCCATTGCATAACCGTTTTTTAATTGTTTTAATATATTCATAATAACGTTCATTATGGTAGTAGCTTTAATCAAAGCATTTGCAGAGGTGATCAAGGAACGTTTGGTCAGAAGATTCGCCAGATAGAGTTGTTGATACAGTCGCATTGAAAAGTCAAATCCAAAGATTCACTCCTCGTTTTACCGGTTATGCCCAGAAGGATGCTCAAGAATTCTTACGATTCCTGTTAGTGGGTCAAATTAATTCCACTAGTTTTGATTCTGAAATGTATAATGCCGTGTTTAATTTCATAAACGGATCGGAATGTTCAGTTACTGACTGGAATTCGCTGGCAATTGAGTTTAAGCTAGTGTTGATGACTGATGAAGAATTATCACAGACTCTGTGTGACAACGCCCAACTCAAAGCAGGACTTTAGGATGGTGCCTTTCAGCGACTTCACTTGGAGATGTAAATAACTGGGTCCATTATTCATTTATACGTCCATGGTTAGCGCAGCTTCGTTCAGATATATTTCGTTAGGATTCGGTGCACTGTTAGTTAGTTGCATACATTTTGACGTCACACTAATGCGTTCTATTGAAAACTGATAACAAAGAAACAATGTAACTTTTACTTTGATAAATATAATTTGGAGATTAATAAAACTCAACAATTATTTTGAATTTTTACCGAAACAAAAAATAAAAACTTTAAAGCTGTGCTTACTGTCTATAAAATAACTTCAATATCAAACATATGAAAGAACAAAAAATAATTTTTGCTCCGCAAAAAATCTAAGGTGAATGAAATATACGATTACTAGTGCGTGTAGTAAACTCTGTAATACAGCGTTTTGGATCTCCAAAGAGAATATGAATTGTCAAATTTGAGAAGATACACTCCTTTGCCAGGGTACGGGTGTGATCCAATATAGACTTCATTTTGACATTCTCTTCGATAAACAGGAACTATCTCATGTAATAATGGTTTCGAAACACCACTGACAGAAACTGATCCAGATTCCAAATCACTTGTACGAATTGTTTCATCTTCGTATATTTCATCGTCGTCTAGTTCTTCCAAGTCTTCATCATCACTCTCTGATACATGGACTGAAACCTCTTCAGTGGTTGGTGTACCAAATTCAAAGTAGACACCAAAGCCTGCAATGATCAATATTCCTATAAGAAAATACAAGGCCAACATAAAGTGGTAAGAATAGTAGTGGCTCTTTTTTTCAGATTGCTGAGATGATGTGATGTTAAAGTACAAGTTTTTTTTATTACCAATCCACCAACTGTACTCTTATATTATAAGAATTTAAGGACGCAGTTGGTAGATTAATTGGTGTAAGCACAACAAGAACAATGAAGGTGGGTGTTTTTCAGGGTGCTGCTCTTGGGTTAATATAATTTTAAGGGTACAGAACTCGCTTTAATCCCCAATCGAAAGTTTTTAAATATTATCTTATAGACTTGCACTGCACTGTTTGGAACCTTTGATGTAGTAACGAATATTTATTTATCAATTCAATCCCAAGAAACATACAATATTTATACAGGGACAACCAATATGAATGAACATATAAAAAAAATATCAAGAATATAAAATAAAATTGATAGGTAACAATTGAATATAATAGTTAAATCAGTATTGCTAAATGATATTGGTCGAAGAAGTAAAGCTACTTCATCCTCAGTAGAAATGAGAAATTGTTTTAATTCGTTTTTGAATTTGGTGAGGTAATTGATAGACCTTATTCGTATCGGTATGCTATTATAAGCTATAATACCACGATAATATAATGAATTTTTTCCAAATTGGGTTTTAATTTGCACAGTTCTTAGGGTATCAGATTATCCGGTTAGATGACTATGACTATCAGAAGTAACAATATAGGAGACAGTGGAATGTTTTCTTATTTTTTGTTAGGTGAATAAACGTGCAAATTTTCATTTTGAACAATGAATCAATATCTAGAAGATTTCTTGGTTTGTATAATTTAGAAGTTGGTTCCAAGAAGGGTAATTTGAAAATGCATTTCATCATCTTATTTTGTAAGGTTTTCAATGGTTTCAAAATTGATTGTGTTGCAGTGCTCCAAATTGAAATCAAATACTGAAGCTCTGAATATATTAAACTGAAGTAAATATTTTTAAGGTGTTCCAGTGGAATATTAGATCAAAAATATGCGTAGACCAAAAAAGAGTTTGATCAATGGTTAAACCTAGTAATTTAAATTTTTTTTGTATTGTATGCAATAATTATTTACATTGAGGGGCTCAGTCTGATTTTCTGGTATACTCATTATCTTTTTCAGTTCAGTTCAGTTTTGTAAAATCAGAGGGGAGTGAGCAGATGGCTCAGAGTATTATAATAAATTAGAAAATTCTTTGAAAACCTGTGGCGCTATTACAACTTCAAAAAAAAAGTATTGAAAATATGTCTGTTACGAGAGTGTCATACATGATTATCATTAATAATCTTGCCTACCTACTCATAAAACAGGTAAAGTTTAAATTGCGTCTCTACAATTGTTTTATTGTATATTCTATTTAATTGTAACGATTTCGAGACCGGCCATGATCGTCTAATTAATTAAGTAAACAAGGTCTTCGCTCGCAAACACGATGACTCAACACCAAGAAAGAACAAGTGGGTTGACGTGAAGTCTAGATATTTCGAGAACTGTGAAAAGAATCTGCTTGCCGGTATATAAGACGCTCGACAGGAGAGGGCGAGATAAAGTCGCAGAGAGTGGCGGACACAGTTCGAGAGCCCGCAGATAGAGAGCGATAGTGAGACAAAAGAATGATTACCTATATCATAATGGTCAGTGGCGAATTCCCAGAATAATCGAGATCCATGAGGGTGGGTAGGTACTCGTACTGTAACTGTTTCACCATGACCTACCCTAACTACACCATCACCTTCTCCCTCTGCAACGCTTTGCTTGAAGGCCTCTATTCCGGATCTTGTCCACATACTGGAAGTATCTGAACCTTGTTGTTCGGAATTTTCTTCCCTCAACTTATTTGATTTGGGATTATCTTGTTTTAACTAGAAAAACAACACTAATGGAACATTTGTGAAGAATCAATAAAATATTCAAAAACCCTGATAAGTTAGTATATGAATCGAATATTTTCAGATTTATAATTTTCGTCAAAATGTGGCATTTTTACTTTAATTTAGAATAGAACATCATTTATTGATATATTTCATAGTGAATATGGGACTAGAGAAATCAATGCCCTTATATTTGAGAAAGAAGCAAAAGCTCTACCATCACGAACACCATCTATACTGTACTATTATGATTTGGAATATTCTAATATGTCCCATATTTTTAATCAGATTTGAAACTTTTATTTATAATGATACGTATTGTTTGCAATGAAACATTATTGTATTGAAACTGACCTAAATTGTTACTACGGTCGAAAATACCCTTCTCTCCAAACATATCCACAAATTGGAAAAAATCTGACAGAATACAACTACTTCCCCATACGGACATTGATCTGTCGTCCATTTGTACAATGTTCCTCAAGGAGGACCCTATTGCAAGTGCTGATCGTAATAAAGACATTGAATATTATCCTTCATATGGTTCGCTGATAGATAGCCACAGTAGAAATAAATTGAAATAGTTATTGAAGTAAATGTTTTAGTGAATAATTGTTGTATATAGTGTTTTAAATAAATTTGGAAAATTAGTGCAGTTTTACTACATTTATTCTGCGCACATCCCAGAAACTTACAACAAAAACCCAATGCTGGACCGGAGTATGAACCTGGAGGAAGTTCAAAATGACGTAAAAGATTTTAAGGTCAGTACGGAACCAGGAAAGCTCTCATTGAAACCGCCTCAGTTCGACGGAAATACTCCATGGTCAAACTACCACCGACAATTCGAAGCTGCTGCCAAAGCAAATGGATGGAATGCTGGGGAAAAAGCTTTAGCATTATCACTGGCATTGCGTGGCGAAGCAACAAATATTTTACAAACGCTCACCGCCCAACAACAGGAAGACTATGAACAGCTGGTAAAACACTTGGAACTTCGCTATGGCCAAGCCCACCTTGAACACGTATATATCACTCACAGCTGAAGAACCGATGCCAGAAATCAAGCGAATCGTTGCAGCTACACCGGAAAATGTAATGGAGCGACTAGCGGTCCAGGCATTTTTGGATGGACTTCGTGACCAGGAAACCCGGCAAGAATCGAATCGTCGAATTGGAAGCTACGCACAGCAACAGGAGAGCCGGCAACTGTGTATGGTGAACTTCCAATTGAACTGACTTTGGGCAGCACTACAGTGAAACACCGGGCTCTAGTAGCGGATATCGAGGACGAGGTAATAATTGGAATTCTAGAGGATTCGAGCTGAATTTTAAAGACGGCGTCCTTCGTGTGAACGGAGAAGAGCTGGTAAGCTGGTACTTCATGGGAGAAATGAAGAAATGGTTCGAGTTCTGCTGGCTGAAGACGTAGGCGTACCGGAGAGGGCTGAAACCATTTTGGAGGCTCGCCTGGATGGAGGTGCGAGCAGTGGAAACCTGGTGATGTTCGAGCCCAAGCTACATGATGAGAAAATTGGACGAGGAATTGCACTAGGAAAAACCTTGTTGCGTGCTGATAAATTTGTGCCATTAAGGGTAATGAATGTCAATTATTACCCGGTGACCTTGAAGAAGGGAACAATTTTGGGGCACTGCTCGTCAATTTCCTCTGTGATTAGGAGTGTACGCGGCACTGTTAGCCAAGCCAGTAACATGCCAGCAGAATTGAAGAAGTTGGTTGCTATTTCGTCCAAGGACATGCGGCCAGCACAAAAGACCAAACTGAGGGAACTAGTCAGGAAGTATCAGGAAATCTTCGATAACGGAGTAGGCAAAGGCGGTAGAACAAAGGTGGTTCAGCACAAGATAGATACTGGAAATGCCCGACCAATCAGGCAATCAGCCAGAAGACTTCCTCTCGCCAAAAAGGAGGAGGCTGACAAAATAGTCTGCGACATGGAGAAAGACGGAGTCATCGAGCCATCCGACAGTCCCTGGTCCTCTCCAGTCGTGTTGGTCAACTAAACAACGTGACGAAAAAGGACAGCTACCCTCTCCCAAGGATAGACTACACGCTAGACACGCTGACTGGATCTACGATTTTCTCGACCTTAGATTTGAAGAGCGGATACTGGCAGGTAGAACTGGCCCAGGAAGATCGAGAAAAGACAGCTTTTACCATCGGCTCCGGATTATGGCAGTTTACAGTTATGCCATTCGGCCTCTGCAATGCTCCAGCCACGTTCGAAAGATTGATGGAGACGGTTTTGAAAGGACTATCATGGAAGACGTGTCTGGTGTATCTCGACGACATTATTGTGGTTGGCAGATCGTTCGAGGACCATGTAAAAAACTTGAAAGAGGTATTTCAGCGACTGAGAAGCTCCGGACTGAAACTGAGCCCTAAGAAATGTCATCTGTTTCAAAAAGAAGTACGTTATCTCGGCCATGTTGTCTCTGGGAAAGGAGTGGCAGTAGATGAGCAGAAGATCAAAGCTGTTAAGGAATGGCCCGTTCCGAAAGACATTTACCAGCTTCGAAGTTTTCTTGGCTTGTGCACTTACTATCGCCGATACGTGCTGGGATTTGCTAACATCGCAAAACCACTGACCAGGCTCACGGAAGGACAAACAAAGTTCCAGTGGTCAGATGAATGCCAAGATTCATTCAGGAAGTTAAAAGGAGCTTTGATCAACGCACCAATCCTGAGCTACCCCTTTCCAGACGGGAAATTCATTTTGGACACAGACGTCAGGTAGTAGTTCCCAGGAGCAGAAGACAGGAAGTGCTCCGAGAAATCCATGATGGGGTCACCGGAGGACATCTGGGAGTGACGAAGACCCTCCAGAGAGTTAGTTACAGTTCCAGAGTTCGCTGATAGATAGCCACAGTAGAAATAAATTGAAATAGTTATTGAAGTAAATGTTTAGTGAATAATTGTTGTAAATAGTGTTTTAAATAAATTAGGAAAATTAGTTAGTGCAGTTTTTCTACAGTATGTAAATGTAATGTTTAAGGGGTATTTGCAATGCTCAACATTTTAAAGTTATATACCGGGTGAGCACGAGGTGAGGTACGCCCCCCAATTTTTTAATAGTTTCAAAGATACAGGTTTCAAATTTGGTACATCGATATATTATTCAAATACGCATATTTTGATTCCATTACCGAAAATTCACCACTTCCGGTTTGACCGGAAGTGACCCCAAACTTTTTTTCAAATGACACCCTGTACATTTTTTCATTCTCCGGAAGAACACCCTGTACATTTTTTTCATTATCCGGAAGAACACGCAATTTGTGATAACACTGTTCTTTAAAATTGAAAATCGATTGAAAAATAGCGGAGATATAGTTGATTGTTCAATCGAACAACGGTGGCAATGAACATCAAACTCAAACCATCACAACTGACGAACGGCGTCAACATTTACGAGAGGAAGGTTCGAAGTGAGATACAGCTGGAAATTGAGCATCTCATGTATTTGCAGCAACCATATTTTCCAAAAATTTCCTCAGAACGGAGTATTACCCATAAAAAAAATGCTCACAACTGCCATTTCTCAAATGGTAACATACTCTTTTCACATTGTCGTATTGAAAAATGATGAATTATCAGATTTCTCGAATGAAAAGATTTGATTTTTTGCTTAGCTTTCGTAGGTTCAAGCCGCCTCTGTTTAGGAATATTCAATTTTGAGAACACTCCTGTATCTTCGATTCCTTTCAGAATTCTCTGGAACTTTTCACGCGATTATTTGGATAATTCATAACTTTTCAATACGACAATATGAAAAGAGTATGTTGCCATTTGAGAAATGGCAGTTGTGAGCATTTCTTTCTGGGTACAACTCCGTTTTGAGGAAATTTTTGATATTTGTTGGAAAATATGGTTGCTGCAATTACATGAGAAGCCCAATTTTCAGCTGTATCTTACCTCGAACCTTCCTCTTGTAAATGTTGACGCCGTTCGTCAGTTGTGATGATTTGAGTTTGATGTTCATGCCCAACTTTGTTTGATTGAACAATCAACTGTATCTCCGCCATTTTTCAACCGATTTTCAATTTTGAAGAAAAGTGTTATCACAGTTGCGTGTTTTTCCGGATAATGAAAAAAATTGAAGTGTCATTTAAAAAAAAAGTTTGGGGACACTTCCGGTTAAACCGGAAGTGTGAATTTTTGGTAATGGAGTCAAAATATGCGTATTTGAGTAATATATTGACGTACCAAATTTGAAACCTGTATCTTCAAAACTATAGAAAAATTGGGGGGCGTACCTCACCTCGTGATCACCCGGTATATTCACTCTGCAAAAGCGCGCTGTTCGATATATTTGCAAAGTTGGGCTCAGAGTATCTTACAAAAAACTTGTTATTCTTATTTATTCTTGAAACAGCATGTTTAATACATAAAAATAAATCTTTTTTCGACATGGTTTGTGGATACACGTCCAAAACAACAACTTGAGACTTTCCATTCACTCTTCGAATTTAATTAGAAAAGCCTGATATATGAGGCCGTCTTGTCATATAACCTTATTTCAGCTTCTATCAGGAACATTGAATTTATTAATTTATTTGTTTGAAAATGACAAATACATAGTTTCAAATATAATAAAATTCATTAATATTTCATGAAAACATGATCAAATAAGTTTTAAAACTTGTCCATGATCATTTAAAAATTTTTGAAAGATCTTGAGAGGATTTCATAGGATATGAAGGAATTCATAAATGAATGGACAAGGCACTTCATTATACTACTTACATTGAATGCAATTTTTTTTATGATTATTTGTGATTATTTGAATATGTATATTAATTTTGCCTTCTAACACTATAAACATCAAACTGCCTTTACTGCTAAATCTCTTTTGCCAACTAACTGGCTGTTGGCATCCTGTTTGTGAGAATGAAGACTTCTTAAGTATTGGTATAGGAACAATCACAGAGAAATGACGCGAGAAGAGGAAAGAGACCCAACTTGCAATAAGGCACATAGTCATCTTATCGCTTACCTTCTTAGTATGTGCACTCCAATGCAAAACTCACTAAAATAATCTAGTCGTGTAGCTAGTCACTTAATTTGCCTTCTGTCGCGTCGTTCCATTACACTGTACCTGAAAGTCTAGTTCATAACCTCGCAAACTTCGCAATTTTTCTGCGAATAAAATGGCTGCCGACATGGTTCTGTATCAACGATTTGTCCGGCATGACTTAACACTATCGAGAGCAGTTTTTTAATTACATTCCAAAACAAAATTTCCAAAATTCGATGCACTCTCACATTACAAAATGTTATATAACAATAAATTACAATAAATGAAATATTCACCCTTTCATCGCTATCTTCTTGTTCTGACTGATTACTATTTTTATTTTCTAGGGGCTCTCTCTGGGCTGCTTGAAGTTGTTGTATATACTGAACGTAATGTTGTTCTTGCAATTGCTTTATCAAATTCCCCTGCTTTTCTGGGTCACCTAAGAAAAATCATCCAATTCAATACATTTTTCGAGCTGAGCTAGTCGGTATAAATTGCAAGAATTTTGCTCAACTGTTTCCACGGTGCAAGTTTATTTGGGTATGTTGCAAGCTTGGCAGTGCTGCCAACTAGAATATCATCATTTTGTATTTATTTAATTGTTTTTTCATAATTATACTAAAAATAAGCTTATTATTTTTACAAAGTTCAACCACTACCAATGAGAAGATATTGGAAGAAAAGAACCAAGAAGCTCATTGTATGAATCCTTGTATAGACCCTCCTAATTTAATCCCAATCAATATATGTATGAAAGGCAGTTTAAAACGAAACTTAGTTCAAACATAACTGAAATATGTAAATTGCACAACATAAGGGGTACTCCCTTTGGTGTCGATTTTTGAAAGTATGTGTAAGTACTTATTGTTTTAGTTAAAATTCATTTGAAAATATTTTCCATGTAATTTGAACCTATCATATCTACGTATTTGTGACCAAGTGACCAGAAATAGCCAATCAGACAAACATTTACCACACTAGTGCGGGAATATGACACCTCTCAAACTAAACTGCGTGCGAGAATAGGGCGGAACACGCATGCTTTCGCCTTGCTTGCGAGAGCTTGCTCGAGTGGTGTTTTGTACAGCAACACAGTTTGAGTGCCTGGCAAGGTGAAAGTATTTTGGAAATTCTGCATTTTGAAGGGATAATCGATCAGAAAATTTCACGGTTCATCTTGTGTAATCAATGTCAGTTGAAGAGTTGAACCGTCAAAATGACGTTTCTATATTTACTGTGATTGTCGTAACTATGGAAATGTATACACAAGCTAGAAGCGAAACACCAATTTGAAAATACTACGGGCTGGTGGAAGTGTTTTCAAAAAGTCCTGTTCTCATTGGTTCAAAATGAGAAAATTATGGAATTTGATTGGTTTATATAATATGAGGGAAATTGTAACTATTGAACAATCGAGTCACCATGGTTATGACATAGTTTGATGTTTACTCAATTAAATTTTCAAAATGTCAGTTCCTTCGAGAAGATATGGGAATATCCAAAATGAGTTGATCGATATAATTATGAGTGACAATTCTATGAAAAAATTTTCTTACTGAATATCCCTCGGCTATTGATAAATACTCAAAATTTGTCTTCACTTTTCTCAAGCGAGTTGCTTTAAGGTAACAGCCCTCCGCCTTCGGCGTCAGGCTGTAAATTCTGATGAATCTGTAATGATTATTGATATGTGATGAAATTCTGGTACATACATATTGTCGACGGTAGTGAATCAAGCAGATTATACCAAAGAATTCAACACCTTGAAGTAAATAGCCCCAACTAAGTATCTTTTGCAATGATATTATCAACAAAATTTTGTATAAAATTATATTAAACTTGTTCAAAAATAGAACAAATTTAATTTTTTTAGGGCACAAAGCTAGCATATAGGCATATACAGTGATTACAAATTTTTTGCAGCGAACTTGCAACAAAATTGCACTGTGGAAGTTTTCTGTGTATTTTGATAAATTATTATTAACTCATTCACTGTGTATGAAGCTGGAAAATCAAAAGCTGATCATTTAGAACTTTTTATAATATTTGTTAATTTTGAGAGAAAGAATATACCTGGGTATTGCTGTTCAGAATATTTTCGAAACTGATTAAATGTCTGCTCATTCAGCGCTTGTTGTATTTGTCTCTTTATAGCCTCCTGCTTGAACATTTGTTCCTCAAAATATTTCTCTTCTTCCAATTTTTTCAGTCTTTCTTCCTCTTCAATTTGTTTTCTCAACTCCTCTTCCTTACTGAAAAAATATAAGTTATTGACTTGGAAGCATTACTAATCTGCACACTTTATGAAAAATAAGAACATATTTAGTCAGCTCCAACATCTACAATGTGATCGATTACCTTAAACTATACTCATACTACAAATATGAAATACTTTAGGAAAAATGCATGAATATGTTTGGTTACACATCCAAGAAAAAGGAGAAAATTGAACAGTTCCATTTAAAACACACGATTATAAGATATTGCTACACTAAATCACATATATGATGTTTCCCTTATTTTTGGTATATGAAATTAGAATTTCACTTTTTTTTCTTAAGCATTACTATATTTCCTAATAGGGACCTGAAGTTCAATAATGAACATATATGTTAAAGAACAAATTTACAACTACGCATGCAGGGTCATAAGTTCTTTGCGTTAGCGCCCGTAGATTGTTTATGGGTGCACATGTAGTCTTGCAGAATTTCACTTTAAAAATCAACATACGCTAACCGAGAAACAAATAAATTGTGACGATTATTTGAAACATATTTTTTCTTTGAAAAATAATAAAACGTGAATGTGGTACCACAGCAACTCCGCTCGGAGAAGATCTATTTCCTAGAAATTAATCTTACTCTAGCATTATAAATTTTTGGATTTCTCAGATGGCTGTATCCAAAATGTCTTGGGTGTTGCAAGTTCTGTATATTATTTTATGATTCCACTCACTATTACAATACTGATTCCAATACTATATCAACCTATCAACTCGCTCACGAAAAACCAAACAAATTTTCAAGGGTCAAGTTAAAACAGGAAGATTAGGTTACCGCGTTTAACAAAACATCTCTGCCGAAGAATTTCACCTCCCACTTAAAAGGCCAATTCAGATACATGCTTGCCCATGCAGGGTTTTTGAAGCATAAGGGATTAACATGCATATGCATTTTTGACCTTGTGCATGACAATTCACATAGCGTCGGCCTAATAGTAAAACCACGTAACTCCAAAAATATCACATTTGGGATTTTTATGCTTAATTATTGGCAGGCGAATTCTGCATATTTACAGAAAACCTCATAACTTCAATAAATTGAATAAAGTCAGGAAAAAGAAAATTTCAAACCACTATCATTTAGTAGGGTATTTTGTTTTTGCAAACCTGGTAACTCCGACTTTTTTGCATTCATCGAGTGCTGGCACCATCACGCGCTTGTTTCAACCTGTGTTTTCTTTGTTTTTCGTCGCTTCACAACATTACTGTTGACTTCCATTGAGGTAAGTATCTTTATCGTCTTGTATCATTAGGATTTTATATTACCTCTCTTTCTTAAACATAAAATTCTTACAGTTATTGCAATTTTCATACTTGAAACTGTTTGTTTGATACAAAAACATAAATCAAAGTTCACTATTGGCAGTTCTTCCGATCATAATACGAGACAGAGTAATGATTTCAAACTTCCACTTCCTAAAAGTACACTCATCAAAAACTCGATATTTTATAATGGATGTAAGATGTTTAATCACCTTCCAATAAATATCAAAAGTATCACATCACTTTATCGTTTCAGAAAAGATGTAAAAAATTC
This sequence comes from Chrysolina americana, assembly GCA_958502065.1. Lineage (NCBI taxonomy): Eukaryota > Metazoa > Arthropoda > Insecta > Coleoptera > Chrysomelidae > Chrysolina > Chrysolina americana. Next base: position 32,782,907 of record OY293415.1, on the reverse strand, counting down.
ATTATCAAAAAAAGCTTATTATAGTCTACAAGAGTTTTATGATGATAATATCTAAAAATCATAATTTTTATATCATGAATCGAGCATGTAAGCGTACAATTTGTTATTTTTTTGTTCCTTTGCTATTGATTGTTTCTATATCATCCACAAATTGATTAATATTTTTTTCTGCTTTCATGTACATTCTCTCCATTTGTTCATAAACTGGAAATCCCGAGCTGGAGTTGCAGAGATATGCAGAGATGAAGAAGTCCTTGTGTAATGATGGATGAGAATGTATTATGTTTTGTTTCATTCCCTCATTCGCTAAGGACCAAATGGTGGTACTGTAGGTTTTTCCGGGTTTTTCCTGCAGTTGAAATAGCAAATGCGCCATCAAATTTTCAAGTCGCCCCGGAGCGCATATAGTGGTGGTGTTCCTTCATCTGGGATGATATGCAGATAGTGGGGAGTATCACCATTATACTTTATCATTAATTAATTGAATTCAATTTTAATATTAATCCAAAACCAAAAAGCTTTGTCTATAAGTTTTTATAACTTCTGACAATAAAGTATATTTTGACTTTGACTCATTTAGACGTTAAATTAAGAGAAATTAAATGTACTTTGGAGTTACATATTTTGTTGTCAAACAAGTTTCATACCAAGCCATTCATAAAAATGGAGTTACTATTACATAGTCACAGTTCGTAACTACCAACATAATCCATGTAACTCCAATGGTAACGTATAGTTAAACACGTAACTCACAATAATATATTATAAAAACTAAAACGTTCGTATAATGTATAGTGTGTTTAAATTGAACAATAACATTTTCAGTTCATAAATGATGCTTCAAAGCATGAATTATTATATTTTTTCTTCCTCTTGTAAAATGTTCAAAATGGAGTTACTCGATTTTACTATTAGGCCGACGATAGGTTCCTTTCACTTTCATTTCTATGATAAGGTCATATTTTTTTTGGTTCTGTAATAATTTTTTCAATACTGGAGAAATGCCATTGGAATTTTTCAAATAATCCCGACGTATTTTTCACTGTTTTTTTCATTATTTTAACTAGAACATGTATTAATTTTGTGTGTGCTCACCCTATGTTTTTCACGCACGCCGATATGCACAAGTGTGAATGCCAACAGGAATACATTTGTCATGCAGGGTATGCAAGCATGTATCTGAATCAGCCTTAAGTTAATTTTAAACCATTTGATACATGTGTTGATTGATAGTAACAAACGTTTGATAAGTACTACATGTATCTTTTACTTCAACTTCCTAATAACTCTAGTTTGTATACTAACACCTTCCTGTCTTGCTCTTTTTTCTCTCTCCGATGAGCTTCTATATATGTGGAGAATAAGGGACATCTTCGGGTAAGTAATTCCAAGAACCTTGCTCTTGCTTGATCTTTAGAAAGCTGTCCCAATTTTTGCCAGGCTATCCTTCTATCGCGACCAACGACATCCAGCGTTCCAAGTGGTGGTAGTTTATGTACAGCATCTAAGTAAGGACCATTAAGAACTTGCTGAGAGAACGCTACTAACTGTAATTTATCTTCGTAACTGAAGTGTACCGCTTTTCCTTCTTTCTCTAGAAATTAACAAGTTCAAGTTGTGGTTTTCAAGTGGGTTAATTTACCTTTGTAGAAATTGAAAGCCAATTTATAGACCTCTTCGAGTGGAAGACCATATTCAGCAGATTCATCGGTTAGGTTACTCGCAAAAGCATTTTCATGTTTTGTTAT